>JAJHZJ010001042.1:0-732500 GCA_023548195.1 Bettongia penicillata ogilbyi
TGGAAAAATAACTGACCTGGAAAATAGATCCAGGAGAGGTAATTTAAAAATTATGGGAATACCTGCAATCCATGATCAAAAAAATGGACCTAGACATCATTTTTCATGAAATTACCAAGGAAAACTGCCCTGATATTCTAGAACCAGAGGATAAAGTAAACATTGAAAAAAATCCATTTATCTACTACTAAAAGAGATTCCAAAAGGAAAACTTCTAGGAATATTGTAGCCAAATTCCAGAGCTCTCAGGTCAAGGAGAAAATATTTCAAATAGTCAGAAAGAAGCAATTCAAGTATCGTCTAAAGACAATCAGGATAATACAGCTTCTACATCAGGGGGTTACAGGGCTTGGAATACAATGTTTCAGAAGTCAAAAAAGTTAGGATTAGAACCAAGAATCACCTGCCCAGCAAAACTGAGTGTAGCACTTCAGGGGAAAATATGGTCATTTGGTGAAATAGAAGACTTTGAAGCATTCTTGATGAAAATATCAGAGTTGAATAGGAAACTTGATTTTCCAACATAAGAATCAAGAGAAGCATGAAAAGGTAAACAGGAAAGAGAAATCATAAGGTACTTACTAAAGTTGAACTGTTTGCAGTCCTACATGGCAAGATAATGTTTGTAACCCTTGAGACTTTTCTCAGCATTAGAAGAGTTGGAGGAATTATGTACATATAGACAGAGGGCACAGGGTTAGTTGAATAGGAAGGGATGTTATCTTAAAAAATAAAATTAAGGAGTGAGAGAGGAATAAATTGAGACAAGAAAAGGAAAAATGGAATAGGGCATATTATCTTTTGTATAAAAGAAGCACGTAAAAGACTTTTCAATGGAAAGGAAGAGGGGGAAGGTGAGAGGAGAAAAAAATGAATCTTTCATCACATTTGGCTTAAGGAGAGAATACTAGGCACAGTCAATTTGCTGAGAAAATCTATCTTACACTACAGTAAAGTAGGGGAGAAGGGCATAATAGAGTTATGGGGGAGGATAGAAGGGATGGCAAATGGGAAGAGTAATTAGAAGTAAGCACTTTTGAAGAGGAATTGGGTCAAAAATAGGGGAAAGGATAGGATAGAGGGAAACATAGTTTTTATTTCACAATATGGATTTTTTGGAAGTGTGTTACATAACTACACATGTATAATATATATCAACGTGCTTGCCTTCTCAGTGGGGATGGATGGGAAGTGAAGATGGGAGAGAAGTTGAAGTTCAAAGTTTTAAAAACAAATGGGAAGATTGTTTTTACATGCAACTTGGAAATAAGGTAATGGGATATAGAAATCTCTCTTGCCCTATAAGAAAATAGAGAAAAAAAGGATAAGGGAAGGGAGGGGTATGATTAAAGGGAGGACAGATTGGAGTAAAGGGTAATCAGAATGCACAGTGTCTTGGAGTGAGTGGAGGGGAGAGAGGGGAACAAAATTTGGAACTCAAACTCTTATGGGGATGAATGCTGAAAACTAAAAATAAATAAATAAATGAAAGAAAAGAAATACCATTAAATACAGACTAATCCAAATGGCAAAAGAAGCCCAAAGAAACAAAGAAGAGAAGAATGCCTTCAAAATTGGAATTGGCCAAATGGAAAAGGATAACAAAAACCTCACTGAAGAAAAAAATGCCTTAGAATTTAGAATGGAGCAACTGGAACCTAATGATTATATGAGAAATCAGGAAATGATAAAAAAAAATCAAAACAATAAAAATAATAGAAGATAATGTGAAATATCCCATTGGGGGAAAAGACTGTCCTACAAAATAGATCCAGAGAATAAACCTAAAAAACAAAATTAACTGCTGAGAACAATATAATGAGAGAAAAAGAAAGGGAGAGGTAGAATGTAGCAAACTCACATAAAAGAGACAAGAGAGAGATTTTACAATGGAGAGAAAGAAGGCAGGGAGGTGAAAGGATATAAGTGAGCCTTACCCTCATTTGACTTGGC
This sequence comes from Bettongia penicillata ogilbyi, assembly GCA_023548195.1. Taxonomy (NCBI): domain Eukaryota; kingdom Metazoa; phylum Chordata; class Mammalia; order Diprotodontia; family Potoroidae; genus Bettongia; species Bettongia penicillata. The sequence goes on from JAJHZJ010001042.1 coordinate 1,954, forward strand.
TTCGGGAAGGAATAGCATGTACTCAATTGGGTATGGAAATCTATGTTACCCTGGAGGAAGGCAGGGGGTAAGGAGTAATCAAAAGCAAACACTATTGTGGGGGTACAGGTCAAGGGAGGAGAATGGGAGATTAATGGAGTGCTTAACAGAACAGAAGGAAATGTGGTTGCTCTTTTGCAATATAGCTGTTATGGAAATGTTTTTCATGGCCACACCTGTATTATCTACATTTAATTGCTTTCTTTTTCAATAAGGGTGGGCAGGGAGGGAGGAACAGAGAAAATGTGAAACTCAAAGCTTTAAAAATTAATATTAAAAATTGATTTTGCATGCGACTGGAAAATAAGATGAACAGGTAATGGGGTATAGAAATCTATCTTGCCCTATAGGAAAATAGAGGAAAGGGGCATGGCAAAAGGGAGGACATGTTGGGGGAAGAGGTATGGGGTACCTGTTATCCTGGAGTGGGAGGTGGGGAGAAAGAACGAGAAAATTTGGAATTCAAAATCGTGTGGAAGTGAATCTTTTAAACTGAAAATAAGTAAATTACATATTTAAAAATTCACAATGAAACAAAATTTAAAAAAATATGAGATGCATCTATAGCAATCTTTAGATCATTTATATCTCTAAACATTGAACTCAGGGAAGGGGGAGGGATACATCTACAATCTGGGAATGAAAGTTTAAAAAAATTAACCTCATAAAGCAACAGTTAAAAGACAAACAAAATTATTAAAAATGAAAGTATATATTGAATTCATCAAACTAAGAGCTATTTAAAAATAACTAAAAATACATAAGGACAAGCTCCCAATTATTCATATTAAAATTTAACATAGAGTTCAAAATAAATGAAGGAAAGTAAAAGAAAAACTTAGAAATTATTTTGCCTATGTATATGCCAAAAACTGGAAGTCAAGGGAATGCCCATCAATTGGGGAATGGCTGAATAAATTATGGTATATGAATGTAATGGAGCACTATTGCACTATAAGCAATGATAAACAAGAAGACTTCAGAGAGGCCTAGAAGGACTTATATGATATGATGCTGAGCGAAAGAAGCAGAACCAGGAGAATTTTGTGCACAACAGTGACCACAGTGTGTGAGAGTTTTTTCTGGTAGACTTGGAACTTTTGTAATAATGCAAAAACTTAAAACAAAAAAACCAAAAACAACCATGGTTTTCTAAGGCAAAATGCCTTCCACACTCAGAGAAAGAACTATGGAATTCATTCACAGAATATAGCAGATCATGTTTGTGTGTGTGCATTTGTGTATTATGTTTTGATTTGTTATATGATTTCTTCTATTTATTTTCGTTCGTCTACATAACATGACTATATTGAAAACCTTTTCAATAGGAAAGTATATGCAGATCCTATGTAGAATTGTATGCCATCTTGGAGAGGGAGGAGGGTATTGAGGGGTAGGTGTGAGAGGGGTTAAAATCTAAATTCTATGGTAGTGATAGTAGAACATTAAAAAAATAAATAAAATAAAATTTAAAAAATGATTCAATGTAATAAATTGAACAAACAAGAAATAAGTTCTTCTGTCACCTAACCCCAAAACAACAACAGGAAAAAAGCCTTCATTTTAAGTTATTTTATAAAAGAACTCTATCAAAAATTCAAAGGAAAAGAATTCTAATGTTATGTAAGCTGTTCTGAAGAGAGGAAAAAGATGAACATGTCTAAATCCCATTTTCTGGCAGAAATATGGTCTTAGAACTCAAATATTGGTAGGGAGAGAAAAGAGAGAGAGAGAGAGAGAGAGAGAGAGAGAGAGAGAGAGAGAGAGAGAGAGAGAAACTTTTTAAAAATCAACTTGAATTCAATTCCTGACAAAATTCTTGATTCTTCTATTAAAGAGATGATTAGTCAACATATAGAAAGGAAAATATAATTGACATATACCTTCATTTAAAATAAATTATACCCTAATAACTTTATCTGCTTTTTTGAAAGGATTAGAAAGTTACTTGGTTAGAATAATGCTGAAGACATAATGAGCAATCTATCAGATAGAAACTCTCATGAAATACTTGAGTAAAAAAGGAGAGAAGTGGACTAAATGACAATGCAAATACGTAGATTTTCCTGGAAAAAGATCAGTCATGAAGATGTTGGAGTAGAAAGATGCACATACTCTAGCACATCCCCCACAGTCCACAAAATATCTGTAAAAAATAACTCAAACAAATTCTAGAGCAGCGAAAGCCACAGAATGACAGAATGAAAGAGATTTCTAGTCAAAGGTAACCTGGAAGGCTGACAGGAAAGGTCTATCCCCACGTGATGCTGAGCAGGTTGGAGCCCAGCCCTGGCCACTGGGCATGGGGAGGAACAGGACCCGACCAGGCCTCTGGGGGCAGAATCCCCAGCAGATAGAGTCCCAGATCCCTGAACCCATAAACCTCAAAGGTGAGTGTGGAAGGGCTTTTCCAGCTGGGTGAGAGGGGAGCAGGATCCCCTCAGCACTGGCCACAGGTGGTGGCAGAGTCCATTGTCCAGGTGGCTCAGTTTAAAGACTCTGGGGGAATTGAGCAGGGGATCTGAACCCCAGCCCTCAATGGCCAAATTTCACAGTTCTCAGGTCAAGGAGAAAAGCAAGCAAGCAGTTTTCTAGGAAGCAGCTAGAAAGAAACAATTCGAGTATTGTGGAAGTACAATCAGGATAACACAGGATCTGGCAGCTTCTACATTAAGAAATGGAAGGGCTTGGAATATGATATTCCTGAAGTCAAAGGAACTGGAATTATAACCAAGAATCACCTCACCAGCAAAACTGAGTATAATACTTCAAAGGAAAAAATGTTCACTCAATGATATAGAGGACTTTCAAGCATTCTTGATGAAAAGACCAGAACTGAATAGAAAATTTGACTTTCAAACACAAGAATCAAGAGAAACATAAAAAGGCAAAGAAGAAAGGGAAATCATAAAGGACTTTCTAAAGTTGAACTGTTTGCATTCCTACATGGAAAGATAATATTTTTAACTCTTCACACACACACACACACACACACACACACACATAGACGGAGAGTACAGGTTGAGTTGAAACAGAAGAGATGATATACATAAAAAATAAAATTAAGGGGCGAGAGAGAAAAATATTGGGAGGAAAAAAGGAGAAATGAAATGGGGCACTGTCACTCATAAAAGAGATAAGAAAAATCTTGTTCAGTAGAGGAGAAAATGGAGGAGGTGAGAGGGGAAAAGTGAAGCTTACTCTGTTCATATATGACTTAAGGAGGGAATAACATGCTCACTCAACTGGGTATGAAAATCTATCTTACACTACAGGAAAGTAGGGAAGGAGGGGACAAGTTGGGTGAGAGTGATTATAGAAGGGAGGGCAAATGGGTGAAGGGATAACTCGAAGTAAACACTTTTGGGAAGGGACAAGGTCAAATGAGAGAATAGAATAAAATGGGGGAACAGGGTAGAATGGAGGGCAATATAGTTAGTCTTACACAACATGATTATTATGGAAGTCTTTTGCAACAGGACACATATATAGCCTGTACTGAATTGCTTGCCTTCTCAGTGGGGTTGAATGGGAAGGAAGGAAGATCAAGAAGTTCGAATGCAAAGTGTTAGAAGTGAATGTTGAGAATTGTTATTGCATATAATTGGGAAATAAGAAATATAGGTAATGGGATATAGAAATTTATCTTGCATGAAAAGAAAAGAGAGAAGATGGGGATAAGGGGAGTGTGGAGTGTGATACAAGAGAGGGCATATTGAGGGAAAGGGTAATCAGAATGCAAGGTTTTATGGTGGAGAGGAGCGATGGGGAGGAAAATTAGAGCTCAAAATTTTGTGGAAATGAATGTTGAAATCTAAAAATAAATACATGAAACTATTAAAAAATACAGAAAAGATCAGTCACTAATAGCCTAATGTCCATGTGCAGAGTCTACATTGACATACTGAAGGAATATCTTTCTGCTTCTTTGACATTTAATGTTTTTATCAGTGACTATACCAAAGGCATAGATGTCATGTTTATCAAATTTGTTTCATAGGCAAGTCTGAGAAAGACATTATACACAAGATAATTAGCACAGGAATCAAGATAGATCTCAACAGGTTGCCATACTAAGCCAAATCTAAAATGATTGCATCTAACGGTATACAAGTTTATACTTAAATTCGTAGAATTATCTTCACAATTAAAGAATAGTGAATATGTTATTAGATGTCAATTCTTTGTCAAAAGATCAATGAACCATAGATTTAGAAGTGAAAGGAAGACATCAAATCCATCTTCCTCATTTTGAACATAAGGAAACTGAGGCTGAGAGAAGGTTCAGTTAGCTCAGGTTCAGAAATATAAAAAAAAAATCTGTCTCAAGATTTGAGTGTGATTCGTAGCACCAAGCCCAGCATGATATCAAGTACATCACCCAGTTAATCCAGTTTTATGAGTTTTAGTGGTGTAAAAACTCAAATATAAATGAATAATACAATGTGTTAACTGAGAAAACTAATGCAATCATGGACTTCCTGAAAACTTCCACCAATAGGTAAATTATCACCCTGCTGTATTGTGCTCTGGTTAAACCAAATCTGTAGTATTTTAGTTAGTTCTTTCTCCCACAGTTCATGAAGGATAATAATAGTCTGGAGTCTCTAGAGGACTACAATCAGGATCATGACCTCTTCTGAGATCTTTCCAGCATCATCAGAAGGCCCTGGGAATGTTTAATGTGAAACACAAAAGCCAACTGAGTACTGGGTGAAGAGGAAAGAGGAAGCACACAAGGGTAAATTAAATCACGTGAAAAGGCACAAAAACCTATTACAGTAGAAGAAAAGAAGGGAGGCTGATGAGAATTATTTGAACCTTACTTTCACCAGTTGTGGCTTAAAGAGGGAATAGCATAATTAGTTAGCTATAGAAATGTAATTTAGCCTATAGGAAGTAGGAAGGAAAGGGGGAAAGAAAAGGGAGAGAAAAAGTAGTAAAAGTAAATGAGAAGAAATGGAGGAGGCAAATGGAAGGGAGAGCATACTGAGGGAGGTGGTGGTTGAAGACCAAAACTCTAGTGAGGAGGAAAAGGGAGAGAGGAAAGCATAAATAGGGTGGAGAATAAGATGGAGAGAACAACATAGACAGTAATCATAACTTTGAATGTGAATGGGATGAACTCTCCCATAAAATGGAAATGGATAGCAGAGTGCTTTAAGAACAAGAATCCTACAATAGATTGTTTACTAGAATGATATTTGAAGTAGAGGTATACACAGAGAATAAAGGTAAAAGGCTGGAGAAGGATATATAATAATTCAGGTGAAGTAAAAAAAAAAGCAGGAGTAGAATCCTGATCTTAGACAAAATAAAAGTAAAACTAGATCTAATTAAAAGAGATTAGAAAGAAAACTATATCCTGCTAAAAGTTATCATGGATAAAATGGTGCATACCACTTTACCCAGCAATACCACTTCTAGATCTGTATACCGAAAAGATCATAAAAATTGGAAAAGGATCCACATATACCCAAATATTTATAGCAATACTTTCTGTGGTAGCAAAGAATTGGAAATTGAGAGGATGTCCACCAACTGGAGAATGGATGAACTTGTTGTGGTATATCAGTGTAATGGAATATTATTATGCTATAAGAAATGGTGATCAGGCAGACTTCAGAAAAAAACCTGGAAAGACTTATATGAATTGATGCTGAGTGTAATGAGCAGAGTCAGGAGAACATCGAACACAGTATTAGCTACATTGTGAAATAAGACAACGCCAAAACATATATGATAGAAAAATGCTATCCACATCCAGAGAAAGAACTTTGGAGTCTGAATGCAGATGGAAGCATACTATTTTCTCATCCTTTCTTTTGTTGTTCTGTTTTGTTTCTTCTTTCTAGTGGTTCCTCCCATTAGTTCTAATTCTTCTTTACATCATGACTAATGTGAAAATATGTTTAACATGAATGCATAAGCAAAGCCTATATACGATTGTGTACTGTCTTAGGGAGGGGGGAAGAGAGGATGGGGAGAAAATTAAAAACTCAAAATCTTGTGGAAGTGAATGTTGAAAATTAAAGTAAATAAATTTTATATAAAAATGAAAGCTGAGGTGATGTGAAGACAGTTGGAAAGAGTGTGAGATTTGGAGTAAGAGGACCTGGGAACCTAGGTTCACATCTTGTTTCTATTAGTTGAGGTAGTACTTACTACCTTTGTGACTTGGGTAAGTAAAAATATCCTATGTAAGCCTCAGTTTCCAGACTTAGTCTATATTATGTTGAATGTGTTTGACACATATTTAAGTATATAATATAAAATCACAAATGTTTGGAGATTTGCCAGCAGGGAGAAAGAATTGATTTGTTCTATTTGGGCCCAGGGGACAAAACTGCGTTTAGTGAGTGAAAATTGCAAAGAAGTGAATGAGAAATCTGAGGAAAATTTGTACCTCAGGAAGGAAAACCTTCCTACTACTTTATATCTAACTCTTTGTGGGACCAATTTGGGGTTTTCTTGGTTGAAATATTGGAATGGTTTCCTTATCTAGCTCATTGAAATCTCTCCTTATTCAATCATTTTTGACTCTCTTGGAAATTAACTTATAATTCTGTTTTGACTTTCAGTTTAGATCTTCACAATTTTTTTTAAATCAAAATAATATATTCTAAATTTTAAAATGAAATTAAGAAAAATGGACAATTTAAGAACTTAAATTAAGTAACTTTGAATGATTTAAAACATGCCAAGTAGCTATAGAAAAGTTTGTCAGATAAATATTTTTCAAAAATCTTAGATTTAATAATATGAGGGTGAGAGTATTCCGGGAAGATAGTGGAGTAGACAAATGTTTGGCTCTCCAAATCCCTGCCCCCCCCCCCAAAAAAAAAGACAAAACATCACTTCAGAGTAGCAGAAATAAACACTGGATATTGAATTTATCTTCATAAGATAATTTGAGAAGACCTCAGGAAAGACACAATCTCCAGGGGCAGAGTTTTAGCCTACGTGAAGTGGAACGTTAGTTCTGCAGAATCAACTAACGACGAGTCCTTGGAGCAGCTAGACTGAGAGGCAGCCTCAGTGTTAGAAATACATTTTGCAGGCAGTAGATGAGTCTGAAGGCTGAGTAGGAGAAGACCGAAAGATCTTCCATTGTTGAGGGATGCCAAGTACAGCTGTGTTAACCAGATACATCCTGGGCTGTGGCTTCAAGGATGAACTACTACATACCTGATGAGTGCAGTAGTGAGGGGTAGGGAACCTGTTGGCTGTGGGCACTTACAGTGGGACAAAGTCCCTGATTTCAGTTCCCAGGAGGAAAACTGATCCTAATATCATAGCCTAGTTTCTAAGCTCCCAGCTTAAGAAGGAATATTGTAGCAACAAGAAGAAAAAACAATTTAAATATCATGGAATCACAATAAAAATTACAAATGAATCAGTTATTACATTGAAGGATTGTAGGTCTTGGAATATTATATTCTATACAGTAAAACAGCTGGGGTTGTGAATAAGGGTACCATATCCAGCAAAGTTAAGTATAATCCTGAACGAAAAAAAAAGATATTTAATGACCTCAAAGATTTTCATTTTTTTTTTTGACAAAAACGCTAGAACTAAATGGACAATTTGACATATAATATTCAGGATAAATATAAGGTAAACAATTACAGGGGACATAATAAGGTCAAATGCTTTACTTCATACATGTGAAAATGTTAGCAGTACTCCTATGATTGCTATCACTTTTTGGATAGCTTGATAGCAAGGCATGGGCTGAGCAAGGTATGATGGGGCGATTTTAAAAAATAAAACGGTCTAGGAAGAGATAAAAAGAAATAATTATCACATACAAATGATGTGTAAAAGGAAAAACATGACACATAAGAAACTAGTAGGTGGAGGGTAAGTAGTGCTGGAATCATTTTAATCAGAAATGAGTTAAAGATGGAATTCTCTCTCTCTCTCTACATATATATATATATATATATATATATACACACACACACACACACATATGTATATATGCATATGTGCACATGTATATATACACACATACACATATATACCTCTATGCATATATACATATGCATATATTTATATGTGTGTATGCATCTATTTATATATGCATATATGTAAAAGTCTTCTCAACTCCAAAAGAAATAAGAGAGCAAGAGGAAAAAGTAAGGGGAACAGAACAGGGGAGGTACTCTTAGAAGAGTAAGTAGGTTAAAAAATAAGAGAGCAAGGGAGTGGGTAAAACAGAGAAGTGGGGAGAGGTAGGGTAAATAGGGTCAGAAGGGTAGTGAAGAAAAATTGGAAAGAAGGAAATGCACAAGTAATGGTAGCTTAGAATGTGAATGGGTTGCATATCTTCATAAAATCGACATGGAGAGCAGATTAAAAATCTGAATTTAACAATATGCTATTTTCAGAAAACAACAGAACCACAAAAAATGAGATATACACCCAAAGATAAAATAAAGAGCAGTACTAGAGTTTAATAAAAAAATGCACAGATAGTACTGATGATTTCAGACAAACCTAAAGTTAAAATAGATTTAATCAAAAGTGAAAAATAGAGAAACTATACTATGTGTCAGCAATACTGGTCAGTTTTATTTTAAATCATTTAAAATACTTAGTATAAAATACCTGAATGTATACCTGCCAAATTAGATACAGGAAATATACAGACATAAATATAACACATTTATAATTTATACAAATAAATTCAGATCTACATAATTGAAGTGATATTTATTGTTCATGGGTAGGTAAAAGGCAATATAATTTTTTTTTGTCTAACTAATCTATTTGTTCAATGTCATCCCAATTAAATTCCAAAAAAAAATTACTGAGTTAGAAAAAATAATTCCATTTGGAAGAACAAAAGGTCAGTAATTTCAAAGAAACCAGGGAAAAAAGACATGAAGATTCAACAGTATCAGATCTTAAGTTGTACTAAAAGATGAGAACCCTGTTGAAGTATAAAAATGATAATTTTGATTATTTAAATTAAAATTTTCTTTCATTGGTAAAATCTCTGTAGCCAAGAATAAAAGGAATGCCCAAAATGGTAGTGGGGGGGCGGGCTTTCATAGACAATCTCTCAGATAGGATGTGATTTGGTTGGCATATTACTGTGGTGTAGGAAACGATGAGCTGGTTGATTTAGAAAAAGAAAAACTTGGAAAGACTTGGAAATATGAAGGAAGACTACTTCAGAGAAACAGATGACAGGAGGAAATAAGCATAGTATAATTTTACATATACAAGTATGAATGTATATGTGTATGTTTATAGATACCTATATATATGCATATATATGTATGTATACATACACATTTATACATACACGCATTCACACACCTATATACTCATGCACAAATATACATGCACAAATGCACACATTATTAATTCCAGCATTCTTTATGGTGACCAAGGGAGAGGGGAGGGAGATCAAAGGAAACCAACAAGGGAGCAAAGAAAAGCTGAGAAGCTTTGAAAACAATGTGTAGTATCTATTACATAGGTTTCTTGAAACAGAAATTTATAATTTTATATTGAATCCTTTCTTATCGTGTGTTTTTACATGATATTTTTTATTTTCTCATTTTGTATTTATATTTCAAATAAAATATCAAAATATGGATGAAATGAAATTATTAGAGCTCGTTAGGCAGTGCAATGGATAGAATGGTGGAATTATAGTCAGGAACAGTTTCCTCAGAAGGTGTGTAAGTAACTCTGGGCAAGTCATTTAATCTCATTTAGGCTTGTTTCCTCCTTTATAAAGTGTAGATAATAATGACATCCATCAGAGTTGGGAGAATCACATAACATATGTTAATGATCTTTGTAAAACTTAAAGTGATTCGTAATTGTGATTATCATCATCACCATCATCATCATCATTGCGATTATTATAATGATCGATTATTCTATTTGACATTCTATTGCAAGTTGCAATTTGCTTTGATGAGGATATACTGCTGCTAACTATCACAATTAGGAATCTGTCGAAGAGGATATTTTACTTTAGTTCAAGAAAACTCCCAAATCAATTACAGGACAATTGACCTCAGTTCAGTGTTGAAGCAAAGCTGACATATGTTATGAAAACATTTATATAATCCCTCACAGATCAGGTATTTCACTTCATATTTCCAACTGGGCAACAAGAGAGAGTAGTCCTTCTCAAAGGCAAACGAATATATGGCCCATATTCAAGTATCTGTCTAATTATGCTAAAGAATGATGATTAATATCTAAAAAGTATAATTGTACTAGTTGCACACATAATATAACAGACTGTGAGGAAACTGAGATGCAGGGAAGACTTACCTAAGTTCACCTGTCACATAACTAAAGAGTAGCAATTGAAACTCAGGCTTTCTGACCCTCTTTACATCATTCCAGGCTTAAGTGTCTTGACTCTGTTCCGTGTTCTCTTTCCTTAAAGTTAGAACTTGACAAGAATATAGGATTGTCACCAAAATTTCAAAGCTTCATTAATTCTCCCTGTGAGTTGAAGTTGTTTGGATTGATGTAATAAAGATGGTATTTTCATTACAACACCATAAAATCACAGAGGTTAAAGGGCTCTTGGAAACTAGTTTTTTCTATCACCTTAAAAATGAGGAAACTGAATTTCAGACAGCCTGTTTGATTTCTGTAAGATCAAATAGCTAGTTAGTGTCAGAGTCAGGTCTCCTACTACTCTGTCTTATACCATTATACTATAATATCTCTTATTTTCTTTTTGAATATTGGAACACACATCATTACCATAATCTATTTGCACTCTGATATTTCTATGAGTTCTAGTTATATAATAGGTACAGGTAGAAAAATCATTTGTAAATTGAGAGAAAAGAATATTTTCCGTATATGATAGCATATGCTTAAGTAAGAACTTAAAATTCATTATGTGCTGCATTTAGTTCTAACCTAATAGTCAAGATTATCTCATTTTAACTAAACCAATTTTCAGTACATCAGTATTACACCTGTGAGGAAGTTATCTGCAGGGGGGGGGGGAGGATATGAGAAAGGTTACTGTTCTTTTAGCTGCCTGTTCTCAATAGAATGAGAACTGCTTCCTGAATTATTGTGACTATAACTTTTTCTTGTTTCAGGATGTCAGAAATATTGGTTACTCTGGTTTTCTTTCTTCAAATCACTAAATAGGATGAGCTGCATGTCTGGCATACAGTTTCTTATATTTCTGTGAAAATACAGCTGTAAATGTCATCATGACTAGGGACTTTTATAGTGTCATAAAAATTCAGTGTCACCATAAATTTGTGCTGCTGAAAATGTCGACATTTATGGCAAGTTCTACAAGGACATATTTTAAAATGATATTAAAACTTGATGCAGCAACTTTTATTTAGTTAAAAAGTAAAATTATAGAGTAAAAACATTTATTCTAATGTTTGAGAATGGTAGATCTGCCTGTATAATTAAAAAATTATTAAGTTATCTGATGATGAAAGAGTATTTAATGTCAATCAAGCAACAAGCATGTGCTACACACTTGCAATATTGAGACATTGTATTAAATGGTAGGGATACCAAGATAACAATGAAATAGTCCCTGATCTGAAATAGTTTATTTATTTTGGAGGGAATGAGGAATGACAGATACACATATACTGCCCATTCCCACCCAGTTGAGTGTGGGGGAGTGTTCTTGCTTCTAACTGCATAGCTTTCTACTATGCAGAGGGAGAGGAACACATGACTCATACATGACTGAGAGAAATTTGAGTGAGCCACTGTTGACATCTATAGGGGATATTATTGGAGAACATTTGAGAAATGAACTTGGAGAGAGATAAGTTGGGAAAATGAAGAGGTGAATTTTTGTATGGCTAAAGGGAGGCTGTAGACCTACAGAAATGTAAAGAAGCCAAGACCCATTATATTGTTTGACTGCCAGCACTTTCGACCTCAGAAAATGCTGAGAGTCAAATTTCCTTGGTGAGATGGTTCTCTATCTCCTTGAACTACAATTTTTCTCAGTTGAAAGTTTCCTTCACTATTGTGTAGAATTTATGATATTTTCTTCTCTACAACTTCCTAAACTTCTGTTTGCTATATATCCTCCATAAATAGATTTACTGACTATTTGCAATTTGTGATTTCTTTTGCAACCAATATTTTCTGGGAGGGAATAAAGCTGGCAATATTAAGCTATTATCTTTCTTTTGAAAGCAGTCATGGAAAGTAGAATATATTCTGAGCCATTCAAAATTTTGTACCACCAGCTTAATAGATATTTGAGATGTAGGTGGTATATACATTTCTAGTTCAATTTTACTCTCAGAGATAGAGGAAGAAGTAAGTTCCAACTGTGACCCTACCCCTGTCCTCCTCAAAGATATAAATTATAATCTCTATTGGAGATCAAAGAAGGATGGTGTAGACATGAGATTAAAAACTTTGATGTTACACTCATCAGTCATCTGCTTATATTTATACCGCTCACACATATATGTTACATAAGTGAAAATCAAATATAAATTCCAAGTAAATGAGTACATGAAAAGTTGGGATGGGGTTCAATCAGTAATGGTCTTCTGTAAGAGATGGTACATGAGCTGAGCTTCGACAAAAGCTAGAAACTTTTAGAAGTGGATGTAAAGAAAAGGTAAATTCAAGGCATGTGTCCTCTAAAAAAGATTGGAGAAGGAAGATGAGTAATTAGGTCAGTTTGGATGAAAATTTGGAGTGTATTAAGGTAAATAACATGGAAACAAATTAGAAAGGTAGATTGTAATCAGATTCTAAAGATTCTTGAATGTCATATGGAAGAGTTTATATTTTGTCCTGTAGGCACACCATAAGTTGTTTAATTGAGAAGTGATGGGTGAAAAATAAATTGTGGAGGTTAAATCAATAAGACTTGACAGCTGATTGGATATTGGGAACAGGAAGAAAAGGTGAAGATTTGAAGATGGTTCTTGATTTGTGAATTCAGATAACTATTACTATAATGGTGGTTTCAACAGCAGCAGCAGCAACAATAACAACAACCTAGGAAGAGAATTGGGTTTTCTGGAAATTATACAGTCAAAAATTTAGAGCTGAAAGAAGTCTTGGGGACGATCAAGTCCAATTTCTTTATTTTTTGCATGAGGAAATTAAGTAATGACTGGTAAGGTCATTTTTTTTCAGGGTCACAAAGCTAAAAAGTATCTAATGTAGGATTTGAACTTTGATCTTCTTGACTCCAAGTTCATCTTTTTATCGTTTTGTGCTTGTTGAGTCTGAGATGCCTATGAAGGATACACATGGAAATGGACATTATTTGACTGCTGATTTGGGATAGATGCTACGGAAGCCTAAGGTTGGATACATAGATCTTAAAGTCTTTTGAATAAAGATGGTATTTGAACTGAGATAGAGATAGAAACAGAAATACTCAGAGATAGACAGAGAGGAAGAGATAAATGGAAAGTCTCATGAGAGAGACATAAATATACTCAGCCAGCTAGAGGGAAGGAGAACTGAGAGAGAACAATGTCATGAAAACACAAAAACAAAAGGGTATCCAGGAATAAAGGTTAATCAATACTATCAGATACTTCAGTGGTCAAGACAGATGAGTAGTGAGAAAAGGCTATTGGATTTGTCAATTAAAATATCTTTTATGGAAGTATTTTCGGTGAGAGGTATTATGAAAAGCGTATTTCAGGAAGCTGAAAAGTAAGATTAGATGAAGTGGAGGCAATGTGTATAAAAATATTTTTTTTTTTGATATTTGGATGTGAAAGAGTAACTCGTCATAGAAAAATAACTTTTAAGTATTGTAAAATCAAGGGAAAGGGTTTCAATATGGTTATTTATTAAAAGATTGATGATGATCTGGGAAAAAAATTGAGAAGAATAAAGAAAGGTAGATTATTACTTCAGTCTTTTAAAAATACAGACCTGTGATTCCAATGCTACAGTGAATTCTCTACAAGTGCATAAATGAGGGAGGTAGAAGAAGTGATTCAACCAGAATAGACCAGCACTTGCTCTGAAATTTATTCTTGCAGTTTCTAAGGAATTCTGGGAGGACAAGCTATTTATCCAAGATTACACAATCTCTATGTTTCAGCAGAAGGGTTCGTACTTGAGACCAACTCTCTAACTACTGCAGCACTGACATTATAAAACATAATGATGAATTGATACAGAATCAATATTCTTAAACATTGCAGTTGACATAGAATGTTCATTAATGAATGCTAATTATTAATGAAATTAACACATAACAATGTTACCTTGCTGAACTTACAGATTTCTATAAAATGATCATAATACGTATAGTGCCTACATCACAAGATTTTGGGGAGACTTAAAAATTAGGCATAGAAAGTCCTGTATAAAATTAGTTATAATTACCATTACTTTAATCATAATTACTAAAGTTTTGCATTATAACATCGATATTTTATTTGAAATACCATTTCTTCCCCATATATGTATTACATTCTCCCATTCACATGCAAGCTTCTTGAGGACACAGATAATCTTACTTTTTGCTTGTATTTGTACACTCAGTTCCTAGCACAGTGCCTGACTCATAAGTGCTTAATAAATGCTTTGCATATGGAAAGCAAGTAACTATATTTCAGTAAGCAAAACAAGTAAATTAAAAGAAAAATGGAACATTGTATAAGCATTGTATACACACTATAAAAACATATCTACTTGCCCAGACAGATTTTCCCTTGTTAACAAGGAAGGGATTTTTTTTAAGGTTTAACATGGACGATTACTTCCAACAAACAATTCAGCATTTAATCATTATCAAAATACTGCACTAAAACTAGTCAGTTTAATACCATAATAGGTGAAAGTAACCACAATTGTCGTCTATTTCTGGCAATTCTTCCACAGTTGCAAATATATAAATATAACAAATCCAGTGGCATAGTTACAAAACTAATACCAAATTAGATCTTTATCAATAGCTTAAAGCAAAACTCAGCAAGGATTTAGCAAACTGAAACAGAGTATCTACCACTGCTGAGGGCCATGTTTAGTATGAAGGCATTTAGTGTCCTGTCTTTCAAAATGCTATATGGATTTTTGTAAACAGTATTTCTGAAAAGCATTAAGATCCATGACACTATAGTTTACAGGTATTTGTGCTTTAAGCTTGATATAACTTTCATTCTTCATTCTGGTTTAAAAAATGTGTGCAATGTCCCCATTGATGTAGATTGTGACTTCTTCATGCCTTTGTTGCTTTCATGGATTTCTATAATCACACTCACAATAATAATCACTCTAAACCTCCTTTTACTTGGGTAAGTTAATTCATGGGTGGTGAATATACACTGGCTCTTTGTTAACAAACATTAAAAGCTTTTCCAGTTTGTTAGGTCTTTTTAGAGAATGGCTTTAACTATCATAGCTAAGCCAAGCACACAGTCACATTGGATACATATTATGATGCATCAGAGGTTCTATATGAGTATTAAAATCTCAAATCCTTAGATGGATTATCTCATTGATTGGAATGTTTTCTCCAATGATGACCTCAAACTATTCATGTCTGATTGTCCTGGGTGATTCATGTTTATAACCTGCCATCTTTGATGTGGCTATACAATTTTGGATAATCTTGTATCAGTGCCTTCTATTTCTCACAACTGATGCCAAGGTTCTTCAGAGTAACCTTCAAAATTCCCTTGTGTTGCTTTCTCTGACTTCCATGTGAGTGCTTTCCTTGTATGAGTTCTCTTTTAAATAGTCTTTCATGCAAACAAATATTTGGAATTCAAACAATGTGGTCAGGTCATTAAAGACGCACTCTTGCAGTAGGGTTGAATTGCTTGGCAGTTCAGCTAAATAAAGCACCTCAGTATTTGCTTTCTTATTTTACCAGGTGATCTGGTATAATGTCCAGGTTTCACAGGCACACAACAAAGAGGTCAGCACAATGCCTCTGTAGACATTTTGGAGAACAATTTGAAACTATGTATTAAAGACTAAAAAATTATGCCTATCCTTTGACCTAGCAATACCACTTCTAGGTCTATATCCCAAAGATTAAAGAAATAGGACCTATGTGTACAAAATAATTGTGGGTGCTAGTTTTTCCTTGGCAACAAATTAGAAATTGAGGAGCTCTTCAACTGGGGAACTGGCTCAGCAAGTCATAGCATATGCTTGTGATGGAGTACTATTGTACTGTAAGAAATGATGAACAAGGTGGTTTAGGGGGGAAAAAAAACAACCTTGACAAAACTTAATGAACTAATGCAAAGGAAAGTGAGATCATTGTGTACAGCAAATGAAGTGTTGCAATGATGAACACCTGTGAAAAACAGACACTATGACTAATGCAGTGATACAAGAACATTTCAAAGGACTCATCATGAAAAATGTTATTTCCCTTCAGAGGAAGAACAGAAGAACTCTGCGTGCAAAGTATAATTTTCTGACTTTCTTTTTCTTCCTTCCTTCCTCCCTTTCTTATTTCCTTTTTTTCCTTCCTTCCTTTTTTCCTTTCTAATGTGGGAAATATAGAAATAAATTTTCCATATTT
Organism: Bettongia penicillata ogilbyi; assembly: GCA_023548195.1. NCBI lineage: Eukaryota > Metazoa > Chordata > Mammalia > Diprotodontia > Potoroidae > Bettongia > Bettongia penicillata. The sequence goes on from JAJHZJ010001042.1 coordinate 18,506, forward strand.
CACAGGTAATAATTGATATCAAAGCATTTTTTCTTCTGAGTGGCTGAGTGAAAGGTGAGATGGAGGGAGATGATTTAGAACTCAAAATTTGTTTTTTTAATTATTTACTTGTTTTCAGTTTTCTACAATCGCTTCCATTTATCTTAGATATTTTTCCCTCCCCCTCACTATCCCCTCACTCCACACTCTCTCCCAGAGACAGCATGCACTCTTATATAGGTTCTACACATACATTCTTATTAAATGCATTTTCAAGTTAGTCATGTTCCATAGAACAATTAAAATGAATGGGAGAAGCCATAGAACAAAACAAAACATAACACAAGAGAAAATTGTCTCCTTCATTCTATGATTCAATTAAATTTTTCTTTCTCTGGAGGGGCAGCTAGATGGTGCAATAGATAGAGCACCAGTGCAGGAATGACGAGGATCTGAGTTCAAATTTCACCTCAGAAATGACACTCACTAGCTGTGTGACCTTGGGCAAGTCACTTAACCCCAATTGTGTCATCCTGCATCATCTCCAGTAATCCCGATGAATATCTGGTCACTGGATTCAGATGGTTCCAGAGGAAAAGTGAGGCTGCTGACCTGCAGAGTTCTCCCTCACTCAAAACAAAGTCAAGTGCATGTCATTATTTCTCTGATGGCATGGTCTTCTTCAGCAATGAAGGAGAAACACACACACACACACACACACACACACACATGCTTTCTCTGGATATGGAAGGTATTTTGCCTCAAGAGTGCAATGGAAATATTTAGGTCCTTGCATTGCTGTGAAGGACTGCGTCTTTGCATTTTCACCTTAGCCATGTTGCAAAGAAAAGTTAAAATAAATGAGAGAAATCATAAAACAAACTAAAATGTAATACAAAACAAAATGATCTGTTTCATTCTGTGATCAAATCACATAGCTGTTTCTCTGGATGTGGAAGGCATTTGCTTTAAGAGATCATTAGGAAATTTTTAAGTCCTTGCATTGCTATGAAGTACAAAGACTACCAGAAAAATTTCTCGCACAATGTGATTGTTGCTGTGTATAAATTTCTCCTGGTTCTGCTCCTTCCACACAGCATCAGTTCATAGAAATCTCAGGCCTCTCTGAAGTCTTCCTGTTCATCATTTCTTATGGTTCAGTAGTATTCCATTACATTCATATACCACAATTTATTCAGTCATTCTCCAGCTGACAGGCATCCCCATGATTTCCAATTTTTGGCCACCACAAAGAGAAAGTACATAAATAATTTTGTACCTGTGGGACTCTTTTCCATTTTTATGATCTCTTGGGGATACAGTCCTAGAAGTGATACTGCTGCGAAAAAGGCTATACACATTTTTGTAGCCCTTTGGGCATAGTTCCAAATTGCTCTCCAGAATAGTTGGGTCAGCTCACAGCTCCACCAACAATGAAATAGTGCTCCAACTCTCCCATATCTTCTCCAACATTTATTATCTTCCTATTTTGTCATGTTAGCTAATCTGATAGGTGTCATGTGGTACTTCAGAGAGGTTTTAATTTGTATCTCTCTAATCAATAGTGATTTAGAGCATTTTTTTCATATGGCTATAGATACCTTCAATTTCTTCCTCTGAAAACTGCCCATTCATTTCCTCTGACCACATATCAATTCGGGAATGACTTGTCTTCTTGTACACTTGACTCAATTCTCTATAAAATTTAGAAATGAGACCTTTATCACAGATGCTTTTGCAGAAATTCTTTCCCAGTTTTCTGTTTCCTTCCTAGATTAGGAAATCTTGGTTGCATTGGTTTGTTTATGCAAAAAACTTTTCAACTTAATATATTCAGAATTATTCATTTTGTACTTCGTAATGTTCTCTATCTCTTGCTCCATCAAAAAAATCTCCATTCTCCATAAATCTGACACATACATTGCTCCTCTAATTGTTTACAGCATCAGTCTTTATGACTATATCATGTATTCATTTGAACTTTATTCTTGCGTACAGTGTCAAGAACTGATCTATACCCAGTTTCAACCACAGTGTTACCCTGTTTTCCCAGCAATTTTTGTCAAACAGTGAGATCTTATCCAAGAAGCTGGAGTCCTTAGGTTTATCAGACCGTTGATTACTGTGTTCATTGACTACTATGTCTTGAGTACCTAATCTATTCCACTGGTCTACCCTTTTACTTCTTAGCCAGTGCCAAGAGGTTTTGATGATTGTTGCTTTATAATACAATTTGAGATCCGTTAGGCTCAGGCCAGCTTCCCAAGCAATTTTTTCATTAGTTCCCTTGATATTTTGAACCTTTTGTTCTTTGAGATGAAATTTGATATTACTTTTTCTAGCTCTAAAAATAATCACCTGGTAGTTTGATTGACATGGCACTGAATAAGGTAATTATTTTAGGCAGAATTATCATTTTTATCACATTATCTTGGGCTACCTACGAGCACCTGATGTTTTTCCAGTTATTTAGATATGTCTTTATTTGTGCAAAAAGTGTTTTTTAATCATGTTCATATCATCTCTGGATCTGTTTTAGCAAGGAGACTCCTAGATATTTTACAGCATCCACTGTAGTTTTGAATGGGATTTCTCTTTCTACCTCTTGCCGTTGAGCTTTGTTTGTAATATATAGAAATGAAGATGATTTTTCCATGTAACTTTGCCAAAGTTGTTTGTTATTTCAAGTAGATTTTTGTTTGATTCTCTGAGATTCTCTCAGTATATCATCATATCAACTGCCATGAGTGATGACTTAGTTTCTTCTTTGTCTATTCTAATTCCTTCAATTTCTTTTTCTTTTCTTATTGCTAAAGCTAGTATTACTAATACCATATTGAATAGCAGTGGTGATGATGGACATCTTTGCTTTACTCCTGGTCTTATTGGAAATGAATCTAGCTTATCCCCACTGCATGTAATACTTGCAGATGGTTTTAGGTAGACATTCCTTATGTTTTATGGAAAGTTCCATTTATTCCTGTGCTCACCAGTGTTTTCAATAGGAATCCATGATCTATTTTGTCAAAAGCTTTTTCTGCAATTATTGAGATAATAATGTGTTTTCTGTTAGTTTTGTTGTTGGTATGATCAATAATGCTGATAGTTTTTCTAATATTGAACCAGTCCTACATTTCAGGTACTTATCCTAACTGATTATAATGTATTATTCTCATGATAAATTGTTATATTATTTTTGTCTTATCTTATTTAAAATTTTTGCATCTATATTCATTAGAGAAATTGGTCTATAATTTTCTTTCTCTTTTTGGCTTTTCCTGATTTAGGTATCAGAATCTTTTTAGTATCTTAAAAAGAATTTGGTAGGACTCCACCTATTTTCCCAAATAGTCTATATAGTATTGGAATTAACTGTTTAAATGTTTGACAGAATTCACTTGTAAATTCATCTGGCCCTGGAGATTTTGTCCTGGGGAGTCCATTGATGTCTTGTTCAATTTTTTTTTTTTCTGAGATTGGGTTATTTAAGTGTTCAACATCCTCTTCTGTTAATCTGGGAAATTTATATTTTTAAAAATGTTCATCCAACTCATTTAGATTGTCAAATTATTGGGCATATAGTTGGGCAGAGTAATTTCTAATTATTAATTTAATATCTTTTTCGTTGGAGGTGAGTTCACCTTTTTCATTTTTGATATTGGTAATTTGGTTTTCTTCTTGTTCTTTTTAATTAAATTGACCAAAGATTTATCGATTTTATTCCTTTTTCATAAAACCAGCTTTTAGCTTTATTTTTTTAGTTCAATAGTTTTCTTAATTTCAATTTTATTAATCTCTCCTATGATTTTCAGTGTTGGGGTGGAGTCAAGATGGCAGAGTAGAAAGATGCACGTTTACGAGCTCCGAACCCACAGCCCATAGAATTAATGTAAAAAGAGATCCCCATAAGTTCTGGATCACTGCAAGGTGTGCAGAAACAGAGTGAAAGAGATTTCCGTTCCAGAGAGCCCTGGAGAGCCATCCCCAGGATCCGTCACTCTCCGGAAAGCAGACCTCACCTCAGCGCTGCCCCGGTCGTGGCCCAAGAGAAGCTGATCCAAGCAGGCTTCAGGGACGGAAGCTCCAGCAGCCAGGAAAGTCCCTCCACCCACAGAAGCTACAGGTCAGTGAGAGAGACGCCTGGGCTCACCAAGAGGGGAGCGGGGTGTCTCCGTGACTCGGTCCCCCTCGGGAGGAAGTGGTGGTGGCAGAGGCGCGGGCAGGAGGCAGCGGAGGCAGAGGCAGGGGTGGCAGCGAAAGCAGCAGCTGCGGTGGTGGCCCAGGACTCCCCCAGCAGCAGGCAGGATCTTCATTACTGAAAGTCTCTGCATAAAGCCCCTGAGGGAGCTGAGCCTGAGAGGCGGCCCTGCCCCCACCCCAGAACCAGAACTAAAGCTCACATTGATTAGCAGCCGTGCATGGCGCGGGAAGCGCATTTGAATCTCAGACCCCAAGCACTAGCTGGGCGGATCTAGGCGGGGGTGGACAGGAATCTCAGAAGTCAAGTAACTGGCTGGGAAAATGCCTAGAAAAGGGAAGAAAAATAAGACTGTAGAGAGTTTTTTTGAACAGATGCAAATGATCCCGACTTTCAGATCTGACGACGACAAGGACATATTCTTGCCATCAGGGAAAGACGTGGAGGGCGGGGCCTCAGTACCCCAGACATCCCAGGGGGATGTCGGGTGGGCTCAGGCCTTGGAAGAGCTCAAAATGGTTTTCAGTGTTTGTAACTTGGTGTTTATTCAAGGATTTTCAATTTGTTCCTTTTTGAGCTTTTTAAGCTGCAGGCCCAATTCATTGATCTCTTCTTTCTCTTTTTCATTCGTGTAGGCATTCAAAGGTATATAACTTCCCCTAAGTACTGTTTTTGCAGTACCCCATCAGTTTGATAGGTTGTCTCACATTGTTGTTCTTTTGAATTAAGTTGTTGATTGTTTCTATGATTTGTTGTTTAACCCATTAATTCTTTAGCATGAGAATATTTAGTTTCCAATTAATTTTCGGTTTCTCTTTCCATGGCCTTTTATTAAATGACATTTTTATTGCCTTATGATCTGAGATGGATGCTACTATCTCTGCTTTCTGCATTGCATTGTGAGGTTGTTATGCCCTAGTACATAGTCTATTTTTGTATATGTACCATGTATCACTGAAAAAATGTATATTCCTTTCTATCTTCATTCAGTTTTCTTCAGATAGCTATCATATCGATCTTATCTAGAGTTTTATTAATCTCCTTAACTTCTTTCTTGTTTATTTTGAGGTTAGACTTATCAAGTTAGGAAAGGTGAAGGTTGAGGTCTCCCAATAGAATTTTTTTTTTGTTTTCTATTTCTTCCTGTAATTCCCTTAACTTCTACTCTAAGTATTTAGATGCTATACCACTTTGAGCATATATGTCTGCCAATGATATTGTTCGTTGTCTATGGTGCCTTTTAGCAGGATATAGGTTCCTTCCTGTTTTGATTAGGTCTATTTCTGCTTTTCTTTGTCTGAGATTAAGATTGCTTCCCTGATTTTCTTACATCAGCTGGGACATAATATATTCTGCTTCCTATAAACAACATATTGCTGGATTATGGATTTTAATCCACTCTGCTATCCATCTCCATTTTATGGGAGATTCATCATACTCACATTCTCAGTTATAATTACTGTCTGCTTCTTTCCATCAATCCTCTTTCCTTCCATACATACTTTTATGTCTCCCTTCTCCCTTTCTCTCCACCACAGAGTTTTAATTTTTAGCCATCGTCTCCCTCAGTCTTCCCTCCCTTCTTTCAGCCCCCTTCCCTTTTACTCCCCTTTTCCCTTGCTACTTTTTCCCTCTCTTTAGCTTCCCCTCCCTTTTCTTTTCCCCTTCCCCTCCTACTGCCTATAGAGATAGTTGAATTTCTGTACTTAACTAAGCTTGTTGTTCTATCCTTGAAACAAATAAGATGAGAGTAAATCTCAAACAATGCCCATCCACTCCCCTCTTACCCTCTTCTGTAACGTATTTTTTGCCTCTTCCTGTGATAAAATTTACCTTTTCCTGCTTCCTTCTTTTCACACCTCCCATTACAATCCCTTCACACCCTTAAATCACATTTTTATTATCACATTATTTACTTTATAGTCACTCCCTCTATCTATGTATATATCTTTCATATATCACAATAAATATACAATTCTCAAGATTAACAATGTCATCTTCCCTCATAGGGATGTAAACAGTTCACCCACATTGAAAAACAGGTTTTAGCTTTTTTCCCCCTTTTTTACCTTTTTACACCTCTCTTGACACTTGTCTTTGAAGATAGAATTTTCCACTGAGCTCTGGCCTTTTCATCAGGAAGTTCTGAAATTCCCTTATTTCATTTAATGTCCATCTCCGTACCTGAAATATTTTGCTCAGTTTGGTGGGTAATTTATCTTTGGTTGTAGTCCCTGATCCTTTGCCTTTCAAAACATCATATTCCAATCCCTTTGATCTGTTAAAGTAGAAGCTGCAAAATCCTGTGTGATTCTGACTGTAGCTCCTCAAACTTTGCATTGTTTTTTTCTAACTGCTTGCACTATTTTTTCTTTACTTGACAGTTCTGTAATTTGGCAACCATATTCCCTGATGTTATTAGTTTGGGATTCCTTTCAGGAGATGAATGGTGGATTCCTTCAATGACTATTTTTCCCTCTTGATCTAGGATTTCTGGGTAGTTTTCCTTGATGATTTCTTGGAAGATATTGTCCAGGCTCTTTTTCTTTCCATCATGGCTTTTTGCCTGACCAATAATTCTTAGATTTTCTCTCCTAGATTTATGTTTCAGGTCAGTTGTTTTTCCAATGAGATATTTTACATTTTTCTTCTACTTTTTCGTTCCTTAGATTCTGTTTCCCTGGTTCTTGATGTCTCATAGGGTCATTAGCTTCTACTTGCCCAATTCTAATTTTTATCAAATTGTTTACTTCAGCTAACTTGTGCATCTCCTTTCACATTTATCCAGTGGTTCCTTTTAAGGAGCTATTTTCTTCAGATAATTGTTGGACTTCTTTTAACTATTTGTGCAATTTACCCAGTTAAGTTTTGTGCTTCCTTTTCCATTATTTCAATTTTTCATTTAAATTCTTCGGTGATTTCTTTTTTCACATTTTTAAAATCATTGACCAATTTTTCTTCTACTTCCCTAATTTGGCTTTTAAAATACTTCTTGAGCTCTTCTAAGAATGCTCTTTGGGCTTGATACCAGTTCATGCTCTCTTATGAAGTTTCAAATGGGAGTAGAGTCTCAATCTTGACCTTTCTGGTATTCTTGTTTTGGTCCTTGTCCCATAGAAAGATTCTATGGTCTTACCTTTTCTGCTTTGTTTTTTGCTCATGATTATTACCCTTTTCCTGGATTTTTAAGTGGATCTCTGCTTCTGGATCAGAAGGCTGGATCTGCAGGCTGATATGACTCTCTCCCACTGTTCTTTTGCTTAGAACTTGAGGTTTTGTGTATTGTTCCCCTTGGTTCTTTTAGCTAGAATCTAGAATGCTATAGCTAACCTGGTACTGAGCTGTCCAATGAGCCAAGGTAGAGACCAGGTTAAATCTTTCTGAGTTTCCTCGGATTTACCCTAGAGCTAGCTGTGTTAAGTGTGGTGGAGGTGGGATCTGGCCATAGGAGGCCTCCTCTGCTGAACGCAGACAGGCTCAGTGTTTTGTAAATCCCATTTGAACTAGAGTCTCCCCTATTTCCCTGCCTGTGCTGAAGCATGCCTGGAGACCTGGCATTGATGATTACTGGCTTCACCCCCCTAGGGATCAAGATCTCCTCAAGTTCACTGAGGTGGGGCTCTCTGGGACACCTCTGGTCCTTCACTGGTCCCCTTCAGCCACAGCAAGAGGGACCCTCCCTAGCCTTATGGACTATGAGACTATTTACCCCTTTGACTGATCCCACTGTTCCATGAATTTTCCTGGGGAAATTTTCTCTGACATTTTCAAGGTGAACAAGGTAAGAGTTAGAGAATTTATTGATCACTCCATCATCTTGCCTCCTGGAAGATTGAAGTAGGTGATTTAGAGACATTTAATCTGCAGGCTGATAGTCTCATGAACAGCCACTGCAGTTACCTGGGTTCTGTGGTTCTCTGTCACCTTGTTCCACTGGACTCCTGTCCTGTGCTGATATGACCAAGATTGCACTGTGCTGCTGCTGCTCCTGATTGCAGAGGGCTTCCTGCTCAGCTTTGCTGTGGTGAGATCTGCACTGGTATAGCCTGTGCTCTGTGAAACAACTCAACATTTAAAAAGAAAAAAAAAACTTATAAAAAGAAATAAATTCTATCGATCTATCTATTTAAAATACATTTAATCAAATAATTAAAATAAAATAATGAAAAATAAAATATATTTAATATAAATATATATTTTTTAAAAAATAGAAGAGCAGGGAAGACACTGTTATTTCATTGCAGTGTAGCTGTTTTTCTGGGTGGAGTTCTATAAGAAGGTTGGAAAGGTAGTGTGTGAAAAGTTTGTTTAGAGTTTTGAATTCCAAAAAAAAATGACACTTCCATTCTTTCAAGAATTATTAAAATGTCTGATCTTGTAATGTTTCTCTCCTTTCTAGAATCTACCCTCATGCTAGGGGAATTCAGTGTATACCTTGATATTCCCTCGAATACCCTAACTTCACAGTCCTCAACTTTCTTATTTCACATGAACTCCTCTTTCAACCCATCTCAGTCATACCTAGAGATGGTAATGCCTTTGATTTTGTCATCACCCACGAACACCACAAAAAAACTGATAAAATTTGAAATCCCCCTATCTTAAAATTTATTTGCATCCTCTCTTACTCTTCCTCTGTCTCTCTGTCTCTCTCTGTCTCTGTCTCTCTCTCTCTCTCTGTCTATGTCTCTCACTCTGTCCCTCTGCCTCTTTTTGTATATCACTTTGTGTCTCTGTGTCTCTTCTCTCTCCACCTTGGAATCTCAAAATCTCTTTTTATCCTCACCATGACTTTTAATCCCTTGACCTCTCAGGTTTTTTTATGCTATCCCATCTACACAGTCAATCTCTCCTCTCCTCTTCATCAACTCATCAACTTTATGAACCTTGATAAGTGAGTTCAGTTCTGTACTCTCCTCTTTTTTTAAATCCCTTTCCCCCTTATTCTAATGCAGACTTTACCCTGGAAGTCTCAACTTTGGATCACTTCCACTATCTACCATCTTTGTTTCTTCATATTTGAGTGAATGAAGCTGGAGGAAATAGCAACATAATAGTGATTGATTCACTAAAAAAAAAAAAAAAAAGTTACATAATCTCAACAGGACTCTCACTGCTGCAAGACAATTCTTTTACACTTCCTTAATTAATGTTATCTCCTCACCACAGAGACTCTTCCAAATATTCCCATCCCTTCTTTGATATTTTACTTTCCTCAATATATCTTTCTTTTAATTTTATTTATTTATTTATTTAATTTTTTACATTCATTTTCACAAATTTTTGGGTTCCAAATTTTCTCCCCTTTTCTCCCCTCCCCCCACCCCAATACCCCAAGCAATCTAATTTTCCCTATCTCCAATCTGCCCTCTCTTCTGTCATCCCTCCCTTCTCTTGTCTCCATCTTCTCTTTTCTCCTGTAGGGCCAGATGACTTTCTATTCCACATTAACTGTATGTCTTCTTTCCTAGTTACAACAACAATATTAAACCAATTGTTCCTAAAACTTTGAGTTCCAAATTCTCCCCATCCCTCCCTCCCCACCCATTCCCTTTGGGACAGCAGACAATTCAATATAGGCCCTATCTGTGTAGTTTTGCAAATGACCTCCCTGATAGTCGTGTTGTGTAAGACTAACTGGATTACCATCCCTCCTAACCTGCCCCTCATTGTTTCTCTTCTTTCTCTTGATTCTGTCCCTCCCCAAGTGTTGACTTCAAATTGCTCCCTCCTCCTTTCGCCCTCCCTTCCATCATCCCCTCCCTTGCAATATCTCCTTCTCCCCCACTTTCTTATACTGTAAGATAGGTTTTCATACCAAAATGAGTGTGCATTTCACTCCTTCCTTTAGTCAAATGTGACGAGGGTAAACTTCTTGTTTTTTTTTTTTTTCTCTCAGCTCTCCTCTTTTCCCCTCCACTAAGAGAAACTCCTACCTGCCTCTTAAATGACATATAGTTACCCCCTTCCCTTTCCCTCCCCCTACATTTCTCTCTCACCATTTACCCTGGTTTCTTTTAAGGTATGGTCCCATGCTATTCAGTTCAATCTGTGCTCTCTATCTCTGTATGTGTGTGCATGTGTGTATGTGTGTGCATGCGTGTACATGTGTATGTGTGGTCCCACCAACTACCCAGATACTGAAAAGTTTTAAGAGTTAGAAATATTGTCTTTCCCTGTATGAATATAAACAGTTCACTTCTGGTAAGTCCCTTAAGACTTCTCTTTGCTGTTTACTTTTTCATGCTTCTTCTCATTCTTGTGTTTGAAAGTCAGATTTTCTTTTCAGCTCTGGTTTTTTCATTAAGAATGATTGAAAGTCCTCTGTTTCATTGAAAGACAAAATTTTCCCTTGAAGTATTATACTCAGTTTAGCTGGGTAGGTGATTCTTGGTTTGAGTCCTAGTTCCTTTGCCTTCTGGAATATCCTATTCCACGCCCTTCGATCCCTTAATGTAGAAGCTGCTAGATCTTGGGTTATCCTGATTGTATTTCCACAGTACTGGAATTGTTTCTTTCTAGCTGCTTGCAAGATTTTTTCCTTGAGCTGGGAGTTCTGGAATTTGGCCACAATGTTCCTAGGAGTTTCTCTTTTTGGATCTCTTTCAGGTGGTGATAGATGGATTCTTTCAATACTTATTTTGCCCTCTGGTTCTAGAATGTCAGGGGAGTTTTCCTTGATAATTTCATGGAAGATGATGTCTAGGGTCTTTTTTTGATCATGAGTTTCAGGTAGTTCTTGTTCTTTTGCTTTAACTAACCTTGAGATTGCTTTGAACTTTACCACTCCTGAAACTATTTTGCCCACTTTGTACCATGTTTTTATTCAAGATCTTTACTACCCTTCTGCTTATCTTCAAATTCTCAAATACTCAAACTAATATTGGAGCTTAATAAATAATGAATGTTCCTCCCAATGGTTCATCTACACTTGCCAATTCTGTGCCTTTCTTCTTCCTATCATACTATAGGTTCTATATAGTAAGTCCACTATATGTCCCAGGGTTCTCTATATTTTCTTCTTTACATGTCTTACCATGATTGAAATAGGAGTATGTTAGTAGAATATATTTGCTATCATTTTATATCCAGCCCATGATTTTCAATTCCTTCATTTTTGATGCTATTCTTTATTCCTCTTTCCTTACCACTTCCTTATCTATTATGTACTTCTACCTCTCTACACCTTCCATTTCCCTCTAAGAAGGAAGATGAATTTTCTGCATATCTACATGTCAGTAAGGCATGAATGAGCCTTATCCTCCAAAATTGCACAAATGATTTCTTTCTGGGCCTCAGTTTTCTGCTCCGTAGTTCAAATATGTAGATTAGATGATACCAAAATCTCTTCTACCTCTAAAACAGCACTGTGAGAGGTTTAGGGAGTTAATTCTAAGCTGTTCTTCAGCACCCTTCCCGAAAAGATCTTTTCTCTTGTCATAAGATAGCATCCTCATCCCTCCAGTAACCAATCTCCTTGAATGCTAAGGATGAATAAAATTTGACCTTATTATGTAGTTATTAAGAGAAAAAATATAAAATAACAAACTAATTTCTTTTATTCTCTATATTCTGATATAAGGTATCATTGCTTATGGTAAAGTTTGTAGTATTTCCTCAAAAGGTATAAATTTCTGTTAATGACTCTTATACTGACAAATAATTACATAAATAAGTTACAACCTTGATTTCTGCAAATGTTGTGTTTTTCACTTTCAAATTTTAATTTTTATTTGTTTAGTTTTGGTATTATTTTCTTTATTTATTCAATGAATATTTCAAAAATTTCTCATACCTTACACATTTCTTTTACTTGACACACTGTTCCTTAAACCTATGTCAATCAACTACATCATAGAAACATAGGTCAAGAAGCCATCTAATCCATCTGCATGCCCTCTAGGAAGGACATTACCTTTCCTTTACTAGATAGGTGACTGTCTATCTTGTTTTTAGAAATCTCCATAAATACAGATCCTAATCTTCTGCTTGCTGAATTTCCTTGAGTCTGTAGATAAGCAGCAATCAGAACTTTTTAGTCTTAATATCCTAAGAACAGTTGGTAGAAAAGAATGCCCTAAGCATTTTAGAAGCACATGGTATGGTAAAAAAAAGTAACCTGAGGGAACAAACAATAATGAAGGGAGTACAGAATCAAATTGGAATTCATAGCTCAAATATTAGATTCTCCATTTATGTAATAACAGACAAGTCATTTAATTTCTCTGCAACCCATTTTCTTCATATATGCACCAATATTTATTTTATACTTTAAAAGATCACTATGTGGAAGAACTTTGAAAACATTAAATAAGCGTAGAAGTTTTTTTGTGATTAAGAGTGTCATAGCTGTCATTAAGGTATTCATAATTCCCGAGATTCTAAGTATTAGATGACATGGCATCTCTAGGAAGATATGATGAAATTTAACCATCTTGAATTTTTTACTTTGTGAATAGTTGTTATTCAAATCTCCACATTCCCACCATTTTTGTTCATCTTATCTTACACTGCATATACTGCCTTGATTTTGGAACCCAGGACTGAATCTTTATTATGTTATATTTATTATATTTATATAATTATAATATAATACATATTATATTATAATTATATAAATATAATAAATATATTTTTATGAGTTTAGACTTTGGAATCTGTATTTATCTTGTGAATGCTTGGCTTTAACATTTGATCAGTGCAATAACATACAGTACTTAGGCTGTATCCATCCCAATTCCAGGGCCTTAATGACCCTAAGATTTATGAAAAGCTAAACTTATGTGTTAGCTGTGATTCATACCACAGTATGAAATTATGAAATTAGAATTCTATGCCACAATCAGTTGCTAACTTTCTCTATGAACTTATGAATGTCAAGTTATCTACCTTCATTCAGTTTCTTTATCTGTAAACTGCAGATAAAGACAAATTCCTCCTCTTTGTCCTAATAGAACTGTTTTGATACTTGCAATCTATACCACAATTATTTAACTACTGGAAGTGAAGAAGGTACGAATGCAAGAAAAATAAAGTGAAGACCATGCAAGCAAAGACAGTAGTTTCCCTATTGCCACCTACTGAAGGCAATGGATACAGAAAAGGAAAATAAAACCATTTGTGAAGTCAACTTCTAATTAGGAAGGTTGTATTTAATACACACGATACAAACATTATTCTCCAAAATAAGGATAGAAGACATCTGACCAATCTATATGTAGAAGATGATCTTCTTACTAGGAAAGAGGGAAGGATGAAGCAGAGAAAGGAGAATGTAGATGAAATTTATTGTGAGAATAGGTGCAGCAATTTTAAACAAAATCCTAACAAGGAAATTATAGCAATTTGTTCAGAAAATAATTTACTATGACCGAGTTGAATTCATATTAGGGATATCAGATTATTCTTATAGGGATATGACATCAGCAAAACACTTAGTATAATCATACAAATTTGAAAAAAAAAGTGTAATAAAATATATGATCACTCCAATACCTGCACAAAAAGCTTTTGGAGATATACTAAACAAATTTATGTCAAACATGATCAAAATTATAACAATAAAAGAGTCCTTTAAAAATCACATCAAAAGTATATATTTAAAACCTACATTTGAAATGGAGGTGACTAGAACCTTTCCCAGTTTATATAAAGGAAAGGCAATGATACTTTCTGCAAACAATATTATTGACATATTTTTAGAATTTCTAACTATAGTAATAGTACAAAGAAGTAAAATTACAGGTAAAAATATTGGGTTTAAACAAAATTACTCATTTGTGCAAATGGCATGCTTGTGATTCAAAAAACAATCTCTGAGAATGAATGAAGAAAATAACTGAGGCAATGAATTAGTTAAAAGATAGCCTAAAAATAAATTATCAGTGGTCATTAGCGTTTCTAAAGAGAATTACCAAAAAAGCAAAACAAAACAGAAACGAAACAAGGAAAAATGATTTCATAACAATTACAAAGGTGCATAAAACCTCTTGGGATTAACCCACCTTGACACATTCACGATGTATATGGATATGAAAATAGAACCAAAGTAAATGAAGACAGACAGTTGGATAGACACTCAATACTCATGATTAGAACATGCCAACATAATAAAAAATGAGTTTAGAGATTTAGTGCTATACCTGAAAAAATGACCAACGGAATATTTCATAAAAGTAGAGAAACTAATAAAATTCTTTTGGAGTAACAAAAAGACTAGAATCTCAAAGGAAATAAGGGGAAAATATGATAAATTCCAAAACATAAATTACTGAGGCAAGGATTATTTTTATGACCAGTGTTCACAGGGAAATTAGAAGGGAGTTGAAGATTAAGATAGAGTAAGATTAGGGTAAAACATATTGTAAAATAAGTCAATAATATTTGTGTAATTTGAATATAAAAGGGCATTTTATTAAATGGAAGGGAAAGAGAGAACTTTGTTTCAAGCAACCCTACTTTTTTATCTGTAATTTTAAAATTTAAACTTAAACGCCAATAGAAAAAGAAACAAGGAAGTATTAACACTAAATAACACAAAATAAAGTGGAACAGCATTGTCATGTGAACAGCAGAATGTGAGAAAGGATTCAAAATATACCGTAAAAAATTTGCCTGTGGTCTTTTAGTGTTGTCACTGCTCAGTCTTCTGTGATTCTACTTGTGGCACTGCCATATTTAAGTTGTGTTTTTTTTTTTTTCTGGTTGCTTATAATATTTTATACTTGAGCTGGGGGTTTGGAGTTTAACTATGTTATTCCTGTGGGCTTTCCTCATAGGGTCACTTTCAGGTGTGATCAGTGGATTTTTGATATTTCTATTTCCCCCCTTACTCTAATGCTTCAAGAAAATTTTCTTTATTTCTTTTATTAGTGTATTGAGATTTATTTGTCTTTTCATCCTACCTTTCTGATTGTTTTCTGTTCTTGAGCTGTTCTCCAGATCAGTTATATTTCTTATGGGACATTTTTCATTCTCTTCTATTTTTTTCATTCTTTATGTTTTGCCTTATTATTTCTTCATCTCTTATTACTTCGCTGGCTTCCCTTTGCCCAATTATTATTTTCAAGGAGCTGTTTTTTTTTCTTAAGATTCTGGATTGTCTTTGACTTTCTTTTCATAATCTTGTTTTTCTTCGTATTGTTTTTTTTTTAGTTTTTACTCAATTTCTCTCATCTGATTTTTAGCCTTTTAACAATCATTCTATTGATTTTTCTGGATAAAGAGACAATTTAACGTTGCTCTTAGGGGTAGAAGAGCATTTTCTTGCCTTAGTATCCTCCTCTGAAGACAAATGCCGGTCCCCTTTATTCCCATAGTAACTGTTTATGGTTGAATTCTTTCTCTTTTGCCTGTTCATTTATTTAATTTGTAGTAGCTTAATTTTTTTAATCACCTCTACTCCTAGTGCATGAGGTGTGGTGCCTCTGGCTTCAGATCCTCCTTCAGCTCTCCCCTTCGGCATGGAACTAAAACTAAGAAGTCTAGCCTCCTGTAAGTGCCCACAGTGAGCAATGTCTCCTACCCCAATACTTCTGCACTGACCAGGCATGTGGTGATTTCTTTAAACTCCTGGACATGTCTCTGCAGCAAGCTGAGTATGGCATTCTCTTTCTGCAGAGGCTCCCTCAGTCTTCTCCAGCTCATATGCCCAACTCCCTTCATTGTTACAAGGGTAAATGTTCCTGTGGCTAGGGCTGAGGCAGCCTCTCAACCCAGCTATCCCCAGGTCTTGTAGCTTGCTGTTTAAGAGGACCTAGCCTGGAGGTATTTACTCTTCACAGGTATGAAACCTGGTCCTGGCATTTTTCTTCAGATCTTCTCCAATTGTACCAAGTGATCCAGTGTTCTGCCCCTGCTCTTATTTATTTTTACTAATCTATCTTTGCCCTGAGTTGCTGTGATTAACTCATTTGTGGGGGAAATCTTGAGAGCTTGGAATTTTCTGACTTGCTCCAACATCTTCCCAGAATCCTCTCTCATGAGGTAACTTTCACAATTATATGTACAGGCATAATTCTTAATGAAACAAAGAATAGATATTCACAAAAACATGATTATAATTACATTACAGTAAAAAGCTCTTCAACAAGTAAATCAATGAAAGCAAAACAAGTAGAACATATTTCTAGGCATTAATTCAAAAGTATGTATGAATATTGAATAAAACCTTTGTTTTGAAATCTTTCATTTTTTTCTCTTGCATTGTTGTGATAACTATGTAAAACACTTTCTTGGTCCTGCTCATTTCAGTTTGCTGGGATGTTCAGAGAGGACAAAAACCTCTGGTGTGAGAGTTTGCAAAACCCTTCTCAGGGCTACTCATCTATTTTTTTACCACCCAATCCTCATTGGTGGCTGCAAGAAGCTGTAATATGCCCATTACAACACCCTGGTAAAACTGCCTTGGTTGAAGGGCTAAACCAGATTTAGAGCAACCAACAGGCCTCAAACTCATTGATGAAATAAGATGTTCACCCTAAGCATGTGAATTGTTGACCTAACTGAAATGGGTGGATGGGAAGAATTTTTTCTAACGACCATGAAATTGGCTGAAGCAAGTACTGTAGAGCACCTGGAACTTGGTCAGACATTATAGATACCATCATCCACCTTGCATCCCAGATTTCAATATTTCTATTGAATCCATTATTTTTTGCTCTGCTCCCATAATAATGCACTGAAAATTTTCATGAGGTGGGACTGACATGCAAAATCGATTTTTGAGGAGGGACAAGGTAAAATGAGAGATGCCACAATTTGTTCAGTCATTCCCCAATAGATGGGCAACCCACCATATTTCAATTCTTTGCTCCAAGACAAGAATTGCTATAAATATTTTTGTACATATAAGTCCTTTTCCTTTTTTTTCTCTTTTGGGATACAGACCTAGAAGTGATATTGCTAAGTCAAAAGGTTTTATAGATATTTTGGCACACCTCCAAATGCCACTACAGAATGGTTAAATACCCTCACAACTCTACCAGCAGTATATTAATGTCTCATTTTCCCCACATTCTCTCCAACATGCATCATTTTCTATTTCAGTCCTATTAGCCAATCTAGTAGGTATAAAGTAGTACTGCAGCATTGTTTCAATTTGCATTTCTCCAGTGAATAGTGGAGAAATATAGCATATATCATATGCTATAGATAGTTATGATTACTTCATCTGAAAACTTTTCATATCTTTTGATCATTTATCAATTGGGAAATACCTCTTATTTTCATAAAATTAGCTCAGTTCTCTATAATTGGGAAAGGAGATCTTTATCAGAGAAACTTCTTCCATAATTTTTTCACTTAGTTTGCTAACTGTATTTCCCTCCAACCTCTCTCCCATTTATTCTATTCTCTCTCTCTCTCTCTCTCTCTCTCTCTCTCTCTCTCTCTCTCTCTCTCTCTCTCTCTCTCTCTCCTTTCACCCTGTCCTCCCTCAAAAGTGTTTTGCTTCTGACTATTCCTTCCCCAATCTGCCCTTCCTTCTATCACTCCCCTTCATTTATCTTATCCCTTTCCCCTCCTACTTTCCTGTAGGGTAAGAAATATATCTATGCCCTACTGAGTGTGTATGTTTTTCCCTCTTTGAGTCAAATCTGATCAGCATAAGAGTCATTCACTCAAAAGAAAATGTAAGTACTGGAGGTTGAGTCCATCAATTGAGGAAGGGTTGAACAAGTTGTGATGTATGATTGTAGTTTGATACTATTGTGCTATAAGAAACGATGAAGAGGTGAACTTTACAAAAACATGAAGAGACTTATATGAACTGATATACGCTGAGTGAAGTGAGCAGAACCAGGCAAATAATGTACACATTAACAGTGACATTGTGTGTTTACTTACTTTGATAGACAGCTCTTTTCAGCAATGCAAGAATCTAAGCCAACTCCAAAAGACTCATCATGGAAAATGCTATCCATATCCAGACAAAGAACTATGGAGCCTCAATTCAGATCTAAACATGCTACTTGCTCTCTTTGGTTGCTTTTGTTTGTTTGTTTGTTTCTTATTTTTCACAGTTTCTTCCATTAGTTCCAATTCTTCCTTATAACATGAAAAATGTGAAAATATATCTAATATAAATGTATATGTGTAGTTTATATTAGATTGCAAACCATCTTGGAGAGGGACCAGGAAAGGGGAAGAAAGTTTAGAACTCAAAATATTATGGAAGTGAAAGGTGAAAGAAAAAACAAAAAATTAATTTTATTTTATTTATTTTTTAAAATAAATTTAATTATTTAACTATTTACATTCATTTTCACAAAATCTTGGGTTCCAAATTTTCTCCATTTGTCCCCTCCCCCCACCCCAATACAATGAGCATTCTAATTTTCTCTATCACCAATCTGCCCTCTCTTCTATCATCCCTCCCTTCCCTTGTCCCCATCTTCTCTTATGTCCTGTAGGGTCAGATAACTTTCTATTCCCAATTACCTGTATTTCTTATTTCCTAGTAGCAAGAACAATACTCGATGGTTGTTCCTAAAATTTTGAGTTCCAACTTCTCCCCATCCCTCCCTCCTCACCCATTACTTTGGAAAGCAGGCAATTCAATATAGGCCATATCTGTGTAGTTTTGAAAATGACTTCCATTATAGTCATATTGTGTACGACTAACTATATTTCCCTCCATCCTATCCTGCCCCGCATTGCTTCTATTCTGTCTTTTGATCCTGTCCCTCCCCAAGAGTGTTGATTTCAAACTGCTCCCTCCTCCCATTGCCCTCCCTTCCATCATCCCCCTCACCCTGCTTATCCCCTTCTCCCCCACTTTCCTATATTGTAAGATAGGTTTTCATACCAAAATGATTGTGCATTTTATTCCTTCCTTTAGTCGAATGTGATGAGAGTAAAGTTCTTGTTCTTCTCTCAGGTCCCCTCTTTTTCCCTCCATTAAAATCTCCTGCCTGCCTCTTCCATGACAGATAATTTGCCCTATTCCATTTCTCCCTCTCTCCTCCCAATACGTTTCTCTCTCAGTGCTTAACTTCATTGTTTTAAGATATGGATCCCATCCTATTCAAAGCTCTCTGTGCTCTCTGTCTCTGTGTGTGTGCGCACGTGTGTATATGTGTTGTGTCTCTGTGTGTGTAATCCCACTAACTACCCAGATACTAAAAAGTTTCATGAGTTACAAACATTGTCTTTCCATGGAGGAATGTAAACACTTCAACTTTAGTAAGTCCCTTATGACTTTTCTTTACTGTTTACCTTTTCATGCTTCTTTTCATTCTTGTGTTTGAAAGTCAAATTTTCTTTTCAGCTCTGGTCTTTTCATCAAGAATGTTTAAAAGTCCTCTATTTCATTAGAAGACCATTTTCCCCCTGAAGTATTACACTCAGTTTTGCTGGGTAGGTGATTCTTGGTTTTAGTCCTAGTTCCTTTCACTTCTGGAATATCCTATTCCACACCCTTTGATCCCTTAATGTAGAAGCTGCTAGATCTTGTGTTATCTTGATTGTATTTCCACCATATTTGAATTGTTTCTTTCTAGCTGCTTGCAATATTCTCTCCTTGACCAGGGAACTCTGGGATTTGGCCAAAATGTTCCTAGGAGTTTCTCTTTTTGGATCTCTTTCAGGCAGTGATGGGTGGATTCCCTGAATACTTATTTAGCCCTCTGGTTCTAGGATATCAGGGCAGTTTTCCTCGATAATTCCATGAAAGATGATGTCTAGGCTCTTTTTTTGATCATGGCTTTCAGGTAGTCCCATAATTTTTAAATTGTCTCTCCTGGATCTATTTTCCAGGTCAGTTGTTTTTCCAATGAGATAGTTCACATTCTTTTCCATTTTTTCATTCTTTTGGTTTTGTTTTGTGATTTCTTGGTTTCTTAGAAAGTTATTAGACTCCATCTGTTCCATTCCAATTTTGAAAGAACTATATTTTTCACTGAACTTTTGAACCTCCTTTTCCATTTGGCTAATTTTGCTTTTTAAAGCACTCTTCTCCTCATTGGCCTTTTGAACCTCTTTTGCCAATTGAATTAGCCTATTTTTCAAGGTGTTATTTTCTTCAGCATTTTTTTGGGTCTCCTTTAGCATGGTGTTGACCTGTTTTTCATGCTTTTCTTGCATCTCTCTCATTTCTTTTCCCAGTTTTTCCTCCACCTGTCTAAGTTGATTTTCAAAATCCTTTTTGAGCTCTTCCATGGCCTGAGCCCATTGGATATCTACTTCAGATATTTGGAATACAGAGGCCTTGACTTCTATGTCTTTCCCTGATGGTAAGCATTGTTCTTCCTCATCAGAAAGGAAAGGAGGAAATATATGTTCACCGAAAAAGTAAGCTTCTATGGTCTTATTTTTTTCCTCTTTTCTGGGCATTTTCCCAGTCAGTTGCTTGACTTCTGAGGTTCCTCTCCACCCCTGCCTCACTAGTGCTTGGCGTCTGAGATTCAAATGGTGCTCCTCAGCCTCAGGGCTTTCAGCGGGTTCAGAACTGCTATTCATTGTGAAATTAAATTCAGATGCTCAGGTAGGGGCAGTACCACCACACAGGGCTCAGTTCTCTCAGGGGGTTTTTGTGGAGACCTTCAACAATGGATCCCAGCTCCTGCCTGCTTTGTGCTCTGACCTGTGCTGCTGCCTCCTGGGGGGGGAAGGGCTGAGTTATGGAAACACCCCGCTTCCCTCTCGGCAAGCAGAAAATGCCCTCTCACTGACCTTTGTGCCTATTGGTGGAGGGACCTTCGCGGGCACTGGAGATTCTGTCCCTGAAGCCTGCTCAGATCTGTTCCTCTCAGTGCCACGTGTCCAAGGCAGGGATGGGTTCTGCTCTGGGTCCGGGTGTGCGCCAGACCTTTGGTGTTGGTTTTTCAGGTCTCTCTGGAACAGAAATCTCCTCCACTGCGTTGATGTGTGGCTTCTGCTGCTCCAGAATTTATTGGGAGTTTTTTTTACAGGTATTTTATGGGCTGTGTGTAAGGAGCTAGCATATGTGTGTCTTTCTACTCTGCCATTTTGGCTCCTCCCCCAAATAATTAATTTTAAAAAGGGATTTTGCTTGAAGAATTTTATTGATGAAAAATCCACTATGCTCTTAAGCAATTCACTGTACTTTTAAATAGCACTGATTATTTGGACGTTTTCCTTGCAACAAGCCAGTATATTTAATCATTCATGTTTACAACCTGTTCCAAGTTCAACCCTCAAAGCAAAGGAGAACACTTCCATATGATCAATAGCCCTTTAAATATTTGAAAACCATCTATCATATCACCTGAAGTCTCTTATTCCAGTCTGAAAACTATGAAATTCTTCAGCAGAAGTAACAAATAATTAACTCGAGCTTATAACACTTCTTATTAACTGACCAGTAGACTCAAGATGTTATATGATGAAGGGACAGTACAGTGAGAATACCACTTTCACATATCTCCCTTAATTCAAAGACTCCATTCACTATCACCACTGTCACATCTCACTGTTAAGCAATACTGATCTTGCAGCTCAAAAAATGCCCTAGATCTGCTTCAGGCAGGGTAATATAGTCATATCTCTCACTTTTTGCATTTAAGAAGTAGACTACTTTTTTATTCAATTATGAGGCTTTACATTGCGATTAAATTTTTTACTTTTAAATAACCCAGTTTGCTAGTCACTTAAATTCTTTTTGGATTTTTGCTTTTTCATCTGTATACTAGTCAATCATCCTAGAAAACAGTTTTGTTTTTAATTTATTCCAAACTGTTTGCCATTAGGACCACTGGATTGATTCTTCTGTTAGAAATGGACAGATTTTAGAGCAAATTGAAATAGAATTATTGAAACCACAAAAGGAAGTTCTATAAACTCGTTATTCATTACCAATATGAAGTAATATATTTCCTCTCTTTATAATGTCAGTATAAATGGAGGATAAACAACTACTACAATTTATTTGATTCTACTTTTCTACCATATTTCCCTCTTAATCATTCCCATTCTTTTACTTAATTTCAACCTAATCCTATGTATTTCTACTTCTCTTACTTCAAACCTGCTGAATTATTTTTCATTAGAAAAAAAGAAAGAAAAGAAAAGCTTTCATTATGCCCTGTCCTACCCTCAAACTGGCATCCTATGTCTCTCCTCCCTTATTCGACCAAATTCCTAGGGGAGAGTGCATGGAAGTGATCTGTGTTCACTGTTTGCACATTCTGTTCTCTACTACTCACACACCTGTATGATGTGTATTATATACATATTTTAATGTCTATATAATAGATATTTTATGTATTGTGTATATAGCTTATAATGTATAATATATAATAAATATGAATGTATATACAAATATGTCCATCTATGCATATTATATTGATTTATGTAAATTTATACTGCAAATTCTTTGTGTAGAAATTGCATCTTTTTTTAAAATTTGGATTTATTTATTTTTAGTTTTCAATATTCATTTCCACAAGATTTTTAGTTCAAAATTCTCTTCCCATCTATTCCCTCTCCTTCCCCCTAAATGGCATGCATTCTGATTTCCCTTTCCCCAGTCTGCCCTCCCTTTTATCATTCCCCCTCTTATCACCTTCCTTTCACTGTCTTGAAGGGCAAAATAGATTTCTATACCCCATTGCCCTGTATATCTTATTTCCCAGTTGCATATAAAAACAATTTTTTAACATTTGTTTTTAAAACTTTGAGTTCCAAATTCTCTCTCTTCTTTCCTCCCTACACATGTTCATTCAGAAGACAAGCAATTCAATATATGTTATACATGAGTAGTTAAGCAAAACACTTCCACAATATTTATGTTGTGGAAGACTGACTATATTTTCCCTCCATCCTATCCCGTACCCAATTATTCTATTCAATTTTCTTCTTTGACTCTGTCACTTTTCTGAAATTTTTGCTTTGGACTACCTCCTCCACCAATCTACCCCTTTCATTCTATCATCACCCCTTCTTATCCTTTTTTCCCTTACTCGCCTGTAGGGTAAGATACCCAAATGAGTGTGTATATTATTAACCTGGAAAATCTGGGATCTGTCTATAATATTCCTAGGAGTTTTCCTTTGAAAGTCTCTTTCCAGCAGTGATCAGTGAATTCTTTCAATTTCTGTTTTACCCTCTGGTTCTAGAATATCATGGGAGTTTTCCTTGATAATTTCTTGAAAGATGATGTCTAGGCTTTTTTTGATCATGGCTTTCAGGTAGTCCAATAATTTTAAAGTGATCTCTCCTGGATCTATTTTTCAGGTCAATGTTTTTTCAATGAGATATTTCACATTGACTTCTTTTTTGTGTTCTTTTGGTTTTGTTTTATAATTTCTTGATTTCTCATAATATGATTAGCTTTCATTTGCTCCATTCTAATTTTGAAGGAATTATTTTTTCCAGTGAACTTTTAGACCTCCTTATCCATTTGGCCAATTCTACTTTTTAAATCATTCTTCTCCTCATTGACTTTTTGGACTTCTTTTGTCATTTAGGTTAGTCTATTTTTAAGGTGTTATTTTCTTCAGTATTTTTTGGGTCTCCTTTAACAAACTCTTGACTTAACTTTCATGATTTTCTTCCATTGCACTCATTTCTCTTCCAATTTTTTCTCTACTTCTCTTACTTGATTTTCAAAATTCTTTCTGACCTCCTCCATGGCCTGTGACCAATTCATATTCCTCTTGGAGGCTTCTGATGTAGTATCTTTAACTATGCTGTCCTCCTCTGGTTGTAGGCCCTAATTTTTCTTGTCACCAAAGTAGAATTTTATACTCTGAGTTCTTTTACAATGTCTACTCATTTTCCCAGTCAAACATTGGACTTTCTAACTCTTTTTCAAGGTAGAACTCTGCTTCCAGTAGGGTTGGGGGTGGAAGTGGTTGTATTGTCCTAGGATTCAGGGATTTTGCATCAGTTATTCAACCCCTCACAGTCTGTGGGCCTTGAGCTCTGCCACCACCCCTACTGCCTTGGGGCTGGGGCTGGACCTGGTCAGACCATATGCTCTTCTTATACTCAGGTCCTACAGAAATTTCCCACTGACTTTTTTGGTGTTTGTGGGTTAAGAAGTCTGGACGTTGCTACAGTTGCCAATGATTCAGTCCCTTGAAGCTTTTTCTGGCCTGGACCACACTCCACTCCTTGCAAATGTGAAAGACGCTTCCTGTTGACTTTCTAAGTAGTCTTTGGATGAATGTTTGTTTCATTCCACCATTCTGTGGGTTCTGTAGCTCTAGAATTTGTTTAGAGTTACTTCTACAGGTATTTGGAGGGCTTTGCAGGAGAGCACAGAGAATTCCCTGCTTTTACTCCACCATCTTTAGGAATTGCCTTTTTAGTACAGTTCCTGACACATAGGAGTGATCCCAAGATTTTTAGTCTTCCCCTTATGTAATCTAACTGAATTCAGAAATCAGATTTTCTTTTTCAATTTATGAAGGACTTCCAATACAGAACAGGTACCAGCTAGAAAGCAATATGCTAGATAAAGACAAAATTCAAAGATATAGGCTAGTAGGAATATAAAGAAAAGAGATTGAAAAAATATAAACAGAAAGTTAAAAATAAGATGTTGGAGAAATAATGACATTTAGAGAAAGGATATTTTTAGAACATAAAAGGGAGATATTATTTATTATTTCCAGTGTGTTTTCCAGTAGCATCTCAATTTATAATGTTTATTCATTTAACAAACATTTATTAAGTACCTTCTCTATGCAATGCACTATGCTAGGTGTAAGCACACTATAAATGAGACAGAACTCCTGTGCTTAGAGAGTTTCCAGATGTGTGTGTGAGAGAGAGAGAGAGACAGATAGACAAACAATGAGAGAGACAGAAAGAGAGAGATATTGAGACAGAGACAATCTGATTGAGACAGGGAGCTTTTGAGGAAATAATATAGGAAATATTTGAACAATGCTTTCAAAGAGTAAAAGTATTCAGGTGATTATAAAGATGTAATACTTAAGTATATGGAAAGTGGTAATTTGGGGGTGGGCAATGAAAAATGTTGAGTCTGCTATATTTTAACATTCTATGTCCTCTTACAATGAGTATATTTAGGCAAATGGTTTTATTAATCAGAAATGATATTTAATTCACTTTTCTTCTTTCCCTTTTTCACTTTCCTCCTCTTTCCTTTCCTCTTTCCCTCCCTGTTTTCCTTCTCTCTCTCAATTTGTTCATTTCTTTCTTCCATTAAAAATTCTATAAGTTTCATATAACAATTTCCTTGGCTGGCTAACATTTTATAGGGGGCAAAGAACAATAATCTTTCAATAACAAGTGAAAACTCAGTAGATTTGAAAAATATTTCATATGAGATAGGAAATTGTTTCTGGTTTTAAATTCAACATGAAAGCTGAGTTAAAACTAGGCAAATTAGTCTTATCACCTTTACAAATATGCATACTGTGCATTTATGTTTAAATGTCTAGTGATGAGTTCATTTCTATATGAGTATATTTGTTAATATTTTTATTTGAAAGTACAAAACCATGTTCATATTATTATATACAAAGTTCCCTTTGTATAAAAAAGGAAGATGAAAAGAAAGAGACAAACTGATATTTTTGAGTTAAATTAAACTATAATGATTACTGCATATCTTCACAAAAGACATTTTGTAACATTTAAGATTTTTTTTTTTTGCTAATTGCACAAGGTACATTATCATGCAAAAGAATGTTAGTGAAGGTTGAAAAGGACAAACCAACTATTCTCGTACATCACCATAATTATACAGCCCCATGTTTGAACAATTACATTTATGTAGACCCACTGTTAAAATCAATGTTACTTGTACAGCTAGTCCTTAATCAATGAAATCAGTCAATTTAACATGGTCACATCCTTCTTCTTAATTAAGACAGTGATATCTCTGGAGCACAGGGTCTCAAAGAGATAAATAAGTACAGAGGTTGGGAAATGTCAAAGAGGTGACTTCCTGATTTTACTCCTGATGAACTTGGAAGGAAATAAGACAGTTTCTTTAGTTCAGGGAAGTAACACAATCTTCTAAAGAGATGGCTTAGCATTCATTAAGAAAAGAGCAGGTAGTAGTGTCTGACAGAAATAGCACTAATGAGCAAAGAGTGCTTTCAACATGCATATCCTTCATAGCAATACTCTGAATTATGAAGGTTGTGCCACTTAAGCCAATTTTAATTAAAGTGAGCAGAGACCTCTTTGGACAGTTAGCCTTTCTTTCCAAAATACATTTCAATATATTGTCATTTTGTTGTCATAATCAAAATGGCAAAGTGATGGAATAACCTACTTAAAATGTCTATGGTGTTAAAGCAGATATGGTAAACATGTTCTGGTGACACATGTAATAAGGGTATCACCTGGAAGAGTAAGACAACATGCTCTTTGTTGTCAGAATATAAAAAATAATGAAAGATGTAACAGCAGAGATCTTTAAAGACTCAGTATAAATGCTCCATTCTCCAGGTAAACTATTAAAGTCTTAGAGGTTGAAAGAGAGTAAATGGAAAGAGACAAGTTAAGATAGAAATATACACTTTCTTCATGTTACAAAGCAGGCTTCTTTTGCATTTTGAAACAAATTGGTAGTTTCTTGTTCTTCTCAGTCAGGTGCAGAGAGTTGAAAACCTTATAAAGAAACCTGGAATTGGGGCAGAAAAGGAGAAGTCCAAAAGCCATAGGAAAAAGTATGATCATATTTTGAAAATGTGTTTTATTGATTGCTTTTCTTCTTATATCATGATCATTTTGAGGAGAAAACTCCCAAGTTCCAACCGATATACTGAATTTTCTAATGTAACAGAAAAAAAACATTTAGGAAAAATACTCTTTTATTTATCTATGTACACATCATCCTGATCTAGAAATCTCTCACCACTCAGCCATAATTAGGGAGTTATGTATGAAACCATCATTTATTTTTCAGTGATTTAGAGTTTAGGTTTCTCTTAGTGCTCTTTTAATTATATTATTGCAGCTACTGTGCATATTTCTTGCTCCTTATTTCTTTTCACATCCATTCAAAGACATTTCCATTGTGGTCTGAATTTTTTATATTTGTATTTTCTTACTGATTAATAATAATCTATTTCTTTTACAGGGCCATATTCAGAGTTTTTTTTTTTCAGTCCCTCCCCAATTGATGGACATTTTTTTCACTTCTGGTACTTTGGTACCACAAAGAGTGGTACTGTGAATATTTTGACAATCATTACAATTTTGCTTTTTTAAATCCCTTGGTTTTATTGTGCCCATTTGTGAGATAGATTAATCAAAAGTTAAAGAAATATTTACATAATTCCAACTGCTCTGCAAACATATATTACTGTTCCTTTTCACAAATTTTCTAATACTTTATAATTTTTTTGTTGGCTCTGCCAATTTGAAGAGTATGAAATGAGATAGTGTTCTTTTAATATAACCATATATATAACATATATATATTTTTGAGTATGGTTATATCCTTTAACCCATTTTTCATTAGGGAAATGTTTTTGATGTTGTATCTTTGTTTCAGGTCCACATAGGTCTTGGACACCGATCCTTCTCCACTGACATTTGAGAAAATATTATCCACTTCCTTACTCTTTTATTATTTATTTCTTTGCTGCATAGATGTAAACACTTTAAAAATTTTTTCGTGGAATTTACATTTTCTTCTTTGCTTTTTGCAATCTCTTCACTTAGATTAGTTAAGAATTCTCTTCATAAAGGATGACAGGGTGATTGGGGCAATGCTTGAACCTTACTCTCATTGGAATTGGATCAAAAGGAATAACATGCACATTCAGTTGGGTATAGATATCTATCTTCCCCTACAAGAAAATAGGAGGGAAAAAGGCTAAGAGATGAGGAGAGGATAAAAGGAAGGGAATATTAGGGGATGAGGTGGTCAGAAGAAAAACAGAATTTTAAGGAGAGATAGGCTGAAAGGAGAGAGAAAGAGAAGGATAAACAAGAGAAAAGTAATATGGAGTGAAACATACAGCTGGTAATCAATTGTGAATAGGATTGGAATGAATTCACTCATCATATGGAAGCACATAACAAAGTGGATTAAAGCTAAGAAGCTACAGCAGAATCTACTATACCGAGACTGAAGTAAAAAAGAGGAAAAAGAAAGAAAAGAAGCCAGAGTAGCAATCGTGATCTCCAACAAAACAAATGCAAAATAAAACTAATTCAAAGAGATTAGAGAGGAAACTATGCTGCTGAAAAAGTCCAGTAGGCAATGAAGTAAAATCAATATTAATGATATATATTTGAAGCATTATAACATGCAAATTCTTAAAGAAAAATCAAATATTAGAGAAGGAGATAGCAAAACTATACTGTTGAGGTAACTTAAATTTCTCATCTTAGAACTGGATGAATGTAACTACAAGATAAATAAGAACAAAGATAGGGAATGAGTAGAATTTTAAGAAAGTTGGATATGATATACCTTTGAAGAAAATTGAATGGCAGAAAAAAGGAATATAACTTTTTTCTAATAAGTCATTTATTAGGTATTAAAAAAATAGAAATATTAAATGCATGCTTTTCCTGTCATAATGTGATAAAATGCATTCACCAATGGGTCATGGAAATATAGATAAAAATTAATTGGAAACCAAATAATCTAAAAATAAAGAATGAGTAGGGGAAAAACTAATCATATAAACAATGAATTATTTGGCTGAATAGAATGAAACCATGAAACAACATACCAAAATTACTTAAAGCCAGACAAAGCAACACTTAGGGGAAAATTTATATCTCTAAATCATAAAAACAATAAAATAGAGAAAGAGCAAATAAGGGTTTTGGGGATGCAACTAAAAAGAACCTAGAAAAGGAACAAAAAAAAAAACTCCAAGATGTAAATCTTGTAAAATCAAAAGAGAGATAAATAAAATCATAATTAAGAAAACCATCAAAACAAAAGACTAGGAAAAACTTTTAGGATAAAAGCCCAATAAAATAAATAAATAAAATAGAAGAATCCTTGCTTGATTTCATTTAAAAAAGATGATTTAACCAAATTACTAGTATCAGGAAAGAAAAGGGTAAATTTACCACTAATGAAGATGAAATTAAATTGATTATTAGGAACTATTTTGCCCAATTATATGCAAATAAATCTAATAAAATAAGTGAAATGTATAATCAAAAAATAAAAGTTTCCCCAAATAACAGAAGTTGAAATGAAGTACTAAAATAATACTATCTAACAAAAAGAAACTGAACAAACCATAAATGATAATTTTAAGAAAAAAATAATCCATAGGACCAGATGAATTAATGAATAAACAAAATATGCCAGAGTAATTAGCATAGTAACTTAATGTGTGACAATCACACAGATCCTAACTTCTGGAGCAAGAACTCACTTTGTGAACAATAAATTTAAGAAAATGGGAAAGTAATCTTACACAAGTTAGTTATAGACCAACATGTCACAGAATATACAAGGTAAGGTAAAAATATGTACTTGGTTTGGACATAAAGATTCATATCATAAACACACTAGGGGAATATGTAATATTTTACCCGTCAAATCTACAGACAAGGAAATAATTTATGATTGAACAATATAGCGAAAGAGAGAAGAGAAATACACAGAGACAGAGACACACACAGAGACACACACAGAGACAGAGAAAGCATTTCAAGATGCAAAATAGATAATTTTGATTACATCAAACTCAAATACTTTTAAGCAAAAAGAGTGGAGCCATGATCAGAAAATAAAGTAGAAAATGTGGTGTGGCAGAAGTAATTTATTTTGATGAAATCCTTATTTCTCAAAAATAGAGAGAAATAAGTCAACTTCAGAAGAATGCAAGTCATTTCCCAGCTGATACATGGTTAAAGGATATGAACAACAGTTTTGAGAAGAAGAAATCAAAGCTCTCTATAGACATAAAAATGCTCCATGCCTCAATATTAGGAAAACTATTTGAATAATTTACCATATCAATGACAAAATTAACAGAAATCTTATGATCATTTTAATAAAGGTAGAAAAATCTTTTAACAAAACACAACACCCATTCTTATTAAAAACACTAAAGAGTGGAGGAGCCAAGATGGCAGAGCAGAAAGACTCATGTATGCTAACTCTGAATCCACAGTCCATAAATTTCCTGTAAAAAGAACTCTCCAGAAATTCTGGAGCAGAGCAAACTGCGCAGCAATGCAGTGGAGGAGATTTCCGTTCCAGAGAGCCCTGGAAAGCCATCCCTAGGGGTCCGTTGTGTACTGGACAGCAGAGCCCACCCCTGTGCTGCTCTGGCCGTGTGGCCCCAGAGGAGCAGATTCCAGCAGGTTTCAGGGACGGAATCTCCAGTGGCTGTGAAGGTCCCTCCTCCCACAGGCGCTACAGGTCAGTGAAAGAGACTTCTGGGCTGGCCAAGAGGGGAGCGGGGTATTTCTGTGACTTGGGTTCCCTCGGGAGGCAGAGACAGAGGCAGCAGCAGAGACAGCAATGGTGGCCCGGGACTCCCGGAGGAGGCAGGAACTCTGCTGCATTACTAAAGGTCTCCGCATAAACACCCAGAGGGAACTGAGCTTGGGAGGCAGCCTTGCCCGCACCTGAACACCAGAACTTAAGCTCACATTGAATAGCAGCTGCACCCATCACGGAAAGCCTTGAGGCTGGGGAGGAGCATTTGAATCTCAGACCCCAAGCACTAGCTGGGCAGATCTAGGCGGGGGTAGAGAGGAATCTCAGAAGTCAAGTAACTGGCTGGGAAAATGCCCAGAAAAGGGAAGAAAAATAAGACCATAGAAAGCTACTGTCTTGGGGAACAGATGTTCCCACCTTTCATTTGTGATGACGAGTCACAATGCTTACCATCAGGGAAAGACATGGAGGTCGAGGTCTGTATCCCAGATATCCGAGGTGGATGTCCGGTGGGCTCAGGCCATGGAAGAGCTCAAAAAGTATTTTGAAAATCAAGTTAGACAGGTGGAGGAAAAACTGGGAAGAGAAATGAGAGAGATGCAAGAAAAGCATGAAAAACGGGTCAATACCTTGCTAAAGGAGACCCAAAAAAAATGCTGAAGAAAATAACACCTTGAAAAATAGGCTCACTTAATTGGCAAAAGAGGTTCAAAAAGCCAATGAGGAGAAGAATGCTTTCAAAAGCAGAATTAGCTAAATGGAAAAAGAGGTTCAAAAGCTCACTGAAGAAAATAGTTCTCTCAAAATTAGAATGGAACAGATGGAGTCTAATGACTTTATGAGAAACAAAGAAATCATACAAAAACCAAAAGAATGAAAAAATGGAAGAGAATGTGAAATATTTCATTAGAAAAACAACTGACCTGGAAAAGAGATTCAGGACAGAGAACTTAAAAATTATGGGACTACCTGAAAGTCATGATCAAAAAAAGAGCCTAGACATCATCTTTCATGAAATTATCAATGAAAATGCCCTGATATTCTAGAAACAGCGGGCAAAATAAGTATTGAAGGAATCCATCAATCACCACCTGAATGAGATCCAAAAAGAGAAACTCCTAGGAATATTGTGGCCAAATTCCAGAATTCCCAGGTCAAGGAGAAAATCTTGCAAGCAGCTAGAAAGAAACAATTCCAGTATTGTGGAAGTATAATCAGGATAATTCAAGATCTAGCAGCTTCTCCATTAAGGGATGGAAGGGCAGGGATTAGGATATTCCAGAAGTCAAAGGAACTAGGACTCAAACCAAGAATCACCTACCCAGCAAAACTGAGTACAATACTTCAGGGGAAAATATGGTCTTTCAATGAAACAGAGAACTTTAAAGCATTCTTGATGAAAAGATCAGAGCTGAAAAGAAAATTTGACTTTCAAACACAAGAATGAGAAGAAGCATGAAAAGGTAAACAGCAAAGAGAAGTCATAAGGGACTTACCAAAGGTGAACTGTTTACATTCCTACATGGAAAGACAGTATTTGTAACTCTTAAAACTTTTCAGTATCTGGGTAGTTGGTGGGACCACACACACACACACACACACACACACACACACACACGTACATGTGTGCGCACACACACATACACACATGCACGCACATACAGAGACAGAGAGCACAGAGTGAATTCAATAGGATGGAGCCATATCTTAAAAGAAATTAAGGTAAATGGTGAGAGAGAAATGTAGTGAGAGGAGAGAGGGTAAAATGGAATAGGGTAAATTTTATCTCATTCAAGAGGCAAACAGGAGACTTTTTAGTGGAGGGAAAAAGAGGAGAGCTGAGAAAAAAACATGAAGTTTACTCTCCTCACATTCGACTAAAGGAAGGAATAAAATGCACACTCATTTTGGTATGAAATCCTATCTTACAATACAGGAAAGTGGGGGAGAAGGAGATAAGCAAGGGTGGGGGGATGATGGAAGAGAAGGCAATGGGAGGAGGGAGCAATTTGAAGTCAACACTCTTGAGGAGGGACAGCATCAAAAGACAGAATAGAAACAATGGGGGGCAGGATAGGATGGAGGGAAATACAGTTAGTCTTACACAACACGACTATTATGGAAGTCATTTGCAAAATTACACAGATATGGCCTATATTGAATTGCCTGCCTTCCCAAAGGGAATGGGTGGGGAGGGAGGGATGGAGAGAATTTGGAACTCAAAGTTTTAGGAACAATTGTTGAGTATTGTTCTTGCTACTAGGAAACAAGAAATACAGTTAATGGGGAATGGAAAGTCATCTGGCCCTACAGGACAAAAGAGAATGTGGGGACAAGAAAAGGGAGGGAGGGTAGAAGAGAGGGCAGATTGGTGATAGGGAAAATTAGAATGCTCAGTCTTTTGGGGTGAGGGAGTGGATAAATGGGGAAAACATTTGGAACCCAAAATTTTATGAAAATTAACGTAAAAAGTTAAATAAATAAATTTATGTTAAAATAAAAAAATACACTAAAGACCATAGGAACAAATGGAATTTTTCTTAAATACTATGCTGTATCTCTCTAAAACAATTTGCTGGCATATATAATGGGAATAAGTTAGAACTATTTCTGATACTATAAGGAGTAAAACAAGAATGTATATCATGACCATTGTTATTCAATATTGCACTAGCTTTCTCAAAAGGAGAAGAAAGAAATTGAGGGAATTAGAATAGACAACACAGAAACAAACCTGTCACTCTGAATATATGATGACATACTTACAGATTACTAGAGAATCAATTAAAAATTAATTTAAGTGGTAAACAAATTTAGCAGAATTTCAGGATATAAAATAAACCCAAATAAATCACTAGTGTTTCCATAGTTTACTGATAAAGGTCAGCAGCAAGAAACAGAAAGAGAAATTCCACTAAAATAACTGTAGACAATGTAAAATATTTCAGAGTCTACCTGCCAAAACAAATCCAGTAATTTTCAACACAATTACAAAACAATTTTATACAGATAAAATAAGATCCAAATAGGCGGAAAAGCATCAATTGCTTTTGGGTTAGGCCAAATCAATACAGGGAAAATGACAATTCTACCTAAATTATTTTACTTATTCAATGCCATACCTATCAAACTATCAAAAATATTCGATAGAACATTTTTGGTCTCAAAGCAGAAAGAGAAACACAAGCAGCTTGGACAGATGAGGAAATATCTACTACAGAAGGTGGTGCTTGATCTGAGACTTGAACAAAGGTCAGATTCCAGGACAAAGGGACCTACTGTGAATTCTCCAACAGATCAGGTAAGAACTAGAGTCCAGTGGAACAGAGAGAGAGAGAAGCTCAGAATCCTAGGTAATTGCAGCAGCCACTCCTGAGTCTATCAGTCAGAAGATTAAATGTCTGTAAGGAACAACTTGAACTTCTGGAAGCAAAGATGGCTGAGTGATTAGTAATTGCTATCTGACTCCCTTTGTTGACCTTGAAGAGCTCAGAGAATATTTCCCCAGGAAAAATCCAGGAACAGTTGGATCAGCTGAAGGAGTAAACAATCTCTTAGACCACAAGGCTAAGAAAATCGCTAAGGAGGGTCGCTCTTACTGTGGCTGAAGGGGACCATTGCAGGACTGATGATGTTCCAGATAGCCCCACTTCAGCAAACTGTGAGGAGATTCTGAGCTTCAGGTGGGTGGAGCCCACAACCACCAGCACCTGGACCTCAGGTGTGCTTCAGAACCTCAGGGGAATCAGAAAGACATCAGCACAGACAGGATCACCAACTGCTGAGATTGCATATTCTCTAGCTCAGCAGAGGAGACCTCCTATGGCCAGAACACCCCTCCACCACACTTAACACAGCCTGCTCCAGTGCAACTCCAGGAAAAGTCAAAAGGACTTCACCTGGCCTCTGCTTTCCAACTCTAGTCTGCTCAGTACCAAGTAAGTTGCAGCATTTTTGCTTCTAGTTGAAAGAACCAGAGGTCACAACACACAAAGTGTCAAGTCCTAGGCATAAGAACTGTGGGACAGAGCCCCCTGTGCCTCAGAAGCATAGATTTGCTTTAAAAGTCAGGAAAGGAGTCATCATCATGAGGAAGAAGCAAAGCACAAAAGACCATAGAATTTTTCTGTGGGATCAAAGACCAAAACACGAATACCAAAGAGGTCAGTATTGAGACTGTATGCCCATCTGAAACTTCAAAAGGAAATATAAACTGGTCTGACGCACAAAGAGCATTTTTGGAAGAGCTCAGCAAGGATTTTAAAAGCCAAATAAGAAAAATAGAAGCAAAACTGGCCAATAATTTTAAAAATATGAAAAAAAGAAATTACAGAAGAATTTAAAATGAAAGTTGCATAAATGGAAAAGGAAGTACAAAACCTAACTGGAGAAAATATATCCTTAAAGGGAACATTTGGACAGATTGAAAAGGAGACACAAAAGTTAACTGAGGAAAACAATTTGATAAAAATTGGAATTGGGCAAGTAGCAGCTAATGACTCAAGAATCAGTCAGACAGAATCGAAAGAATGAAAAGATAGACGGAAATGTAGAAGAGCTAATTAGAAAAACAACTTACCTGGAAAATAGATCCAGGAGAGAAAAAGCTAAGGATTATTGGTCTACAAGAAAGGCATGAGGAAAAAAAAAATTCAGGACAATACCTTACAAGAAATCATCGAGGAAAACTACCCAGAAGACTAGATCCAGAGGGCAAAATAGTCATTGAAAGAAGTCACTGTTCACCTCCTGAAAGAGATCCCAAACTGAAAACACCAAGGAATTTCGAGGTTGTCAAATTTCAGAACTCTCAAGTGAAGCAGAAAATATTGCAGGCAGCAGAAAGAAACAATGGAAATATGGAGGAATTACAGTCAGGATCATACAGGACCTTGCAGTTTCTACTTTCAGACATGGAAGAGATTGTAATATGATATTATGTAAGGCAAAGGAACTGGGACTCCAAACAAGGATCATTTACCCAGGAAAGTTGAGCATAATATTTCAGGCAAGAGGATGAACATTCAAGGAAACAAGAGATTCGATCTTCAAGCACAGGTCTCAAGAGAGGCATAAAAAGGTAAACAGGAGGAAAACAAAACGGTTATTCAACATTGCCAAACTGTTTGCATCCCAATAAGGAAAGATGACATTTGTTAGTGTTGAGAATTGTGTATTTATAATTATATATAAAAAGGATATATATAGATAGAGGATATAAAGTAAATGATGTCATGATAAAAATGTGATTTAAGGGGGTGAAGGGATTGTAATGGGAGATGTAAAATGGAGGAGGCAGAAAAAGGTAAATTACTTCACAGAAAGAGGCACAAAAACATATTATAGCAGAGGGAAAGAGGGGAAGGAAATGACTACTGTTTGAAAGGTACTCTCATCTGATTGGATTCAAGGAGGGAAAAATAAACTCAGTTAAAAATAAAAAATATAGCTATCTCCATAGGAAGGAAGAGGGGAAGGGGGAAAGAAAAGGAAGAGGAGGCTAAAATGTAGTGAATAAGCAGTAAGGGAAAAGGGGATTAAAAGGGAGTGGGACTGAAAGAAGGGAGGGAAGACTGAGGGAGAGAGTGGTCAAAAATTAAAACTCTATTGTGGAGAGGAAGGGAGAAAGGGGTACATAGGTGAAAAGGGGACAGAGGGAAAGACACAGACAGTAATCAAAATTGTGAATGTGAATGAGATGAACTGTCCTACATAATGGAGATGGAGAGCATCACGGATTAAAAACCATAATCTAACCATTTTTTTTTACAAGAAATACATTTGAAACAGGGGCATACACACAGTGTAAATGTAAAAGGTTAGAGCAAAATCTATTGTGCTTTAGCTGATGTAAAAAAAGCAAGGGTAGCAGTCCCAATGTCAGACAAAGGAAAAGCAGAAATAGGTTTAATGAAGAGATATGAAAGGAAAATATATCTTGCTAAAAGGCACTGTAGAAAAAGAAGCAATTTCATTACTAAACACATATGTTCCAAGTAGTATAGAATCCAAATTGTTACAGCAGAAGTTAAGGGAGTTTCATGAAGAAATAGACAAAAGAATTATGCTGGTGGAGGAAGTTAACACCCCCCTGAACTTGATAAAACTAACTTCAAAATAAATAAGAAAAAAGTTAAGGAGGTGAATAATACTCTGGATCAGGTAGATATGATAGCTCTCTGGAGAAAAATGAATGGAGATAGAAATGAATATAAATGTTTCTCGGTGATACATGGCACATATACAAAAATTGACCATATACTAGACCATAGAAACCTCACAATCCGGAAAGACAGCGATAGTCAATGTATCATTCTCAGATCACAGTTCTATAAAAAGTATATGTAATCAAGGGCCATGGAAAGATAAAAACTATTTGGAAACTAAATAATCTAATCTTAAAGTATGAGTGGGTTAAACAACAAGTCATAGAAACAATCGACAACTTCATTCAAGAGAATGACAATAATGAGGTAACCTACCAAATCTTATGGGATACTGCAAAAGGAGTTCTTGGGGGAAGTTTTGTAATTTTGAATGCCTTCATGGATAAAATAGAGAAAGAAGAGATCAATGAATTGGACATGCATCTGAGAAAGATAGAAAAGGAACAAACTGAAAATCCCCAAGTAAATATCCACTAATAAATAGTGAAAACCAAAGTCTGATTAATAAAATAGAAATTAAGGAATTCACTGAACTAATAAACTTAACTAAGAGTTAGTTTTATGAAAAAAGCTAAAATTGATAAACTTTTCATCAATTTGATTTAAAAAAAGAGAAAAGTAAACCAAATTACTAATGTCAAAAATGAAAAGGGTAAACAAACCTCCAATGAGGATGAAACTAAAACAATAATTAGAAATTAATTTGCCCAATTATATTCCCATAAATTCCACAATCTAAATGAGATGAAGTATTATTTAAAAAATATATAAATTGTCTAGATCAACAGAAGTGGTATCTGAATACTTAAATAACCCCATCACAGAAAAAAGAAATTGAACAAACCATCAATGAACTCCCTAGAAAAAAATTTCCAGGACCAGATGAATTTTCAAGTGAATTGTATCAAACATTTAAAGAACAGTTAATTCCAATATTATAAACAATATTTGGGAAAATTGTAGGAGTGGTACCAAATTCTTTTTTGTTTGATACAAATATGGTTCTGCTACCTAAACCAGGAAAAGTCAAAACAGAGAAAGAAAATTTTAGACCAATTTCTCTAATGAATAAAGATGCAAAAATTTTAAATAAAACATTAGCAAAAACAATACAGCAACTTAGCATGAGAACAATGCATGATAATCTTGTAGGATTTATATCAGTAGTGCGTGACTTGTTCAGTTTTAGTAAAACTTTTAACATGATTGATCATATCAACAACAAAACTGAGAGAAACCACATGATTATCTCAACAGCTGCAGAAAAACTCTTGACAAAATATAGCACACATTCCTATTGAAAACACTGGAGAGCATAGAAATAAATGGGAATTTTCATAAAATAATCAGCTGTATCTACCTAAAACCTTCAGCAAACATTATGTGCAATGGATTTGAGTCAGATGCATTTCCAGTAAGATCAGGGGTGAAACAAGGATGTCCATTATCACCACTATTATTCAATATGGTACTAGAAATGTTAGCTGTAGCAATAAGAGAAGAAAAATAAATTGAAGAAATTGGAAGAGGCAAAGAAGAAACTAAGTTATCACTCTGTGCAGATGAAATGATGACATACTTAGAGAATCCCAGAGAAACAAGTAAAGAAATTATTTGAAAAAGTAAACAAATTTGACAAAGTTACAGGTTGCAAAATAAACCCAGATAAGTCATCTGCATTTCTATATATTACTAACAAAGGCCAACTGCAAGAGATAGAAAAAGAAATCCCATTAAAAGATTCAGTAGATACTATAAAATACCTAGGAGTCTCCCGGCCAAAACAAACCCAGGGACTATATGAACACAATTACAAAACAATTTTCGCACAAATAAAGTCAAATCTAAGTAAGTGGAAAAGCATCAGTTGCACGTGAGTGGGCTGAGCTAATATAAAAATGACAGTTCTACCTAAATTAATTTACTTATTCGGGGCCATAACAATAAAACTATCAGATAATTATTTTCTAGAGCTAGAAAAAAAATAAAATCAAAATTCGTCTGGAAGAACAAGAGGTCCAGAATATCAAAGGAATTAATAAAAAAAAAAATACTAGAGAAGGTGGTCTAGCATTACCAGATCTCAAATTGTATTATAAAGCACCACCTATTAAAACCACTTGGTATTGGCTAAGAAACAGAGAGGTAGACCAGCGAAATATGTTATGTATTCAAGACAGAGTAGCCAATGAGTATAGCAGTCTGCTGTTTGATCAACCCAATGACCCCACCTTCTGATTTGAGAACTCAATGTATCACAAAAATTGCTGGGAAAACTAGATAAGTGTGGTGGAAACTGGACTTGGATCAATGTCTAACACAGTACAGAAAAATAAATTCCAAATGAATACATGATCTAGGTATAAATAACATTACCATAAACAAATTAGGGGAGCAAGTAATAGTGTTTGTCAGATTTATGTAGAATGGAGTAATTTTTGACCAAACATGAGATAGAGAAGATTAGGAAGTGCAAAATGGATAATTTTGACTACATTAAGTTGAAAAATTTTTGCACAACCAAACCCAACGTAGCCAAGATTCGGAGGAAAGCAGAACACTGGGAAAGAATTTTTGCTGCATTGGTGCTCTATCCACTGCACCGCCTAGCTGCCCCAGAGTCTGATATTATAAACAAATTATTGGAACAAGGAATAGTGTTTTTATCAGATTTATGCAGAAAAGGAGAAATTTTTACTAAAAAAAAGATAGAAAACGTTGTGAAGTGCAAAATGGATCATTTTGATTACACTAAATTGAAAAGTTTTGCATAAGCAAACCCAGTGCAACCAAGATCAGGAGGGAAACAGAAAACTGGGAAAGAATTTTCGCAACCAGTGTCTGTGATAAAGGCCTGATTTCTAAAATATAGAGAGAACTGAGTCAAATGTACAAGAATACAAATCATTCCCCAGTTGATAAATGATCAAAGATAAGAACAGGCAGTTTTCAGAGAAGGAAAATGATGCTATATATAGTTATATGAAAAAATTCTCTAAATCACTATTGATCAAAGAGATAATAAATCAAAACGACTCTGAAGTACCACATCACACATGTCGGATTGGCTAACATGACCAAACATGAAGATGATAAATGTTGGAGAAGATATGGGAGATTTGGAACACAAATTCATTGTTGGTGGAGCTGTGAACTGATCTAAACATTTTGGGGAGTAATTTGGAACTATGCCCAAAAGGGTACAAAAATGTGCATACCTTTTGACCCCATAATATCACTTCTGGAGCTGTATTCCAAAGAGATTACAGAAATGACAAAGAGTTCCACATGTATTAAAATATTTATAGCAGTTTTCCTTGTGGTGACTCAAAACTGGAAATAAAGACGACATCCATTAATTGGGAAATGGCTGAACAAGCTGTGATATATGAATGTAATGGAATACTATTGTGCTATAAGAAATGAAGAACAGGAATACTTGAGAGAGGTGTGGAAGGACTTAAATGAACTGATGCTGAGTGAAAGTAGCAGAACCAAGAGAACTTTGGACACAGCAGCAGCTACAGTGTGTGAAGAGTTATTTTCTGGCAGACTTAGTATTTCATTGCAATGCAAGGACTTAAATTCCAAAAAGAGTATTGAGGTAAAACACCTTCCACTTTCAGGGAAAGAACTATGGAAATAGATCAGAGATGAAGCAGCCCGTTTTCTCTTGTATTATGTTTTGTTCTGTTTTGATTTGTTTTGTGGTTTCTCCCATGCATTTTAATTCTTCTATGCAACATGGTTAAGATGAAAATGTATTTTAAAGGTAATGTATGTGTAGAATCTATATAAGATTGTATGCCATCTCAGAGAGGGAATGGTGAGGGAGGGGTGAAAAACAGGGAGGGTGGGAATAATCTGTGCTGATTGGAATTGATTGTAGAACACTGAAAACAAATAAAATAATTTACTTTAAAAAACTGAAAGGTGGGCGGAGTCAAGATGGCAGAGTAGAAAGACTCACTGTATGCTACCTCCGAACCTACAGCCCATGCATTTAATGTAAGAAGAGCTCCCCACAAGTTCTGGATCACTGCAGGGAGTGCAGAAACACAGTGGAAGAGATTTCCAATCCAGAGAGCCCTGGAGAGAGGTCCCCAGGGTCCATCGTGCCCCGGAAAGCGGACACCACCCCAGCACTGCCCTGGCTGCAGCCCGAGAGAAGCTGATCCGAGCAGGCTTCAGGGACGGAAGTTCTGGCGGCCAGGAAGGTCACTCTGCCCACAGACACTACAGGTCAGTGAGAGACACGTCTAAGCTGGCATAGAGGGGAGCGGGGTGTCTCTCTGACTCAGGCCTCCTCGGGAGGAAGCGGCAGAGGCAGGGGCAGGAAGCGGGGGAGGCAGTGGCAGTGGCACCAGGAATCCCCGAGCAGGCAGGATCTTCATTACTGAAAGTCTCTGCATAAACCCCCTGAAGGAGCTGAGCCTGGGAGGCAGCCCTGCCCCACCGACTCCATTACTGAAGGTCTCTGCATAAAGGCCTGAGGGAACTGAGCCTGGGAGGTGGCCCTGCCCCCACCCCAGCACCAGAACGAAAGCTCACATTGAATAGCAGCCACGCCTGCCGTGGAAAGCCCATTTGAATCTCAGACCCCAAGCAGTAGCTGGGCGGATATAGGCGGGGGTGGACAGGAATCTCAGAAGTCAAGTAACTGGCTGGGAAAATGCCTAGAAAAGGGAAGAAAAATAAGACTATAGAGAGTTTTTTTGAGCAGATGCAAATGATCCCGACTTTCGGATCTGATGATGAGGAAATATTCTTGCCTTCAGGGAAAGACGTGGAAGGCGGGGCCTCGGTACCCCAGACATCCCAGGGGGATGTTGGGTGGGCTCAGGCCTTGGAAGAGCTCAAAAAGGATTTTGAAAAGCAAGTTAGACAGGTGGAGGAAAAACTGGGAAGAGAAATGAGAGAGATGCAAGAAAAATATGAAAAGCAGGTCAATACCTTGCTAAAGGAGACCCAAAAAAATACTGAAGAAAATAACAACTTGAAAAATAGGCTCACTGAATAGGCAAAAGAGGTTCAAAAAGCCAATGAAGAGAAGAATGCTTTCAAAAGCAGAATTAGCCAAAAGGAAAAAGAGGTTCAAAAGCTCACTGAAGAGAATAGTTCTCTCAAAATTAGAATGGAACAGATGGAGTCTAATGACTTTATGAGAAACCAAGAAATCACAAAACAATACCAAAAGAATGAAAAAATGGAAGAGAATGTGAAATATCTCATTGGAAAAACAACTAACCTGGAAAATAGATCCAGGAAAGACAATTTAAAAATTATGGGACTACCTGAAAGTCATGATCAAAAAAAGAGCCTAGACATTATCTTCCATGAAATTATCGAGGAAAACTACCCTGACATTCTACAACCAGAGGGCAAAATAAGTATTAAAAGAATCCATCAATCACCACCTGAAAGAGATCCAAGAAGAGAAACTCCTAGGAACATTGTGGCCAAATTCCAGAACTCCCAGGTCAAGGAGACAATCTTGCAAACAGCTAGAAAGAAACAATTCCAGTATTGTCGAAATACAATCAGGATAACTCAAGATCTAGCAGCTTCTATATTAAGGGATCGAAGGGCATGGAATAGGATATTCCAGAAGTCAAAGGAACTAGGACTCAACCCAAGAATCACCTACCCAGCAAAACTGAGTATAATACTTCAGGGGAAAATATGGTCTTTCAATGAAACAGAGGACTTTCAAGCATTCTTGATGAAAAGACCAGAGCTGAAAAGAAAATTTAACTTTCAAACACAAGAATGAGAAGAAGCATGAAAAAGTAAACAGCAAAGAGAAGTCATAAGGGACTTACCAGAAGTGAACTGTTTACATTCCTACATGGAAAGACAATATTTGTAACTCTTAAAACTTTTCAGTATCTGGGTAGTTGGTAGGATCACACACACTCATGTACATGCATGCACGCACATACAGAGACAGAGAGCACAGAGTGAATTGAATAGGATGGGATCATATCTTAAAAGAAATTAAGGTAAATGGTGGGAGAGAAATGTAGTGGGAGGAAAGAGGGTGAAATGGAATGGGGGAAATTATATGTCATTTAAGAGGCAAGCAGGAGACCTTTTAGTGGAGGGAAAAAGAGGAGAGCTGAGAAAAAAAAAAAAAAAAAAACAAGAAGAGTACCCTCATGACATTTGACTAAAGGAAGGAATGAAATGCACACTCATTTTGCTATGAAAAC
This sequence comes from Bettongia penicillata ogilbyi, assembly GCA_023548195.1. NCBI lineage: Eukaryota > Metazoa > Chordata > Mammalia > Diprotodontia > Potoroidae > Bettongia > Bettongia penicillata. Next base: position 61,376 of record JAJHZJ010001042.1, read on the forward strand.
CTATGTTACAGTAAAGGAAAGTGGGGGAGAAGGAGATAAGCAAGGTGGGGAGATGATGGAAGGGAAGGCAATGGGAGGAGGGTGCCATTTGAAGTCAACACTCAAGGAGGGACAGGATCAAAAGACAGTATAGAAACAATGAGGAGCAGGATAGGATGGAGGGAAATACAGTTCGTCTTACACAACACGACTATTATGGAAGTCATTTGCAAAACTACACAGATATGACCTATATTGAATTGCCTGCCTTCCCAAATTGAATGGGTGGGGAGGGAGGGATGGGGAGAATTTGGAACTCAAAGTTTTAGGAACAGCTGTTGAGTATTGTTGTTGCTACTAGGAAATAAGACATATAGTTAATGAGGAATAGAAAGTCATCTGGCCCTACAGGACAAAAGAGAAGATGGGGACAAGAGAAGGGAGGGATGACAGAAGAGAGGGCAGATTGGAGATAGGGAAAATTAGATTGCTCGGTGTATTGGGGTGGGAGGAGGGGACAAAAAAGGGGAGAAAAAATAAAAAAAAATAAAAAAAAGAATCAGAGGTGGGAAAACTGCAGCCTTGAGGCCACATGTGGATTGAATCTAAACTGCATAGAACAAATACCCTTAATAAATGAATTTCTTCTGTAAAACTGGGATTCAGTCAAAAGGCTGCACTTGAGGACTTAGAAGGCCACATGTGCTCTTGAGGCCACAGGTTCCCCTACCCTGGATTACGTAGTCTCTCCATTAGAAAAAAAAAAAACTGAAAGGTGAATTATCTTATTATAGTTATGAATCTAAAGTAAATATGCTAGTCCATTAATAGAATTATGAAACCTTAGGAAAATTTACTTTGCTTTACATATTATTTTTTTTTATTTTAACTCTTTTGAAAACATTTAAATTTATAATCACTAAGTAATTATATTCATGCGATAAGTAATTATTAAAGAATTATTTTCTTCCGTGAATATTTGGATCTTTTTCTCCATTTGGCCCATTCTGCTTTTTTTTTATTATTTATGATTTTTATTTTTAATATGTAAATTTACTAGTTTATTTTTCATTTTCAACATTCATTTCCACAAGATTTTGACTTCCAAATTTTCTCCTCATCTTTCCCTTCCACCACTCTGAGGTGGTAAGCATGCTGATTACCCCTTTCCTCAATCTCTCCTTCCTTTTATCATCCCCTCTCTTATCACTTTTCCCTTTACTTTCTTGGATAGCAAGATATATTTCTATATCCCATTACCTGTATATCTTATTTCCAATTTGCATGTAAAAACAATTTTTCAACGTTTGTTTTTAAAGCTTTGTGTTCCAAATTCTCCCATTTCTACCCTTCCCTCCACCCCCATTGAGTAGGCAAGGAATCCAATATCGTTTTTACATGCATAGTCATGGAAAACACTTCCATAACAATCATCTTGTAAAAGACTCACTACATTTCCCTCCATTCTATCCCATTCCCATTTTTTTCTATTTTCTCCTTTGAGCCTGTCCCTTTTCTGAAGTGTTTACTTCTGTCTGCCCCCTACCCCATTCTGCTCTCACATCTTTTAAATCCCCTCTTGTCCCCTTCCCCATACATTTCTGTAAGGTAAGTTACCCAATTCAGTGTGAATATTACTCACTCCTTAAGCCAAATCTGATGAAAGTAAGGATCAGTCATTCCTTCTCATCTCACTGTCTTCCCCTCCATTATGAAACCTTTTAATGTCAGATAATATACCACATTCTATCTTTCCCTTTCTCCTCCCAATATATTCCTTTCTCCCCCTTTAATTTTATTTTTTAGATATCATCACGTCGCATTTGACTCACCTTGTGCCATCTGTCTGTCTGTCTGTCTATCTATCTATCTATCTATCTATCTATCTATCTATCTATCTATCTATCTATCTATCTATCTATCTGCTTATCTGTCCATCTACCAGTCTGTCTGTTGGTCCCTCTGTTTGTCTTTTTCCTCCAACTACCCTAATACTGAGAAAGGTCTCAGAAATTACAAATATCATCATTCCATGTAGGAATGTAAACAGTTAAACTTTAATAGGTCCCTTATGATTTCCCTTTCCTGTTTACCTTGTCATGTTTCTCTTGATTTTCTATTTGAAAGACAAGTTTTCTATTCCGCTCTGGTGTTTTCACCAAGAATGCTGGAAACTGAGGGCAGAACCAAGATGGTGGGATAAAAGCAGGGACTAACTAGAGCTCCTCCCCCCAAACCCAGCCAAATACCTGTAATACATGACTCTAAACAAATTCTGGAGGGTGGAGCTAAGATGGAGGAGTAGATAGATGGTCCTGCTCTGACTCTACCCCCATAGCCAATAAAATACCTGTAAAGTTGCTCTAAACAAATTCTAGAGCAACAGAAGCCCCAAAACGAAAGAGTGAAAGAGATTTCCAACCCAAGACAGCCTGAAGGAGAAAAGGAAAGGTCTATCCCACCAGGATCAGAGGAGAGCACAACCCAGCCTATGTCATGATGCATGGATAGGACTGGAGCAGGCTTCAGGGCATGGAATCATGGATCATAGCTGCACTTCCCAGATTTCTCAACCCATGAATTCCAAAGACAACTCCAAAGGTCAGTGAGAAAGCTATTCCACCTGGATGGGAGAGATGTGCAGTTCTTGCCCTAGCACTGGTCCTAGGGTGGCAGCTGTCTCTGCGACAGCAGCTTCCACTTTGGAAGCCCTCAGCCTGAAGACCCTGGAAGAACTGAGAAGTCAATCTGGGTCTCAGGACTTAGTGTCAGTCCTGGAGTGAGGAGGAGCATTGGTGTGGTGGAGCTGGTGGAGGCTCTGGAGAGGGAATCCTACTTGCTGATTCTGGGCAGAAAGGAGTACTTGTGTTTGTTCTCAGGCCAGAGCACAAGGCAGGAGAGGAGTAAATCCCTCTCCCTTGATTGTGCCACCTTGGAGGAACTGAGAACTTACAGGTCCCTAGAGTACACCCTCCACTTAACAAAAGACTCAGAAGTCAAGTAACTCACTGGAAAAATGCCCCCCAAAATGGAAAAAAATAAGACTCTCGAAGGCAAATTTCTTGATGAAAAGGTATTTTTTTTCCATCCTTTTGGATGAGGAAAAACAAAGTATACTAACGGACCAAGACATAAAAGTCAAGATTTCTATATTGAAAACCTCCAAAAACTAAGCAATGGTCTCAGGCCATGAAGACCCCCAAAAAGTATTTTGAAATCCAAGTAAGAGAGGTGCAGGAACAATTAGGAAGAGAAATGAGAGTGATGCAAGAAAAACATGAAAACTGAATCAACAGCTTGCTAATGGAGACCCCAAAAACTGCTGAAGAAAGTGATAACTTTAAAAATACACTAATCTAAATGGCAAAGGAGGATCAAAAATCCGTGAGGAGAAAGAAGAATGAGTCAAATGGCAAAGGAGGTTCAAAAGCGCACTAAAGAGAATAGTTTTTTTTTTTTTTAAATTAAAGTGTAGCAGATGGAAGCTAAGGACTTCATGAGAAACCAAGAAATTATAAAAGAAAACCAAAAGAATGAAAAAATAGAAGACAATGTGTAATACCTCATTGGAAAAACAATTGACCTGGAAAACATATTGAGAAGAGATAATTAAATATTACTGGTCTTCATGAAAACCATGATCAAAAAAGAGCCTAGACATTGTCTTCTAAGAAACTATGAAGGAAAACTGCCCTGATACTCTAGAACAGGAATGTAAAATAGAAGTGGAAAGAATCCACTGCTCACCTCATGAAAGAGAGAGTCAAATTTCTGAGTTCCCAGGTCAAGGGGAAAATATCACAAACAGCCAGAAAGAAACAATTTAAGTGTTGTGAAAATAGTCAGGATAACACAGGATCTAGCAGCTTCTGCACTAAGCAAAACTGAGTATAATATTTCAGAGGAAAAAAATGGAATTTAAATGAAATATAAGACTTCCAAGCATTGTTGTTGAAAACACCAGAGCTGAATAGAAAATTTGACTTTGAAATACAAGAATCAAGAGAAACATGAAAACTTAACAGTAAAGAGAAGCCTTAAGGAACTCGGTAAAGTTGAACTATTTATGTGCCTGCATGGAAAGATGTTATTTGTAATTCATGAAACCTTTTTCAGTATTAGGGTAGTCAGAGGGAATACAAACACACACACATATGTAGCTGTGTATGGGTATATATGTATGTGTATATTATATATATGTAGGTATGTATATGCATGTATGTATATATACATTTATGTATCCATGTATGTATGCATATGTATACATACACACGGACAGAGTGCAAAAGGTGAACTGAATATAAAGGGAGAATACTTAAAAAAATTTTCTGTTGAATTAAATATACATCTTACATAAAAGAGGGAAGAAAGAGGTCTTACAACAGAGGGGAAGAGTGGGGAAATGAAAGGAAATAATTGAGCCTTCATGGGATTTGGCTTAAGAAGGGAATAACACACACTCAGTTGGATATGGAAATTTATTTTACTCTGCAGGAAGGCAAGGAGAAGGGGAAAGGAAAGGAAAGATAATAGAGGGGGCAGTAAATTCGGAATAATGAGAAGCAAACACTATTATGGGAGGACAGGTCAAAGGAGAAAATGAAATAAATGAAGGGTAGGATAGGACAGAGGGAAATGTGATTAGTCTTTTACAACATTACCATTATGGAAGTGCTCTGCGTTTTAACACATGTATGACCTATATTGAGTTTCTTGTTTTCTCAATGAGGGTGGATGGTGAGGGAGGGAGAGAATAGTGAACTCAAAGTTTTAAGAATGAATGTTAAAAATTGTTTTAGTATGCAGCTGTAAGTTAAGCTATATAGACAGTGAGGTATAGAAATCTATTTTGCCTTACAGGAAAATGCAGGGAAAGGGGGATGGAAGAAAGGTGGATCATAGAAGGGAAGACAGAGAGAGGAAGAGGTGGATGGGTTGCATGCTGTCCTGGGGTGGGAGTGGGGAGAGATGGAGTGTAAATTTTGTATTCAAGTTCTTGTAGAAGTGAACATTAAGAACTGACAAAGAAATAAATTATATATTAAAAAAGATGAATTCTAGGGTAAAGCAAATCTTCAACCTAAGACAGCTTGTAACATCAATCAGAAGCATCTATAGTGCCATGGTTGGTGTAGAGAGCAGTGCAATGTGGGACTCACCTGCACAGACTGAGCATGAGTTGGCCTACACTGTACTGAATCACTGGCACCTATGGTGGTTTCCAGACTTCATGAAGCCACAATGCTGAGGACAAACAGGAAGGTCACTGAAAAAATACTGTCATACATGTGTGAGAGAGTAGAGTAGTCTAGCTCCAGTCTCAGGTTGGCAGAGGGTGTGGAGGAGCTTGTGGCAGCCCTTGCAACCACAAGCTTGCAGCAGCTACTATTTCTGGAGTTCTGGGCCCATGTATTGTGTGGGGATTGAGTGGCTGGCAGTTCAACCTCCCCCCACTGGAAGTAGAGAACAACCTTGACAAAGAACTCAAAAGTTAAGTAAATGGCTGGGGAAATGAGTAAAAACAGGAAAAAGAATCAGAATATAAAATCTTACTTTGGTGACAAGGAACACCAAAATACACAAACAGAAGAAGAAAACAAAGGCAAAGCTCCTATATCCAAAGTCTCCAATGAAAATATGAATTCATCTTGGGCCATGGAAGGGCTCAAAAAGGATTTTGAAAATCAAGAGAAGTAGAGGAAAACTTGGGAAGAAAAATGAGAGAGATGCAAAAACTCATGAAAAAACCAAGTCAATTGCTTGCTAAATGGGACCCCAAGAATGCTGACAATTATGACATCTTAAAAAAACAGATTAACCCAAACAGAAAAAGAGATCCAAAAAGCCAGTGAGAAGAATGCCTTAAAAAGCAGAATTAGCGGGGGCGGAGCCAAGATGGCGGAGTAGAAGGACGCACGTTTACGAGCTCCGAAACCAAAAGCCCATAGAATTAATGTAAAAAGAGTCCCCCATAACTTCTGGGTCAATACAAGGTGTGCAGAAGCAGAGTGGAAGAGATTTCCGTTCCAGGGAGCCCTAGAGACCCGACCCAGGGTCTGGCGCGCCCTGGAAAGTGGACCCCACCCCCAGCACTGCCCTGGCCGCGGGCCCAGAGAAGCTGATCCGAGCAGGCTTCAGAGACGAAGCTCCGGCAGCCGGAAAAGTCCCTCCGTCCACAGAAGCTACAGGTCAGTGAGAGAGGCTGGGCTGGAGGAGAGGGGGAGCAGGGCGTCTCCGTGACTCGGGCCCCCTCGGGAGGAAGCGGCGGCGGCAGAGACGGGGGCAGGAAGTGGCGGAGGCAGAGGTGTGGGCGGCGGCTCAGGTGGCAGCGGCTCAGGTGGCAGCGGCCCAGGACTCAGGAATCCCCCAACAGCAGGCAGGATCTTCATTACGGAAGATTCCCGCATAAAACCTGACGGAGCTGAGCCTGGGAGACAGCCCTGCCCCCACCCTGCTCTATTACTGAAGGCTTCTGCTCAAAGCCCCCAAGGGAACTGAGATTGGGAGGCGGGCCCCCCACCCCGCCCCCACCCGCTCCATTCCTGAAAGTCTCTGCTTAAAGCCCCCGAGGGATCAGAGTCTGGGAGGTGGCCCTGCCCCCAACCCAGCACCTGAACTAAAGCTCACTGATTGACAGCCAGCAGGAGGAAAGCTCATTTAAATCTCAGAGGCCAAGCACTAGCTGGGCGGATCCAGGAGGGGGTGGAAAGGAATCTCAGAAGTCAAGTAACTGGCTGGGAAAATGCCTAGAAAAGGGAAGAAAAATAAGACTATAGAGAGTTTTTTCCAACAAATGCAAATGATCCCGACCTTCAGATCTGATGACGAGGACATGTCCTTGCTATCAGGGAAAGACGTGGAGGGCGGGGCCTCAGTACCCCAGACACCCCAGGGGGGTGGTGGGTGGTCTCAGGCCCTGGAACAGCTCAAAAAGGATTTTGAAAAGCAAGTTAGACAGGTGGAGGAAAAACTGGGAAGAGAAATGAGAGAGATACAAGAAAAGTATGAAAATCGGGTCAATACCTTGGTAAAGGAGACCAAAAAAATGCTGAGGAAATTAACACTTTGAAAAATAGGCTCACTCAATTGGCAAAGGAGGTTCAAAAAGCCAATGAGGAGAAGAATGTTTTCAAAAGCAGAATGAGCCAAATGGAAAAAGAGGCTCAAAAGCTCACTGAATTTAATAGTTCTCTCAAAATTAGAATGGAACAGATGGAGTCTAATGACTTTATGAGAAACCAAGAAATCACCAAACAAAACCAAAAGAACGAAAAAATGGAAGAGAATGTGAAATATCTCATGGGAAAAACAACTGACCTGGAAAATAGATCCAGGAGAGACAATTTAAAAATTATGGGACTACCTGAAACTCATGATCAAAAAAAGAGCCTAGACATCATCTTTCATGAAATTATCAAGGAAAACTGCCCTGACATTCTAGAACCAGAGGGCAAAATAAGAATTGAAAGAATCCATCGATCACCACCTGAAAGATATCCAAAAAGAGAAACTCCTAGGAACATTGTGGCCAAATTCCAGAACTCCCAGCTCAAGGAAAAAATCTTGCAAGCAGCTAGAAAGAAACAATTCCAGTACTGTGGAAATGCAGTCAGGATAACCCAAGATCTAGCAGCTTCTACATTAAGGGATCGAAGGGCGTGGAATAGGATATTCCAGAAGGCAAAGGAACTAGGTCTCAAACCAAGAATCACCTACCCAGCTAAACTGAGTATAATACTTCAAGGGAAAATATGGTCTTTCAATGAAACAGAGGACTTTCAATCATTCTTAATGAAAAGACCAGAGCTGAAAAGAAAATTTGACTTTCAAACACAAGAATGAGAAGAAGCATGAAAAAGGAAACAGCAAAGAGAAGTCTTAAGGGACTTACCAGAAGTGAACTGTTTATATTCATACAGGGAAAGACAATATTTCTAACTCTTAAAACTTTTTAGTATCTGGGTAGTTGGTGGGACCACACACACACATGTACACGCATGCACACACATACACACATGCACACACATACGGAGATAGAGAGCACAGATTGAACTGAATAGGATGGGACCATACCTTAAAAGAAACTAAGGTAAATGGTGAGAGAGAAATGTAGGGGGAGGAAAGAGAGGGAAAGGGAAGTGGGTAACTATATGTCATTTAAGAGGCAGGTAGGAGTTTTTCTTAGTGGAGGGAAAAAGAGGAGAGCTGAGGAAAAAAAAAAAAAAAAAACAAGTTTACCCTTATCACATATGACTAAACGAAGGAGTGAAATGCACACTCATTTTGGTATGAAAACCTATCTTACAGTATATGAAAGTGGGGGAGAAGGAGATATTGCAAGGGAGGGGATGATGGAGGGGAGGGCAAAGGGAGGAGGGAGCAATTTGAAGTCAACACTTGGGGAGGGACATGATCAAGAGACAGAAGAGAAACAATGAGGGGCAGGTTAGGAGGGATGGCAATCCAGTTAGCCTTACACAACACGACTATCAGGGAAGTCATTTGCAAAACTACACAGATAGGGCCTAAATTGAATTGCCTGCCTTCCCAAAGGGAATGGGTGGGGAGGGAGGGATGGGGAGAATTTGGAACTCAAAGTTTTAGGAACAACTGTTTATTATTGTTGTTGTAACTAGGATAGAAGACATACAGTTAATGAGGAATAGAAAGTCATCTGGCCCTACAGGAGAAAAGAGAAGATGGAGACAAGAGAAGGGAGGGATGACAGAAGAGAGGGCAGATTGGAGATAGGGAAAAATTAGACTGCTTGGGGTATTGGGGTGGGGGGAGGGTATAAAAGGGGAGAAAACTGCGAACCCCAAAATTTGTGAAAATGAGTGTAAGAAATTAAATAAATAAATAAATAGGAAAAAAAAAGCAGAATTAGCCAAATGGAAAAGGAGGTCCAAAAGTTCACTGAAGAAAATAATTCCTTAAAGATTAGAATGGAGAAGATAGAATTATGAAAAATCAAGAAATTATAAAACAAAACCAAAGGAAGGTAAAAATAGCAGACAATGTGAAATATCACATTGGAAAAACAAGTGACCTGGAAAATAGTTTTTGGAAAGAGAATTTAAAAAAAAATACTGGACTACCTAAAAACTTGATTAAAAAAAAAAGGCTATACATCATCTTTCAAGGAATTATCAAGGAAAACTACCAGGTATTGTAGAACTAGAGAGCAAAATATAAATGGAAAGAATATGCCGATTGCCTTCTGAAAGAGATCCCTAAAGGAAAACTCCTAAGAATATTATAGTCAAATTCCAGATTTCCCAGGTCAAGGACAAAATATTGCATGTAGCCAGAAAGAAACAATTAGAGTATTGGGAAATCACAATCAGGATAACACAAGAATTAGCAGTTTCTACATTAAAAGATCAAAGGGCTTGGAATATGGTATCCCAGAGATCTAAGGAGCTAGAATTAAAACCAAGAATCACCTACCAAACAAAACTGAATATAATACTTCATGGGGAAAATTATTTGCATTCCTACATGGATAGATAATATTTGTAACTCTTCAGAATTGTCTCAGTAGACCCCAGCTTTTGGAAGAATTTCATGAATATATATATATAGTATGATGTGTTTAATATCATACATGATATATTACATAATCCATAACATACAACATGTAATATATAATATTGCATTAGATACTTATGTTTTATATATAATAATGTATAATATATAATGCAACTCACCCTATTGTATTTTGTCTATTGCATTTTTATGCATCTATTTTATATATGTATTGAGATAATCATATGATTCCTATTACTTTTGCTGTTGATGTGATCAATAATGCTGATAGTTTTCCTAATATTGAACTAGCCTTGCTATGGAAATGGAGAAATTTATGACCAAACAAGAGATAGAAAACATTATGAAATGCAAAATGGATAATTTTGATTACATTAAATTGAAAAGCTTTTGCACAAACCCCCAATGCAACCAAGGTTAGGAGGGAAACAGGAAACTGGGAAAGAATTTTTGCAACTAGGGCCTGGGATAAAGGTCTCATTTCTAAAATATATAGAGAATGGAGCCAACTTTCTAAGACTAGGAGTCATTCCTTAATTGATGATTGTTAGTAGGTTATGTACAGGAAGTTTTTTGAGGAAGAAATCAAAGCTCTCTATAGTCATATAAAAATACTCTAAATCACTATGGATTAGAGCACCTATATAGCACCTATCAGATTAGCTAACAGGATAAAACATGGAGTAACAGATGTTGGAGAAGATGTGGGAGAGTTGGAACACTAATTCATTGTTGATGGAACTGTGAGCTGATCCAACTATTCTGGAGAACAATTAGGAAACTATTCCCAAAGGGTTATAAAAATATGCATGCTCTTTTGACCCAGCAATACTCCTAGGGTTGTATGCCAAAAAGATCATAAAAATGGGAAAGGGTCCTACTTGTACAAAAATATCTATACCAACTCTTTTTGTGGTGGCCTAGAAGTTGGAATCAAGGGGATGCCTATTAATTGGGAAATGGCTGAACAAGTTGCAGTATATGAATATAATGGAATATTATCATGATATAAAGAATTATGAACAGGAAGACTGCAAAAAAATCTGGAAAAACTCATATGAACTGATGCTGAGTGAAATGAGCAGAACCAGGAGAACATTTTGCATAATAACAGCCACAGTGTGCAAGGATTGTGTCTGATAGAGTTAACCTTTCACAGAAATGCAAAGACTTAAAACATTTCCATAGGACTCTTGATGCAAAATGCCATCCACATTCAGAGAAAGAACTATGGAATCAAAATAAAGAATGAAGCAGACTACTTCCTCTTGTGTTATCTTTTGTTTGGTTTGCTTTTTCTTATGGTTTCTCTCATTAATTTTAATTCTTCTTTGCAGCATGACTAATGTAAAAATGTGTTTAAATAGGAATGTATGTGTAGAGCCCATAAGAGATTACATGCCATCTGGGGGAAGGAGAGGTCAGGGAGGGAAGAAAATTTAAAACTTAAGGAAGTGATAGTTGAAAACTGAAAATAAACAAATCAATTTTAAAAAAGCACACTTTTCCTTTAGATATTCACCCTGTTTTGCACTTTCTTTAGAAACATGGGAAATATCGAAGTATGTTTTTCATTTCTGCACTTATATAATCTAAAGTAAATTTCTCACCCTCTCAAGTGGGAGGAAGGTTAAAGAGAGAAAAGGAAAGAATTTGGAACTCCTAATTTAAAAAAAAAGGGAACATCAGAAATTTTTTTTCATGTAATTGTCAGAGAAAAAAAGAAAATTAGCAAACAGATCTCAAAAGATTTGCAAACTATTTTCAATCATTTTATGAATGTTTCAAAACATTAATGATAAGAGAAATTCAAATTAAAACAATTCAGAGGTTTCAACTTATATCCTGGAAACTGATGAGCAAAAACAGAATTAGTGTTGAAGGGATTGTAGGAAAAAAATCTCGGCAAAGCAGTATGAGTAGCATTATGAATTAGTCCATCAATTTAAGAATACAATTTGGAATTATGTAAAGTGGCTAAAATATTTAAACTATGTTCATTTATATTTGCAATTTTTATATCCAACTTAAACACAAAATAAGAAGAGAAAAAGTAGCAAACTTAAATACTAAAACTAAAATAATAGAAAAATTAGGGAAAACTTTGCCTTGTGCATATACAGCAATACATTTCTATTTCAATAAAGCATATAGAATAAATACTCCACGTTGTGTTGAGAAGTGACCATCTTTTTGTTTTCTTGAAAGTTTTTTTATTCTATGCTATGAAATTTTTATTTTATTCTTTTTTTTCCCCTTCTTGCCGCCCTGCCTTGAAATTAAGTGTGTATATTTGTATGCATGTATATAGGTACATATACACACATATGCGTGTATATGGAAAAAACGCACATAAATACACACACACATGCACACAAATACATCCATATATAGATTATGTACACAGATATACATATGTGTACACATGCACCCATACATACACTTATCTACACATACATGTATATTGACAATCATACTCATATATAGAAATAGACATTCATATGCCTCTATATAAGACTGTACTATACTTATCCTCTCTTTTTCTGAGGGTGGATAATCTTGACCATAATAGGTCCAAGTCTTCCTATATTTTTCCAAATCCACAAACTCATCATTTCCTATACTACAGCAATATTCCCTCCTTATGTTCTCTAGCTGTTTTAAATAATCCAAAATATTATTGACAAATATGATTGAAGCATAACATAATTTCCCTATTTTTTCTACTTTGATTCTATTTTATCCTTAACTTTGCCCAATATCATTATTGAACAACTGCTTCTTTTCCCCTAACAGATTATACTCCTACCTTTATTATATGTTTGAGTATATCACTTGTTTCTTACCCCCTGTGATTCCTTCTGTCTCCTACCTTACTTTCCTACTGCTCTTTGCTATCCTCCTATTCTCATTAATCTAGACAATGCTTCTATACTCCCCCATTTAACCTATTCCCCCACCTTCCATTATAAAGATACCTCCCATTTCCTTATCTCCTTTGCATTTTTCTTTCTGAATTTAGAAGACTTTAATACATACATACATACACACATAAACATATATGTATACATGTGCATACATATATGTATAGGTTGTTCCCTCTTGAGCCCATTTCTAATAAAGGTAGATATTCAGAACTATGAGCTTTCCACCCCCATCTAATTTTGCTGTGTCAGATTTTTGCCAAGCAAAATAGTGTATTTTTGCTGTTTTTGTTTAAGTATAATCAAGTGCTTCAGATTGAATCTTGCCTTTATCAATCAAGCATCTTTACTAGGAGAAAAGTACAGAAATAAGAATTTCTTTAACCAGAAACAGTCTATGTATTTGTATAGTTAATGTGTTTACAAATCTTCCCCACCCATTAATGAACCTGCCCATTAAGGGGAGTTTGATTAGGAAAGATTTGTGAGAGGCCCACATCTTGTATTCATGAGACACAGGTTCCAAAGATTGCCTTAAAAATGTATAAAATGTATAAATACTCTGAGGGTGAGGTTTTACTTTGGAGATTACTAGAAATGTTTGTTCAGTCAGAAGAGGACTCTAGGAAGCTACCAATGAGCCACCCAGCTTTGAAAACCCTCTCTGATAACTATGGTCAGACAGTTGAACCTGTCCATTGATGGCCAGGCAGAGGAAGTCATGTCTGTTGATCTTTGATTTCTCTGTATTTTCTTTGAAGTTCAGGGCACTGGCTCCCCTGAACTAGGTGAATGATAGATGTACTTGGTTAAAGGAATAATACATGTGCTGGATTAAAGTGATTGTTAACCCCTTAAAAGTTGCCTTTCATTCTATGAATGCGGATCAAAGAACCTGTCATAGTAGTCCCCCTTACCCCCTGAGTATGTTGGGCTGCTGTTACAGAGATTTCAAACTGGACTATGATGTTCCTGTGGATCTTCCTTGTTGGACGTTCTTCAGGTGGAGATCACTGTCATCATTACTATTCCCATATTGCAAAAACAACAACAACAACAAAATGATTTCACATATTTGCTTTGTCTTGTCAATTTACATGTATGTCTCATAGATTATGTGACTCTGCCACATAGTCATCAGTATTTTCACTTATTACATCTAAATTTAGTCACTGATCCATAATCAAAATATTTTTGTCCTAAAACATAAATAAGCTTTGCTAATAATTTCTCAAATAAATGCTATAAATTTACATTTGTTTGTGCTTAATTTTAAAAAGTGGTGTTCCTACTTACATACACATACAGCAGTGATAGTGGAGAAATATTATTAAAGGGCTTTTGCTTTTACTTGCTGCAATGAATCACATGTTTCTTTAAAAGAAGGAGATAAGAGCAATTTTAAAAATCAAACATTTTAACACAATGCAATTCAGATATACCAATGTGATACTTACATGCTGAGGAATGATGGTGGCAAAATATTTAAAGTCTTTGTATTCCATAATTAAAGTATTATGTTTCTGGAAGAGAGGAAAATATTGTACATAGGTAAAAACACTGCAATTTATAACATACGATAATCATGAATCTGAACTGAAATGTTTCTGGCAGCATTGTTGGTGCTGCATGATATGATGGTATGTGCAGCACAGAGTGCATATTTTATGTTTTCAGAACCAAGGCTTCAGAAGTCATTTGATTTAGCACTGGCAGGTGTGGTCAGAAACACCTTAGATTCATTACTTGTTTCATTTTGAATTAATTTTCGGTCATTTCCAGTTTGAAAAATTTTTACTATTACCACATTTTTCATGACCTCCTTATTCAATTACACAATCCCATATGGGATTAGAACCTACAATTTAAAACACGCTGGTCTATGGTACCCTTTGGTAGAATGTAGTTTCCTTCCTGATCTCTTTTAATTAGATCTATTTTTGCTTTTGCTTTGTCTGAGATCAGAATTGCTACCCCTGTTGTTACTGTTTTTTTTTTTTTTTACTTCAGATGAAGCATAGTATTCTGCTTCAGCCTTTTACCTTTACTCTGTGTATATCTCTCTGATCCAAATGTGTTTCTTGCAAATTACATATGGTAGGATTCAGAATTTTAATCCACTTTACCATCAGTTTCCATTTTATGGAAGAATTCAACCCATTCACTTCCACAGTTATGAATACTAACTGTGTCTTTCTTTTCATCCTATTTTCCCAGATGTCCATGTTTTTCTCTCTTTTTTCTCCCTTTACTTCACTCCAGTGTCTTGCTCCTGACTACCTCCTCCCTCACATCTGCCCTTCCTTCTATGACCCCCTTAATTTTCTTTCACATTTCCCTTACTCCTTTTTCCATCCCTTCTGCCTTTCTTTATATTACCCTCCTCCCTTTCTTTGCTCCCTTCATTTCCCACTTCCCATAAGGTAAGGCAGTTTTCTATACAAAACTGAGTGTGTATATTATTTTCTCTTTGACCCAAATCCAATGAGAGAAAACTTCAAATATTCCTCACCTTCCTTGCTTGTTTCCTTCTACTCTAATATGTCTTTGTGCCTCTTCGTGTGATGTAATATACCATTTTCTGCCTCCTCCTTTCCTCTTCTCTCAGTATAATCCTTTTGTCCACCCATTCATTAATTATTTTTTTGTCATCACATCAAAGTCAATTTATACTCATACCCTTTGCTTGTGTATACCCTTTCTAAATATCATAATAAAGATATAATTCTCAAAAATTACGAGTATTATCTTCCTATGTGGTGATGTAAACTGATTATCCTTATTGAATAACATATTTTCTTTTTATTTTACCTTTTTATGCTTTCCTTGAATCTTGATTTGAAGATCATTTTTTTTTTCTGTTTAGGTCTCTTTTTCCTCAGGAGAGTTTGGAAGTCCCCTATCAACTGGATATCAATTTCTTCCACTGAAAGATTTTGCGCAATTTTACTGGGTAGCTTATCCTTCGTTGCAATCCAAGCTCTTTTGTCTTATGAAATATCATATTCCATACAATCCTTTAATGTAGAAGCTGCTGAGTACTGCATATTATTGACTGCAATTGTGAGATATTTAAATTGATTTTTTTTCTGGCTGCTTGCAGTATTTTCTCCTTGATCTAATACTTTTGGAATTTGTTAAATATTCTTAGAGTTTTTATTTGGGGAATCTCTTTACATAGCTGATAAGTGCATTCTTTCAATGCCTGTTTTACCATTTGTGTCTGCGTAGTCTTCTTTGATGATTTCTTGAACAATTCTGTCAAGGTTTTTTTATTATTATTTTTTGATCATGGCTTTCAAGTGGAAAAATAATCCTTAAAGTAACTGCACTGGGTGTATTTTCTAAGTCAGTTGTTTTTTTCCCAATGAGGTATCTTATATTTTCTTCTATTTTTTAATTCTTTTTTTTAACATAAATTTATTTATTTCATTTTTCCATTCATTTTCACAAAATTTTCAGTTCCAAATTTTCTCCCCTTTTATCCCCTTCCCCCACCCCAATACACCAAGCATTCTAATTTTGCCTATCACCAATCTTCCCTCTCTTCTATCATCCCTTCCTTCTCTTGCCCCATCTTCTCTTTTGTCCTGTAGGGCCAGATGACTTTCTATTCCCCATTAACTGTATTTCTTATTTCCTAGCAGCAACAACAATACTCAACAGTTGTTCCTAAAACTTTGAGTTCAAAATTCTCCCCATCCCTCCCTCCCCGCCCATTCCCTTTGGGAAGGCAGACAATTCAATATAGGCCATATCTGTGTAGTTATGCAAATGACTTCCCTGATAGTCGTGTTGTGTAAGACTAACTGAATTAGCCTCCATCCTAACCTGCCCCTCATTGTTTCTCTTCTGTCTTTTGATCCTGTCCCTCCCCAAGTGTTGACTTCAAATTGCTCCCTCCTCCCTTTGCCCTCCCTTCCATCATCTCCCCCTTGCTTATCTCCTTCTCCCCCACTTTCCTGTATTGTAAGATAGGTTTTCATACCAAAATGAGTGTGCATTTTATTCCTTCCTTTAGTCGAATGCGATGAGGGTAAACTTCATGTTTTTTTTTCTCAGCTCACCTCTTTTTCCCTCCACTAAAAAGTCTCTTGCTTGCCTCTTGAATGAAAGATAATTTACCCCATTCCATTTCACCCTCACTCCTCCCACTCCATTTCTTTCTCACCTTTTACCTTAATTTCTTTTAAGATATGCTCCCATCCTATTCAATTCACTTCACAATTCAATTCACTCTGTGCTCTCTGTCTCTTTATGTGTGTGCATGTGTTTATGTGTGTGCACACATATGTGTACATGTGTGTGGGTGCATGTGTGTGTATGTGTGTGTGGTCCCACCAACTACCCATATACTGAAAAGTTTTAAGAGTTACAAACATTGTCTTTCCATGTAGGAATATAAACAGTTCACCTTTGGTAAGTCCCTTATGACTTCTCTTTACTGTTTACCTTTTCAGGCTTCTTCTCATTTTTCTGTTTGAAAGTCAAATTTTCTTTTCGGCTCTGATCTTTTAATCAAGAATGCTTGAAAGTCCTCTGTTTCATTGAAAGACCATATTTTCCCTTGAAGTATTATACTCAGTTTTGCTGGGTAGGTGATTCTTGGTTTGAGTCCTAGTTCCTTTGACTTCTGGAATATCCTGTTCCATGCCCTTTGATCCCTTAATGTAGAAGCAGCTAGATCTTGTGTTATCTTGATTGTATTTCCACAATACTGGAATTGTTTCTTTCTAGCTGCTTGCAATATTTTCTCCTTGACCTGGGAATTCTGGAATTTGGCCACAATGTTCCTAGGAGTTTCTCTTTTTGGATCTCTTTCAGGAGGTGATCAGTGGATTCCTTGAATACTTATCTTGCCCTCTGATTCTAGAATAAGAGGGCAGTTTTCCTTGATAATTTCATGGAAGATGATGTCTAGGCTCTTTTTTTGATTATGGCTTTCAGGTAGTCCCATAATTTTTAAATTGCCTCTCCTGGATCTATTTTCCAGGTCAGTTGTTTTTCCAATGAGATATTTCACATTCTCTTCCATTTTTTCATTCTTTTGGTTTTTTTTATGATTTCTTTGTTTCTCATAAAGTCATTAGCCTCCATCTGTTCCATTCTAATTTTGAAAGAACCTTTTGCTTCAGTGAGCTTTTGACCCTCTTTTTCCATTTGGCTAATTCTGCTTTTGAAAGCATTCTTCTCCTCATTGGCTTTTTGAACCTCTTTTGCCAATTGAGTGAGCCTATTTTTCAAGGTGTTATTTTCTTCAGCATTTTTTTGGGTCTCCCTTAGCAAGGTATTGACCCGTTTTTCATGCTTTTCTTGCATCTCTCTCATTTCTCTTCCCAGTTTTTCCTCCACCTGTCTAACTTGATTTTCAAAATACTTTTTGAGCTCTTCTGTGGCCTGAGCCCATTGGATATCTATTTTGGATGTTTGGGGTACAGAGGCCTTCACGTCTATGTCTTTCCCTGATGGTAAGCATTGATCCTCCTCATCAGAAATGAAGGGAGGAAGAAACATCTGTTCCCCAAGAAAGTAGCATTCTATGGTCTTATTTTTCTTCCCTTTTCTGGGCATTTTCCCAGCCAGTTACTTTTCTTCTGAGATTCCTCTCCACCCCCGCCTAGATCTCCCCAGCTAGTGCTTGGAGTCTGAGATTCAAATGCTGCTCTCCAGCCTCAGGGCTTTCAGCAGAGGGCGTGGCTGCTATTCAATGTGAGCTTAAGTTCTGATGCTTCGGTGGGGGCAGGGCTGCCTCCCAGGCTCAGTTCCCTCAGGGTGTTTTGCAGAGACCTTCAATAATGGAGCGGAGCTCCTGTGTGCTCCAGAAGCCTCTGGCCACTGCTGCCTCTGCCACTGCTTCCTTGGGGGACCTGAGTCATGGAGACACCCCGCTCCCCTCTTGAGCAGCCCAGAAGTCTCTCTCACTGACCTGTAGCACCTGTGGGTGGAGGGACCTTTGTGGCCGCTGGAGATTCCATCCCTGAAGCCTGCTGGGATCTGCTCCTCTGGGGCCATGCGGCCAGGGCAAGGGCTCCGCTCCGCATCTGGTGTGCGACGGACCTTTGGGGTCGGTTTTTCAGGGCTCTCTCGAACAGAAATCTCCTCCACTGTATTTCTGCATGGCTTGCACTGCTCCAGAATTTGTGAGGAGTTCTTTTTACAGGAAATTTATGGCCTGTGGGTTTGGAGCTAGCACATGTGAGTCTTTCTACTCCATCATCTTTGCTCCTCCCCCCCTATTTTTTAATTCTTTTGGTTTTATTAGATTAATTCCTGATGTCTCATGGAGTCATTAACTTCCACTTGCCCCATTGTAATTTTTAGTGAATTGCTTCCTTCAATTAGCTTTTATATCTCCTTTTCCATTTGACCAATTCTACTTTTAAGGGAGTTATTTTCTTCAGTGGATTTTTTCCCCATTTGGGTAATTGTATTTTTATGGAGTTATTTTTTTCAATCAATTTTTGTCCTTCCGGTTTCAAGCTGTTGACTCTGTCTTGCACACCTCTTATTTCTTCCCAGGTTTTCTTCTACCTCTGTAATATGACTTTAAAAATCCTTCTTGAGTTCTTTCAAGAAGGCTCTTGGACTCAAAATCAATTAATATTCCTCTTTGGGGTTTCAAACGTCAGTATGTTGCCAATGTTGTGCTCTTCTGAGTTAGTGTTTTGATCTTCCCTGTCCCCAGAGAACCTGTATATGATCAGTGTTTGTTTTTTCATGTTGTCCATTTCCTTCTTTTTAAAGATTTTGCTGCCCTACTGGAGCTCATGAGAACTTCTTGTCCTAGGGACCAGGGACCTCATCACGGGTTTTGTGTGCTGGGGCCTCAGGTCTGTGCTACTAGAAGCTATATAGGTGTAGTAGATTGCCTGATGGCGAACTGGGGCTCTAGTAGTGGTATCTGGTGAGTACTGAGCCCAGGTGTGGTTTTTCTTTGTTTTCCATGGGGCTACATTGAAGCATATTATGGCCACTAGATGGTGCCTGTCTACCTGGAGCTGCACTGCAGTATGTGGTGGTTCTCTGATCTGGAGTTCTCCTGGCTAAGGAATGTGGGGAGTCTTGTTGTTGATATTTACTTTCCCCAGTACACTGGGGCTCAGGATCTACTGGTGGTTTGCTGGGGATTCTCTTGTTACTGGTTTGCTAGTAGGCTTCTTGTCTTGGAATGTTTCCCTTTTACCCAAGTGAGACCATTTTTCTTACTGATCCTCTAAATTTCCCAAGCTAAAAGAAGGTTCCTCCTCATTTTTCCACTTTCTTCACTGTTCAGGATTTTTTCTGGGTGGTAATTTCTGGTTTTTTTTTTTTTTTTTTTCAGAAATCAATGTGGGAGAGTGACAATGATGTCACTTAGTTCCAGGAAATCCTATCTTATATCTTTTAATATAAAGGTGATATATTCATTTTGAATTTATTTTGGTGGCTGATATAAAAGGACGATTTGAACTTAATTCCTACATGATTATTTTCTGGCTGTCTCAATTATTATTATTAGTGAGCTTTCCTAAAAAATTTTATGTTCTTCGAGGGAAGCAAAAAACTGGGAAAGAATTTTTGATGCTCAGTGTCTCTGCTAAAGTCCTCATTTCTAAAATATATGGAGAACTTAGTAAAATTTATAAGAATGAAGGTCATACCCCATGTGATAAATAATCAGAGAACAGGAATAGACAGTTTTTAAAGGAAGAAATCAGAGCTATCTATAGTATGAAAAATGATCCAAATCACTATTGATTATAGAAATGCAAATCAAAATAACTCTGAAGTACCACATTACACCTATCAGATTGGCTAACATAACAAAACAGGAAAATGCTAATATTGGAGAAGACATAGGAAAATTCATTGTTGGTGGAGTTGTGAACTGGTCTGACAATTCTAGAGAACAATTAGGAACTATTCCCAAAGTGCTATAAAAACGTACACACCCTTTGACCCAGCAACATTACATCTGGGTGTATATCCCAGACATCATAAAAGTGGAAAGAATACCCATATGTACAAAAATATTTATAGTAGCATTTTTTGTGGTGGTCAACAACTGCAAATTGTGAGGATGCATGTGAATTGGAGAATGATTGAACAAGTTGTCATATGTGAACATAACGGGATATTATGGTGTTATAAGAAATGATGAACAGGTCTACTTCAGGAAAGAAAAAGAAAAACAGGAAAGACTTCTATGCTCATACTGAGTGAAGTGAGTAGAACCAAGAGAATATTGTATGTAGTAACAGCCACAGCATGTGATTACTGACTTTGATAGATTTAGCCCTTCTCAGCAATGCAAGGATCTAAAACATTTCCAAAGGGCTCGTTATGGAAAATGTCACCTTCAACCAGAGAAAGAACTGTGGAATTTGAATGTAGATAGAAGCAGATTATTTTCATTTACTGTTTGGTTTTTTATTTTCCTTTCTCATTTTCCTCCCATTCTTTCTAATTCTCCTGTGCAACAGGAGTAATGTGAAAATATGTTTAATAGAAATGTATATGTAGATCCTCTATCATATTAGATGCAGTCTTGGGGAGGGGTGGAGAGGGCAGGGGATAGAGGTGGAGAAAATTGAAAAACTTATGCAAGTGAATGTGGAAAGCCAAAAGTAGATAAGTTTTTAGAAAGACAATTTATGTTCTTGACTTTTTTCTTAGCATAGTGTTACTGAGTATATTTTTTGCTGATTAATCCTTATCTGCTCTATTTCACACAGACGCACACACACACACACACACAATTCTCATTTTTAACTGACAACAAAAATGTTGGATGATTACTGTTTACTTTTGTAATTTGAATTCTGCTAGTGTTATTCCTTTTCATCCCTATTTTCTAAGCATTCAAACTGAAAAAGACTCTTTTTATTGTTATTGGTGCTATGTTTTAGATTAAACCTTAAAGCCTCTTTATTTTGTGACTCCTAGTGTACAGTAAGGTGAAAAAATATCATTTCTCTCTCTCTTTACATATATACATA
Source organism: Bettongia penicillata ogilbyi (assembly GCA_023548195.1). NCBI lineage: Eukaryota > Metazoa > Chordata > Mammalia > Diprotodontia > Potoroidae > Bettongia > Bettongia penicillata. Next base: position 82,806 of record JAJHZJ010001042.1, read on the forward strand.
CATATATACATACACACAGAAGTAGTATACACAAATGGACATAAACACATATGGATTGCAAACGTTAATGTATATAAATCCTGATAATTTTAGCTAATGTTACCCTTTCCCTCCAACATGGTATAATTTCCAAGGCTGTAGCATGATGTATTGTTGAGTATATAATGAGGGTGTAATGTCAAATTTTCCAGTATAATAACTGCATTACATTATCTAAGTCATTGCTCTTTAAAGTGTTTTGTGATACCTTGAGTATGAAGGGACATACATCAAATACACTATATTTTATGTTACATGGGACCTGATTTTTGACAAGGCATATTCCATAAGTGGAATAAGAGACCTTTAGGGTCTTTAGTTTTTTTTTGGGGGGGGGGGTAGATTGTTTTGACTGGGAGTGTTTCCTGGGTTGAACTATCATAAAGGAGAAATTAAGGATCAATTGTTCAGTTTCATTTTATGTAATCTGGTTATTTAAAATTTTTTTTTAATTTATTTATTTTAAGTTTTCAACATTTATTTCCACAAAATTTTGAGTTCCAAATTTTCTCCCCATCTCTCCTCTCCCCCCACCCTAAAGTGCTGAACTTTCTAATTACCCCTACCACCAATCTGTCCTCCCTTCTAGCATCCCTCCTTTCCCTTATCCCCATCTTCTCTTTTGTCCTGTAGGGCAAGATAATTTTCTATACCCATTACCTGTATTTCCTGTTTCCCAGTTGCATGCAAGAAAAATACTCAACAGTTGTCCCTAAAACTTTGAGTTCCAACTTCTCCTTCTCCCTCTCCTCCCATCCCCACTGGGAAGGCAAGCAATTCAATATAGGCTATATATGTATAGTTTTGCAAATGATTTCCATAATAGTCATTTTGTGTAAGACAAATTAAATTTCCCTCTATCCTGTCCTGCCACCCATTTCTTCTATTCTCTCTTTTGACCTTGTCCCTCCTGACAGTGTTGACTTCTAATTGCTCTTTCCTCCTATTGCCCTCCTTTCCATCATCCCCCCCCACTTATCACCTTCTCCCCCACCTTCCTATATTGTAAGATAAGTTCTTATGCTGAAAGAACTGTGCATTTTATTCCTTCCTTGCATCAAATGTGATGAGAGTAAACTTCACGTTTTCTCTCTTACCTCCCCCCATTTTCCCTCTATTGAAAAGTGTTTTTCTTGCCTGTTTTATAAGAGATAATTGCCCCCTTCCATTTCTGCCTTTCTCCTCCCAATATATTCCTCTCACCACTTAATTTCATTTTTTTTAGGTATGATATCTTTCTATTCAACTCACGCTGTGATCTCTCTCTCTCTCTGATTGTCTTGAAATACTGTATTTCCATGCAGGATAGTAAACAGTTCAACTTCAGTAAGTCCCTTATGATTTCTCTTTCCTGTTACTTTTTGTCCTGATTCTTGTGCTTTAAAGTCAAATTTTCTTTTCAACTCTGGTATTTTCATCAAGAATGCTTGGAAGTCCTCTGTTTCATTGCATGACCATTTTTCCCCCTAAAGTATTATACTCAGTTTTGCTGGATAGGTGATTCTTGGTTTTAGTCCTAGTTCCTCTGGCTTCTGGAAAACTATATTCCATGACCTTCTATCCCTTAATGTAGAAGCTGCTGGATCTTGTGTTATCCTGGTTGTCTTTCCACAGAATTCAAATTGTTTCTTTCTAGTTGCTTGCAATATTTTCCCCTCAACCAGGGAACTCTGAAATTTGGCTACATTGTTCCTAGGAATATCTCTTTTTGGATCTCTTTCAGTAGATGATTGGTGGATTCTTTCAATATTTATTTTGCCCTCTTATTCTAGAATATCAGGAGAGTTTTCCTTGATAATTTCATGAAAGAAGATACCTAGGCTCTTTTTTTTTGGTCATGACTTTCAGGCAGTCCCGTAATTTTTAAATTGTCTCTCCTGTATCTATTTTCCAGGTCAGCTGTTTTTCCAGTGAGATATTTCACATTATCTTCCATTTTTTCAGTCTTTTGGTTTTGTTTTGTGATTTCTTGGTTTCTCATAAAGTCATTAGCCTCTATCTGTTCCATTCTAATTTTCATAGAACTATTTGTTTCAGTGAGCTTTTGAATCTCCTTTGCCATTTGACTAATTCTTCTTTTTAAAGCATTCTTCTCCTCATTGGCTTTTTGAACCTCTTTTGCCAATTGAATTAGCCTATTTTTATAGGTACTATTTTCTTCACCATTTTTTGGTCTCTTTTAGCAAGTTGTTGACTTGCTTTTCATAATTTTCTTTCATTAATCTCATTTCTCTTCCCAATTTTTCCTCCACCTTGCTTACTTGATTTTCAAAATACTTTTCGAACTCTTCCATGGCCTGATATCATTGAATATTTATTTTCGATGTTTGAGATACATAAGCTTTGGCTTTTATGTCTTTCCCTGATGGTAAGCATTGTTCTTCCTCATCCAAAGGATGGGAGAAGATATCTGTTCACCAAGAAAGTGACCTTCTATAGTCTTATTTTTTTTCCTTTTTTTGGGGCATTTTCCCAACCAGTTACTTGCCTTTTGGGTCCTTTTTCAAGAGTTAGGGTATGCTCTGGAAATCCATAACATCTCAGTTCCTCCAAGGTAGTACAATCAAGCATGTACCCTGGTGTGGGAACCACCAGAAACTTTTGTGCCCAGAATCTGTGAGTAGTATAATATCCTCTCCACAACCACCTGGCCTCCAGTTCCACCAAGCCAGCCCTGGAGGCTGAGATTCAGACAAGCTGCTCAATTTCTCCAAGGGCTTTAGGCAGTGTCAGGGCTTCCATTCACTGTGAGATAAAAATCCGCTGCTCAATTCCTCCAGGAGCATTAGGTGGGGACAGGTGAGGTAAGGTTCAGTTGTTGAGTTCCTCCAAGGGTTTTACAATCCAACAATGGATTCAGGCTGCTGTGGGAGCTTCTTCCATTCAATGTGGCCTCTTCTGCTGCCTCCTGAGTTTGGAGCTGTGAGAAAACCCTGCTCCTTTGCTGAGAAAATCCTCTCTCTGACCTTTGGCACCTGTGGGTTGAAGGATCTGCAAACCACCATTACTGCTTCTGGGGATTCCACCCTGGAGGCCTTCCCAGTCCTCCTTCCAGTGCCATGCTGCAGGGCCAAGGCTGGTCTGGGCTCTGCTCTGCACCTGATGTGACAGACCTTTCCCATCAGCCTTTCAGGTGAACCTGGGCTGGAAATCTCCTCCTCTCTATTGTTCTGTTGCTTCTGCTGCTCTACAATTTGTTGAGAGTCTTTCTTTACAGGCATTTTATGGGCTGTGGAGGAAGAGCTAGTGTATATGCATGTTTCTGCTGTGCTATCTTGGTTCTGCTCCCTGTGATTTCATTCTTTAAGGTATCAGATATAAGTTTCTTTGACTATCTTTCTTAATTGTTTTGAATGCATTTTCTTTATTTTGTTAGTTTTGCTGGTATATCATTCAATGAAATAGATTTTGGATTATTTTTATTTTCTCTGTACATTGTGAATACTTATTTTAAAATTTCACTTATTTCATTTTACTCTATCTTTAAAAAAAAATAAATAAAATTTATTACTTTGGTAAGTTTCATTAGATTTTAACTTCCTTGTAATTTTTCTCATTTTCAAATCTTCAATTTATCTAATTCCTCTTCAAATAGTCAATATGTTTTTCTTTTACATTTCTTTGGGTTTTGTTGTTTCATGCTTTTAAAATTATATATTAGATGACTATAGTAATGTACCATTTGATAAACCCAAAAACTCCAGCTTTTGGGATAAAACTACTGGGAAAACTAGAAAGCAGTATGGTAGAAACTAGATATAGACCAATATATCACACAGTATACCAAGGTAAGATCAAAATGGATTCATACTCTTAACATAATGTGTGATGCCATTAGCAAATTAGGAGAGCACGGAGTAGTTTGCCTGTAAGATCTATGGAGAAGAGTGAATTTATGACAAAACAAGGCATAGAATTACAAAATGCAAAATGGATAATTATGATTATATTAAAGCAAAAATCTTTTTCAAAAACTAAATTGATGCAATCAAGACTAGAAGGAAAGTAGTTTTAGAGAAATGTCTTTGATAAAGTCTTCAAATATATAAAAAACTGAATCAAGTTCATAAATGTCATTCTTCAATTCATAAATGGTCATAGGTGACCGGATGAAGAAATCAAAGCTGTCTATAACCATATGAAAGAATAATCTAAATCTTTGGATGAGAGAAATGCAAATCAATACAAATTAAAACAACTTCAAGATATCACTTCATACCTATCAGATTGACTAATATGGCAGAAAAGGAAAACGATAAAGACAGAGAAGATATTGGGAAATTGTGACTCTAATGCATTCTTGGTGGAGTTATAAATTGATCCAACCATTCTGGAGAACAATTTGAAACTATACCCAAGGGACAGTGAAACTGTACATACTCTTTGATACAGTAATACAGCTAGTAGGTCTGTACACCAAAAGAGTTTATACAATTGGGGAAAGTGCTTATGTGTACCAAAAATATTTATAGCATCTCTTTTTGTGCTGGCAAATATTTGGAAATTTAGGGGATGTCCATTGATTGATGAATGTCTGAACAGGTTGTGGTATATGATCATAGTGGAATACGATGGTGTTATGTTAAATGACGAGCAGGAAAATTTCAGAAGAACTTTAAAGGATATACCATCTGATGCTGAGTGAAAGGAGCAGAACCAGAAGAATATTGTACCCGGGAACAGTAATATTGTGCGATAATGAACTATGATTGACTTAGCTTTTCTCTGCATTAAAGTTAATTTAAAAAGACTCATGATGGAAAATCCTCTCTGCATCCAGTAAAAAAAAATGATTTAGTTCCAATGTCAATTAAAGAATACTTTTTCACTTTTTGGAGTGTTGTTTTCTTCTGTTTCTTCTTTCACAACATGACAAATGTGGAAATTTGCTTTACATATTATAGTTGTGCGACATGTATATTCTATATCAGAATGCTTGGTATCTTGGGGAAGTGGTAAGGGAGAGAGAGAGCAAATCAAAATCTTTCAAGAAATTAATTTTGAAAATTATATTTACATGGAGATAGATAAAATGAAATACCATCTTCTTACTGTTTTGGCCTGAGATTTTATTTTTTATCCTGATTTTTAATTTTCCTCTGAAATGTATTCATTTATTTGTTTTCAGCTTTCAACAATCACTCCCCTAAGTTCCAGATTTTCTCCCCCACTTAAATGCCCTCCCTCCTCATGACAAGATGTCATGCATTCTTATATGGGTTCTACATATGCATCAGGAGTCCTTTGGAAATGTTTTAGGTCCTTGCATTGCTGAGTAGGGCTAAGTCTACCAAAACCAGTCCTTGCACACTGTGGCTGTTACTGTGTCTAATGTATAATTTTGTCCAGCCCCTGCTTACTTCACTCAGCATCAATTCATATAAGCCTTTCCAGGTTTTTCTGAAATTCTACAGTTCAGGATTTCTTAAAGCACAATAGTAGTCCCTTATATTCATATACCACAACTTGTTCAGCCATTCCTCAATTGATGGGTATTCTCTCTATTTTCAGTTCTTGGCCACTACAAAAAGAGATGCTATAAATATTTGTATGCATGTGGTTCCTTTTCCCATTTTTATTATCTCTTTGGCATACAGCCCTAGATGTGGTATTGCTGGTTTAAAGGGTATGCACATTTTTATAGCCTTTTAGTCATAGTTCCAAATCGCTCTCTAGAATGGCTGGATTAGCCCATAGCTCAACCAACAATGAATTACTGTTCCAACTCACACATCTTCTCAACATTCATCATATTCCTATTTTGTCATATTAGCCAATCTGATGGGTGTAATGTGGTATCTCAGAGATGTTTTGATTGGCATCACTCTAATCAATAGTGATTTAGAACATTTTTTCCTATGACTATAGAGAGCTTTGATTTCTTCCTTTGAAGACTGCTTGCTCATATTCTTTGACCATGTATCATCAGGGGAATGGGCTGTACTTCCTGTAAATTTGACTCTGTTCTCTCTATATTTTAGAATTTAGGCCTTTATCACAGACACTAGCTGTGATTAGAGCTTTCCTCCTAATCTTGTTGCATTAAATTTGTTTGTGGAAAAACTTTTCAACTTAATGTAATCAAAGCTATTCATTTTGTATTTCACAATGATCTCTGTCCCTTGTTTGGTCATTCTCCATACATCTGACAAATAAAATATTCCTTGATCCCCTAGTTTGTTTATAGTATCACTCTTTATACCTAGATCATGTACCCATTTGGACTTTTTCTGTTATACAGTACAATGTCTGATGGCATTGGTCTATGCCCAGTTTCTGCATACTATTTTCCAGTTGTTCCAGTAGTTTTATCAGTGAGTTCTTTTTCTGGAATCTTAAGTTTATCACACCTAGACTGCAATAATCATTGACTGATGTGTCCTGTGTACATAACCTATTCATTGATCTACCCCTCTATTTCTTAGTACCAAGTAGGTTTGATGATTGCTGCTTTATAATACAATTTAAGATAGGATATGGCTAGATCACCTTCCCTAGCTTTTCTTTTTCATTAATTCTCTTGATATTCTGGACCTTTTGCTCTTCCAAATGAATTTTGATATAAATTTTTCTAGCTCTGTGAAATAGTTTTTGACAGTTTGATTTGTATGGCACTAAATAGTTAAAATAATTTAGGCACAATTGTTATTTATATTACATTAGCTCATCCTACCCACAAGCAGCTGATGTTTTTCCAATTAGTTATGCTGATATTATTCTTCATATTGAGCCAGTCCTGCATTCCTGATATAAATTCTACCTTAACAAGGTGTATTACTCTCATGATAAGTTGTTGCAGTCTTTTTGCTAGAATCTCATATGAAATTTTTGCATCTATTTTCAATATGAAAATTGGTCTATAATTTTCGTTCTTTGTTTTCACTCTTCTCAGTTTATGTATCAGCACCATGCATGTATCATAAAAAGAGTTTGGGAAGACTCGTACTTTGCCAATTTTCCCAAATTATCTATGTAGTATTGGACTTAACTGTTCTTGAAATCTTTGATAGAATTATCTTGTAAATCCATCTGGCTCTGAAGACTTTTTTATCTAAGCAGTTCCTTGATGGTTTGTTCAATTTCTTTTTCTGAGATGAGATATTTTACTCTTCTGCTTATTTGGGTAATTTATATTTTTGCAAATATTAATCCATTTCACTAATATTGTCAAATTTATGGGCATACAGATGGCCAAAATAGTTACCTAATTATTGTTTTAATTTGGTCTTTATTGGAGGGAAATTCACCCTTTTTCCTTTTTGATACTGGCAATTTCATTTTCTTTTGTTTTCTAAATCAAATTGACCAAATTATCAATTATATTGAGCTTTTTTCAGCTCTTAGTTTTATTTGTAGATTCAATTATTTTCCCAATTTCAATTTCATTAATCTAGCTTTTCGTTTTCAACGTTTCTAATTTCACACTTAATTGGACATTTTCAATTTGTTCTTTGTCCAGTTTTTTCAGCTGCATGTCCAATTTATTGATCTTCTTTTTCTCTATTTTATTCACGAAAGCACTCAGAGATATAAAACTTCCAATAAGAAATACTTTTGTTGCATTGCATCAGCTCTAGGGTAGGTTGTTGCATTACTGTCATTCTCCTGAGTGCAGTTACTGATTGTTTCTATGAATTGTTGTTCACCCACTCATTCTTTAGGATTAGATTATTTAGTTACCAATTAATTTTTGGCCAAATTTTCCATGATTTTTTATTACATATAATTTTTATTGCATCATGATCTGAAAAAGATGCATGGATTACTTCTGCCTTTCTTTACTGGAGTGTGAGATTTGAATGCCCTAGTAAATGGTCAATTTTTGTCAGTGTGTCATGTGCCATTGAGAAAAATGTATATTCCTTTCTATCTCCATTCAGTTTTCTCCAGAGTTCTAGTTTATCTGCCTTTTCCAGAATTCTATTCACCTATTTAACTTCTTTCTTGGTTATTTTGAGGTTAGATTTATCAGGTTCAGAGAGGGAGTGGCTGGAATCCCTAACTACTATAGTTTTGTTGTCTATTTCCTCTTATAAGTCCCTGACTTTCTCCTCTAAGGAACTGGATGCTATACCACGTTTTCAACATTCATTTCTACAAAAATTGGGTTCCAAATTTTCTCCCCACCCCCAATCCCAAAACGCCAAGCATTCTAATTACCCCTATCACCAATCTGTCCTCCCTTCTAACATCCCTCCCTTCCCTTATCCTCATCTTCTCTTTTGTCTTGTAGGGCAAGACAAATTTCTACACCCTATTACCTGTATTTCTTATTTCCTAATTGCAAGAACAATACTCAACAGTTGTTCCTAAAACGTTGAGCTCCAACCTCTCCTCATCCCTCCCTCCCCACACATTCCCTCTGGGGAGGCAAGCAATTCAATATAGGCCATATTTGTGTAGTTTTGCAAATGAATTCCATAATAATCGTGTTGTGTAAGACTAACCATATTCCCCTCAATTCTATCCTGCCCCTCATTTCTTTTACTCTCTCTTTTGATCCTATCCCTCCCCAAGACTGTTGATTTCCAATTGCTCCCTCTTCCCATTGCCCTTCCTTTCATTATTCCCTTTACCCTGCTTATCCCATTCTTTCCCACTTTCCTGTATTGTAAGTTAGGTTTTCATACCAAAATGAGTGTGCATTTTATTCCTTCCTTTAGTCGAATTTGATGAGAGTAAGCTTCATGTTTTTCCTCTCACCTCCCCACTTTTGCCCTCAACGGAAAAGTCGTTTACTTCTGTCTTTTATGAGAGATAATTTGCCCCATTCCATTTCTCCTTTCTCCTCCCAATATATTTCTTTCTTGCCGCTTAATTTTTTTAAGGTATGATCCCATCCTATTCAATTCACCCTGTGCTCTCTCTCTCTCTCTGTCTCTCTCTCTCTCTCTGTCTCTCTCTCGCTGTGTGTGTTTGTGTATGTATGGGTGTGTGTGTGTGTGTGTGTGTGTGTGTGTGTGTGTGTGTAATCCCACCAACTACTCAGATACTAAAAAAAAAAAAGTTTCGAGAGTTACAGATATTGAGAAAGACTCACATATGCAAGCACCAAACAAGACTCACATATGCAAGCACCAAGCAAACTCACAGTCCATAAATTACCTAGGGAAAGAACTCCCAACGGGTTCTGGAGCAGTAGATGCCACGCAGCAGCAGAGTGGAGGTGATTTCTGCTTCACAGAGCCCTGATAAACCGACTCCAAGGGCCAGTCACACCTGGACGCAGAGCAGAACCCCTGCCCTGGCCATGCTGCCCCAGAAGAACAGATCCAAGCAGGCCTCAGAGACGGACCTCCGTGGTCACGAGGGTCCCTGCAACCAGAGGAGCTACAGGTCAGTGAGACAGTCTTCTGAACTGGCCGAGAGGGGAGCGGGGTGTCTCTGTGGCTTGGGCCCCCTCAGGAGGAAGTGGTGGGGGAGGAGGCAGACAGGGGATCCCGGAGCAGGCGGGAACCCAGGGCCATTACTGAAGGTCTCCCCATAAACCCCCTGAGAGAACTGAGCCTGCGAGGCAACCCTGCCCCTACCTGAGCAGCAGTACTTAGTCTCTCACTGAATAGAAGCCCTTCCCCCCGCTGAAAGATGTGAGGCTGGGGAGCAGCATTTGAATCTCAGACTCCAAGCACTGGTGAGGTGGGGGTGGAGAGGAATCTCAGAAGTAAAGTAACTGGCTGAGAAAATACCCAGAAAAGGGAAAAAAATAAGACCACAAGGTTACTTTCTTGGTGAACAGATGTTTCCTCCTTTCCTTTCTGATGAGGAAGAAAAATGCTTACTATCAGGGAAAGACATAGAAATCAAGGCCTCTGTATCCCAAACATATGAAATAGATATCCAGTGGGCTCAGGGCATGGAAGAGCTCAAAAAGGATTTTGAAAATCAAGTTAGACAGGTGGAGGAAAAAACTGGGAAGATAAATGAGAGAGATGCAAGAAAAGCATGAAAAGCTGGTCAATACCTTGCTAAAGGAGACCCCCAAAAAATGCTGAAGATAATAACACCTTGAAAAATAGACTAACTCAATTGGCCAAAGAGGTTCAAAAAGCCAATGAAGAGAAGAATGCATTCAAAAGCAGAATTAGCCAAATGGAAAAGGAGGTTCAAAAGCTCACTGAAGCAAATAGTTCTTTCAAAATTAGAATGGAACAGATGGAGGCTAATGACTTTCTGAGAAATCAAGAAATCACAAAACAAAACCAAAAGAAAGAAAAAAGGAAGAGAATGTGAAATATCTCATTAGAAAAACAATTGATCTTGAAAATAGATCCAGGAGAGACAACTTAAAAATTATGGGACTACCTGAAAGCCATGATCAAAAAAAAAAAAAAAAAACCTAGATAAAATCTTTCATGAAATTATCAAGGAAAACTGCCCTGATATTCTAGAACCAGAGGGCAAAATAAATACTGAAAGAATCCACCAATCACCTCCTGAAAGAGATCCAAAAAGGAAAGTCCTAGGAACATTGTGGCCAAATTCCAGAATTCCCAGGTCAAGGAGAAAATATTGCAAGCAGCTAGAAAGAAAAAATTCAAGTATGGTGGAAATGCAATCAGGATAACACAAGAGCTAGCAGCTTCTACATTAAGGAATCAAAGGGTGTGGAACATGACATTTCAGAAGTCAAAGAAACTAGGACTAAAGCCAACAATCACCTACCCAGGAAAACTGAGTATAATACTACAGGGGAAAAAATGATCTTTTAACGAAATAGAGGACTTTCAAGCATTCTTGAGGAAGAGACCAGAGCTGAAAAGAGAATTTGACTTTCAAACACAAGAATGAAAAAAGCATGAGAAGGTAAACAGCAAAGAGAAGTCCTAAGGGACTTACTAAATTTCAGCTGTTTACATTCCTCCATGGAAAAACAATATTTGTAACTCTTGAAACTTTTCAGTATCTGGGTAGTTGGTGGAATTACACACACACACACACACACACACACACACACACATACACACACACACAGAGAGAGACAGAGAGCACAGAGTGAATTGAATGGGATGGGATCATATCTTAAAAAAACGAAGTTAAGTGGTGAGAGAATTGTATTAGGAGAAGCGGGGGAGAAATGAAATGGGGCAAATTATCTCTCATAGAAGAGATAGGTAGGAGACTTTTTAGTGGAGGGAAAAGGAAGATAGCTGAGAGAAAAACATGAAGTTTACTCTCATCACATTCGACTAAAAGAAGGAATGAAATGCACACTCATTTTGGAATGAAAACCTAACTTACAATACAGAAAAGTGGGGAAGAAGGGGATAAGCAGGGTGGGGGTGATGATGGAAGGGAGGGCAATGGGAGGAAGGAGCAATTTGAAATCAACACTCTTGGGGAGGGACAGGATCAAAAGAGAGAATAGAAGCAATGAGGGGCAGGATTGGATGGAGGGAAATATAGTTAGTCTTACACAACATGACTATTATGGAAGTCATTTGCAAAACTACACAGATATGGCCTATATTGAATTGTCTGCCTTCCCCAAGGGAATGGGTGGGGAGGGAGGGATGCGAAGAAATTGGAACTCAAAGCTTTAGAAACTATTTTCGAGTATTGTTTTTGGTACTAGGAAATAAGAAATACAGGTAATGGGCAATAGAAAATTATCTGGCCCTACAGGACAAAAGAGAAGATGGGGACAACGGAAGGGAAAGATGATAGAGAAGAAGGCAGATTGGTGATAGTGTAAATGAGAATCCTCGGTGTATTTGGGGTGGGGGGAAGGGACAAATGGGGAGAAAATTTGGAACCCAAAAGTTTGAGAAAATGAATGTAAAAAGTTAAATAAATTAAAAAAAAAAAACAGGAAAAAACACTACCTAAAAAAAAAAAAAGAGTAGGATATACTCTGGAAATCTGTAAGACCTCAGTTCCTCCAAGATGGCACCATTAAGCCTGTGCTGGTCTGGGCACGCAGAAAGGGATTTTTGTGCCCAGAATTTTAGCTGCTACCTCTCCATAGCCACCTGGCTTCCTGTTCTGCCAAGTCAGAACTGGTGGCTGATTTTCTGATAAGCTGGATGGACAGGGCCGCCATTCAGTGTGAGACAAAGACCTGCTCCCCCAGGGCCTCCACACAGGGCTGAGGCAAGGATCAGTTCCTCAGCGACCTCAGGGTTTTATGCTCCAACAATGAATCTGAGTGCTGCACCTGTCATTGTAACCTCTGTGATGGCTGCCTGCTGCTGGAGCTATGGGAAGGCCCTTCTCCCTGCCTGGCCAACTGAAAAAACCTGGTCACTGACCTTTGGCACCTGTGAGTTGTGGGATCTGAGAATCTGCTGCTGCTGCTGCAACTGGAGATTCCTCCCTGAGGGCTGTTGTCATGGTGGCCAAAGCTGGGCTGGGCTCTGCTCCAAGTCCCATGCAACAGATGTTTCCCATGGCCCTTTCAGATCACCCTAGACTGGAAATATCCACTCTGTTCTCCACTTCTACTGCTGCAGAATTTGTTGCGAGACCCTCTCTATAGATATTTTATGGGCTGTGTGGGGAGGGCCTCCATATCTGTGTCTTTTTACTCCGCCATCTTTTCTCTCCCTGCCCCAGATCAAATTTTCTATTGAGGTCTGGCCTTTCCATCAGGAAAGTCTGATAATCCCTTTGGATTATCAAGGATAATGTCCATTTCCTTGCATGAAAGATGATGTTCAGTTTTGCTGGGTAATTGATAATTGCTTTTGGTCCAAGATACTTTACTCTAAAGAATATCATATTTTAATGCATTCAATCTTTTAATATTGAAGCTATAATGTCCTGTTTGATCCTGATTTTAGTTCCTCAATACTTGAATTGTTTCTTTCTGGAATCTTGCAGTATTTTCTTGACCTCATAATTCTGGAATTTGGCAACAATATTCTTTTCAACATATTTCAACATCATTTTTTACCTCTGAATCTAGTACTTCAGGGAATTTTTTCTTTGGTGATTTTTGGAAGACATGTCCCAGCTCCTTTTTTTTTATCATGGCTTTTCAGGAGATCAAGAATATTTTTTTTTTTAATAAAAATTTATTTATTTAACTTTTTACATTCATTTTCACAAAATTTTGGGTTCCAAATTTTCTCCCCTTTTATCCCCTCCCCCCACCCCAATACACCTAGCAATCTAATTTTCCCTATCACCAATCTTCCCTCTCTTCTATCATCCCTTCCTTCTCTTGCCCCATCTTCTCTTTTGTCCTATAGGGCCAGATGATTTTCTATTCCCCATTAACTGTATTTCTTATTTCCTAGCAGCAAAAACAATACTAAACAGTTGTTCCTAAAACTTTGAGTTCCAAATTCTCCCCATCCCTCCCTCCCACTCATTCCATTTGGTAAGGCAGGCAATTCAATATAGGCCATATCTGTGTAGTTTTGCAAATGACTTCCATAATAGTCGTGTTGTGTAAGACTAACTGAATTCCCCTCCATCCTATCCTGCCCCTCATTGTTTCTATTCTGTCTTTTGATCCTCTCCCTCCCCGAATGTTGACTTCAAATTGCTCCCTCCTTTCATTACCCTCCCTTCCATCATCCCCCCCCCTTGCTTATTTCCTTCTCTCCCACTTTCCTGTACTGTGAGATAGGTTTTCATACCAAAATGAGTGTGCATTTTATTCCTTCCTTTAGTGGAATGTAATGAGGGTAAACTTCTTGTTTTTTCTCAGCTCTCCTCTTTTTTCCCTCCACTAACAAGTCTCCTGCTTGCCTCTTGCATGAGATATAATTTAACCCATTTCATTTCACCCTCTTTCCTCCCACTACATTTCTCTCTCATCATTCACATTAATTTCTTTTGAGATATGGTCCCATCCTATTCAATTCACTCTGTGCTCTCTGTCTCTGTATGTACATGCATGTGTGTATGTGTGTGTGCGTGCACATGCGTACGTGTGTGTGTGTGTATGTGTGTGTGTGTTCCCACCAACTACCCAGATACTGAAAAGGTTTAAAAGTTACAAATATTCCATTTAGGAATGTAAACGGTTCACCTTTGGTAAGTTCCTTATGACTTCTCTTTGCTGTTTACTTTTTCATGCTTCTTCTCATTCTTGTATTTGAAAGTCAAATTTTCTTTTCAGCTCTCGTCTTCTCACCAAGAATGCTTGAAAATCCTCTGTTTCATTGAAACCATATTTTCCCCTGAAGTATTATATTCAGTTTTGCTGGGTAGGTGATTCTTGGTTTGAGTCCTAGTTCCTTTGACTTCTGGAATATCCTATTCCATGCCCTTCTATTCCTTAATGTAGAAGCTGCTAGATCTTGAGTTATCCTGATTGTATTTCCACAATACTGGAATTGTTTCTTTCTAGCTGCTTGCAAGATTTTCTCCTTGACCTGGGAATTCTGGAATTTGGCCACAATGTTCCTAGCAGTTTCTCTTTTTGTATCTCTTTCAGGCAGTGATCGATGGATTCTTTCAACACTTATTTTTGCCCTCTGGTTGTAGAATATCAGGGCAGTTTTCCTCCATAATTTCATGGAAAATGATGTCTACGGTCTTTTTTTGATCATGAGTTTCAGGTGGTCCCATAATTTTTAAATTGTCTGTCCTGAATCAATTTTCCAGGTCAGTTGTTTTTCCAATGAAATATTTCACATTCTCTTCCATTTTTTCATTCTTTTGGTTTTTTTATGATTTCTTTGTTTCTCAGAAAGTCATTAGCCTCCATCTGTTCCATTTGTTTGAGAGAACTATTTTCTTCAGTGAGCTTTTGAACCTCTTTTTCCATTTGGCTAATTCTGCTTTTGAAAGCATTCTTCTCCTCATTGGCTGTTTGAACCTCTTTTGCCAATTGAGTGAGCCTATTTTTCGAGGTGTTATTTTCATCAGCATTTTTTTGGGTGTCCTTTAGGAAGCTATTGATCCGTTTTTCATGTATTTCTTGCTTCTCTCTCAATTCTCTTCCCAGTTTTTCCTCCACCTGTTTAACTTGCTTTTCAAAATCCTTTTTGAGCTCTTCCATGGCCTGAGCCCACTGGACATTCACCTGGGATTTCTGGGATAGAGAGTCCCCAACCTCCACGTATTTCCCTGATGTTAAGAATAGTTTCTTGTCATCAGAATTGAAAGGTGGGAACAAATGTACCCCCTCAAAATAACTCTCTACAGTCTTATTTTTCTTCCCTTTTCTGGGCATTTTTCCAGCCAGTTACTTGACTTCTGAGATTCCTGTCCACCCCCCCCACCCCCCAGATCCACCCAGCTTTTGCTTGGGGTCTGAGATTCAATTGGGCTTTCCACGGCAGGCGCAGCTGCTATTCAATGTGAACTTAAGTTCTGGTGCTCAGGTGGGGGCAGGCCTCCTCCCAGGCTCAGTTCCCTCAGGGGCTTTATGCAGAGACCTTCAGTAATGGGGCGGGTGGGGGCAGGGCCATCTCCCAGGCTCAGTTCCCTCAGGTGGTTTATGCAGAGACCTTCAGTAATGAAGCTCCTGCCTCCTAGGGGAGTTCTGCGCCCCCACCACTGCCTCTGCCACTGACTTTGCCTTTCCCTCCACTGCTGCCTCTGCCCCTGCCTCCTGACAGGGCCGAGTCACGGAGACACCCCGCTCCCATCTCGGCCAGCCCAGACGTCTCTCTCACTGACCTGTAGCGCCTGTGGGCGGAGGGACCTTCCCGGCCACCGGAGATTCCATCCCTGAAGCCTGCTCGGGTCTGCTGCTCTCAGCCTCCCGGTCAGGGCAGCACAACGGTGGACTCTGCTTTCTGGGGCGTGACAGACCCTGGGGATGTCTCTCCAGGGCTCCCTGGAACGGAAATCTTTTCCACTGTGATTCTGCGCGCCTTGCAGTGCTCCAGAATTTGTGGGGAGTTCTTCTTGCAGGAAATATATGGGCTGTGGGTTCGGAGCTAGCATACGTGAGTCTTTCTACTCTGTCATCTTGGCTCGACCCCCGAGATCAACAATTCTTAAAGTATCTCTCCTTGTTCTGTTTTCTAGGTCAGTTGCTTTAATGTTTTCTTCTATTTTTTTTTCATTCTTTGGATTTTGTTTGACTGATCCTTTATGACTCACAGCGTCATTTGCTTCTACTTGTCCAATTCTAATTTTTAATGAATCGTTTGCTTTTATATCTCCTTTCTCATTTGTCCAATTATTAGGATTTATTTTTTAAGGATTTATTTTCTCCAGTTAGATTTTGTGTCTCCTTATCAATTTGACCCATTTTACTTTTTAAGGAATTGTTCTCTTCAATGAATTCTTTTTGTTTTTGTCATTTTGTCATACTTTTAAAATCGTGACTCAGTTTTTTCTTCTACCTCTCTGATTTGACTTTTAAATTCCTTCTTGACTTCTTTCAAGAAAGTTATTTTGGGACTTGAGACAGTTCATATTCTCTTTTGAAAATTCAGGTGCAGGCATAGTGTCATCCTGTAATCTTCTGAATTCATGTTTTCTTCTTCCCTTTTCCCCCAATAAGATTTTATGGTCTTTGCTTTTCTAATTTGCTTCTTTGTCATGTGATTTTTTCCCCTGCCTTTTAAAGTACATCTCTGCTTTTGGGACACAGGGGCTGTGCCTGATATTTTTTGTACTGGGAGCCTGGGGTCTGATAATTGACTTTGTGTGCTATGGCATCTGTTTCTTTCAGCTAGAAGCTATATAATACTGTGGATTACCTGTTGCTGAACTGGCTGTTGTGTGCCAAGGCCTAGGCCGAATGAAGTTTGAATTTCCCCAGGGTTACACTGAAGCTCAAGGAGTGAAGTGTGGGGGATGGTTGGTCTGGCCACTGGAGGTCTCTTTCTCCCCAAGGGCTATGCTAGAGCATGGGCATGATCAGCATGTGGTGGATCCCTATCTGTGCTGGTGTTTACTCAATTCCCCTGCCTGTGTTAAGGCCTGCCGGGGATGCTGGCATGGTGCTTACTGACTCTATCCCCCTGGGGCTCAGGACCTTTTGCTGGGTTACTGATGTGGGGCTTGCTGGGATGCCTGTGGTGCTTCACTGGTCCCCTTTAGTCACAATATTTTCTGGATTTTTCAAGATCAACAAGGGATGGTGAGAGTACTAACAGTTTACGCCATCATCTTGGATCCTGGAAGTTGAAGTAAGTGACTTTCAATCCTTTTTCCTGTTGGTTTATAGCCTCAGGAACAGTCTCTGTTACTATTGCAGCCGCATACTTCTGGATCACCCAGCTCTGCCTGACTTCTATCCTCTACTGAGAGTTATGGGAATCACAGATAGTGAGTCTGATCCCCTTTTTGCTATGGCAGAGTCTGTGCTGGTGCAACCTGTGTGATCTGCACTCCCCCAACCCACTGTAACAAATCCTTCTTATCAAGGTTTAGGACTGTCCTGGGCTAGAAATCTTCTACATCTTGTCTGTTGTTGGATTCTTCCACTCTAACATTTGTTCACATTCACTTTGTAGAGGTATATGAAGGAACTTGTGGAAGAGTTCAGATGAGTCCCTGCTTCCACTCCACCATGTTGACTCTGCCTTCCCCCAATAAAATGCTATTAATTGTTTTTTCTAACTGTGTTCTTTAATTTTATTAATTCATTTAGTATATTTTGATTCAATTTTAATTGGTATTCATATAATTTTGTGTCACAATCATTTTGAATGTATCTCTTCTCCTCCACTAATTTTCAAGTTATTCCATTTAAATGAGAAAAAAAAAACTTCATTAAAACTACAGAATATAGAAGGAAATACTGATATTTTGATAATACTGAAATGTTTGTATAACTAAACACCTCTTCCACAGAGTAGAAAGATGCGACTTTTCATCATGGGTTAAGATTAATCACAATTTACAAACTTTCAGAATTTCTTTGTTCTTTCTGTTTGCATTTTGCAGTGATTTTACACAAATTATTTTCCTTGTTTTTTTTTGCATTAATTAATGTGTTTTATGCTTCTCTGAATTTTTCATACCCATCATTTCATGTTGCACAGTTAAAATCATTATTTTTATGAAACCATAATTTATTTAATCTTTCATTAATGTGTTGTATATTTTATCTCTAGGTCTTTGCTATGCAATAAGTTCTGTTAAGCATATTTTATTGTCTTTTACTTTCTTGGAGCTATATACATTTATATGAGGCTCTGAAACAAATATGTGCAATGAATATATTTAAGTCATTTTCTTAGAACAATTCCAAAATCTTTTCTGGAGTGATTAGAATGACTCATAGTTCCACCAGGAATATGTGTGTACATGTGTGTGTATATCTGTGTGTGTGAACCTGTATTTTTGCTGTACTTCCACCATTAGATATTCTCATCTTCTGACATTTTCATCTATTTTTTCAGTATCATGTAAAATCTCAGATATATTTTCATTTGAATTTGTTTTATTATTACATTTTTATTTATATTTATTTATTATATAAATTTAAAATATAAAATTATATGATAAAATATATCTGTTTATTATATTTTATTTATCATTATTAAAAATTTATTTTATAAATTTACAGCAAGCTTAACTATAGTTGTTAATAATTTATAATTATTTGGAGATGCACTTGTTCACATATCCATAACCTTTATATGCTAATATAAATACATACCTACATATGTGTTGATGTTTGCTGCATTCAATATTTTATCCTCTTCAAAGAAATTTGATAAGTTCCTTTCCCACATGATAGATGCCTTCTTAATTGCATTTTTTCTGCACATTTTTCAATTTAATGTAATCAAATTGCCCATTTAATATTTCATCATTTTTTCTATCTTTTGGTTTGGTTGAAAAATTTCTTCTTTGCTGTAGACATGAAAGTTTCCTGATATAGTTCACAGCTATTTCTTTATGGTGAGACTTTTAATATTTAAGTCTCATTCTTTCTTAGTAGAGTGCTCAACACTTTGTCAATGTTTAACAAATGCTTATTAACTGACTTTAAAGCAATCTATTCAGCTATATTACTTTTTTGGTTATTTTTCTTTTTGCATTTGATTTACCCAGTTCTGACTAAGGAATTGTAAATCCCCCTGTAGTAATTATGTTAATATAACTACTGTGTCTTTTTTCAACTTCTCTTTACAAAGTTATGATAGCACATTTTATTTTTACAAATTTAACGAGATTGCTTCAGTCTATTTTGTCTTTAAGCATAATATGGTTTCCTGTTTCCACAAATAGTGTTTTTTATTGTTACCTTTTCTAATATCATGTCTTCAACTTCTTGGATTGAGTGGCTTTTTTTTCTGATAGGTGGACAGAATTGGTAGATGAATACTGTATTTTCTCTAGGCATTGAATTTTGTTCTGTATGTGTCTATTAGAAAAAACCAAACTGGTTTGAGTATGCAAAGCAAATGGATGAATTTTATTTTCTAATTAATTGAAATATTTTCTCATTTCATGAGGAAATTTAGTCCATTCACTTTTAATTTTTAGATTAATTTGAAACTAAATTTTCTATTTAATTACTTTGGTATAATTTATTTTATTACTCTCTTTAAAGTCTGCACTTGGGCCTATAATTAATTTTGTTTATGCTATTATTACAGTTTTCTACCACAAGGTCTTCCTGAATTTATTCATTTACTTACACTATCCTGTACCTTGAATTTATTTCTTCTTCATTCGTTTATTTTCTTTTTTATTTCTTCTTCTCTGATCATTTCTTCTCTTTGTGTTTTGTTCAGAATCATCCCAATACTTTTCAGTCATTCCAATCTCATCCTCATCCATTTTCCTAAGTTAAAACAACCTCCATTTCAGGTTCCCCTTTCTAAGGAGCATTAAATTATTTGACTTCCTCCCCTTTCTTCTGCTATCTATGTATTTCTGAATTCTAGTCTCCCAGTTTTAGATAGAAATGCAAACAAGTTTAATTTTCCTTCTTTCCATATATTTCTCATGCAAATTGAGGTTTATCAAAGGTAAAACACTAGCTTTATTTTCTGGTTCATTTTTCTATAAGTAAAATTTCAGATTTTTACCAAAGCCTTCTTTTACCTTTTATTTTTATCAAATATTTTTGTTTGTTTGAAGTCACTTTGGAATCTCACTTCTCTGAATATCAATTCTTATCTTACATGGACAGTCTCATAAAGAGATTAAATTTTTAATTGAGCTTCTGAACTGAATACAGCTCTTCTCCACATAATGTACAGAGAAAAAAAAAAGAAATTGATTTTTATGAAAATGGAAACTTGACAGTAAACCTCAAAAAATTACTAGAAAAGTTTCACTTTCCTTTAAGGAAAAAAATAACAACAACAATAGCAACAAAAACATTTGAACAAAGATACATGGATCAATGATCTGAGTATATAAGAATGAGTGGATAAGTTGACAAAGTTGACAGTTTTCAGAAGAACGGGAAATTATCAAGCATATGAAACCATCCTTCAAATTCCTACTACCACTCTTACTGCTAGTGCTAATTCATATTGCATAGTATTTAAAGTTTGCAAAGTACTTTATAAACATATTTTCTTTTGATTCTCACAGCAACTAAATTAGGTTGGTGATATTACTATCTTCATTTTACAGTTGTGAAATGGTAATATAAAAGAGATTAAATGAATTATCCAATATCAGTCAGAAAAGATTTTTATGTATTTAATATTTATCAGAAATTGTGATGTCTTAGAGACAGAAAGAAAGCCATGATGTAGACCTTGCCTTCAAGGAGTTCACATTCGAATGGAGGAGAAATCATTCAAATATGTAGATTTCTGTCTACATTTCTAACTAGATAAAGACATAGATATAGATGCAGGCATAGACACAGATGTGTATATTTTAAAGTCATCCATCCATTTCCAAAGAAAAACAGCAAGTTGGCATTTTGTGAGGAAAGTGATAAAATTGTTCCTATCCCACTAATCATAGTGGCCCCACTAATCACAGTGGCTTCAGGCAAAAAAGGCCAAATGAATTAATACTACTAAATATTTTATTCCCAAAAGACTCATGTGTGGCCACTATGTTAAAAAATATCGTGATATCTATCACAGCACCTGAAAAATCTGGTAATGACCCTATCTAAATATACATGTAAAAGTGACCTTAAGAAACTCAGTTTCAGGGGAGGAGCCAAGATGGAGGACTAGAAAGACTCACATATGCTAGCTCCAAAACCACAGCCCATATATTTCCTGCAAAAAGAACTCCCCACAAATTCTGGAGTACTGCAAGGCACTCAGAAACATAGTGGAAAATATTTCCATTCAAGAGAGCCCTGGAGAGCCGTCCCCAGGGGTCCGTCATGCTCCAGACAGCGGAGTCCACCACTGTGCTGCTCTGATCATGCAGCTCCAGAGGAGCAGATCCAAGGAGGCTTCAGGGATGGCATCTCCAGCAGCCACGAAGGTCCCTCCACCCACAGATGCTACAAGTCAGTGAGAGAGACATCTGGGCTGGCCGAGAGGGGAGCAGTCTCCATGACTCGGGTCCCCTTGGGAGACAGTGACAGAGGCAGTGGCAGAGGCAGTGGCAGAGGCAGAGGCAGCCGCCCGGGACTCCCCAAGCAGGCAGAACTTCAGGGCCATTACCAAAGGTCTCTGCATAAACCCCCTGAGGGAACTGAGCCTGGGAGGTGGCCCTGCCCCCACCTGAGCACCAGAACTTAAGCTCACATTGAATAGCAGCCCCGCCCAACACGGAAAGCCCATTTGAATCTCAGACCCCAAGCTCTAGCTGGGCAGATCTAGGCGGGGGTGGAGAGGAATCTCAGAAGTCAAGTACCTGGCTGGGAAAACACCCAGAAAAGGGAAGAAAAATAAGACTATAGAAAGCTACTTTGATGGGGTACAGATGTTCCCGCCTTTCAATTCTGATGACGAGGAACAATTCTTACCATCAGGGAAAGAGGTGGAGGTCGGGGCCTCTCTATCCCAGACATCCCAGGTGGATGTCTGGTGGGCTCAGGCCATGGAAGAGCTCAAAAAGGATTTTGAAAATCAAGTTAGACAAGTGGAGGAAAAACTGGGAAGAGAAACGAGAGAGATGCAAGAAAAGCATGAAAAACGGGTCAATACCTTGCTAAAGGAGACCCAAAAAAATGCTGAAGAAAATAACACCTTGAAAAATAGGTTCACTCAATTGGCAAAAGAGGTTCAAAAAGCCAATGAGGAGAAGAATGCTTTCAAAAGCAGAATTAGCCAAATGGAAAAAGAGGTTCAAAAGCTCGCTGAAGAGAATAGTTCTCTCAAAATTAGAATGGAACAGATAGAGTCTAATGACTTTATGAGAAACCAAGAAATCACAAAACAAAACCAAAAGAATGAAAAAATGGAAGAGAATGTGAAGTATCTCATTGGAAAAACAACTGACTTGGAAAATAGATCCAGGAGAGACAATTTAAAAATTATGGGACTACATGAAAGTCATGATCAAAAAAAGAGTCTAGACATCATCTCCCATGAAATTATCGAGGAAAACTGCCCTGATATTCTACAACCAGAGGGTGAAATAAGTATTGAAAGAAACTCAGTTTCCCCTTCCCCCCACCCATTTATCTTAATGTTGACTCAGTCTTTCTGGTAGAGTTTATCTTAGTTTTGTGACATATAATCATGCAGCATTTAGTTCTCTTGAAAACTTCATGACACCATTTCCCAAATCTAAGAAACTGTGATTTCAGTTAGGAGACTTACAGGGCTATATTCCCCTGGAAAGCTGGATGATGACCAAATGTCCAAATTACCAATATTCTGTGCCATGACTTAGGACTTTGAGACAGCTAGGTATTTTCAGCATCAGAGATCCAACACATCTGAAGAGTGAATTTCTCTTAAAATATGCCCTTCACTTTGAAGAGAGAGGGCTATGTTTTAGGACCTTGTGAGGGTTAAGTGATAACATCCATACTACAAAATCAAGATGCTATCTGTTTATACTTAAATGGAGTCCTTAACAAAGTTTAATTGCTTCAAGTTTCATCTCTTCTCAAGAAACTCATTAAAATTGTAAGAATTTAAGGCAGTATTTTTCCACTGGTAACACTCTCCTTCCTTGCCTATCTAGATTCCTTTGTCAAACTCTTCATTTGTATACATTACTGAAGTCACTTGCTTTCTTTTCCTAACATGGATCATTTCTTGACAAACCTCATTCATTGATTTATTTTGCCATGTATTCCTTTGTCTGTAATTCCATACCATAGTGGCAAAAATAACAAAATCATGATCATTTACTGCACTAAAACTTTATGCCGTCTAGTATCTAATGAGCCCTCACCGTAGTAAGTAATTTTTCTACTCTTCCCAATCAATTCATTTTCTCACTCTTCACAATAACTGCTCTAAATTTTCCTCAAGCCTTCCTTCTCACCCCTTCATTTGCTCCTCCTTGTTAAAAGTTTTGCCTCACAGTTAACAGAAAAATTGAGGCCAGTCACGAGGAGTTCCTTTTCCTGTTTTCCTCCTCATCTCACATCCACCACTCAAATATTTTTGCATGTATGTGTATTACATGGCCAAAGTGGGGAAATATTTTGTTCGACTCTACACGTTTTCTCTTAAATTATCCAGATTTTTTTTAAATCTACCAAAATCCATATTTCCCCCCTAAGTCTCCCCAAACACCATCACCCGATATGAAGTAAAAAATAAAACCTCTGTTACAAAATATGTGTAAGTGGAAAAAAAATCTGGATTTGTCTTGTCCAATGAATCAGCAAGAGACTAGAACTGATACACTGCTCCACTCTTGGAATCTGAGCCACATCCCTGTTATTATTTGTCAACTGCTACTTTCTCAGTATACTGTCAATAATCTGGAACCCTTTGGGACTGAGGAGTATACAGGACACAGGTCTCTTCTTTAGGCCACCCTGAATCTACGATCTGCAACTGAGTATTGGCAACAAAACATCTATCTCACACTTGTCCAAAAGGCAGTTTAGATCTGAAAGCACACTGATATGGGTCTGGGACCCATTCTAGTTAGAATTCACACTTCTCATTTTCCTTCAGTTTGTTTTGTATGCAGTGTGATTCATAACACATCCACTCCTCTATATCAGCAGACCAGCCTCTCTGACTCTCTATGCCCATCTAGGCTGGAAAAAATGAATGACAGTGATTTTTTCTTGGATTTTCCCATCGGAATTTAGTCAGATGAATTTCTTAGACTGGGATGAAGGAGTTTCAGTGGGGAGTGTCTCATTAAATTGATATTTTGGCTTCATAGAGTATTCATGCCTATCGTGGTGCTTTATTTTTCTTGCTTTCTAAATGGGCCATGGGAGGGAGAATCTTTGTGAAAATAAATTAAATATATTTAAAAGCACCTTACAGTAATCTTGTAAGTATCACATTTCATGGCCCTTTCTTAATTTTCAGTCTTTTCTGTCCTCAATCCCTGCCCCTGCAATATTTAACACTGCTTTTCATTCTACCCTGTATACCTTCTTCTATCCATCTTTTAGTGACACTGTATTTTTCTGGTCCTCCTAGTATTTATCTGACCACTCCTCTATCTCCTTTGCTTGTTTTTCATCCACATCATGTGCACTAATTGTGTCCCTCAAGGCTCTGTATCACGCATTCTTTCCTTTTCATTTTATAGTCTCCCTTGTGATCTTATCAGCTTCCATGGGTTTAATTAGCATCTCTATGATGATGATTCTTAGAACTATATATTCAGTCACACCTTGCCTTCCAAGCTACTTTACAACATTATCAACTGACTCTTGAATATTTCACAATGGTTGCCAGTAGGCATCTCAAATTCAGCACGAACACAATAGAATTCTCTTTCCCCCAAGAGCATCTTATTTGTTAAACTTCTCTATTAATGTAGAGAGCAAATCAATCCTCCCAGTCACCTATACTCACCACTTAGGTGTCTTTTCCATTCTTCACTGTCATTCATCTAACACATCTAATCCATGACAAAATTTTCATATTTCTTCTTTCATGTTATAGCCTGTATGCATTCCATTTTCTCTAGTCACACTGCTAACTAGAGTAGACCCTCATGGTCTCTCATCTGGGCTATTAAAAAAGTCTTTCATTGAGGCAACCAGGTAGTACAACGAATAGAACACTGAGCATGGAATCAGGATAGATCTGCAGATACACCTGGCCTGGCATACTCCCTGGCTGTGGCATCTTGGGCAAGCCCCTTAACCTGCATTTGTTTGCACTTAAGTTTCTTCATAATCTGTTTCCCTTCTGTCTCTTGGATCTTACTTTTTAGCCTTCTAACATACTCAGAATTCCAGGATTCAGATAACTCTGGAGGAGGAGTGAGGCTGGTGACCTTGCACAACCTTCCCTCACTCAAAACAAAGTCAAGTACAAGTCATGTCATCATTTCTCTGATGGCAAGGTCTTCTTCGGCAACAAAGGATGAACACGACTATTTTATTTCTCCTATTTGGCTTTACGCTGACTTTTGCCCAGTTCTAAAATCCTTGTCTTCTTCATAGTTACCTCTTGACATCCTTATCTTCTTTCAGGAATCAGTTCAAAAACCAACTTTTCCAGAAGGCTTTCCTATTCCCCAACCTCACTTCCAGTTACTTGATCAACTATAACTAAAATTACCCTTTTTATTCTGTCATTTATGAACCCATTTACTTATGTGATACTTTTATCATTGGTATATAAGTTCTTTAGAAGTAATGATTATTATTAAGCTTTTTACTTTGTATCCACAGTACTTCACACAATGCCTAGATTATATTACATCTTAATAAATAAAAATTGATTTATTAATTTTAAACTTTTCTTCGTATATGGTTTCTTATTTAATTTCTATAGGTAGCATCATTACTTCTCCATTAAATTATAGTGGAGATAGTAAGCACCCTTGCTTTTTCTTCAGATAATGTTGATAAAAAGTGTTATTTAAAGAAATACCACCACTTCTTCGTATTAAGTATATGCATTTGATTCTGTTAAGGTAAGGAACTCTTGTTCTTATGTATTTTTGTGTCTTTAACACACAAGAGCAATATTTTCTCCAAGACTTTTGGTGAACGTGTATTTATGTATACATATATTTATTTATATTTGTAATTTTTATATAATATGATGCATTATGTGTATAGTTTTCCTAATGTGACTTTTCCTTGTATTTCTGGTATAGTTCTTGCCAGGTCATGGTAAGTAATTTTCTAAAAAACACACACTGCTATATCACTTTTGCTAAGAAGGTAAGAGAATACGCATTTATATAGACCTTACTATGTATTAGGCACTGGGGTATTTCATTTTTGCTTTACAAATACTATCTCATTTGATCCTCATAAAAACTCTGGGCACTAGATGTTATTATTTTCCCCAATTTTTAGAGAGGAGAAAACTAAAGCAAACAGAGATTAAGTGCCTTCTCAGAATCACACAGCTAGTAAGTATGTAAGGCCAAATTTAAACTCAGGTCTTCTCAAGCTGCTTACAATATTTTTTCCTTGGCCTGGGAACTCTGAAATTTGGACATAATATTCCTAGGAGTTTCTATTTTCGGGTCTCTCTGAGGAGGTGATCAGTGGATTCTTTCAATATTTATTTTGCCCTCTAGTTCTAAAATATCAGGGCATTTTTCTTTATAATTTCATGAAAGATAATGTCGAGGTTCTTCTTTGGATCATGGCTTTCAGGTAGTCCCATAATTTTAAAATTGTCTCTCCTGAATGTATTTTCCAGGTCAGTTGTTTGTTTTCAATGAGGTATTTCACATTATATTCTATTTTTTTCATTCTTTTGGTTTTGTTTTGTAATTTCTTGTTTTATCATATAGTCATTAGCTTCCCTCAACTCCATTCTCATTTTTAAAGAACTATTTTCTTCAGTGAGCTTTTGAACCTTCTTTTCCATTTGACTGATTCTGCTTTTTAAAGCGTTCTCCTCATTGACTTCTTGGACCTCTTTTTTCCAATTGCATTAGCCTATTTTTAAAGGTGTTATTTTCTTCAGTATTTTTTTTTGGGGGGGGTCTCCTTTAACAAGTTGTTGACCTGCTTCTCAAACTCTTCCATGGATTGGGCCCATTGCATATTCAGTTTGGAGATACTAGATGCAGAAGCCTTGACTTCCTCTGGCAGTATACATTGTTGTTCCTCATCTGAAATGATGGAAAGAAATACCTGTTCACCAAGAAAATAATCTTCTTTCATCTTATTTTTTCTCCTTTTCCCAGCCAGCTACTTGACTTCTGGCATTTTCCCAGCCAGCTACTTGACTTCTGAATCCTTTGTCAAGAGGAGGGTCCTGGTGCTCCCCCTCACCCCAGGACCCTGCTCAGGGCTGAGATTCTGATCAATTGCTTAATTCTCCCAAGAGCTCTAGGTGTGGGCAGTGCTGCCACTCAGGGCTGAGATTCTTATCAGATGTTCAACTCCCCCAGGGGTTTAAGCTGAGCCACTCCCACATCGAAGCTGCAACCCCACTTGGCCACTGTCATGCTGCCACCCCAGTCCTGCTGCTGCTTATGCCTGCAGCCTGTACTGGCGGGGGGTGGGGGGGTGGGGGGGGTGGGGGAGGGGGGGCGGGACCCTGCTCTCCTCTCACATGGTTGGGATAGCCCTCTCACTGACCTTTGAAACTTTCTTTGTTGCTTGTGGGTTGAGGGATCTGAGACCCTCCCTCATGAGGATTCTGCCCTAGAGACCTGTTCTGGTCCTGTTTCTTCCAGTGTTGAACGACCAGGGCAGTGCTGTGCTCTGCTCTGCTCAGGGTACCATGGGATAGACTTTTCCTGTTGACCTTCCAGTTTATCTTCGGCTGGAAATCTCTTTCACTCTGTTGTTCTGTGGCTTCTGCTCCTCTCGAGTTTATAGAGAGTCATTTTTTACAGGTATTTTGTGGGCTGTTGGGGAGGAGTTATAGTATGTGCTTCTTTCTACTCCACCATCTTACCTCTGCCCTTTGAGTAACATTTTTAAATAAATAAATGTATTTGTTTTTAGTTTTTAAGTTTATTTTCATAAATTTGAAAATTTCTCTGCCTCCTTCCCCTTCTCCATTCCCAACATGGTGTGCAAACCAAGATGGGTTCTACATATACATTCTAATTAAACATATTTTCACATTTGTTAAGTTGTATAGAAAAATGAGAATAAATAGAAGGAGCCATGAGAAAAAAAAGCGAATAAAACAAAAAAGAAAGAGAGCAAATAGCAGACTTTGATCTGCCTTCAGACTCCATGTTTCTTTTTCCGGATATGGGTATCATTTTTCATCATGAGTATTTTGGGGTTGTTTTAGGTCCTTGAATCATGAATTGCCTCTTTATGTCTACTGGAAACATTATCTACTTGAGTGGGAGCTCTAGAATTTGCCTATAATATTCTCGTGAATTTTTATTTTAGTATCTCTTTCAAGAGATGAAAGGTGAATTCCTTCAGTTTCTATTTTCCCCTCTGGTTCTGGAATATCAGTGTAATTTTCCTTGGCATTTTCTTGAAAAATGATATCTAGGCCTTTTTTTTGATCTTTGCTTTTTTAAATAGTCCAATAATTTTGAAATTATCCCTCCTGGATTTATTTTGCAGGTCAGTTTTTTCTTCCAAATGAGATGTTTAACATTGTCTTTTCTTTTATCCTTTTGGCATTGTTTTATCATTTCTTGATTTTTTTATAGTCATTAGCTTTCATTTGCTCCATTTCAAATTTTAAGGAATTATTTTCTTCAGTGGGCTTTTATACATTGCTTTCCATTTTCCAATTCTGCTCTTTAAGGCATTCTTCTCTTTGTTGGTTTTTTGGACCTCTTTTATAATTTTGTCAAATCTGTTTTTTAAGGTATTATTTCCTTCCATATTTTTTGTTTTTCTCCTTTACCAAATTGTTGATTCTTCCTCCCCCCACTACTTTCTTGTATCACTCACATTTTTCTTCCTAAATTTTTCCTCTATCACTATTACCTTCAAAATTCATTTTTGATCTCTTCCATGGCCTGAGAACAATTCATTTTTTTCTTGGAGGCTTTGGATGTAGGAGCTTAGATTTTGTTATCTTCTTTTGAGTGTGTGTTTTGATCTTCCTTGTCACCATAGTAACTTTGAGGTCATTTTTTTTTCTATTATTTGCTCATTTCCTGAGACTATATCGTGAATTTTAAGTTATTAATAAAATAGAGCCCTACTTCCATGGTAGAGGGCATGATGCTCCAAGGTTCAGGGGTTTTGTACAGCTGTTTTCAGAACTACTTCTAGGAACCTGTAAGTTTTAGTTCTTCCAAGGTGTTATGATTTAAGGAGATAATATGCATAATACCCTCCTGGCCTGTGCTCTGGCCTGTGTGTGAACTATAAGAACTCTTTTCTGACCTGAAACTGTGATGATAGTCCCCACTCCAGTCCAGATCCATGTTTTTGTGTGCTAGTTGTCCTCCTCACCTGGGAATTGCTACTCAGGGCTGAGATCCACATGATTATGAGTAAAGCAACAGAGTCCTGCCTGAAGACTAGCAAAGTGACCCATGAATTCCCCTTCTGACCAGTTGTTCAATCCCCTTATTGTTCATAGGCTGAAACTCTAGAAACAGCTACGGCTTCTACTGATCCCATGACCTGCTCCTGGTTTTCTGGTGCAGAGTTCGTGCTGACACAGCCTGCACAGGAATATGCTCTACTCTCACCTAGATGGGACAGAGCTTTCCTGCTGACCTTCTAAATTTTATTTGGCTGGAAAATTATTTCACTCTGTCCTTTTTTTGTTTCTGCTGCTCTAGGAAGTAT
Organism: Bettongia penicillata ogilbyi; assembly: GCA_023548195.1. Lineage (NCBI taxonomy): Eukaryota > Metazoa > Chordata > Mammalia > Diprotodontia > Potoroidae > Bettongia > Bettongia penicillata. The sequence continues at coordinate 112,444 of JAJHZJ010001042.1, forward strand.
TTTGACATTATTTGAAGTCTTTCACATGAGTTTGGAGGAGCCCTCAGGAAAGCTACTCCCTTTTCTCTCTGTTGTCTTGGCTCTTTCTCAGACATAGGTATTTTTGAATACCATCTACCAAGACATAAAATAATTGTATGATGTGTATTTGAAGGAAATCACCAATTTGGTCTTCAATATATTAATATTATTTTAAATTTACAACATGCATAATAATTATCTGTTGTAAAATGTATCATTTGTGTATGTTTTCCACATTCATTTTCAGATTTAAGGTTCAAGTCAAGGGCATTACTTAAGGAAAGACAAATAAGTGTACCACAATTCCCTCCTATGATTCCGTTCTCCCCTCTCCCATTTTTTTTAATCTTTTAAATTGTGTTCAAGTCACTGATGCATCATTTTTAGGTCTCACTCTAGGTGAGTTTGGCTATTGTACCAGGAAAAGACAGACATCTATCTTGTTTGCATCAATTTTAAGTTGAGTGGTTGACTGCACATATTCAGTATCCTTTTTAAAATGTTGTCATAGGTGTCATCTCTGTTGCCAGCTTTTTGGTTTTATTGCAGTTTTCTGTAATTTTACTGAAATGCAATATATAAAGTTTTGCTATGATAAATGATATGAGGACTCCATAGCTCAGTTACTAGTGTCTTCAAAGATTGACCATAGAATGTAAAGTATGAGATGCTAAAACAATTTTGATGAGATCTATTGTTGAATAAGCAATGATTCATCCTTCTTTCTGAAGCTTCTATCTTTATGTCTTAGTTCTCATGCCATTTTTCATGTTACTGTTTTAATAAGTGTACAGGACAAAAATATCCCTAACAGATAATCTGTAATAAATTTAACTCAAGTAAACTAGAACATTCTCTCAACACATCAAATACACATATGTGAATATGCAGTACAGGAAGTAGTTTTATATGCAGCAATAGAAACAGAATTATGAATTTAATTCAGAAATATTTTAGTGTTTGTGTCCTATCATTTTCACCCCATCTCTTATGCCTCAATCCAGAAAACATTTTCTGCCTTTGATGTTTATTGAACAATAGGAAATGTAAAGCAGCTTTGATACGATCTCATCTTTCATTTTTCCTTATTCTATTTCATGAAGAGAATTTGTATTAACTGATTTGTATGAAGAATCTGTCACGTTTTAATAATAATGCTTCCTTATTCACTTTCTCCAAGATGTTTGCTCCAGATAATGGGTCAGCAGTTATGTGTGCCAAGTATTATTTGGAATTACACATGAGTATCATCCCAGTTCAGTACACATAAACACACACACACACACACACACACAGAGTGTTTCTTTTTTTTTTTTTTTTTTTTTTTTCTTTTTTTTTTTTTTTTTTTTTTTATTTATTTATTTTACATTCATTTTCACAAATTTTTGGGTTCCAAATTTTCTCCCTTTTTCTCCCCTCCCCCCACCCCAATACCCCAAGCAATCTCATTTTCCCTATCTCCAATCTGTCCTCTCTTCTGTCATCCCTCCCTTCCCTTGTCTCTATCTTCTCTTTTCTCCTGTAGGGCCAGATGACTTTCTATTCCTCATTAACTGTATGTCTTCTTTCCTAGTTGCAACAGCAATACTAAACAATTGTTCCTAAAACTTTGAGTTCCAAATTCTCCCCATCCCTCCCTCCCCACCCATTCCCTTTGGTACGGCAGGCAATTCATTATAGGCCATATCTGTGTAGCTTTGCAAATGACCTTCCTGATAGTCGTGATGTGTAAGACTAACTGAATTGCCATCCCTCCTCACCTGCCCCTCATTGTTTCTCTTTGATCCTGTCCCTCCCCAAGTGTTGACTTTCAATTACTCCCTCCTCCCTTTGCCCTCCCTTCCATCATCCCCCCCCCCCCCAATATCTCCTTCTCCCCCGCTTTCTTATACTGTAAGATAGGTTTTCATACCAAAATGAGTGTGCATTTCACTCCTTCGTTTAGTCAAATGTGATGAGGGTAAATTTTTGTTTGTTTGTTTGTTTGTTTTGTTTTGTTTTTTTTTTTTTTCTTCAGCTCTCCTCTTTTTCCCTCCACTAAAAACATCTCCTACTTGCCTCTTAAATGACATATAGTTACCCCCTTCCATTTCTCCCTCTTTCCTCTCACTACATTTCTCTCTCATCATTTACCTTAATTCCTTTTAAGGTATGGTCCCATCCTATTCAGTTCAATCTGTGCTCTCTGTCTCTGCATGTGAATGCATGTGTGTATGTGTGTGCATGCGTGTACATGTGTATGTGTGGTCCCCACCAACCACCCAGATACTGAAAAGTTTTAAGAGTTAGAAATATTGTCCTTCCATGTATGAATGCAAACAGTTCATTTCTGGTAAGTCCCTTAATACTTCTCCTTGCTGTTTACTTTTGCATGCTTCCTCTCATTCTTGTGTTTGAAAGTCAAATTTTCTTTTCAGCTCTGGTTTTTTTCATCAAGAATGATTGAAAGTCCTCTGTTTCATTGAAAGACCATATTTTCCCTTGAAATATTATACTCAGTTTAGCCGGGTAGGTGATTCTTGGTTTGAGTCCTAGATCCTTTGCCTTCTGGAATATCCTATTCCATGCCCTTCGATCCCTTAATGTAGAGGCTGCTAGATCTTGGGTTATCCTGATTGTATTACCACAGTACTGGAATTGTTTGTTTCTGGCTGCTTGCAAGATTTTTTTCCTTGAGCTGGGAGTTCTGGAATTTGGCCACAATGTTCCTAGGAGTTTCTCTTTTTGGATCTCTTTCAGGTGGTGATCGATGGATTCTTTCAATACTTATTTTGCCCTCTGGTTCTAGAATGTCAGGGCAGTTTTCCTTGATAATTTCATGCAAGACGATGTCTAGGCTCTTTTTTTGATCATGGCTTTCAGGTAGTCCCATAATTTTTAAGTTGTCTCTCCTTGATCTATTTTCCCAGGTCAGTTGTTTTTTCCCATGAGATATTTCACATTCTCTTCCATTTTATTGTTCTTTTGGGTTTTGTTTGGTGATTTCTTGGTTTCTCATAAAATCATTAGACTCCATCTGTTCCATTCTAATTTTGAGAGAACTATTAAATTCAGTGAGCTTTTGAGCCTCTTTTTCCATTTGGCTCATTTTGCTTTTGAATGCATTCTTCTCCTCATTGGCTTTTTGAACCTCTTTTGCCAATTGAGTGAGCCTATTTTTCAAGGTGTTAATTTCCTCAGCATTTTTTTGGGTCTCCTTTACCAAGATATTGACCTTTTTTTCATACTCTTCTTGCATCTTTGTCATTTCTTTTCCCAGTCTTTCCTCCACCTGTCTAACTTGCTTTTCAAAATCCTTTTTAAGCTCTTCCAAGGCCTGAGCCCACCCAACACCCCCCTTGGGTGTCTGGGGTGCTGAGGCCCCGCCCTCCACATCTTTCCCTGATGGGAAAAATACGTTCTCGTCCTCCCCATCAGATCCGAAGGTTGGGATCATTTGCATTTGTTGGAAAAAAACTCTCTAAAGTCTTATTTTTCTTCCCCTTTCTGGGCATTTTCCCAGCCAGTTACTTGACCTCTGAGATTCCCTTCCGCCCCCGCCTGGATCCGCCCAGCCAGCGCCTGGCCTCTGAGATTCAAATGGGCTTTCCTCCTGCTGGCTGTCAATCAGTGAGCTTTAGTTCAGGTGCTGGGGCGGGGCCAGGGCTGTCTCCGAGACTCTGATCCCTCGGAGGGGGGGGGGGGGGGCTTTATGCAGAGACTCTCAAGAATGGAGCGGGTGGGGGCGGGGTGGGGGGCCCGCCTCCCAATCTCAGCTCCCTTGGGGGGTCCCGAGCAGAAGTCTTCAGCAACAGAGCGGGCTGGGGGCAGGGCCGTTTCCCAGGCTCAGCTCCGTCAGGTTTTATGCGGGAATCTTCCGTAATGAAGATCCCGCCTGCAGCTGGGGGATTCCTGAGTCCCGGGCCGCTGCCCGCCCTCAGCCCCAGCCCACGCCTCTGCCGCCACCGCTTCCTGCCCCCGTCCCTGCCGCCGCCGCTTCCTCCCGAGGGGGCCCGAGTCACAGACACCCTGCTTCCCCTCTCCTTCAGCCCGGCCTCTCTCACTGACCTGCTTCTGTGGGCGGAGGGACTTTCCCGGCTGCTTCAGCTTCCGTCTCTGAAGCCTGCTCCGATCCGCTTCTCTGAGGCCTCGGCCAGGGCAGCGCTGGGGGTCGGGTTTACTCTCCGGGGCGCGCCGGACCCTGGGGATGGGTCTTGAGGGCTTCCTGGGACGGAAATCTCCTCCACTCTGCCTCTGCACACCTTGCACTCACCCAGAATCTATGGGGGACTCTTTCTACACCAATTCCATGGGCTTTGGTTTCGGAGCTCGTAAACGTGCGTCCTTCTACTCCGCCATCTTGGCTCCGCCCACACAGAGTGTTTCAAAGAAATGCATCTATACAAGTTAGTTAACCAATAATATTTAAGTATTTGCAATTTGCCCAGCACTGTGTAATGTAAAGAAAGGGAAAAGATATTGCCGACCAACCCTTACTTAGCTCACTTTCTAATGTGAGAGACCACATGCAAAAAAAAAAAAAGTCGTACAAATAAGCTATACATGGGGTAAATAGGGAATAATCAAAAGAGAGAAGGCACTTGAATTAAAAGAAATGGGAAAGGTTTACTGTAGAAGGTGGAATTTTAGTTGAGATTAATGTTTATGTACCTTCAACTTGTAAACCCTTTAACTCTATGTTTTATAGTATAGAAGAGAGATATGTGGGATGAATTTAACACAGATAGAAGAGGGGAAGAGAAAAAGAAACATTTAGAAAGGGTCCCTTGATAGAACCTTAAATGAATCAATAGAGCAAAGCTAAAGGATATCATTATAACATACAGGGATCATTATAGTCAGAGGGTTAAGGAGGTTATACTGTAATTCAGACTGACAAATGCTGTTCAAGCAAATGAGTTTCAATTACAGGTGTGGTGCTGGAGGTATTTCTTTTGAGTTGTTGGTTCTAGACTTTCCCACAGCAAAAAATGTCTAAACACATTGTGTGTTTTAAATGAAAAGGGTAGAATTCAGAATAACTGAAATTAGCTAGTATTACTAAGGCCTACTTGGAAGTAGAATGTTAACACAGAATATTTCTACTAAGATAAATTTCATTTTTATTGAAAAATCATTCAAAATGACTACACGGTTTATAATCATTCACCAAGTAATCCCACCATACTATGTAGTCAAAGAAAAGCCCTTATACACCAAAATAGTAATAGTAACTCTTTGTAACTAAAAGGAGTATCTACCCATGGGAAATGTGGTTCTTGTTTTAAAATTAAACAAACAGCAAATAAAAATAATTACTTTGTCAAGATGTTGTGGTTGCCCACATAAATATATGAATACATTAAAAGTTTGTGAAGACATCATGAGACATATCTAGTCTTCCTCTGCAGCCATAATTTCTTCTACTTGGTAAACAGAACAAGAGCATGGGTATGATTCATGACTGAAGTTTGGAACTCCATTCAATGAGGTGGAGGGTTTTGATGCTTTTGGAGAAGAACTTTGATCTTCTGCAGATAAACCTAAAACCAAGCTGGGAAGTCATTAATAATGAAGAGATATAGTATGGTGCAGTGTCATTGAACTCATTAAGATCTGGGTTCTAGTTTTGTATCTGACACATACTGGCCATGTGATTTTGAGAAAACCAGTAAACATTTAAGTTCTCTAAGTAATTCTAAAAGACTATAAATTTCAGAGAAGTTGCTGATCTCTGTTGGAATTTTCTATGGAGTTCTCCATATAGCTAAAATAAAAGTCTGGGCCACATTCTCATCTTTAAGATATTGTAGTTCAACATGCTCACTTTAATTGACTCTGAAAGTCTAAAAATGACTGCGCATAATATTATATTTTTCTTTATGACACCAGGCTTAGTGGTCTAATATGGAGGACTGAAAAATGACAAATTGCTGTCTAGTAATTTTTAGACAGGTGGATGTGTTGTTTGTTTAACACATGTTAAAGAGTTAATGCTCTTTGAAATGGTGCAGATGTTGCATTTCAGAAAATCTGAATTAAGAGGTCAGTAGAATATTGGATAAAGTACTGACATAGAGTTCATTAAGAAATGGATTCGATACTAGACTCTAGCACATAGCCTGAATACCAAGATTATACACTGTAAAATGGTGGCAGATATGCATTGGTAGGGAATAGTACCTGGACTAATGAAAACAGATGTACAGACCATATCTCATCCTCTACTTAACCCACACTGACAGATAGAACAAGCTCCCTAATATTTAGTTGTGGAGAGGAAATGAATTTTTATTTCTTTGGGCAAATGAAACTTCTTACAGTGTGTTGGCATGTTTTGTTTTTTTTTTTTTTTGTCAAATCAGGGTTAAGTGATTTTCCTAGGGTCACAGAGCACAGAGTAAGTGTTTGAGGTTGTCTGTCCTTTTTCAAACCATGGTTTGGAACCTCTGAAAGGACTTTTGTAAAGACTGTCATTGTAAGTCTGTAAAAGTTGAATGGTTACTATGACATTCAATTTATGAGATAGACTGAGGTATATTAATTATATTTTACTTTCATTGGAAAGAACAACTACATCCTAAAATGAGATACAGAGAAATCTTTCTTGTCTTCCAAAAATAGCATTATTTGCTGTGCAAAGCAAAAATAGATACTCTCTCATTAAATATCATCAATTCTTGGAACTTTTTGATATTAAAAAGAGTGAATCACTGAAAATTTTTTAGAAACTTGCCCACTACCCAAGTGGAGATGGATCTAAATTTCCTAAAATAATACACGTAACTTCAGGTGAATAAATTAACTCATGTTTGAGGCCGATTTATCAGTATTCCTCTAGAGTAAATGTTGGTGCCAACTTAGTATAAACCATTAAGCAGTTATTCCAAGGTTTTTCTTCTTTGTTCATGGATTCAGCATGTACATTATCAGACCCCAAAGAAGTGAAGAATTTTACTTAGTGTAGAAATCTGTATCACAATTATTTTTTTTCCTTTCTACACAGAACAAGATGTCTCTAGAAATCATTTTTCATATATTGCTTTCTTAATGCATGAAATTTTGCAAAGTAAAATGTGGGGAAGGCCCTAAAGTCCAGCTCCATAAAAAAAGTTAAATGTATCTGTTGGTGTTCTGGTGCTAGAACTGTCCTGAGATTTTGAAATACATTTAGAACTAGATATTGAGACAGATTGTATATATGATTGTTTCTAGTTTGAAACTGGCATAATAGTTTTGTTCTTTGTAGAAAATCTTGATTGTTTTGAAGAAGATTTAGAAAAAACACTCAATGGTATAATTTTTATACAAAAATATATCTGAGAAATTATTAACTGCAGATTTTTAGACACCAACATTAATAAACAAAATCAACATATAGAAAAACCACTTTGTAGGCAAAAATTATTCTTCTAAAAGAGTTTTTGTATCCAATAATATATTAACCATGATTTAGATAATGGAATGGAGTTGATTATTATTAAAAATTCACAAATGATTTCATGTAGGGGCAAAGAATGTGGTAGAATTGAAGTGAACAGTGCATTTCAAATAGAACTCAAATGGATGTAACATTAGAAACATCTTCAGAAACAAGTGTTTTCTTGAGGCACAAGGAAATGTCCAATATAGACAATGAAAAACTAAAACAAAACACCATACCCTCAATTATCACAAAGAGCAAAGTATGCAGTTACTTTATTTCATTATACAATAAAACAAAAAACTACTTAAGTCACATTATTTTGACTTGGGAAGCTGGAAGAGTCTGTGAAATCTATTCTGGAAGTATTTTTTAAAGATAGATTCTCATTTGTTTTGGATACAACTTTTGCTGGAGTAGCTTTATGATGCATGAAGATTAAGGGTGTGTGTCTCTCTCTCTGTGTGTGTGTGTGTGTGTGTGTGTGTGTAATAAAGTAATAAAAATGATCGTGGACATGGAAGGAGCTAGTTTGGTCAAGTACACAAGTAGTAGGGTTAACATGTAAAGAAAAGATTACTTTTTTCAGAGACTTGAGCAAAAGAGGAGGAAGAGTGTTGAAGGCTTTGTCCCAGGTGGTTTTCACTAAGGCGATAATTCTAACAACACTTGTATTCTGCTAGAAGTTAGAATACAAATACATTTACAAATTCGTAAATGATTTCAAGTGGGGACAAAGAGTGTGGCAGAATTGAAGTGAATAGTACAGTTGAGATATGACTGAAATGGATACAACAAACTGAGCTTTTTGAAAGAATTAATTTAAAAAAAAAAAAGAACAACCCCAAAGTCACACCTAGGACAAAATCCTTCCTATTCTCCTGGATCACCTTTGTCCCCTGAAGTATTTGAGGTCATAGTTTGCAATTATTTCTGCTGGCATATTTTTGTTTTATTGCTACTTGCTTTAAGCATTAAACTTACTAGTTATGACTGAAGATAGGAGATGAAATAAAAATTTCTTGAGTGTAAAGTGAATAAAATTGTGAAACAAAAGAAGATCTACTTTTTAAAGAAGGAAATACTGTGATGAAGTTGGGGGAAAGGGAAAGTATGTTCAGTATTCTAAGTCATTTCTGACTCATGATCCCCTTTTTGTGGTTTTCTTGGCAATTATAGTGAAGTGGCTTGTAGTGTTTCTTTTTCGTTGGCCACTTTTCTTCGACTTCCCTAATTTGGCTTTTAAAATCCTTCTTGAGCTCTTTCAGAAATGCTCTGTGGGCTTGAGACAGTTCATATTTCTTTCTGAAGTTTCAGATGGGAGTACAGTCTCGATGTTGACTTCTTTGGTATTCATGTTTTAGTCCTTATCCCCATAGAGAGATTATATGATCTTATCTTTTCTGTTTTGCTTCTTGATCATGATGACCACACTTTTCCTGACTTTTAAAGTAGATCTCTGCTTCTGGGGCACAAGGGTCTCTGTCCAACAGTTCCTGTGTTTAGAAATTGAGGCTTTGTATATTGTGACCTCTGTTTTTTTCATCTAGAATCTAGAATTCTGTAGCTTACCTGGTGCTGTGCTGGCTGGTGGGCCTAAGCAGAGGCCAGGTAAAGTGTTTCTGAGCTTCCCCTGAGTTACACTGGAGCTAGTTGTCTTAAGTGTGGGGAAGGGGTGGTCTGGCCATAGGTGGTCTCTTCTCCTGAGTACAGGTAGGCTCAGTGATTGGTGAACCCCGTTTGTACTAGTGTCTTCCCGAGTTCCCTGACTGTAGTGAGGAAAGCCTGGGGTCCTGGTGTTGGTGGTTGTGGGGCTCCACACACCTGGGGCTCAGGATCTCCTCCAAGTTAGCTGAGGTGAGGCTGTTTGGGACAGCTCTGGTCCTGAACTGGTCCCCTTCAGCCACATCAACAGGGACTCCTCCTTTGCTATTTTCCTAACCTCATGGGCTAAGAGATTGTTTTACCTCTTTGGCTGATCCCACTGTTCCAGGATTTTTCCTGGGGAAATATTCTCTGGATTTTTCAAGGTCAACAGGGGGAAGTTGAAAGTATTTACCAGTCAGTACATGATCTTGGATCTTGGCTTTCGGAAGTTCAAGTAGGTGACTTACAGACATTTAATATCTGGGTTGATAGTTTCAGGAGCAGCTGCAGCAGTTACTGGGGTTCTGAGGTTCTCACTCACTTAGTTCCATTGGACTCCTGTCCAGGGCAGATATGTTTGAGATCCCTCAGCTTTGCTTTGGTGTGGTCTGCCCTGGTACAGCCTGTGCTCTGTATTCTGTAAGCTTCTCCAACCCCGTGCAATAGATTCTTCCTGCAGACCTTCCTGTCTTTCCTGGGTTGGAAATCTGCCACAGTCTATCACCTATTGGAATCTACTATGTGAAAATTTGTTCAGATTCTCATTCTAGAGGTATCTGAAGTAGTTTGTCTTAGAGTCTAGGTGGGTAGTTGCTCTCACTCTGCCCTCTGTAATTTCTTTCCTCAGATAATTTTATAGATGCAGAATGGAAGCAAATCTAGCCAGATGAAACCTCAGGCCCAGGGCAGTGGTGCCTGAGGCAGTGGCAGTAGCAAAAGCAGCAACAGGGATGGAAGAGGCTGCTTCTGGAGCTCTGGACCCATAGACAGTCGGGGATCAAATGCAAAATCCCTGAAACTGGGGACAGTACATCCACCACCACTCTACCTCCACTGGAAGAAAAGTCCTACCTTGACAAAAATTAGAAAGTCAATCATTTGCCTGGGAAGATGAGTAAACTTTGTCAGAGAACAAAGACTACATTATCTTACTTTGGTGCCAAAAAAGATCAAGCCATACAACTAGAAGAAAGCAAATTCAAAGCTCCTACTTGGAAAGCCTCCAATAAAAATATGATTTGGGGAAGGCAGAGCAAAAATGGCAGAGTAGAGAGTCACATCTACTGTAGTTCTCCCCCCACAGCCCATAAAACACCTGTAAAAATGACCCTAAACAAATTCTAGGGCAGCAGAAGACACAAAACGACAGCATGAAAGAGATTTTTAGCCCAAGACAACCTAGAAGGCAGACAGGAATCACACCAGGCTGAGAGAACAGTATAGCCCTCAGAGAGCAGCCCTACCTTAGCCATGCAATGCAAGTAGGACTAAGGGGAAGAATCACAGGGAGAAGTTGTGTTCCCCTGATTACTCAACCCACAAATGCAAAGACAGCTTCAAAGGTCAGTGAGAAAGCACTTTCACCTGGGGGAGAAGGGAGTTTGATCTGGCCTCAGTGGTCCGAGAGCAGCAGCAGTAGCTGACACACAGTGTCCATTTAAGGAGTCCTCCTCCTAAAGCCCATGGGGGAATCAAGCAGCTGATCTGGATCTCAACCCTGAGTGGCAGCTGTCCTGGGGAGAGGAAGAGCGCTGGCTGGCATGATGGACCTAAAGGGGGTTGTGGAGAGGGACCCCACTCACAGATTCTGGACAGAAAAGCTCTATCACCCTGGACTCAGAGTAGAGTGCATCCCAAACTCTGCCCAGCTGTGAGAACAGGCTTCAAGGGCAGAATTCCTGGCAGCAGCTGCAGTTCCCAGATTGCTCAACCCCAAAATGCCAAAGACACCTTCAAAGACCCTAGGTAGAAAAGTTTGCAGTAGCTCCCAGACCAGAGGGCAGGCCAGCAAAGGAGTAAACTCCTCTCCCTTGATTGTGGCACCTTGGAGGAACTGAAATCTGACAGGTCCCCAGACTATAACTTACTCTTGACAAAAGACTCAAAAGTGAAGTAACTGGCTCAGAAAATGCCTCAAAAATGGGGAAAAAACTAAGACTATAGAAGGCTACTTTGTTGCCAAACAGGTGTTTTCTTCCATCCTTTTGTATGAGAAAGAACAATGTTTACCATCACAGGATGACCTAAAAGTCAAACTTTCTGTGTCCAAAAGCTCCAAAATGAATATGCCATTGTCTCAGACCATGGAAGAGCTCAAAAAGGATTTTGAAAATCAAGTAAAAGAGATGGAGGAAAAAATGAGAAGAGAAGTGAGTGTAATGCAGGAAAATCTTGAAAAGCAAGTCAACAGTTTGCTAAAGGAGACCAAAAATCGCTGAAGAGCATAACAACTTTTAAAATAGGCTAACTCAATTGGAAAAAGAGGTCCAAAAAGACAATGAGGAGAAGAATGCTTTAAAAAGTAGAATTAGTCAAATGGAGAAAGAGATTCAAATGTTCACTGAAGAAAATATTTCTTTAAAAATTAGAATGGAACAGATGGAAGCTAACGACTTTATGTGAAACCAAGAAACTATAAAACAAACCCAAGAGAATGAAAAAATAGAAGACCATGTGAAAAATGTCATTGGAAAAGCAACTGACCAGGAATATAGATTCAGGAGAAACAATTTAAAAATTATCTGAAATCCATGATGAACAAAGAGTCTAGACATCTTTCATGAAATTATCAAGGAAAATTGCCCAGATATTCAAGAACCAGAGATAAAATAAATATTGAAAGAATCCACCGATCACCTCCTGATAGAGATTTGAAAAGAGAAACTCCTAAGAATATTGTAGCCAAATTCCAGAGTTCCCAGGTCAAAGAGAAAATATTGCAAGCATCTAGAAAGTAATAACTCAAGAATTGTGGAAATACTAGGAGGATAACACAAGATCTCCAAGATTCTACATTAAAAGACTGAAGGTCTCAGAATATGATATTCTAGAAGTCAAAGGAACTAGGATTAACCAAGAATTATGTACCCAGAAAAACTGAGTACATACTTCATGGGAAAAATGTTCATTCAATGAAATAGAGGACTTTCAAACATTCTTGATGACAAGACTATTCAAATATAAAATTTGACTTTCAAACACAAGAATCAAGAGAAGCATGAAAAGGTAAACAGGAAAGAGAAATCATAAAAACTTATTAAATTTGAACTGTTTACATTCCTACATGGAAAGATAATATTTGTAATTCTTGAAACTTTTCTCAGAATTTTCGTATTTGGAGGGATTATACACATATACTCACACACATGCACACACATATATAGATATAGATATATAGACAGCGACCATAGGGTGAGTTGAATAGAAAGGGATGATATCTAAAATAATACAATTAAGGGGTGAGAGAGGAATATATTGGGAGAAGAAAGGCAGAAATGGAATGGGACAAATTATCTTTCATAGAAGAGCTAAGAAAAAGTTTTTTCAATGAAGGGGAGGTGAGAGAGAAAAAGTGAAACTTACTTTTATCACATTTGAATTAAGGAGGGAGTAACATGCACACTCAATTTGATATGAAAATCTATCTTACACTACTGGAAAGTAGGAGAGAAGAGGATAAGTCGGGTGGGGGACAATGGGAGGGCAAATGGGAGGAGTGAATTATTAGAAGTAAACACTCTGGGGAGGAACAAGGTCAAAAGAGAGAATAGAAGAAATGGGGGGCAGGATAGAATGGAGGGAAATATAGTTAATCTTATACAATATGACTACTATGGAAGTCTTTTACAAACCTACACATATATAGTCTATATTGAATTACTTGCCTCTCAGTGGAGATGGGTGGGGAGAGAGGAAGGGGGAGAAATTGGAACTCAAATTTTAGGAAAGAATGTTGATAATTGTTTTTGCGTGCAACCAGGAAATAAGAAGTAGAGGTAGTGGGGTATAGAAATCTATCTTGCCCTACAAGAAAAGAGGGAAGATGGGGATAAGGGAAGGGAGGGTTTTGGTAGAAGGGAGGGCAAATTCTGGAAAGGGTAGTCAAAATGAGCAGAGTTTTGAGGTGATGGGAGGGGAGAGATGGGGAGAAATTTTAGAACTAAAAATTTTTTGGAAATGAATGTATAAAACTGAAAATAAATAAATAAATATTTTAAAGATATGAATTGTTCACAAGCCATGGAAGAGCTGAAAGAATATTTTGAAACTCAAGTAAAAGATGTAGAGGGAAGATTGAAGATAAATAAGAGTAATAGAAGAAAACCATGAAAATAGAGTCAACAGATGCTAAAAGATATCACAAAATACTGAAGAAAATAACATCTTAAAAATAGATTAACCCAAATGGAAAAAAAATTCAAAAATCAACGATGCCTAAAAAAGATTCATAACTACAAATGACAATTTGAAAGCATTCTATGATGAGGAGGCTTGATTTGGGTTAATTTAGAGTAACCCTATTAATTTCAGTTTAGTCTTGGAATTAAGTGTTATTCTCGTAGGTTTCCATGGGACAGGTTCACTAACACTGTGCTGGTAGACCTGGAATTAACACAACTATTTGGAAGAAATGATCCCAAAACTGGGTATATACTCAAAGTAAGTCAATTACTGCATATTTTTCAAAGTCATAATATACATTTTAGCAAAAAAAAGGAATAAAATGGAAAGATGTGAATATCTATTATTTGTGGAATAGTTAGGAAAAGGTAGTTGTATATAATGGAATAATATTGTAAAATTTACAATAGCTAATATAGGAAATCAAGAAAAACATGAGATGATTTATAAGTCCTACAAAGTGTGAAATAAGTGAAATCATAAAATAATTATTTGCCAAGTGAATATAACAATGTAAGGGATATATGCCTATATGTATTTTAACCCTGAATGATTAAGTTTATACATTTATTATTAATTTATTTGAGCATTCATTTGTTTTTGAGTTTTGAATTCCTAATTTTACTCTCCCTGTGACATGCCCTCCCACCCACTGAGAAGGAATACAATATCAATTACATGCACTCTTATAAATATAAAAGTGTATTTATACATATATACATATGAATATGTAAACACGTGTATTTGCATGTGCATATGTATATATGTATGTATTTGTGTGTATGCATACACACATATGAAAAGTATTTCCATATTAGGTATGTTGCAAAGAAAAAGTAAAATAAAGTGAGAGTATTACATGTCAATTTGCACTCAGAATTTGTCATTTCTCTCACTGGAGGTGAACAGCATTTTTTTTGAACCATTTGTCATTTTGAACTCTCGTGGATGGTTATATTAATTAGAATATCCTAGTCTTTCACATTTGATCATCATTAGAACACTACTGTTACTTTGTGCAATGATCTGCTGGTTCTTATTTCACCTTGTATCAGTTCATATTGATTTTATGATGCTTTTCTGAAAGCACTACCCTTATCATAGCACAAAAGTACTTTCTCACAGCGATATGCTACAGCTTGTTCAGCCATTCTGCAATTGATAAGCTTCCTCTCAATTTCCAGTTCTTTATCAACACAAAACAGCTGATACATATATGCATACATATACATATATATATATATATATATATATATATATTTGTCCTTATAAATCCTTTTTATCTTTTCCTTGATATTTTTGGGATCCAGTAATGAAATTTTTAGGACACAACAGTATGCACAGCTTTAAAGCTCTTTGGACATAGTTCCAAATTGTTTTACACAATGATCAGAACAGTTCAAATGTGCCTTCATGCATGAATTTTCCCTTATCCACTCCAGCATAATTCATTTTTAATAAGTTTACAGTGGTACCTCAGAGTTATTTAAATTTGAATTCCTCTAATCGATAATGATTTACAGCATTTATCGTGTGACTGAAGATAGCTTTACTTCTTCCTTTGACAACTGCTCATTCATGTCCTTTGATCATTTATCAAGTGGGGTATGTCTTGTATTTTCTAATAAAACTTACTCAATATGTGTGTGTGTGTGTGTGTGTGTGTGTGTGTGTGTATGAGCAATCAAGTCGTTATCTGAGAAACTTGCTGTAAAAGTTACTGATATTTACTTCATTGTCTATGGTACTATATGAAAAGATGCAATTTCCCTGACTATCCATTTTAATTAGGTCTATTTAGGCTTTTGCTTTGCTGGGATCATGATTTATATTCCCCTGACTTTGTTACTTCAGAAAAGCATATTAGCATCTGCTTCAGCCTTTTATTTGAGCTCTCTGTGCATACTTCTGTTTCAAATGTGCCTCAGGTAAACAACATATTACTGAATTCTAATTTGTAATGCATTCTATCTGTTTCCTTTGTATGGGTGAGATCATCCCATTTATATTCACAGTTATGATTACTCTACATTTCCCTGCACCCCATTTTTTTCTTTTTTTCTTTTCTCTCTTTTTTTATCCTGTCAAAAGCCTATTTTACCTCTGACCACTGTCTCACTTAATCCATTCTTCCTTTTATCATTCAATCTCAAAACACAGTAGTCAATGAATATAGCTATCTACTGCTTCATAAACTCAAGGACCTCAGCTGCTGGGATAAGAACTCATTGTTTGACAAAAATTGATGGGAAAACTGGACAACAGTGTGATGGAAACTGGACAAAGATCAATGTCTAACACCGTATGCAAGAATAAAGTCCAAATGCATTCATCATCTAGGTGTAAAGATCGTACTATAAACAATTAAGCACAGAAAGGAATAGTGTATTTGTCATATTTATAAGAATGGAGAATGTCTTGACCCAACAACAGATAGAGAACATTAGGAAGTGCAAAATGAATAATTTTGAGTACATTAAATTGAAAAGTTTTAGCACCAACAAACCTAATACAACCAACGTTGAGAGGGAAGCAGAAAACTGTGAAAGAATATCTGCAGCTAGTGTCTGTGATAAAGGCCTCGTTTCTAAAATATACAGAAAACTGAATCAAATGCACAAGAATACAGGGCATTGGCCAGTTGATAAATGGTAAAAGGTTATGAGCAGGCAGTTTTCAGAGGAAGAAATTAAAACTATCTATTATCATATAAAAATGTTCTAAGTTGCCATTGATTAGAGAGATGCAGGTCAAAACAAAGTTGAGGTACCATATCACACCTTTCAGATTGGCTGACAAATGACAAAACAGGAAGATGATAAATGTTGGAGAAGATGTCGGAGAGTTGGAACACCAATCCATTATTGGTGGAGCTGTGAGCTGATCTAACCATTCTGGAGAGCAATTTGCATCCATGCCCAAAGAGCTACAAAATTATGCTTAATTTTTGACCAAGCAACATCCCTTCCAAGACTCTATCCCAGAAAGACCCCAGAAATGGGAAAGAATCCCACATGTACAAAAATATTTATAGCAATTTTCTTGTGGTGACCAAAAACTGGAAATCAAAGGGATGCCCACCAATTGAGGAAGGGCTGAGCAAGTTGTGGTATATAATTGTAATATATTACTATTGTGCTATAAGCAATGATGAACAGGAAGACTTCTGAGTGGCCTGGCAAGACTTATGTGAACTGATGCTGAGTGAAAGGAGCAGAACCAGGAGAATTTTGTACACAGGAACAACTTCAATGTGCAAGGCATTTTTCTAGCAGATTTAGTATTTCATTGCAATGCAAGGACTTAAAAAATTCCCAGTAGACCCTTCAGGTAGAAATCCTTCCATATCCAGTGAAAGAACTATGGAATTGGATCACAGAATGAAGTAGACCATTTTCTTTTATACTGTTCTTTGTTTTCTTCTATGGTTTTATAGTTCATTTTAATTCTTCTCTGTGACATGACTAAGGTGAAAATATATTTAGTAGGAATGTATGTGTAGAACCTATTTTAGAGTGTATGCCATCTCAGAGAGGGAGTGGAGAGGGAAAGGAGAAAGAACTAGAGGGAGAAGAAATATCTAAGATAGATGGAAGTGATTGTAGATCACTGAAAACAGTAATAATACAGCGATGATAATTTGAAAAATAGTTTAAAAAAACCTAAGCACTAATAATAAATTCCATTTTTTTTTAAAAAGGAGCAGATTTAAATGGTATACAAGAGAAATCCAAGGTTGGGTTATTTCTGTTGCTGTTATTGAAGTTATTATTGTTTTGAGGATTGTGTTAGAAATAAGTTAGAGTTGTTTGGGATTCGAAGAGGAGGAAGTGCATTCCTGATATGAGTTATACACAAAAAACGTAAAAGCATGGATAGATGAGAATGACCGTTATGGATAAGAAGAAGAAAGCCATATTGAATTCCTTTATTGTGTGGGAAATGAAGGTATGACTCAAATGGTGGCTTTAGAGGTACTTGAAATAAAGATGTGAAGAGTTTTAAATGACAAATAGAATAATTTATATTTAACCCTAGAGAAAACAAGGATACGTTGGACTTTATAGAGTAAGGAAATGAATGACTAGACCAGTATCTTGTGATAAATTATTTTGGTGGCTGTATGGAGAATGAATTGGAGGAGAGACAAGTTAGAGAGACCAGTTAAAAGGCTATTGTAATAATCTGTGCTGGTTCTAAGAATGCTCATCTCAAAGTCCTTAACCTCAAAAACTTCTCCTCCTGTGAATAAGAAAATGATTGTGGACTCCACAATATTTCTCAAGACATATGTTGGAATTCATGAATGATTAACACAACCAATAGAGCTTCTCATGCTTTACAAGCAAACAGAGGAACTCTGCATCTTGGACTTCAAAAGTACAGAAAATCAACTCAGAATTTGGTGAATTTTTTTAACTGTCTGTCACTTCAAAGACGAATCACGGCTTTTTTTTTCTTCAGCTACCCCATCACCTATAGATTGGGGGATGTGGATGCAACAGCAGTGCATGCTATCAAAAAACCAGCCACCATCATACTTTGTAGACCCTCCTCTGACCTCTGAGGAAGCTTTCTCTGATGCTGTGGCTAATCACTTCCTGTATACATCTCTCACTTCTCACCTGGAAGACTGTACTTCTGCATGCATTTTAAGAGAGATAGGTAGAAAAAGAAAGGTATGATAGATAGATAGATAGATAGATAGATAGATAGATAGATAGATAGATAGATAGATAGATAGATGGATAGATGATAGATAGATACAAACACACATACATACATTCATACATAGATTCATAGATAGATGAATGGATGAGTGGATGTGTATCTAAATCTAGTAACAACAGAAAATAAACATCTTAATTTCTAATTTTAACTAGATTATCCTATGTGTTCAAGTATTTTACTTTCCTGTATGTTGACTCACATTATCTTTTCCTCTTCTGAATTCCTTGTAAGTGTATGCTGGTAAATGTTTGCTATCTGCCTGTCTTAAAAGGCATGTCACATTTTAATCTTCATTGTTAGCATTGTCCCAACTTTCTTTACTCTAGACATAAACAAAGCAATAAATCATGCCCGGATTTGTAGTGTTTACTAATTTCTGAGGTATAAATTCACATACTGAAAATTTAACAATCAGCTCTTGTGAGCCCTTTGTGTGGAATCCATGTCACCCTTATGTGTAGCTTGTTTTAAATTTATAGCACTCAGAAGATAAGAAGCTTTAATGATATTTACTAGATCAATTCTCTGCAATGTTTTTAAAAGCAAATACTTAGAAAAAACATATTTCAAGTCTAGAAAAGGATCTTCACTAACACTTTGGTGAGATTTACAAAGTAAAATAAAATGCTCTAAATGTAAACTTTCAGGTAGCCCAAATTTAGAGAGAATACTAATATTATATTAAATTTTAACCTACAATTTGTCATTTAGTAATAGTAACATAAACAAGCTTAAATGAAACATCTCTCTTTAAACCTGATCTACAGGACTCTAGTTCTGCATTTAATCAAATACTTACAAAGGAGAAGATTATAGAATGAAATGGCTTATTTGACTACATGCATACATACATACATACATATGTATGTACATACATGTATACACACATATATTCAGCTGCATGTTAAAATGTTCAAAAAATTTATTAGAATTTCATTGGAGATTTTCCATGAATGAATATATCATTTTCCTTGCAAAATACTGTAGTGTATACTAATCATGTGTAGGTATATTTCTAAAACATGGGATAAAAATGGCATTAAAATATCATCTTCAGATACAAATACATTCTGTTTTCATAAGTCTTATATTTATTACTCTGCTAATTGTAATACTATTTATGTTACTATTAAGTACAAAATACTGGTGTGAACAATAAAACACAAAGAACAAATATTGTAAAATATCGCATTTGATGTTATCTTAACAAGTGAGTTTTTATAAATAACACAATTACTTTTAATTACATTTTAACAAGCACTGATTAAGATGTTTATTTCCTATGAGAAAATAAGTAACTTAATTTCACCTACTTTAATTATATTCATTATCTTTATTATAAAGATCTAAATTTGACACATGTGGATATTATTTGATCTTTTCAAACCACATTCATTCTCATTAAAAAAGCCCCAAGACATTTTCTTTCAGAATATTTTTCAAATATTCTGAGATTTTGCTGGTTATGTGAAATGTGACAGCACTTTCAAGTTCTTTATTATAAGGTTTCTTCTACAGAAAGAACCAATTATTCTTTACCAGTCCTGGTGTCTATATTTGAATTCAATATTTAAGCAATTACTATCTGTTACCCACAAATTAATACGGTTTTACTCTTAAGGTAGTTCAATCACCCAAAATGAATAGAAACAACCTGTGTGGGGAAAAGAGTGTTTAAATTAAGAAATGTTTATTTAACCTCCAATATCACCTAAAATCTAGTTTGGGAAAGGATAGAGATAAATTTTTGACCCCTTTGTATATTCTAATTTTTTCATTGTTGGTGAAAGACGAAAAGAAAAGAAACATTAAGCTTTCTCTTTCCAAGGGAAAAAAATGTCTCTTTCAGACAAATTGAACTTATTTTCTTATTTTAAACCCAGTAATTGCTGACAAAGATGTCCACATGATAACACCTGCAACACTAAAATTATTTGAACTTTAAAATAAATACCTAAACTTTGAAAATTGCGTTATATGTTCTAATTTTTTCATTTAAGCATCTAACATCTTATTTCATACATTTTCTTGAAATACTTTAATTGATTTAGAGGCTATAATTTTTTAACGTGGATCTAGATCAGTAAAGTACTTGTGCTTTTAAATATCTAGACCCACTAAATATGAAAAGCTCTTACAAATATAAGTTCATACAACAGCTTTGGTGGAAATAAAATTAATCTATTAATTTTTTATCTGCCTGACAAATCATTAATAATGATTCTTTCAAAAGCACAAATCAATTATTACATTTTCAAATTTGTCCTCACCTATTCAAGACTACCACACCATGATCACAAACACACATGAAAGGAAATGACTCTTTCATCCAAGGATGGTTATGGGTCATTTGCTATTCTGAGAAAATTTTACTTTACTTAAGGTCTTATGGGGGCCACCATAACTTAGACATTACAATTCTGCTGTAGTATTTTTAGATTCAGACAGAGGAAGTAGCCTACTTGGTTGCTGTCATGAGGTAACCGAAAACATTTCTGTCTTCTTAACCTCCCATGAGAAAGCCCAGTCTGTTCAAATAATATCACAATTCTCTGTAGACTGGAAATTAGTGATGGGTGGGGTCAGTATTCATAAGGTCATATTGGATGGTTTCTTTCTTATGTATCGAATCTTTTAGGCTACTCATTCAATTTGCTTCTGAACTTAAACGTTGAATTTCCACAGAAATGACTACACTCAGGTCCTCTTAGTATATATGTAGATGCATACAATTTGCACTAAAGCTTATATGAACCCACCAATAGTGTACTTGCTTTTTACAATCAATCAGTGGATTCAATTAGCTCTTTAAAAAGACTTATTCAATGCCATTGGAAAAATAAATCATTTTATATAGATATATAGCTGTATTTTATATAATAATAAGCTATTAATGGTTACATTATTGTAGTTTAAAACTACATTAATATCTTTTGGACACTCTACATAACTAGAATAGACACAATCAGTCAAGTTGAAAATTAAACAAGAGGAACACAGTGAGCTGCACTGAAATTGGGAAATTGTGCTATTCTTTTAATAATATCAAGTTTCTTCCCAAAACAAAAATTCAACTGTCTAATATTAACAATCATGCAGTAATGTTATAAGGCTGTAAGTGATATAATATTATAATCTCTAAAGAACTGAATTTTAGGTAGCCAAAAACTGGAAGTCAAGGGGATGCCCATCAATTGGGGAATGGCTGAATAAATTAAGGTATATGAATGTAATGGAGTATTATTGTGCCATAAGAAATGATGAACAAGAAGACTTCAGGGAGGCCTGGAAGGACTTATATGACCTGATGCTGAGCAAAAGGAGCAGAACCAGGAGAACTTTGTGCTCAGCAATGACCACAGTGTGTGAGAGTTTTTTTTGGTAGACTTGGAACTTTGTAATAACACAAGAACTTACTGAGAAAAAAAATCCTAATGTCGCTCTTCTAAGGCAAAATGCCTTCCACCCTCAGAGAAAGAAATATGGAAGTCATTCGCAGAATGTAGCAAATCATGTTTGTGTGTGTGTGGGTTTCAGTGTATTATGTTTTGATTTGTTATATGATTTCTTCCATTTATTTTAGTTCGACTACATAGCATGACTATAGTGAAAATGTGCTCAATAGGAAAGTATATGTAGAACCTATACAAAATTGTGTGCTGTCATGGGGAGGGAGGGGGGGTAGTGGGGGAAGGGGGGGATAAAATCTTAAGTTTAAGGAAATGATTGTAAAACATTAAAAAAAATTAAAATTAAAAAAATAAAATAAAGAATTGAATTTTAATATCACCTAAAATATCATGGTCAACATAAATAATACAAAATATTGAAGATAAGGGCTTATGAGAACTGATATAATACATATTATTAGAGAAATATACGATCAGAAAAAAATATTAGGCCTTGACATAGTGAGAAAGAAGAGACAATAAATGAAAATCTTGTGTGTATACTGGGATCCACCAAATAACAAGAGAAATAGGAGGCCCCCATTAGATAGGTTGAGCCCAAGTAGTAGATTTAGATGAGGGAATATGCATGAGAAAATAGAATTGGCTAGCAAGAATGGCATGAATATTCATAGAATTCTGAAGGAATTTCCTGCACTGATAAGATAAGAGAAAGCATTCGAGCTAACCTCAACACCTTAACACTTCCCCCTCCAACATGTTGTAGCATAGCCAGGTTAACCAGAAGATTCCAGCTTGGAGAATCACTGCATACTTTAGCAGAGACTTGAGAAAAGAGGCACCTTCTGGGGTTCAGATCTTGAGCGGTTTCAGTGTAGCAACGCTAAAATGCAGAAAATCCCCATCCGGGTTCAGCACACACCATTCATAAGCACTAGAACCATAGCTTGTCTCTAGGTAAGCTGCAAGATTCTGAAAGCGTGCAATACCGCCCCCCCCCCCCACACCACCACCACCAATCTCTGACTTCTCCACAGCACCAGAAGCTAACGTGTCCCATGGGCCTAGGGGAAAACATTAGTGTAACACCAGGTTAGAAACCAGGGTCTGTAGTCCCTGGTACACGAAGAAGCCTGAGACAGTGTCACTTCCATCCAGGGAGAAGAAATGAAATATAATAGAAAGGAAAAAAATACTCTGCTCTCTAGAAAAATGACCAAAAAACAAACAAAAGGAATCTGACCCCAGGACCAAGGTGGAAGCAACCACTTCTGGAGACCTCTTAATGAAGCTCAAAAGTCAAGTAATTGAATGGGAAAATGAGCAAAAGGGGGAAAAGAAACAGACTATAGATTCTTACTTTCCCTGTGAAGAAGTATTTTCTTACATCATTGGTGACAAGAAAGATCAAAACATACAACCAAAAGAAGGTAACAAAGTCAAAAGTCCTGCATCCAAAACCTCCAAGAAAAATATGAATTGGTCTCAGGCTAAGAAATACCTCAAAAAGGATTTTGAAAATCAGGTAAGAGAAGTAGAGGAAAAACTGGGAAGAGAAATGAGAGTGATGTGAGAAAATCATGAAAAATGAGTTGACAGCTTGGTAAAGGAGACCCAGTATATACTGAGGAAAATAACACTTTTAAAAATAGGCTATAACAAATGGCAAAAGAAGTCCAAAAAACCAATGAGAAGAATGCCTTAAATAGTGGAATTAGACAAGTGGAAAAGGAAATCCAAAAGTTCACTGAAAAATATGATTCCTTAGAAATTAGATTGGAGAAAATAGAGGCTAATTATGAGAGATCAAGAAATTATAAAACACAATGAAAAGAATGAAAAAAATATAGTAGTCAATGTGAAATATGACTTTGGATAAAACAACTGATTTGGAAAACAGATGTAGGAAAAATTACAAAAAGTATAGAAGGACCTGAAAGATATGATCATAAAAAGGTGCCTAGGCATCATCTTTCAAGCAATTTTCAAGGAAAACTGCCCTGGTACTTTTAAATCATAAGGTAAAATAATCATTGAAAGAATCCAGTCATCACCTCCTGAAAGAGATAGCAAAATGAAAACTCTAAGGTATAATATAGCCAGATTCCACAATGATCACGTCAAGTAGAAAGTACTGCAAGCAGCCAGAAAGAAACAATTATTTTAAATATATAATTTATTTATTTTCCAGTTGTCAGCATTCACTTCCACAAGAATTTGAATAAAAATTTTCTCCCCATCTTTCCCCACCCCCCACCCTAGGGCAGAATGCACCCCATCCATCCCTTCCTCAAGACTGTCCTCCCTTCTGTTCCACCCCCTTCTTCCATGCTCCTCCCCTCTGTATTCCTGTAGGGCAAAATAGATTTCTACACCCCATTGCCTGTACGTCTTATTTCTCATTTGCATGCTAAAACAATTTTTAACATTCCTTACTAAGACCTTGAGTTCCATATTCTCTCCCTTCTTCCCTTCCCTCCTCCACTGAAAAAGCAAGGAATTTAATATAGGTCATATATATGTAGCCATGCAAAACATTTTCATAACAGCTATGTTGAGAAAGACTAACCACATTTCCTGTCTTATCCTGCCATCCATTTCTTCCATTCTCTCTCTTGACCTGTCCTCTCACAATATTTTTTGTTTCGGTTTATCTCTTTCCCCAATTTTCTGTCCCTTCTATTATCTTCCCTCTCCTATCCCTTTGTCCCCTGCCTTCTTGCAAGGTAAAATAGATTTCCATATTCAGTGGAATGTGTTATTCTCTCCTTAAGTCAAATCCCATGAGACTAAGATTCATTTATTCCCTCTCATCTCTCCTGTCTTCCCCTCCATTGTCTTTCTTGCCTCTTTTATGTGAGAAAATTTGCTACATTCTACCTTTCCTTTTCTCTTAATTATAGTAAATTCCATTCCAGAGTAAATTTTAAGTTTTAGGTATTCTCCCTTCGTATTCAACTCACCCTGTCACATCTGTCTGTGCATGTCTATATCTATGTTTGTCTGTCTATGTATGTCTATATATGTATATACACATATACCCATGTACATATACATACCTACACATATACAATACATTTATACTTATATACCCATATGCACCTGCATATATATATATATATATATATATATATATATATATATATATATAAATTAAAAATACACACACACACACACAAAGTATATATATTCTCTCTAACTACTCTAATACTGCAAAAGGTCTCATGACTTACAAATATTATCTTTCCTTGTAGGGATGTAAACAGTTCAAATTTAATGAGTTCCTCAAGGCTTCTCTTTCCCATTTACCTTTCCATGTTTCTATTGATTCTTATATTGGAAAGTCAAATATTCTATTCAGCTCTCATCTTTTCAAGAAGAATGCTTGAAAGTCTTCCTTTCTTGAAATTCCATTCTCTCTCTGAAGATTTATACTAAGATTTTCTGGGTATGGGATTCTTGGTTTTAATACTATCTCCTTTGACCTCTGGAATATGATATTCCAAGCCCTTCAATCCCTTAGTGCAGAAGCTGCTTAATCCTGTGTTATCCTGACTGTATTTCCATATTTGAATTGTTTCTTTCTGGCTACTTGTAATGTTTTCTCCTTGACCTGAGAACTCTAGAATTTGGCTACAATAATCCTAAGAGTTTTCCTTTTGGAGTCTATTTCAGGAGATGATCTGATGAGTCATTCAATTTCCATTTTATCCTCTGGTTCTAGAATATCAGGACAGCTTCCCTTGATAATTTCCTGAAAGATGATGTCTAGGCTCTTTTTTTGACGATGGTTTTCAGGTAGATTAACAATTTTTAAGTTATCTCTTCTGGATCTCTTTTCCATGTCAATTGTTTTTGAAAAGAGATATTTTCCATTGTCTTATTTTTTTTCATTTTTTGGATGTATTTTTATTTTCTAGATTTCTTATGAAGTCATTAGATTCCATTTGCTACATTCTTATTTTGAGGGAATTATTTTCTTCAGCGAGTCTGTTGGACCTCCTTTTCCATTTGACCAATTCTTCTTTTTAAGACATTCTTCTCCTCATTGACTTTTTGGACCTCTTTTTCCATTTACGTTAGTTTAATTTTAAAGGTGCTATTTTCTTCAGCATTTTTTGGGTGTTCTTTAGTTAGCTGTTGACTTGTTTTTCATGATTTCCTTGCATTGCTCTCATTTCTCTTCCAATTTTTTTCCTCTGCCTCTCTTACCTGATTTTCAAAATCCTTTTTGATTACTTCCATGGCCTGAGGTCAATTAATATTTTTTCTTGGAGTCTTTGGATGTAGGAGCCTTCACCTTGCTGTCTTACTTTGATTTTATACTTTCCTCTTCCTCATCTGAAAAGGATGGAGGAAAATATCTTTTCACCAAGAAAGTAACATTCTATAGTTTTATTTTCCCCGTGTTGGGGAATTTCCCCAGCTAAATACTTGTCTTTTGAGTCCTTTGTCAAGCGAAGAGTACACTGCTCTTGGCTTCAGAGATTCTATGCTGCTGTTCTCTGAGATATTTCTAAAGACTTGTAGGTTTCCAATTCCTCAAAAATTGTGTGATCAAGGGAGAGGTGTTTACTCATCTCCTGGCATATACTCTGGTCTGTGAAAAACCAAAAGTACTGTTTTTTGCCCTGGAACTGCAAGTAGCATTCTCTCTCCACAGCTCCCCCCAACTCGGCCACAATGTTTCTCATCCCAGGACCACCACTCCGGACTGAGACCCAGATCAGCAGCTTAATTACCCTAGGGCATGTGGGCTTAAAGCATCAGAAGTAGACACTGCTGTTTCAGTGGCTTCTGCTGTCCTGTGGCTGGGGCTCACCAAGCTCTCCTCTGACCCAGGTGAAAGAACTTTCTCACTGACCTGAAGTTGACCTTGGCATTTGTGCATTGAGAAATCTGGAAACAGCAGCAGCTGCCTGTGATTCAATACCCTGAAACTCCTATTTGTGCTGGCTCACTCTTATATGATTCTAGTGAGACACACTTTTTCTGCTGTCCTTCCAGGCTGTCTTGGGCTGGAAATCTGTTTCAGTTCATCATTTTCTGTCTTTTTCTGTTCTAGAATTTGTTTAGAGTCATTTTTAAAGATATTTTAAGGGCTTTGGGAGGAGAGGTAGGTCAGGTTCATGCTTCTCCTCCTCCACCTTGGCTCCACTGAGAAAGAAACAATTTAAATGTCCTGAAACCCCAGTCAGAGTTACACACAGTCTTGAAGTTTCTGCATTAAAGAATCAGAAAACTTGGAATATGATATTCTGGAAAGCTTGAATTACAACCCGGAATCCACTACTAAGTAAAATTAAGAATAATCATTCAGGGGGAAAGATTAACACTTACTCAGGGTAAACACTCATAATTTTGCAAAAATTGCTGGGAAAACTGGAAAACAGTATGACACAAACTAAGCATCGATCAGCATTTTACAATATGTACCAAGATAAGGGCAAAATGGGGACTTGACTTAAACATAAGGGTGATAAGATAAGCAAATTAGGAGACAAAGAATAGATTACCTATAAGATCAGGGAAAAGGACTTGACCAGTTAAGAGATAGAGAACATTATGAAATACAAAATATATAATT
This sequence comes from Bettongia penicillata ogilbyi, assembly GCA_023548195.1. Lineage (NCBI taxonomy): Eukaryota > Metazoa > Chordata > Mammalia > Diprotodontia > Potoroidae > Bettongia > Bettongia penicillata. Next base: position 139,643 of record JAJHZJ010001042.1, read on the forward strand.
TTGCTTACATTAAATTAAGAAGATTTCACACATAGCCAATGCAACCAAGATTAGAAGGAAAGCAGAAAGTCTGGAAACTATTTTTCCTACCAATGTTCTAATAAAGGCCTTGTATCTAAAATGTATGGAGAATGGAGTTAAATTTATAAGAATACAAATCATCCCTCAATTGTTGAAAGGTCAGTGAATATAAACAGACAGTTTTCAGGTGAAGAAATTAAAGCTATGTATAGTCATATGAAAAAATGCTTCAAATCACCATTGATCAGAGAAATACAAAAAGAATTCTGAGATACAACATCATGTCTATTAGATTGGTTAATGATGACAGAAAAAGAAAATGATAAGTGTTGGAGAAAATGTGGAAACATTGGAACACAAGTATATTGTTGGTGAAGTTGTGAACTAATCCAACTATTCTGAAGAACAATTTTGAACTATGTCCAAAGAGGTATAAAATTATGTATAACCTTTTATCCAGCAGTACTAGTAATAGGTCTGCATCCCAAAGAGATAATATAGAAGGGAAAAAGATGCAAATATGCAAAAATATTTACAGCAGTACTTTTTGTGGTATCTAAGTACTAGAAATCAAGGGTATGCCCATTAATTGGGGAATGGCTAAACACGTTGTGGTATATGAATGTAATGGAATATTATCATGCTAGAAGAAATGATGCACAACCAGATTTCAGGAAAACTTGGAAAGTCTTACATGGACTGATGCTGACAAAGTGAGCAGAACATTGTACCCAGTAAAAGCAACATTGTGCAACGATAAACTTTGATGTACTTGGCTATCTTTAGTAAAGCAATCATCTAAGTCAATTCCAAAAGACTCAGGATGGAAAACACTATACATGTCCAAAGAAAGAATTATGGAATCTGAATGCATCTTGAAGTATACTATTTTCACCTTATTTTTTTGTATCTTTTTTTTTCCTCTTTTTTTTTCTTTTATACTGATTCATCTATCATAACACAACTAATGTAAAATATATTTAATATGATTCCACATATATAACTTATATCAAATCTCTTGACATCTTATGGAGTGAGGAGTTGTGTGATGGGGGAAGGTTAGTTGGGCAGAAGATAAATATTTAGAACTCCAAGTCTTATAAAAATGAATGTTGGAAACTTTCTTCCATGTAATTGGAGAAAAATACTATTAAGAAAACAGTTCCTGCCCTCAAGTAGCTTAGAAATTAATGTGGAGACAAAATGAAAATAATTACATGCAAAGCATGCTATATGTAGGATAATTAGGAAATTATTAATGGGCATGGGGAATAGTATCCTTCATACTGCTTAGAATGGATTATACTGACCCTTCACTATCTATCAAAAACCTGGTCTTAGAAGGAGTTTTTAAGCACGTGTTGGTCATATATTGTGTTCATTCATGTTTCATGAGTCTAGGCCCCATCTGCTGACCAGTTCATGTTTCAGATCTTCAGAACACTTCAGCAGAGCTGCTATAATAAAATATTGTTGCAAGGTCAAAAAAAGCAGTGCATTGTTCACCTCTTCCTAAGACATTCTCTTTTTCTAGGACATGCCTGATTCAGAGATCAGGGGACAAAAAGTTGACAACGGAAGAAGAGGGTCTGACAAGAGGAAGTATAGGGGTTAGCCTTGGCAATGATATAGGCTATTAGTCTTATGAGTAAATAGTGAATAGTGTGATACACATAGAAATGCTGAAGATACTGAGAAACTTTGAGTTGTATTAGTTATATGATGGCTTCAAATTTCTAAATAAAAATGATGATTTTCCAATGCAAGGTCTTGGGAGACAGATCACGGTTTGAGGAGAGTAGGAAAAAGTTCGGAATGTTAGATAAAATGAATGCCAAGGGATGTCAATCAATAAGAAGCATTGCCAAGGACAATGAAAATTTATTTCAATTTTCATTAATTTGCCACGGATAATCAGCATGTGTTTTTGACTTTTTGGCATCACTTTGCAGCTGGCAATAAGGGATTATGTACCTAGGTCAAGAAGAGACCTCAAAGGCTAACTTGTTTGAGTCATTCATTTTACAGAAAATTGATTTAAAGCACAAGGAAATTAAATGAATTGGTCAAGCTCACCTTGGCAAGTATGAAATTAAGATGGGATTTGAAAGTCTATCCAATGATTCCAGAACCTCTGCTCATTCCCCTTTACTGTGAAAGATGAAGATAAAATGGAAAATACTGTATGATATGTTCTGCAGGTTTGCCATCTATTTGCATTGATAAAAAATTAATATGCTATATGCTAAATGATTGATATAGATTAAAATTGTGAGAGATTATTGTGTAACAGAGTGGTTAGGAAAGGTTTCATTAAAGACTGAAGAAAATAGCAAGGCCTCAAAAAGGATAAAATTCACTGTCGATGAGTTATATCAATGGTAGGTGATAATTGTCAGCAGTTCCAAGGTATACTGGAGCTCCCTTCTTTTCTGCTTTCATGTGCCACCAAAAGTCTTCTGGTCTTGATGAATTTCTCCTTGACCCAAGCTTGACAAATCAGTTGGAATTCCCACATTTCACATGCTTATTTCCCCTTCTGTGCTATAGGATATATTTCCCTGAGAAAGATCACTGGAGTCTTAGAATAGGTGCACATCTTGCTCAGATGGATTCTTAGACTTATTTTTTTTTTTACCTATTTCCTCCTCACTGTTTTCACTGGTATTCCTTACAGAAGATGCCCAGACTTTCACTGACCATCTAACCAGGAGCAAGGCCCCAATAAGGTCATGATAGGTAGAAAAAGTCTATAGCATTCTACTTAGAGGGTACAAATGCATACTTGCTTACATGTTTTCATCTTTTCAGGAAGGAGAGAAATCTAAGCTTTCTAAAGTATGACAATACATTTTCTGCTCAAGTCTATAATAATTTTCATTTTGGAAAACATACACACATACATACATATACATTTACATATATGATGTATCAAATGAGTATTGAAAGGTTAACTTCAATCTTGGGGAATAACCTTCTAAGAATAAACATCATGATATCTCGTGTTTTCCCTCCAAAAAATTTCTCTAATATTTGAATTTATCTTTTTTTCTAGTTCAATCCACCTCAAAGGGATGATCAGCTCTTCTTTCCCCTATGCTACAAACATGTTTATGATAAAAATCTTAACATAAATCATTTACTTTTCATTACAAAAAAACCCCAAAAAACAAAAAAAACAGAAATGGGATTCATTCCCCAAGTCTATTCAGGATGAAAAATTACATTGCTTCTTTCCTTGACGTCACTGGATAGAGAAAACTTATAGCACCAGTAGATATACAAAATAGCCTAAGAACTGTAAGATCTTGAATTTGGAGCTATAAACTCTATCTCTCTCTTCATTTTGCAGGGGAGAAAATTAAGAATAAGAGAAATTAAGTGACTTGACCAGGGTTACAACACCAGTTAGACTCTGAGATGGGATTTGAACTCAAGTCTTCCTGACTTCAAGACTAAATTTCTAGTCACTGTACCATCCAAGTGTATCTATGATACTTTGGTGAAAGAAGCATATGTATCACTTAATCATGCTTAAGACCTGCTTTTCCTTGCATCTTTGTTTATTCCCTTGAGTTCTCAGCAACTATACACCTAACCCACTCTTGCCAAAGCTCCTGATGCTTTGACATCTACACTCTGAACATCCCCTTTTGATTGATTCATATTCTAATTCCCAGACTGGGTTCATATATTCTTTGTCTGATAGCCTGCAACCTTGTCCCCACCTAACTTTGCAGTTCTGTTAGGTTCCATGCCCACTGAAACCCTTGTCATCGTAGTCTTTTACTCCTTTTCTTCTTACCAGCAACCCCTCAGATTCATGCCCACAGCATTATGGGAAACAGACTACTTTTCCTTCACTTCATATGGGCTCCATTTTTTGAGGTGGAAAGAAACATATAGTATACATTATGAAAAAATTAATTTTTTATTTTCAATTTTGACAAACAACATAAGTCAGCTAATGGTTTTTAGCTTCTGTGAAGGAACAATTCAGAGGCAATCACTCATTTATTACGAACTTATTTTTACAATTTACTGAACAGTAATGTACAATCCACATTTTCTAATCTATAGAATACTCAGTATGAGGTATAAAATGGTACATAGCCTGACAATAGCTCTTAAATGTTATTAAAATGAAGAGATAAGAATGGTAAAAAGAGCCATCATTCTCAAACGGGCACCAACCAGACATGACAGAACTACAAAATATAGCAGAAATAATTTATGTAAATAAAAATATGTACATCCAATAACTAATAATATTTGTAATTAAAGTGATAAAAATTCCAAATGCACAATAAACATTTTATCTGAAAATGCATACACTAACCATCAAAAAGATGGGACAATATCTGACGTGAACAATAAGAGACAGAAAAAAAAATCTGGAATTTAATGCAGCAGTAACCTAGCAAGCATAAAGCACAACTCATGCCAAATACTGAAGCCTTATAGCTATAAATTTAAGCACAGGGGGATTCATGTATCACGTTTGTGAACCTCCAACTAGAAATCCTTAAGTACTATATTAAGGATGACTATAAAATCTAAAGTGGTTTTAAGTATCAACAAAATTCCCTTCCTTTTTTCCTCCCCCAGTCTCTTTTCTTTTTCGCTTCTCTCTATTTTTGTATCTCTATGAAATTATGTTGTTGTTATTCTTAAGGATAGATATGATCTGTTTTATACAAATAGATTTTTTCTCTTTTTACATCATTCAAATTTTCCACTGCATCCCTTCTTCCCTTCTAGAGAAAACTATCTCCAATATCAGTTTATACAGAAGAAAAATTAGGAGAAAAAAAGAAAAAATATCACTGAAATAGAATTATATATTGAAAATAAATCTGTTATTACAGGAAATAAGTCATACTTGGGGACCTGCTGCCAAATCTACAAAAATCTTCTCTAGATTTTCTAATGAGAATATAGTGAAAGTTTGAACAAACATCATAATTATCTATTTTTCTTTGTCATATTTATTTTAAATCATCTCAATCTCTACACCTCGATGCTAAGTAGGTACTGTTTATAGGATACCTAGTTGCATAGGCACATTGGAAAAGAGACCTAAAACAGAAAAAGTTCATTACCTAATTTAAATTGTTTAGATCAGTCTTCATATCCTGTTGCCTCCCATTGAGTTGTAGAAAAGGGTAAATAAGTTTTTGAATATCCAATTCATATGCCTTTGTCACTATATTACAAATTGGCAGATTTAATCATCCTGGATTAAATCTGAAATAATTGTCATGGATTTAATCACTGGATGAATAATGCTGTAGAATACTTACTCATCAGGTTACTCCAGTATGGATCCTAGCACTAGTGATCATCATATTAATGATAACTAAACTATTACATCCGCTGATGTGGCTCCAGGTATAATTATAATTATGACACAAAGCAATTAGTATAAGAACATACACACAGTAGGAGCATAAAAAACAATAAACAAACTGCTTTTTTTTAAACTGCTACTCCACAGTTTTCTAAGTCTCTTTTCTCCCTACATGCTTATCCTGGAGGCTGGGAAAACAAATCAATTTCATGGTAAGTTTTAAGTTTTCATGCTTTATTTTAAACTGCAATTTATTATTTAGTCTCACAGAATTTCAGAACTGAAAGGGACCTCAAAGGCTATCTAGTCCATTCCATACTCATAGGAGAATCTCCTCTTAAATATCCCCAAACATAATCATCTATATCATGTAGATTACTTGGAGTAATGAAAAATGAAACCTATGGAAGAAATTCTATTCTTTGTTTAACAATTCTAACAGAAAGATGGATGTGTGTATGTATATACACATGCACTTATGTGTATATACATATATCCAAATATATGTCAAAACCATATATAGCCAAAAGGCATATAAGCGTATGTATATATATATATATATATATATATATATACACACATATATACACACACACACACACACATACACACATAAGTATACATATATATCTATATATACATATATGTGTATATACACATATATGTATATATATACATACATAGAGATAATGTGAAGACATATTTACACAATATATGTATATAATATGCATGTGTACACACTAATGCAGACATATATGTGTGTAAATGCACACATACATATTTATTCATATATGTTTTTGTGTATATATACATATATATGTACACATATATATATTGTTTTGATATTATATCCTTTTATAAATATGTGGCCCTCCACACTGAACCTTCCATTTTAACAAATTAAAACAGTTAATCAAAACTAACTGATACAATAACTGACAGTACATGAAGCATTTCACTCCTAGGTTGTTCCACTTATTACAGAATAATAAAATTTAGGGGTTTTAAAGGATTTTAGTTGACATCTAGTCCATAAAAATAATCTTCACTTAAAACATACAAAAAAAGTGGTAATTGAACCTCCGTTTAAATCTTTTTCTCCCAACAATGTATATTATTCTCCTTGTTTACTTTTCATCACCCATCATCAATTCGTGAAGGTATCTTTTTTCCTGTGAGTTCTTTTATAATTTATCAAAATCAAATAACATTCTATTACATTCAGTTCCACGTATAATATGAGGTATTCTCCAGGTGATAAATGTTCAAAGGATGTGAAGTTAGTTTTCAGAGGTAATCAAGGCCATCAATAGTTTCATGAAAAAGAAATGTTCTAAATAAATATTGATTGAATAAATGCAAGTTAAAGCAACTCTAAGATATTACTTCACACATATCATATTGACCAACATGACAGGAAAAGAACACGACAAATTCTGGAGGGGATGTGGAAAAAAAATTGTGTCAGAAACATGCTGTTGGTGGAGTTATGAAATGGTCAATTCATTCTGGAGAGTCATTTGAAACTAAATTTAAAGGGCTATAAAATTGTACCTACACTTGCAACCAAAAATACTACTACTAATTCTGTGGCCTTAAAAGACCAAAGAAAAGTGAAAATGACCTATATGTAAAAAATACTTATGGAAGCTCTTTTCATGGTGTCAAAGAATTGGAAATTGAAGAAATATCTATCCATTGGGGAATACCTAGACAAGATGTGGTAATATGATTGTGATAGAATGATATTGTGTTACAAAAATGACAAGAAGAATGGTTTTAGGTAAACCTGGAAATATTTATATTTACTGATGCCAAGTGAAATGAGCAGAATTAGGAAAATATTGTAAAAAAGTACCATGACATTGTAAGGATGATCAATTTTCAAAGTCCCAATTACTATGATCCAGAAAAACATCCAAGACAGTTCCAAAGAATGCACGTTGAAAAATGGTATCCATTCAAGAATGAACTGATGGACTCTGAGTACACATTGAAGCACACATTTTTTAAACTTTTATTTCCTTTCTCCTGCTTGTTTTCTTTTGCAGCATGGCTAATGTGGAAATAGTTTTGAATGATTTCACCAGCATAATTGATATTATTATTATATTGCTTGCCTTCTTGAGGAGTAATGAAGAGTCAAGAGGGAGAAAAAATTTGGAACTCATAATTTTAAATAAAGTTAAACATTACATGTAATTGGGAAATATTTAACAAAGTAAATTAAAATATATTTAAAAATGCACATGCAAAGCACTGAGCTTGATTCAGCCTTGTCCACTGGTAGTTTTAAGTACAAAACTAGAATAAAATGAGACTCTTCTAAAGCATTCAACAGGTACAAAAAGTATTCATTTAGTCATAGATGGTGAATGGCATTCAGAGAAGGGAAGAGATGCTCTTCCAAAATAAAGCATTGATTTAGTTGAACACAGCTTCAAGGTGTGATTTATGCTGTTACCCTGTGGTCACAAGTAGGAGGAAAATGCTCCTGTCCTTTAGGTACTGCCTATATTGAATACAAGAAAAGAGTGGGCAATATCAATGTCACTTCCTTAGTTTCCTGTGCCAAACTACAAGGACAGTTTCAATACCTCTGTAAGGAAAAATTAATTAAACTTCTATAGAGTAAGGGCAATGTGGGAGGATTAAAATATTATTCCTACTACACTACAGTTTGTTTAGTTATATTTTAATGAATGGACATTGTCTCTGTGGTGTTTAGCATACACAGGCATCTATTTGTGTCATTTTTTTCCTTCCTTGAATATATGCCAAGTGTTGGTGCTTTAGTCAAATTATATTGCTCATTTAATTTTGCTTACTATTTAAAAGTTTTCTAAATAGTTGAACCAATTAACAGCACAATCAACATTGTATCCGGATGCCTTTTTTTCCCTTAATATCCCTCTAATATTTACTATTTCTATCTTTGAGATATTTGTCATTTTGATGAATGTAACACAAAACCTTGAAATTGTTTAATTTTTCAATTATTATTAGTGATTTTGAGTATTTTTCTTCATATCTTTTGACTACTTACTGCTGATTGAATCTTCATTATTTTCTTTCTGATTTCATTTTCGAAGTTGTCTCTTTCAGTCTTTCTCTTCTTACTCTGAGAACCCCTGTGGCCCATTCTAGACTATTCCTTGATGTTATAGCTAATGCAATGCTTTTTTTATCATCTGAGATTTTATCCTGGTATCTCTTAAATCATACCATTTATTAATTACATTAAAAGTAGACTTTTCTTTCATTATTTGCCCTGCATATTTTCTGTTGTTTTTCCTCTTATTGGGGTTTAGTAGCTTACTTTCTCCCTCTTAATGGGTGGAAGACTGGTTAAATATCAGATAGAAGACTACAAAAGTGTTATGCCTCTTGTGATTTTCTTCACGATTAGCTCCTGAAGCTTCTAGTCCCAGGGTGTCTAGGATAGGGGCAGTGGGGCAACTGGAATGTGAAACTAATAGACAGCCTTTCTTTTTTGTTTGTTTTAAAATTACCCATTGGATTTGCCAGGAAAGAAATTCTTTTCTTTCCCCTCTACGTATTATTTTTTCCATTAATTTTTATTGTTGAAGCAAAGGTAAAAGGAAAAAACGGCTTTATTTGGTAACTTTCACTTCATCATATTGCCAGGGATTTCTGCCCATTTTTTCTTGTTCTTCCTTTTAAGTCAGAATTAAAAAAAAAAAAAACAATCATTTTCCCACATGATAGATCTTTAAATACTTAAAGAAAACTATCTTGCTACCCTGTAAGTCTTCTCTTTTCTGTACTGAACATTCCCCAGTTCCTTCTAATAATCCTAAACATTTTTTCTAATATCCTCATCATATTAATTTTCCTTTTCTGGATAAATTTCCTCTTGTCCTTTGTGTCGCACACAGAAATGAAGACAATTGTCTTGATACCACCAAGGAAGATAAAATAAAAGTGTGTTTTGTTTTGAATATCATCTTTTTGTTAAAGGAGCATAAAATCTTATTCATTTTAATGGCTACTACATCATAATATTCACCTATATTTTAGTCAAAATAAGTCACTTCTAGAAGATTCAAGTTTTTTTTCACAAGAATTGTCCACCCATACCTTCCTCAACCTGTACTTATGTATTCACTCTTCTTTATATCAGTGCCATTAAGTATGCATACATATTACTATTTTCTCATCAAATTCAGTCCATTATTCTAGTATACCAAGATCTTAATCCTACAGTGGGTTGTGCTTGTCCTTCATTTTTTAAGCGAACCATGACATTCGGGAAATTATGACAGGACTTGCAGTTGATTTTGATTTGCTTGAAGGAGGACTGTGCAAGATCACCAGTCTCATTTTCTCCTCCAGAGCCATTTGGACTCAGTGACCAGATATCCACTTAACTGGTCTGGAACATCTTCCAGTGATAATTTCAGGTGACAGGAATAGGGATGCAGAAAAATGAAAACACTTCCTGTTCTGGTTGCTTAATTCAGTTCCTGATTGACACTGAATCATCATCATGATTTAGATAGCCCCGAGTTTTTGCTATCCTCCCCTGTACTCTCAAAAATATAATCATACAAAAAGTGTTATCATCCTGAAATCCATGCAATTTTTAGAGCTATATATTTTGAAAGCTCACTAGAGTGAACTCTCTTTAACTCCCTTTGGAGTTAAATTCTTTTTTTTTTCTTTCTTAAACCAAATAAAAAGTTCCTTTATTTTTTTGACCCACCACTAAGACTGCAGGTTTGGTCTTTTCTACTCCTAGGTAACTTATTTTAGCCTCTAGATGGAAAACATCATAAAGTAATAAAAGATAAATGACTGGAAACTTCTAAAGTAACCAATAGACAATGCAATTGTCTAAAAATAAAATATGATTGTGCACTTGCAGTGCACATGTCACTAACCTGGAAAGTTGTCATTTGACAACTAGTAACTTACATTTTGTTTCATTATTTAAATGTGAAGTTCCTGACATCTACTTATACTTTTTGACACAAATGGCACTAAATGAAATGCCATAGAGCTGTCTTTCAGTTTATTTTCTTTAACTTATCAAATAAATGATTAGTATAAGATTTTTTTCTCAAGTATTTTTTTCTCAAGCATTCTGCACTCTGTGGTAATATTTAGCAATGCATTTTTATTTTTCCTGATGAACATTTTCATGCGTATTTAAATGCTTTATTTATAGAGTGCCTTTTCACCTCAAAGTTTGAAAACCTGAAAGCTCAAATATATTGCTTCATTCTTCTTCTTAATATCTTTGAGAGATAAAGGGACAGATATCCTCATAAGACAGATGGAGAAATTGCGGGTAAGAGGATATGGCACTTATTCAAGGTCACATGACTTGTCATGGAGGTAGTTAGCAATATCATCCAATTCTTTCCATAAGGATTTGAATTGGGATCATCGGTTTCCTGAAGAAATTTCTCTTAGTCCCCTCCCACATGATCCTTCCCCTAGACAACCTGATTGACTCTAATGTCCCTGATGCAGCTACCTGGCAGGGAAGCATAAAGGTTCCATTCTTTTATAGTCAGACTTGATGGATATCTGAAACTGTGTAAGTCACTATACTCTGATGACTAACTGACCAAATGCAGTTTCCAAATGGAGAAGGAGAGACAGGGTGATAACCAGAGAAACTAAATATAAAATTACTGTCATAGTGCAAAAGTAAACCTCTTCTTATTTAGAATGTTCAGTGATTTGCAGGTGTCTTGTTTTATCCCAATATCTAACCTTAAAAAAGAGTGTGCTGATGTTAGAATACCTCCTACAAGGGCTGTTCTGGCCATATTTGATAATGTTTATCTATCTGAGAATATGGGATTGTACACACCAATTCTATTGTTTTTATTTCTTCCACATATATCTCCTGTGTGCAAAGCAATTGTTTATTTCTGTTTGAGGCATTTGTTTTGTAACTATTGCTCTTTGATTGACCTATAGCACTGAGCAGTTTAGTGACTTACCTAGAATTACATAACCAATACATATCTAAGATGATCATGGTTCTTTGGGAATTTCATACTCGGGGCTAGCTTCCTATCAATCATGTCTATCATTACATACAATTTATATTTGTTGTCTGTAAAAGACCAAACCAATATCCTGCCTTTATTAATTTATTTATGGTTTTTATTATATTTTCTTTTCTTTTCAAACAAAGGTCAATCTCTCCTTTCCACATTCACCTCCCTTACCATCTATCATTCAAAAACCAAGAGAAACAAAAATATATATTCAGGCAAAACACATGTTTGCAATTTGTGTTTAAAAAAAATAAGTTAGTTCAAAAAAATTTCCATATAGGACATAAACTAAAAAGAGTCTCATTCTATAATTCTGAGCCTTTGATCCCTTTAGCAGGAGAAGAATAGAATGTTTCATCATTAATTAACTGGAATCATTGTCATTCAATTACATTTCTATATAACTAATTTATTAATTCCCTAATTTATAAATATCCATTCAGATTTCAAAATTTTGCCATATCAGAGTTATAAATGTTTCTATACATTCTTATTTTTAAAATTTTGATTTTTCATTATGAATTCTCTATTATGTTCAATATGTTTCCTTAGCGATTGAGAAGAAAATAAATAAAAAAACCCATTGAAAATACCAAATGCAAAGTGCCAAAGATATTTCTTCCTTAAGGAGTTTGAAGAAGGCAGGAGGAGGTGGAGGAGAGAGAGAGAGAGAGAGAGAGAGGAGAGAGAGAGAGAGAGAGGAGAGAGAGAGAGAGAGAGAGAGAGAGAGGAGAAAGAGAGAGAGGAGAAAGAGAGAGAGAGAGAGAGAGAGAGAGAGAGAGAGAGAGAGAGAGAGAGAGAGAGAGAGAGAGAGAGGAGAGGAGAGAGAGAAGAAAGAGAAAAGAAAATTAAACAAGAAAAAGAAAAAAACGCGTCAATATGCATTTAGAAATTATTCATCAATTCTCTCTTGGGAATTCGACAGCACTTCTAATCATGAGTCCCTTTAGCACTGGGGAAAATTACATTGATCAGAGTCGCTAAGTTTTTCACAACTAATTGTGTTTACAACATCGGTGTTAACTTTGTACATTGTTCTGGTTTTACTCACTTTAGTTTGCATCAAACCATATAAAACCATATAAAAACCTTGCCAGGTTTATCTGAAACCATCATCATCATCATCATCATCATCACTTCCTTTAGTACAATAATGTTTAACCAAAACCATATACCATAACTTGTTTCGCCATTTTCCAATTTACAGTTATTCCTATAGTTTTCAATTTTTGCTGCCAGAAAAAAGAGCTGCTATAAAAATATTTTGGACATAAGTGTCCTGTGCCTTTTTCCATGACATTTTTGTGGTATTGAACTGAGTTATACGGCTAGGTTAAAAGGTATGCACTATTTTATAGTCTTTGAACATAGTTCCAAACAATTTTCCAGAATGGTGGGAATAATTCATTGTTTTATTAACAGAGCACTAATGTACTTATTTTCTTCCATCTTCTCCCAGCACTTACAATTTTAAGAAAAACTCAAATTATTTCTATTTTCTAGAATGGTTTAATGTTTATTTATTTATTCTTTGTTTTCAACATTCATTTCCACAAAATTTCGAGCTCTAAATTTTCTCCCCATCTCTCCCCTTCTCCACTCCAAAATGCTGTGCATTCTGATTAGCCCTTCCCCAAATCTGCCCTCCATTCTTTCGAACACTTCCCTTCCCTTATCCCCATCTTCTCTCGTGTCCTATAGGGCAAGATAAACTTCTACACCCCATTACCTGTATTTCTTATTTGCCAGTTGTATGCAAAAACAATTCTCAACATTCATTCCTAAAACTTTGATTTCTGACTTCTCTCCCTTCCTCTCTCCCTTCCATTTTCACTGAAAAGACAAGCAATACAACATAGATTCCATATGTGTAGTTTTGCAAATGACTTCCACAGTGATCATGTTGTGTAAGACTAACTATATTTCCCTCCATCCTATCATGCCCCCCCTCCATTTATTCTTTTCTCTCATTTGGCCTTGTCCCTTCCCAAAAGTGTTTGCTGCAAGTTGCTCCCTCCTCCCATTCATCCTCCTTTCTATCATAGCCTCCCACTGCACTTATTCCCTTTTCCCCTACTTTCCTGCAGTGTAAGATAGATTTTCATACCAAACTGAGTGTGCAGAATATTCCCTCCTTAAGTCAAATGTGATGAGAGTGAGCTTCACTTTTTCTCTCTCATATTCTCTCTTACTCTTCCATTGAAAAAGCTTTTTCTTGCCTCTTTTATGAGAGATAATTTGTCCCATTTAATTTCTCCTTTTCTTCTCCCAATATATTCCTTTCTTATCCCTTAATTTTATCATTTTATATATCACCCCTTCCTATTCAACTCACCCTGTGCTATCTCTCTCTCTCCCTCTCTCCCTCTTTCTCTCTCCATCTCTCTCTCTCTCTCTCTCTCTCTCTCTCTCTCTCTATATATATATATATATATATATATATATATATATACACACACGTGTGTGTGTATGTGTGTGTGTGTGTGTGTGTATAATCCCTCCCTACCCAGATACTGAGAAAAGTTTCAAGAATTACAAATATCATCATTCCATATAGGAATGTAAACTGTTCAAGCTCTATAACTTTAGTAAGCCCCTTATGACTTCTCTTTCCTGTTTACCTTTTCATGCTTCTCTTGATTCTTGTGTTTGAAAGTCAGATTTTCTATTCAATTCTACGCTATCCTTCAATAATTATTGAAAGTCCTCTATTTAATTGAATTATCATTTTTCCTTTGAAATATTACACCCAGTTATGCTTGGAAGGTGATTCTTGGTCTTAATCCTAGTTCCTTTGACTTCTGCAATGTCATATTCCAAGCCCTTCCATACCTTAACGTATAATCTGGTAGTTCTTTGGTTATCTTGATTGTATTTCCACAATGCTCAAATTGTTACTTTCCAGCTGCTTGCTATAGTTTTTCCATGACCTGGGAACTCTGGAATTTAACTACAATATTCCTAAGAGTTTCTCTTCTCAGACCTCTTTCAGGAGGTGATTGGTGGATTCTTTCAATATTTATTTTGCCCACTGGTTGTAGAATATCAATTTTCCTTATTTCATGAAAGATGATATCTATGCTTTTTCTTTGGTCATAGTTTCCAGGTAATTCCATAATTTTAACTTGTCTCTCCTGGATCTCTTTTGTAGTTCAGTTGTTTCTCCAGTGGGATATTTCACATTACCTTTTGCTTTTTCATTCTTTTGGGTTTTTTTGTAATTTCTTGGTTTCTCATAAAGTCCTTAACTTACATGTGCTCCTTTCTAATTTTTTTAATGTATTTATTTAACTTTTTACTTACATTTTCACAAAATTTTGGGTTCCAAATTTTCTCCCCTTTTATCCCCTCCCCCCACCCCAATACACCGAGGATTCTAATTTTCCCTATCACCAATCTGGTCTCTCTTCTATCCTCCCTCCCTTCTCTTGTCCCCATCTTCTCTTTTGTCCTGTAGGGCCAGATGACATTCTATTCCTCATTAACTGTATTTCTTGTTTCCTAGTAGCAACAACAATACTAACCAGTTGTTCCTAAAACTTTGAGTTTCAAACACTCCCCACCCCTCCCTCCCCACCCATTCCCTTTGGGAAGGAAGGCAATTCAATATCGGCCATATCTACGTAGTTTTGCAAATGACTTCGATAATAGTTGTGTTGTGTAAGACTAACCATATATCCCTCCATCCTATCCTGCCCCCCATTGTGTCTATTCTGTCTTTTGATCCTGTCCCTCCCCAAGTGTTGACTTCAAATTGCTCCCTCCTCCCATTGCCCTCCCTTCCATCACCCCCCCCTTGCTTATCTCCTTCTCCCCCACTTTCATGTATGGTAAGATAGGTTTTCATACCAAAATGAGTGTACATTTTATTCCTTCCTTTAGTCAAATGTGATGAGGGTAAACTTCTTGTTTTATTTCTCAGTTCTCCTCTTTTTCCCTCCACTAAAACGTTTCCTGCTTGCCTCTTGAATGAGATATAATTTGCCCCATTCCATTTCACCCTCTTTCCTCCCACTGCATTTCTCTCTCACCATTTACCTTAATTTCTTTTAAGATATGGTCCCATCCTATTCAATTCATTCTGTGCTCTCTGTCTCTGTATGTGCGTGCATGTGTGTATGTGTGTGTGCATGCACACATGTACGTGTGTGTGTGTATGTGTGTGTGTGGTCCCATCAAATACCTAGAAACTGAAACGTTTTAAAAGTTATAAATATCGTCTTTCAATGTAGGAATGTAAACAGTTCACTTTTGGTAAGTCCCTTATGACTTCTCTTTGTTGTTTACTTTTTCATGCTTCTTCTCATTCTTGTGTTTGATAGTCAAATTTTCTTTACAGCTCTGGTCTTTTCATCAAGAATGATTGAAAGTCCTCTGTTTCATTGAAAGACCATATTTTCCCCTGAAGTATTATACTCAGTCTAGCTGGGTAGGTGACTCTTGGTTTTAGTCCTAGTTCCTTTGACTTCTGGATTATCCTATTCCACGCCCTTCCATCTCTTAATGTAGAGGCTGCTAGATCTTGTGTTATCTTGATTGTATTTCCACAATACTGGAATTTTTTCTTTCTAGCTGCTTGCAATATTTTCTCCTTGACCTGGGAATTCTGGAATTTGTCCACAATGTTCCTAGGAGTTTCTCTTTTTGGATCTCTTTCAGGCGGTGATCGATGGATTCTTTCAATACTTATTTTGCCCTCTGGTTGTAGAATCTCAGGGCAGTTTTCCTCAATAATTTCATGGAAGATGATATCTAGGCTCTTTTTTTGATTATGACTTTCAGGTAGTCCCATAATTTTTAAATTGTCTCTCCTGGATCTATTTTCCAGGTCAGTTGTTTTTCCAATGAGATATTTCACATTCTCTTCCACTTTTTCATTCTTTTGGTTTTGCTTTATGATTTCTTGGTTTCTTAGAAAGTCATTAGCCTCCATCTGTTCCATTTTAATTTTGAGAGAACAATTTTCTTCAGTGAACTGTTGACCCCCTATTTCCATTTGGCTAATTCTGCTTTTGAAAGCATTCTTCTCCTCATTTGCTTTTTGAACCTCTTTTGCCAATTCAGTGAGCCTATTTTTCAAGGTGTTGTTTTCTTCAGCATTTTTTTGGGTTTCCTTTAGCAAGGTATTGACCCGTTTTTCATGCTTTTCTTACATCTCTCTCATTTCTCTTCTGAGTTTTTCCTCCACCTGTCTAACTTGATTTTCAAAATCCTTTTTGAGCTCTTCCATGGCCTGAGCCCACCAGACATCCACCCCATATGCCTCGATACAGGGGCCCCGACCTCACCATCTTTCCCTGATGGTAAGAATTCTTCCTCGTCATCAGAATTGAAAGGCAGGAGCATCTGAACCCCATAAAAGTAGCTTTCTGTAGTCTTATTTTTCTTCCCTTTTCTGGGCATTTTCCCAGCCAGGTACTTGACTTCTGAGATTCCTGTCCACCCCTGCCTAGATCTGCCCAGCTAGTGCTTGGGCTCTGAGATTCAAATGGGCTTTTGTGGCAGGCGCAGCTGCTATTCAATGTGAGCTTAAGTTCTGGTGCTTGGGTGGGGACAGGGCTGCCTCCCAGGCTCACTTCCCTCAGGGGCTTCATGCAGAGACCTTCAGTAATGGGGCGGGCGGGGGCAGGGCCGTCTCCCCGGCTCAGTTCCCTCGGTGGGTTTATGCAGAAACCTGAACTTCTGCCTGCTGCTGCCTGCTGTCCCGTGCCACCGCTGCTGCCTCTGCCGCTGCTCCTGCCACTACCTCTGCAGCTGCCTCTGCAGCTGCCTCTGATGCTCCTTCTTTCACTGCCTCCCAAGGGGGCCCGAGTCACGGAGACATCCTACTCCCCTGTCAGCCAGCCCATACGTCTCTCTCACTGACCCTAGCGTCTGTGGGTGGAGGGACCTTCCCGGCCACCGGCGGTTCCATCCCTGAAGCCTGCTTGGATCTGCTCCTCTCAGCCGCATGGCCAGGGCAGCTCAGGGGTGGACTCTGCTTTCCGGAGTAAGACGGACCCTTGGGGATGGCTATCCAGGGCTCTCTGTAACGGAAATGTTTTCCACTGTGTTTCTGCGCACCTTGCAGTGATCCAGAATTTGTGAGGAGTTCTTCTTGCAGGAAATATATGGGATGTGGTTTCGGAGCTAGCATACGTGAGTCTTTCTACTCTGCCATCTTGGCTCCACCCTCTCTTTTCTAATTTTTAAAGAGCTGTTTTCTTCAGTGAATTTTGAGCCTGCTATTTCATTTGGCTAATTCTGCTTTCTAATGCATTATTCTCATCAATGACTTTTTGGATCTCTTTTGCCAATTGAGTTAGCTTATTTGTAAAGATGTTATTTTCCACAGCATTTTTTTTTGAATCTCCTTTAGCAAGCTGTTGACTAGCTTTTCATGATTTTCTTGCATCTCTCTCATTTCTGTTCCCAATTTTCCTCCACCTCTCTTACTTGATTTTCAAAATCCTTTTTGAGCTTTTCCATGATCTGAGACTGTTACATATTTATATTGGATGTTTTGGATGCAGAAGTCTTGACTTTTAGGTCTTCCTCTGATGGTATGCATTGTTCTTCCTCATCAGAAAGGCTGGAAGAAAACTGCTCTTCACCAAGAAAGTAACCTTCTATAGACTCATTTTTCCCTTTTTTCGATATCTTCCCAGTCAGTTACTTGAAATTTTATTCCTTTGTCAAGAAGAGGGTATACTCTGGGTACCTGTAAGTTCCTCCAAGGTGACACAATCAAGGGAGAGGAGTTTACTCCTCTTCTGGTCTGCACTCTTTTTTGTGAGCAATCACAAACACTCTATTCTGACTAGGACCTGCCAGTGGTGTTCCCTCTCAAGAACCTCCACTGGTTACACCAGTAGGGCTTCTCCTCACCCTATTACTGTCACTCTGGACTGGGATCCAGATCAGGGGCTCAATTTCCCCAGGTTCTTTTGGAAGAGGCTTCCAAAAATGGACACTATGGTGCATTTGTGGGCTTCCCTTTGCCCCAAGGCTGGTGCAATAGGCCTTTCCTGTTGATCTTCCAGGCTGCCTTGGGCTGGAAATCTCTTTCCCTCTGTCGTTTTGTGACTTCTTCTACTCCAGGGTTTGTTTAGAGTCATTTCTTGCAGGTATTTTATGGTCTATGGGAGAGGGGAGCTTCTACAGGTGTGTCTTTCTCCCCTGTAGTATGTCCTTTTTTTTTTAATAGAAATGAACATCTTCTTTGTCAAATGGTTTGGCTGCATCTATTTAGATGATCATAAAATTCTTGTTTTTTAGTTATTCATGTGGTCAGTTATTCTTATAGTTTTACTGCTATTGAACTAGTCCTGGTGTAACTCTCAATTACTGTGATATATTGTTGTAAGCTGCTTGATAATATTTTATTTAATTATTTTTTGCATCAGTATTCATATGCTGGAGTTCATATGATCTGGAGTTTTCTCTTCCTGTTTTTTGATTTCCTTGGTTTAGATACAAGCCATATTTGTATCATTGAAGGAATTTGGTAGGAATCTTTTTTTTTTTACTTAATATTTTTTTTTCAAATCATTAATATAGTATTGGAATTCAGTTTTCTTCAAGTGTTTGGTCAAGTTTGTTTGTAAATTCATCTGACCCTGCAATTTTTCCTCACAGAGTTGAAATGGCAATCAAACTAGGATCCTTTGCTGTTTTAGTTTTACTAAAAGTGCCTCTGATTTAGTAATGTGGTTAAGGAGGTCTTTCCCACCCATTGACGAACCTGCTCATTGTGGGAAGCTTGATTAGGGGAGTTGTTTTGTAGTTGGATGCTACTGTTTTTTTTTTTCTATGTTGTTTTTTTCTATGGTATAATTTGGATCATAACAGGGTTATACCCTCTGACTCCAAAAAGTCTTTATCATTGACGTTGTTGACATTATTTTTAATAAAATTTGTCATATTTCTCTGATATGTTCTTTGACTACTCATTGTTTAGAATTAGATGATAGTTTCCAATAATTTAAATAGATTCTTCAAAGAATCCTTTACTGAATGTGTTTTTATTACATTTTATTGCATTGTATTTAACGTTTAGATTTTTTCCCTTTTTGTGAGTTTTTCTTTTTGCCTGCATATACGATTATTTTTGTGAATATGCCACACATGGCTGACAAATAAGCATATTACTTTGTATTATTATTCTGTATTCTCCAGAGGCCTACAATATATAACTTTTCTAAAATATATTAATCCCCTTAATTTATAAATTTCTATTTTATGATTATATTTGTCTATGCCTGAGAGCGATAAATTGAGATCCCTATTAGTATAATAATACTACATATTTCTAATTTTAAATCAATTAACTTTTGCTTCAAAAATGTGGATGGCATGTCAATTGATGCATGTGTGATCAGAATTGATATAAATATATAATATAAAGAGTATTTTAGCAAACACCTAGATACCTCATTGGATGGAGCATTGTGCCTGGAGTCAGAAAGAACTGAACTTAAATATGGCCTAAGACACTTACCAGTTCTCTGATCCTGGGCAAATCCCTTAACTTCTGTTTGATTTAATCTACTGAAGAGAGAAATGCCAAACCACTCCAATATCTTTTCCAGGAAAACTCCATGTGCTGAAAGGTCTGTAAGGGACAGACCTGATAAAATAAAAACCTTTAAGAAAAACTGTGATTTCTGAGGCTAAGATTTTGGCGTAGAAGTAGGGACTTCCTAGAGCTCTCTACTGAAACCCCTCAAGAAAATTATGAAAAGTAATGGTAAACAAATCCTAGAGCAGCAGAAGCCACAAAATGACAGACCAAAACAAATTTCAAGCCCAAGACTATCTAGAAGGTTGAGAAAGTATCTATTGCACCAAGGTAGGACAGGTGGGTGTGGGCAGTGCTTGTGTGGATGAAGCTGGAGCAGGCCTTAGGGTTCTGAGTTGTTAGCAGCTGTGGTGGTTTATAGACTTCTCAACTTATAAACACCAAAGACAGCTTTGAAGGTCATTGGGAAGGGTATTTTGCCTGACTGAGAGGGAAGCATGGTCTGGCCTCAGCCTTGGCCATACCCTATTGTGGTGCAGATACTGCTGAAGTGGAGGTTACTTCTAGAGCCCTCCACTTAACAATGGGCTCAAAAATCAAGCAATTTTCTGGGAAAATGATCAAATTGGGGGAGGGAAATGTACTATAGATTCTTACTTTCTTGGTGAAGTGGTTTTTCTTACATCATTGATGATGAGGAAGATCAAGAAGTAAACTAGAAGAAGGAAACAAAGTCAGAGGTCCTGCATCCAAAGCCTTCAAGAAAAATATGAATTGATCTCAGGACATGGAAAAACTCAAAAAGAATTTTGTAAATAAAGTAAGAGAAGTAGAGGAAAACTTGGAAAGAGAAATGAGAGTGATGCAAGAAAATCATGAAATACAAGTCAACAGCTTACTAAAGGAATACAGAAAAATGCTGAAGAAAAAACACACTAAAAGTAGGCCAATCCAAATGACAAAAGAAGTCCAAAAAGCCAAAGAGGAGTGGAATGATTTAAAAAGCAGAATAGACCAAAGGGGAAAAGAAGTGCAAGGCTCACTGAAGAATATAATTCCTTCAAAATTAGAATAGAGCAAATGAAAGCTAAGGACTTTATGAGAAACTAAGAAATAATAAAATAAAACCAAAAGAATGAAAAAAATAGAAGACAACATGAAATATCTTTTTGGAGAAACAACAGGCCCAGAAAATAGACTCAGGAGAGATAATTTTAAAATTATTGGACTACCTGAAAGGCTTGATAATAAAAAATAAGAAAGAACCTGTTGGGAAGAGGCAAGGTGGCAGAGTAGAAGGACAGACTGCTTTTAGTTCTAACCCCAATGTCCATAAAATGCTTGTAAAAATGACTCTAAACATATTATAGAACAGCAGAAGCAACAAAGCAACAGACTGAGAGATTTTCAGCCCAAAACAGCCTGGAGGGCCGACAGGAAGGATCAATCACAGCTGGCTCATAGTGGCGTTCAATAAGCCTTCAACATGGGACACTGAGCCAGCCTTAGCCCCTTGGCACCAGGAGGAACATGACTCAAACAGACCTCTGGGACACAATATCCAGCAGGGAGGGTGTCAGATCCCACAAACCACAAACACCAAAGAAAGATTAAAAGGTCAGTGACAGGGCTTTCCCATCTGGGCAAGAAGGGAGCAGGGTTCCATCCCCCAGCACTGGACCAAGATGGTGGCAGTAGTGGCAGCAGCAATATTGGTGGCAGCAGATGCAGTGTCCATCTGTAAAGCACTTGGCCTAAAGTCCCTGGGTAAATTGAGCAACTCATTAGAACCTTAACCCTGAGCATGGTCCTGGGGTGAAGAGGAGCACTAGGATCCTCCTTTTGACAAAGCATTCAGAAGTCAAGTAATTGGCTGGGAAGATGTCCAAAAAGGGGGAAAAAATAAGACCATAGAAGTTTAGTTTCCTGGTAAACGGGTATTTCCTTCCATCCTTTCAGATGAGGAAGAACAATGCATGCTATTAGAGGAAGTCAAGGCTTCTGCATTCAGTAGCTACAAAATGAATATGGATTAGGCTTAGATCATGGAAGAGCTTGAAAAGCGAGTCAACAGCTTGCTAAATGAAACCCCCCAAAATGCTGAAAAATGTAACATCTTTAAAAATAGGTTAACTCAATTGGAAAAAAGAGATCTAAAAGGCCAAATGAGGACAAGAAGGCTTTAAAAAGCAAAATTAGCCAAATGGAAAAGGCAGTTCAAAAGCTCACCAAAGAAAATAGTTCTTTAAAAATGAGAGTGGAGCTAAGGGAAGCTAATGGCTTTATGATAAACCAAGAAATCACAAAACAAAATCAAAAGAATGAAAAAAAAATAAAAATAATGTGAAATATCTCATTGGAAAAACAACTGACTTGTAAAATAGATCCAGAAGAGACAATTTAATAGTTATGGGACTACCTGAAAGCCATGATCAAAAAAGAGCCTAGACATTATCTTTCATGAAATTATCAAGGAAAACTGCCCTGATGTTCTAGAACCTAGAGGGCAAAATAAATATTGAAAGAATTCACCAATTACTTCCTGAAAGAGACTTGAAAAGAGAAACTCCTAGGAATATTGTGGACAAATTTGAAAGTTCCCAGGTTAAGGAGAAAATATTGCAAGCAGATAGAAAGAAACAATTCAAATATTGCAGAAATACAATGAGGATAACACAGGATCTGGCAGCATCTACACTAAGGGATTAAAGGGCTTGGAAAAGGATACTCCAGAAGTCAAAAGAACTGGGATTAAAACCAAGAATCACCTACCCAGCAAAACTGAGTACAATACTTCAAGGAAAAAAAATGGTCATTCAATGATATTGAGGACTTTCCAGCATTCCTGATGAAACAACCGAACTGAAGAGAAACTTTGACTTTTAAACACAAGAATCAAGAAAAGCATGAAAAGGTAAACAGGAAAGAGATACCATAAGGGAATTACTAAAATTGAACTGCTTACCTTTCTACATGGAAAGATAACATTTGTAATTCTTGAAATTTTTTTCAGTATTTGGGTAGATGGAGGGATTATACACATACACACATACAGATAGAGATATACACACATATACATAGAGAGTACAGGTTGAGTTGAGTCACAAGGGAAGATATCTATAAAAATAAAATTAAGGAGTGAGAGAGGAATATATTGGGAGGAGAAGAGGAGAAAGGGAATGGGGCAAATTATCACTCATAAAAGAGATAAGAAAAATATTTTTCAATGGAGAAGAAAAGGAAGGATGTGAGAGGGGAAAAGTGAAGCTTATTCTCTTCACACACAGCTTAAGGAAGTAATAATATGCTCACTAAATTTGGTTTGAAAATCTATGTTACACTACAGGAAAGTAGGGGAGACAGGGACCAGTGGTGTGAGGAGGATGATAGAAGGGAGGGCAAATGGGAGAAGGGAGTAACTAGAAGTAAACACTTTTGGGAAAGGACAAGGTCAAATGAGAGAAAAGAATAAAGGGAGAACAGGGTAGGATGGAGGGAAATATAGCTAGTCTTACATAACATGACTATTATAGAAGTCTTTTACAAAACAACACATACATAGCCTGTATTCAATTACTTGCCTTCTCAGTGGGATTGGGTGGGGAAGGAGAAAAGGAGAGATTTTGGAATTCAAGGGATTAGACACAAGTGTTGAGAGTTATTATTGCATATAACTGGGAAATAAGAAATAAAGGCAATGGGGTATAGAAATCTATTTTGTCCTACAAGAAAAGAGAGAAGATGGTGATAATGAAAGGGTGGGGTGCGATAGAAGGGAGGGCACATTGCAGGAAGGGGTAATCAGAATTCAAGGTGTTATGAGAGGGTGAGAGGAGAGATGGGGAGAAAATTTGGAACTCAAAATTTTGTGTAAATGAATGTCACACTCTAAAATTAAATAAATATATAAAAGATTCTTTATCTCCTTTTCTACTTGGTTGACTTTTCTTTCATAATATTCTTGTTTTTTCTTGAATTATTTTTATTCTATTTCTTTTTATTTTCTCCTCCATATCTGTTACTTGATTTTTCAAGTCTTTTTTAAGATCTTTAAATTCTTTTCTGATCACATGAGCATTTGAAATAACTCCTTGGGGCTGTCTTTACTTCAATATCCTCCTCTAAAAATTAATCCTCATCTTCTCTATCCTGACAGTAACTTCCTACGTTTGTAGTCTGTCTGCTTTGCCCATGATTTTTTTTTTGTAGTAAAGCTTATTTTTTCAATCACTTCTATGCCTGGCATGTGAGAGATGGTGCCTATTGCCCCAAATTATTCGTTCTCTGCCCTAGCCTGGAATCCAAGTCAAACTTCCAACCTCCTGTAAGTGCCTATAACTAGGGAATTTCTGCTGCACTGCTTCTTTATTCACAGGTATGTGTTGGTTCCTAATAGCTCTTCTTCCTCTTTTTTTTATAAGTTAACTTATTTTCAGTTTTCTTTTTTTAATACTATTAATCTGTTTGTCTTCTGTTTTCTACAATCTCTTCCATATGCCTTAGATTTTCTCCTTCTCCTTCCCCCCTCCTTGATACAGTGTGAAATCTTATATGGCTTCTACACATACATTCTTATACAACACATTTTCACATTAGTCATGTTACATAGAAGAATTTAAATGAATGGGAGAAACCATGCAAAACAAAACCAGAACATAATTCAAGAGAAAATATTGTTTCATTCTACATTTTGATTCCATAGATCTTTCTCTGGGTGTGGATGACATTTTGCCTCTAAAGTCCTTTGGGAATGTTTTAGGTTCTTGCATTGTTGTGAAGGGCTAGATCCACCAGAAAAAGTCATTGCACACTGTGACTGATGCTGTGTATAATGTTCTACTGCTTCTGTTCATTTCACTCAGCATCAGTTTATATAAGTCATGACATAACTCTCTGAAGTCCTCCTGTTCATGATTTCTTTTAGCACAATAGTATTCCATTACATTCATATACCATAAGTTATTCAGCCATTCCTGAATTGATGAGCATTCCCTCAATTTCCAGTTCTTGGCCATCACAGAGAGCTACTATAAATAATTTTGTACTTGTGGGACCTTTTCCCATTTTTATGATCTCATTGGGATGCAGTCCTAGAAGTGATATTGCTAGGTCAAGGGTATGCACATGTTGAAACACTTGGACATAGTTCCAAATTTTTCTCCAGTATAGTTGGATCAGTTCACAGCTCCAGTAACAATGAATTAGTGTTTCAACTCTCCCACATCTTGTCTAGCATATATCATCTTCCTGTTTTGTCATGTTAGCCTATCTGATACGTGTAATGTGGTACCACAGAGTTTTCTGATTTGTTATTTCTTAATCAATAGTGATTTACAGCATTTTTTCATATGTCTATAGATAGCTTTAATTTCTTCCTCTGAAAACTGACTGTTCATATCCTTTGACCATTTATCAATTGGCAAATGACTTGTAGTCTTGTAAATTTGACCCAGTTTGCTATATATTTTAGAAATCCAGCTTTTTTAGAAATTTAGAAATTTTAGAAATCAGACGCCAGTTGCAAAAATTCCTCCCCAGTTTTCTGCTTGCCTCCTAATCTTGGTTGCATTGAGTGGGTTTGTGCAAAACTTTTCAATTTAATGTAATCAAAATTTTCCATTTTGCACTTAATAATATTCTTTATCTCTTGTTTGGTCATAAATTTCACTATTCTCCATTAATCTGAAAAATACCACTATTCCTTGATCCCTTAATTTGTTTATAATATCAGCCTTCATACTTAGATGATGCATCCATTTGGATTTTATTCTGGTGTACAGTGTCAGACACTGGTCTATGTCCACTTTCTGACATGCTGTTATGCAGTTTTTGTCAAACACTGAGTTCTTATGCCAGAAGCTAGGGTCCTTGGGTTTATGAAACAGTGCACTGCTATATTCATTGACTGCTGTTTCTTGAGTACCTAACTTATTCCAAGTTCTACCCCTCTGTTTCTTAGCCAGTACCAAGTAGTTTTGGTCACACAGTAGGCCACCTTCCCTAAAATTTTCTCTCATTAATTCCATTGATATTCTGGACCTTTTGTTCTTTCAGGTGAATTTTTTTATCACTTTTTTCTAACTCTGGAAAATATCTTTTCTTATAGGTTGATTGCTATGGCACTGAATAAGTAAATTAATTTGGGTAGAATTGTCATTTTAATTATATTTGCTTGGCCTACCTATGAGCAACTGATGTTTTACCATTAACTTAGATCTGACTTTATTTGTGCAAAAAGTGTTTTGTAATTGTGTTAATATAGTCCTTGAGTTTGTTTTGCAGGTAGACTCCCAGATATTTTATTGTGTCTACTGGGGCTTTAAATGTGATTTCTCTTTCTCTTTCTTGCTATTGTACTTTGTTAGGTATGCATAGAGATGCAGATAATTTATGCAGGTTTATTTTGCAACGTGCAACTTTGTGAAAGTTGTTTATTATTTCAAGTAGTTATTTCACTTGATTCTGTAGGATTCTCTAAGTATATCAACACATAATCTGAAAAGGGAGGTAATTTAATTTCTTCTGTGCCTATTCTAATTTCTTCAATTTCTTGTTTTCTTCTGTTACTGCAACAGCAAACATTTCTAGTACCTTACTGAATATTAGCAGTGCTAATGGACATCTTTGTTTTATTCCTGATCTTATTGCAAATGTGTCTAGCTTATCCCCATTGCATATAATGCCTTCTGATGGTTTTAGGTAGACACTGATTATTATTTTAAGGAAAGCTCCATTTATTATTTATGTTTTCAATTGTAATGGCCATTCTATTTTGTCAAAAGCTATTTCTGAATCTACTGAGATAATCATATGATTTCTGTTAGTTTTCTTGTTGATATGATCAATAAAGCTGATCATTTTCCTAATATTGCTTTCCTTGTATAAATCCTACCTGATCATAGAGTATTATTCTCATGATATGTAGCTGTATTCTTTCTGCTTATTCAAAATTTTTGCACCTATATTCATTAGAGAAATTGGTCTAAAATTTTCTTTCTCTGTTTTGTCTCATCCTGGTTTAGGTATCAGAACCATATTTGTATCATAGAAAGAATTTAATAGGACTCTTCCTTCCCCAATATTCCCAAAACATCTAGATAGAATTCACTTGTAAATCCATCTTACCCTGGAGATTTTTTCCTAAGGAGTTCATTGATGGCTTGTTCATTTTTTTTTTTTTTCTGACATGGGCATGTTTAAGTATTAAACTTCCTCTACTGTTAACCCCCCAAATTTATATTTTTAAAAATATTCATCCATCTCTTTTTCTCCAGCCCAGGACAAACTAGAAGATCAGTAGGAAGGATTTGTTGCATGGGATCCTGGAGGAGTGCAAAGTGCATAGCACACAGCACACGGCACACAGGTTATACCAGTGTGGTCCTCACCTTGGCAGGGCCAAACAGATGCCCATGTCAGTAGGAATCATCAGCCTCACTTGGAATCTTGGGCATATCAGCCCAAGACAGGAGTCCAGAGGAACCAAGGAGAGGGAGACATGGAGCCCCAGGTAAATGCATCAGGTTCTCCTAAGACTATCCACCCACAGATTAAATGTTGGTAAGTCACCTACTTGAACTTTCAGGAGCCAATATGGCAGAGGGACTGGTTAATACTCTACTCCTCCATTTGATGACCTTGAAAAACCCATAAAATATTTCCCAAGGAAAAATCCTGTAACAGTAGAATCAGGAAAAGGGACAACAGTCTCTTAGCCCACGAGGCTAGGAAAACCACAAAGGGGGATCCCTCTTGATATGGCTGAAGGAGACCAGTGCAGGACCAAGAAAGCCCAACTTCAGTAAATGGAAGGGGATCTTTAGCCCCAAGGAGCTTGAAATATCAAGAAGCTACAGTCAGGATCATGCAGGAACTTGCATCTTTTGTATTAAAATATCTAATGAATTGGAATATGGTATTCTGTAAGGCAAAGGCACTTCAGCTACAACCAAGGATCAATTACCCAGCAAAACTGAGAATAATATTTTCGGCAAGGAGACCTTCCTGATGAAAAGACCAGAGCTCAAAAGAAAATTCGATCTTCAAAAACAAGTCTCAAGAGAGTCATAAAAGTATAAACGGGGGGTGGGAGTAGGGGAGAACTTGTTGTTCAATATGAGCAAACTTTTTGCATCCATATAAGGGAAGATGATACCTATTAATAGTGAGAACTGTATATTTATTATGATATATAAAAGGGATAGATAGAAAGATAAAGGGAGTGGTATAAAATAAATAATGTGATAAAAACATGTGATTTAAGGATTAGAAGGGATTGTAATGGGAGATGTGAAAAGGAAAAACAAAAAAAGATAACTTACAAAACAGGAAGAGGAACAAAATTTTCTTATACCCGTGAGAAAGAGGGGAGGAAGACGAGCATTATTTGAAATTTACTCTCATCTGATTTGTTTCAAGGACTGTACAACTAATTCAATTAAATATAGAAATCTAACCATCTCCGTAGACAGTAGGAGGGGAAGGGGGAAAGAAAGGGAAGGGGAGACTAAAAGAGAGGAAAAAGTAGTTAGGGAAAAGGGGAGTAAAAGGGAGAGGGGCTGAAAGAAGGGAAGGAAGATTGAGGTAAGTGGTGGTCAAAAATTAAAACTATTTTGGAGGGGAAGGGAGAAGGGACAATTAAAAGCATAAATGGGGGGAGTGATGGAGAGAAAGACACAGACAGCAATCATCAGTGAATGTGAATAGGATTAACTCATAAAACGGAGATGGATAGCAGGATGGATTAAAAACAATAATCCAACAATGTCTTCTTTAAAGGAAATACATTTGAAACAGGGGGATACATAGAGGGTAAAGGTAAAAGGTTGGAGCAGAATATACTGTGTTTCCATTGATGCAAAAAAGCAGGAGTTGCAATGCTAATCTCAGACAAAACAAAAACAGAAATAGATGGAATCAAAAGAGATAAGGAAGGAAACCATATCCTGCTGAAAGGCACCATAGACAACGAAGCTATATCATTACAAAACATATATGCTCCAAGTCCCATAGCATCCAATTTCTTAGAGAAGAAATTCAGAAATACACAGCAAGCTATACTAGTGGGGGGGGGGACCCCAACCTCTTCCTCTCTGAACTTGATAAATCTAAACTCAAAATAAGCAAAAAAGAAGTCAAAGAGGAGAATAAAACTCTGGATATGGGAGATACAAAAGATCTCTGTAGAAAATTGAATATGGATAGAAAGGAATATACAATTGTCACAGTGGTATATGGCACATGTATAAAAATTGACCATATTTTAGGGCATAAAAACCTCACTCTGCAGAGAAGAAAGGCATACATAGTTAAGGCATTCTTCTCACATCATAATGCAACAAGAATTATGTGTAATAACAGGCCATGGAGAGAGAAACCTAAAGTCAATTGGAAACTAAATAATCTCATCCAAAAGAATGAGTGAATTAAACAGCAGATAGTAGAAATAATTAATAACTTCATTCAAGAGAATGACAATAATGAGACAACCAACAAAATATTGTGGAATACTGCAAAAGCAGTTCTTAGAGAAATTTTCGTATCTTTGAATGCCTACATCAATAACATAGAGTAAAAGGAGATCAGTGAACTGGGCATGCAGCTGAAAAAGCTAGAAAAATAAAAAAAAATTTGAAAATGCCCAAGTAAACATAAAAATAGAAATATAGAAACCAAAGGAGAGATTAACAAAATTTAAAATTAAGAAAACTATTGAACTAATAAATAAAACTAGCAGCTATTTTATGAAAAAAAAACAATAAAATTGATAAGATTTTTGTCAATTTGTTTTAAAAAAAGGAAGAAGAAAACTAAATTATGGTCATAAAAAATTAAAAGGGTGAACTAACCACCAATGAGGAGGAAATTAAATCAATAATTAGATATTACTTTGTCCAACTCTATGCTCATTAATTCTACAATCTAAATGAGATGGATGATTATTTTTAAAAATATACATTTTCCAGATTGACATAAGAGGAATTTGCATACATAAATAGCCCCAACTCAGAAAAAGAAATTGAACAAGCCATCAATGAACTTCCTAGGAAAAAATCTCCGGGGGCAGATGGATTCTATCAAACATTTAAAAAACAGTTAATTCCAATACTATATGGACTATTTGGGAAAACTTGGGAAGGAGTCCTCCCAAATTCATTTTATGATGCAAATATGGTCTGATACCTAAACCAGTAAGAGCTAAAATAGAGAAAGAAAATTATAGAACATTTTCTCTAAAGAATATTGATGCAAAATTTGGAAATAAGATATTAGCAAAAAGAATACAGCAACTTATCGTGAGAATACTATACTATGATCAGATAGGGTTAATACCAGGAATGCAGGGCTCTTTCAATATTAGGAAAACTATTAGCATTATTGATCATATCAACAACAAAATTAACAGAAATCACATGATTATCTCAATACAGGCAGAAAAACATTTTGACAAAATACAACACCGATTCCTATAGAAAACACTGGAGGGCATAGGAATAAATAGAACTTTCCATAAAATAAAAAAGCAGCATCAACCTAAAACAATCAGGAACATTATATGAAACAAGAATAAGTTAGATGGGTTTCCAATAAGATCAAGGATGAAAGAGGATGTTCATTATCACCACCGTCGTTCAATATGGTACTAGAAATACTAGGTGTAACAACAAGAGAAGAAAAAGTAATTGTGAATGTAGTTCTGCAGGATGAACAGCACTATGGAATCATGCTTTATTGGTCATTTTTTATTTTTATCCTGTAGGAACATCCTTTCCCCATTCGAAATGACTTTTCCTATACTTTAATCAAGTAATCATCTTTTTTATCAACCATTAGATGGATAACAGCCTTCTTATTTCTTTCATATTTCTAATCCAAACTGGCAATGCTGAGCTACGCCCAGCCCAAAATACCCCCCAAATCACCTACACTAACCTCCATTCCTGTGAATTGATCAGAGTTATCATGGATAAGCATGCTTCCAGAACAAACCAGAGGAGATTTTATTATCTCATCACTGCCTAATACATTATGATGGTAATAAATGACCTTCAAATTTTAAATAGAAGGAAAGTAACACAATGGCAAGATGATATTAACATCTCATTCAAACCCCGTGTGCCTGATCCAGAAAACTGTGTTGAGAAAACAGAAATCTAAAATTGTGGAGTGAAAGGTATAATTAATAGTAGTAACCTTATGAGCAGCACCTCTGCTTCAGATGGTCAACTTATAGATAGTTGTTTTAGATGTAAATCAAAGTAATACTGCTCAGCTTACAGTGTTTGTTTTCTTTCTACTGGTTGATAATTGATTGGTAGCATACCCTCAGTCTAACTTCAAAAGGGCTGAAAATGATCTCTAGCTCTGGCTCATTGATGAGTAACCACCAAAACAAATCCTTTTAAGGGAGGGGAACTCTGTTAGTAGAGCCAAAACCTTCTTCACTGGAAGACCTAGAGATCACAACACAGAAAGCCTCAAGTTCAAGGTATAAGAACAGTGGCAAAGAGACCAAGAAGCAGAGATCTACTACAAAAGCCAGAAAAAGGGTGATTATCATCATAATGAGTAAGAAAAAAAGCAGGAAAGAAAATACCATAGGATCTTTCTATGGGGACAAGGACCAAAACACAAATACCAAAGAGATCTGCCTTGACACTGTATTCCCATCTGAAACTTGAGAAGGGAATGTGAACTAGTCACAAGCACAAAGAGCACTCTTCGAAGATCTGGAGAAGGATTTAGAAAGTCAAGTTATAGGAATAGAAGAAAAACTGGCCAATGATTTCAAAAGTATTAAAAAAGAATTCACTGAAGAGAACAACTCCTTAAAAAGGAAAATTGGGCAAATGAAAGCACAAACCTAACTAGGAAAATTGAACAAATGAGAAAGGAAGCAAAAAACCTCACTGGGAAAATTGAACAAATAGAAAAGGAAGTAAAAAATAAAATTGACTGGAAAAAATAGCTCCTTAAAATGAAAAAATGAACATATGGAAAAGGAGATGCAAAAGTTAACAGAAGACAACAATGTGATAAAAATTCTATTTGGACAAGTAGAAACTAATGATTCTATGAGACATCAAGAATCAGTCAAACAGAATCTAAAGAATGAAAAGAGAGGAGAAAATGTAAAATATCTAATTGGAAAAACAACTGACGCAGAAAGTAGATCCAGGAGAGAAAATCTAAGGATTATTGGTCTAACAGAAAGCCATGCTGAAAAAAAGAACCTGGACAATATATTCCAAGAAATCATCAAGAAAAACTCAATAGAAGTCCTAGATTCTGAGGGCAAAACAATCATTGTAGGAGTCCACCCTTCACCTCCCGAAAGGGATCCCAAATTAAAAACACAAAGGAATATCGTTGCCAAATTCCACAACTATCAAGTGAAAGGGAAAATACTGTAGGCAGTCAGAAAGATACCATTCAAATATCGAGGAGTTCAGTCAGGATCACACAGGACCTTCTAGCTTCTACACTAAAAGATCAAAGGAATTGGAATATGATATTCCGTAAGGCAAATGAACTGGTATTGCAACCAAGGATCAATTAGCCTGCAAAGTTGAGCGTAATATTTCAGGCAAAGAGATGGACGTCAATGAGCTAAAGGATTTCCAGACCTTCCTTATGAAAAGTCCAGACCTCAAAAGAAAATTCAATCTGCAAATGCATAGAAAAGAAGCATAAAAAGGATAACAGGGAAAAAATAAACTTGTTACTCAATATGGGTAAACTGTTTTCATCCCTATAAAGGAAGATGATACTTAATAATCTTCAGAATTGTGTATTTATTATGAAATAGAAAGGGGACATACACAGAAAGATGGGCAGAGTAAAGAGTAAATAGCGTGATGATAAAAATGTGATTTAAGGGTGCAAAGGGATTGTAACAGGAGAATTGAAAAGGAAGAGTCCATATTACAGAAGCTCTATAGGCAGTAGGAGGGAAAGAGGGACAGAAAAAGGAGAGGAGGTTAAAAGGGAGGCAAGAAGTCATAAGGGTAAAGGGCAGTTAAAGGGAGGGAGCCTGGAAGAAGAAAGGGAAGTCTGCAGGAGTCAGTGGTTGAAAATTAAGTCTCTATTGTGGAGGGTAATGGAGAAGGGAGAACTAAAAGCACAAACTGGGGAAAGAGGATGGAGGGAAAGACACAGACAGCAATGATCACTGTGAAGGTGAATGGGGTGAACTCTCCCATAAAAAGGAGATTGAGAGCAGAATGGATTAAAAACCATAATCCAAAAATGTGTTGTTTACAAGAAATAGATTTGAAATGGGAGGATACACACAGAGTAAATGTAAAAGCTTGGAGTACAATATATTGTGCTTCATCTCCTGTGAAAAAAACAGGGGTGGCAATCGTAATCTCAGATAAAGCAAAAGCAGGAATAGATCTAATCAGAGAGATAAGGAAGGAAACTATATCTTGCAAAAAGACACCATAGACAGCAAAGCAATTACCTTTACTAAATATATGTGCTCCAAGTGGTATAGTATCCCGATTCTTAGAGGAGAAATTGCACAAATTACAGGAAGAAGTAGAGAGCAAAACTACACTAGCGGGGGACCACAAACTCCCCTCTTTGAACTTGATATATCTAACCTCAGAATAAACAAGAAAGACGTTAAGCAAGTGAATAAAATTCTGGATAAGGCAGATATTACAGATTTATGAAGAAAATGGAATGGAAACAGAAAGAAATATACCTCTTTCTCAGTGGTATATGGCACATATACAAAAATTGCCCATGTACTAGGTCATAAAAACCTCACAATCCACTGCAAAGAGGCAGAGATAGTCAACACATCCTTCTCAGATCATAATGCAATAAAAATTATATTTAATAAAAGTACATGGAAAGATAGATCAAAAATTAACTGGAAACTAAACAATCTACTCTGAAAGAATGAGTGGGTCAAACAGAATGGGAGGAGGAGAATGAAGAAATTTTGACTTAACAAGAGATGCAAAAGATTATGAAATACAAAATGGATAATTTTGAGTACATTAAATTAAAATGATTTTGCAGAAACAAACCCAATACAACCAAGATTAGGAGGGAAGTAGGAAACTGGGAAAGAATTTTTGCAACTAGTTTCTGTGATAAAGGCTTCTTTCCTAAAATATGTACAGAACTGAGTGAAATGTAAATGAATATGTCATTCCTCAATTGATAAATGGTCAAAGGATATGAATAGGTAGTTTTCATAGGAAGAAAACAAATCTGTCTATAGTTTTATGAAAAAATGATCTAAATCACTCAAGATTAGAGAGATGCAAATCAGAACAACTCTGAGATACCACATTACACCTATTAGATTGGTTAACATGAAAAAACAGGATGATGATAAATGTTGGAGAAGATATGAGAGAGTTGGAACACTAATTCATTGTTGGTGTTGCTGTGAGCTGAGGCAACCATTCTGGAGAGCGATTTGGAAATACGCCCAAAGAGCTACAAAGATGTGCATAACTTTGATCCATCAATACCACTTCTAGGACTGTATCCCCCTGAAATCATAAAAATGGGATAGAGTCCCGCATGTACAAACATATCTGTGGAGGCCAAAAACTGGAAATCAAGGTGATGCCCATCAATTGGAGAATGACTGAATAAACTGTGGTATATGAATGCAATGAAAGACCATTGTGCTACAAGAAATGATGAACAGGAAGACATCAGAGAGACCAGGAAAGACAGAAATGAATTGATGCTGAGTGAAAGTAGCAGAATCAACAGAACTTTGTATACAGCCACAACCACAGTGTGTGATTTTTTCTGGTAGACTTGGAAATTCATTGCAATGCAAGGACTTAAAAAATTCCCAGTGCTGGGGGGGAGCCAAGATGGTGGAGAAGAAAGACACACATATGCTAGCTCCGAACTCACAGCCTATAAAATATGTGTAAAGAAATTCTGACCAGCAGAAGCCACAGAACAACGGAGTGGAGGAGATTTCTGTTCCAGGAAGCCCTCAAAAACCAACACCAAAGGTCCGTTATACACCCAGACCCAGAGTAGAGCCCAGCCCTGCCTTGGCCGGGGAGGAGCAGATCCTCCAAGAGGAGCAGATCCAAGCATGCTTCAGGGATGGAATCTCCAGCAGTCAGGCAGTTCCCTCTACCCACAGGCACAAAGGTGAGTGAGAGAGAAGGTTTGACTGGTCGATAGGGGAGAGGGGTGTCTCCATAACACAGCAGCAGAGGCAACAGAGGACAGGAGCTTGCAAATCAGACAGGAGCTCAGATCCATTATTGAAGGTCTCCACATAAACCCCTGAGAGAACTGAGCTCAGTGTGGTGGCCCTGCCCAGACCTGAGCAACTGAACTTAATCTCACATTGAATAGCAGCCCTGCCCGCATCTGAGCACCTGAATTTAATCTTACACTGAACAACAGCCCTGCCCCCCACTGAAAGCTCTGAGGCTGGGAAGCAGCATTTGAATCTCAGACCTCAAGCACTGCCTGGGTGGATCTGGGGGCCAGGAAGTGGTGGAAAGCAATCTCAGAAGTCAAGTAACTAGCTGGGAAAATGCCCAGAAAAGGGGGAAAAAAATAAGACAATAGAAGGTTACTTTCTTGGTGAACAGATATTTCCTCCCTTACTTTTGGAGGAGGAAGAACAATGTTTACCATCAGGGAAAGATATAGAAGTCAAGGCCTCTGTATCCCAAACATCCAAAATAGATATCCAGTGGGCTCAGGCCATGGAAGAGCTCAAAAAGGATTTTGAAAATCAAGTTAGACAGGTGGAGGAAAAACTGGGAAGAGAAATGAGAGAGATGCAAGAAAAGTCTCCTTGCTAAAGGAGACCCCCCAAAAAATGCTGAAGAAAATAACACCTTGAAAAATAGGTTAACTCAATTGGCAAAAAAAGTTCAAAAAGCCAGTGAGGAGAAGAATGCTTTCAAAAGCAGAATTAGTCAAATGGAAAAGGAGGTTCAAAAGCTCACTGAAGCAAATAGTTCTTTCAAAATTAGAGTGGAACAGATGGAGGCTAATGACTTTATGAGAAACCAAGAAATCATAAAAACAAAACCAAAAGATTGAAAAAATGGAGAGAATGTGAAATATCACATTGGAAAAACAACTGACCTGGAAAATAGATCAAAGAGAGACAATTTAAAAGTTATGGGACTACCTGAAAGCCATGATCAAAGATAGAGCATAGACATTATCTTTCAGGAAATTATCGAGGAAAACTGCCCTGATATTCTAGAACCAGAGGGCAAAATAAGTATTCAAGGAATTCACCGATCACCTTGTGAAAGATATCCAAAAAGAGAAACTCCTAGGAACATTGTGGCCAAATTCCAGAATTCCCAGGTCAAGGAGAAAATATTGCAAGCAGCTAGAAAGAAACAATTCCAGTATTGTGGAAATACAATCAGGATAACACAAGGTCTAGCAGTTTCTACATTAAGGGATCGAAGGGCGTGGAATATGATATTCCAGAAATTAAAGGAACTAGGACTAAAACCAAGAATCACCTACCTACCCAGCAAAACTGAGTATAATACCACGGGGTGAAAAATGGTCTAAATTGAGGACTTTCAAGCATTCTTGATGAAAAGACCAGAGCTGAAAAGAAAATTTGACTTTCAAACACAAGAATGAGAAGAAGCATGAAAAAGTAAACAGCAAAGAGAAGTCATAAGGGAGTTACTAAAGTTGAACTGTTTACATTCCTACATGGAAAGACAATATTTGTAACTCTTGAAACTTTTCAGTATCTGGGTAGTTGGTGGGATTACACACACACACACACACACACACACATGTGCATGCACACACACACACATAGGCACACACAGAGACAGAGAGCACAGAGTGAATTGAATAGGATGGGATCATATCTTTGAAAAATGAAGGTAAACGGTGAGAGAGAACTGTATTGGGAGAAGAGATGGGGAAATGGAATGGGGCAAATTATCTCTCATAGAAGAGGCAGGTAGGAGACTTTTTAATGGAGGGAAAAGAGGAGAGCTGAGAGAAAAACATGAAGTTTACTCTCATCACATTCGACTAAAGGAAGGAATAAAATGCACACACATTTTGGGTATGAAAACCTAGGGAAAAAGAGGAGAGCTGAGAGAAAAACATGAAGCTTACTCCCATCACATTCGACTAAAGGAAGGAATAAAATGCACACTCATTTTGGTATAAAAACCTATCTTACAATACAGGAAAGTGGGGGAGAAGGGGATAAGCAGGGTGGGGGTGATGATGGAAGGAAGGGAAATGGGAGGAGGGAGTAATTTGAAATCAACACTCTTGGGGAGAGACAGGATCAAAAGAGAGAATGGAAACAGTGGGGGGCAGGATAGGATGGAGGGAAGTATAGTTAGTCTTATACAACACAACTATTATCACGGTCATTTGTAAAACTACACAGATATGGCCTATATTGAATTGCCTGCCTTCCCAAAGGGAATGGGTGGGGTGGGAGGGATAGAGAGAAGTTGGAACTCAATGTTTTAGGAACTACTGTCGAGTATTGTTCTTGCTACTAGGAGATAAGAAATCCAGGTAATGGGGAATAGAAAATTATCTGGCCCTAAAGGACAAAAGACAAGATGGGGACAAGGAAAGAGAGGGATGGTAGAGGAGAGGACAGATTGGTGATAAGGGAAATCAGAATGCTCAGTGTATTGGGGTGAGGGGAGGGGAAAAATGGGGAAAAAATTTAGAACCCTAAATTTTGTGAAAATGTATGTAAAAAAGTTAAGTAAATAAATTTATTGAAAAAAAATTCCCCTGCTCTTTTAAGGCAAAATACCTTCCACATCCAGAGAACAATCTATGGCATTCAATAGCAGAATGTAGCAGATTGTTTCCTTTGTATTACGTTTTGGTTTGTTATATGATTTCTCCCATTCATTTTAATTCCTCTATACAAGATGAATGCGGCAAAATGTATTTAATCGGAATGTATGTTTAGAACCTATAAGAAATTCTATGAGCTCTTGGGGAGGGAATTTGTAGGGAGGGAGGGAGAAGGGGGAAGGAGAAAAACAATCTGTTATATGGTGGTGATTGTAGAACACAATGAAAAAAATAAAATGAAATTCAATAACAAAAATCATAGAAACAATCAACAACTTCATTCAAGAGAATGGCAATAATGGCACAACCTACCAAATCATATGGGATGTACAAAAACAGTTCTTAGGGGAAGTTTTAGATCTTTGAATGCCTACATTAACAAAATATGGAAAGAGGAGATCAATGAATTTTGCTTGCATCTAAAAAAGCTAGAAAAAAGAACAAATTGAAAATCCCCAAGTAAATATCAAATTAGAAATACTGAAAACCAAAGGGGAGATCAATAAAATTGAAATTAAGACAACTATTGAACAAATAAATAAAACTAAAATTTGGTTTTATGAAAAAAACAAATAAAAATTGATAAACCTTTGGTCAATTCGATTTAAAAAAAGAAAGAAGAAAACCAAATTACCAATATATATATTAAAAAAAAAAAGGATGAACTCATTTCCAATGAGGAGAAAATTAAAGCAGTAATTAAAAGTTACTTTGCCCAACTTTATGCCCACCAATTCAACAATCTAAATGAAATGGTTGGTTATTTTGAAAAATCTAAATTGCCCAGAAGAACAGAAGAGGAATTTGAATACTTACATAACCTCTTCTCAGAAAAAGAAATGGAACAAGCCATCAATGAACTCTAAAGGAAAAAATCTCCAGGACCAGATGGATTGACAAGTGAATTCTATGAAACATTTAAAGAACAGTTAATTCCAGCACTATATAGCCTACTTGGGAAAACTGGGGAAGAAGGACTCCTCCCAAATTCTTTTTATGATACAAATATGGTTTTGATACCTAAACCAAGAAGAGCCTAAACAGAGAAATAAAACCTATAAACCAAATTCCTCTAATGAATATAGATGCAAAATTTTAAGTAAGATTTTTGCAAGAAGAATACAGCAATTTATCATGAGAATCACACATTATGATGAGGTAGGATTTATGCCAGTAATGCACGGCTGGTTCAATATTAGGAAAACTATTAGCATTTTTGACCATATCAACAAGAAAACTAACAGAAACCACATAATTATCTCAATAGATGCAGAAAAAGCTTTTCACAAAATGCAGCACCCATTCCCATTGAAAACACTGGAGAGCATGAGAATAAAGGGAACTGTCCATAAAATAATAAGCAGTATCTACCTAAAACCTTCAGCAAGCATTATATACAATTGGGATAATCTACATGCATTGCCAATAAGATCGGGGGTGAAACAAGGATGTCCATTATCATCACTGTTATTCAATATGATACTAGAACTGGTAGCTGTAGCAATAAGAGAAGAAAACGAAGTTGAAGGAATTAGAATAGGCAAAGAAGAAACTAAGTAATCACTCTTTGTAGATGATATGATGATATACTTAGAGAATCCCAGAGATTCCATAATAATAATAAAAAAAAAACTACTTGATATAATAAACAACTCTGGCAAAGTTGCAGGTTACAAAATAAACCCACACAAATATTCTGCATTTCTATATATTACTAACAAAGCCCAAAAGCAAGAGATAGAAAGTGAAATCTCATTTAAAGCTAAGGTAGACACTATAAAAAATTTGTGAGTCTACCTGACAAAACAAATCCAGGGACCTTATGAACACAATTATAGAATCAAATAAGTGGTGAAAACATCAATTGATCATGGGTAGGGCTAGCCAATGTAATAAAAAAGGCAATTCTTTCTAAATCAATTTACTTATTCAGTGCCATGCCAATCAACCTATCAGATAACTATTTTATAGATTTACAAAAAATAATATCACAATTCTTCTGGAAGGCCAAATGTCCAGAATATCAAGGGAACTAATGAAAAGAAATGTTAGAAAATGTGACCTAGCTCTACCAGATCTCAAATTTTATTATAAGCAGTACTTATCAAAACCACTTTGTACTAGCAAATAATGAGAAGGGTAGACCAGTGGGATATGTTAGGTACTCAAGACACACTAGTCAGTGTATGTAGCAGTCTATTGTTTGATAAACCCAAAGACTCCAGCTTCTGGGATAAGAACTCACTGTTCAACAAAAATTACTGGGAAAACTGGACAACTGTGCATCAGATACAAGGCATAGACCATTGCCTTACAGCATACACAAGAATAAACTCTAAATGGGCACAAGATCTACGTATAAATATTGATGCTACAAACAAATTAGTGGAGCAAGGAATAGTGTATTTTTCAGATTTGTGGAGAAGGGAAGAATTTTTGAATAAATAAGAGACAGAAAAAAATATGAAGTACAAAATGGATAATTTCGATTATATTACATTGAAAAGTTTTTGCATAAGCAATCCCAAAGTAACCAGGATTAGAAAGGAAGCAGAAAACTGGGAAAGAATTTTTGCAGTTAGTTTTTGTGATAAATGTCTCCTTTCTAAAATATATAGAGAACTGATTCAAATGTGCAAGAATACAAGTCATTCTCCAATTGATAAATAGTCAAAGATATGAGCAAGCAGTTTTTAGAGGAAGAAATTAATGGTATCTATAGTTATATGAAAAAATGCTCTAAATCACTATTGATTAGAGAGATGCAAATCAAAACAACCCTGGGGTACCATATCACACTTGTCAGATTGGCTTACATGACAGAACAGGAAGGTAATACATGTTGGAGAAGATGTAAGAGAGTTGGAACACTAATTCATTGTTGGTGGAGTGATGTGCTGATCCAACCATTCTGGAGGGTGATTTGGAACTATGCCCAAAGGGCTGAAAAGATGTGCATACCCTTTGATCCAGCAATACTACTCCTAGGACTGTATCCCCCTGAAATCATAAAAATGGGATAGGGTCCCATATGTACAAATATATTTATAGCATCTCTCTTTGTGGTGGCCAAAAACTGGAAATCAAGGGGATGTCCATCAACTGGGTAGTGATTGAACAAATTGTGGTATATGAATGCAATAGAATACTATTGTGTTATAAGAAAAGATGAACAGGAAGACTTCAGAGAGGCTTGGAAAGACTTTTATTAACTGATGCTGAGTAAAAGGAGCAGAACCAGGAAAACTTTGTACACAGTAACAACCATAGTGTGTGAGGAATTTTAGTGGTAGACTTAGTACTTCATTGCAATGTAAGGACTTAAAAAACTTCCAATGGTCTTTTAAGTCCAAATGCCTTCCTCATTCAGAGAAAGAACTATGAAATTCTTTCACAGAATGAAGCAGATCATTTTCTTTTATATTTGTTTTGGTTTGTTTTATGATTTCTCCTATCCAT
This sequence comes from Bettongia penicillata ogilbyi, assembly GCA_023548195.1. NCBI lineage: Eukaryota > Metazoa > Chordata > Mammalia > Diprotodontia > Potoroidae > Bettongia > Bettongia penicillata. The sequence goes on from JAJHZJ010001042.1 coordinate 180,843, forward strand.
TTTACTTCTGTGCAGCATGACTAAGGTGAAATTGTATTTAATAGGAATATATGTGTAGAACCTATATAAAATTTTATACTGTCTCAAGGGGGTAGTAAGGAGGTAGGGGGAAAGGAGATTGAGGGAGGGGAAAACATCTACAATATATGGAAGTGATTGTAGAATACTGAAAACAAATAAAATTTAAAAAAAATATAAACAAATAATTAAAATAAAGAAAGTTCAGCACCAAAGCTGATAGTATAGCCTGCACTAAGAGATTCATATTTGCTTAGGATGTCAGGTAAAAGACATGTTGGCTCCCTGAAGTCTTAGGCCTAATTTTCATTAAGGGGAACAATGGGTGGAATGTGATGGAAATACAGAGAAACATCATGTTCCAGTAAGAATATAATCTCATTAACAATAATCCAGTTATTTTGTATTATATTGTTTAGCAATGGATCTTCAGAGCTCTGTGTCATTTGGAGATATATCTTGAATCAAGTAACATTTAGAGTACTATTGGTGATGAGATGTTTTCCACAAAATTGACTCTTCTAAGTATGGCAGTAAACTAGAAGCACCCTACAATTCTGTTTCCATCATCAACATTCAGCAGCTCACAAATAAATATATTCCTAAGGAGAAGGACACATATTTTGGCCAGGCTATGCAAATCAATTGGCAATAACATTTTTGGTTGTTGATGCCTCTGCTATTGCTTTTTATTTTTAAGGAATAATAGTATGGCTTTTATTTATTTGTTTTTGCACGTGAAATTAAAATCCATTATATATAATTTACTACACCTTTTAAATGAATAATAAAGCTATGCTAATTTCTCTTTTTCTAGTTTTCTTCCCTCTACTCCACCCTAGAAATGGGCACACACATATAATATTTTTCTATATATACTTCTATTTACTAGCTCCTTCTCTGGATGGAGATAGTATTTTTCTTTTTTGTCCTTTATTAGTTAATTTAGGTATTTATCATAGTCAAAATGATTTACTTATTCACTTAAATTCATTTTTAAAGCAATATGTGAATAAAACAATTTATGAATAACAAGAAATAGAGCAAAATCAAATGTAAAATGTATAATTTTAGTTACATTAAATTTAAAAAAATACTAATGAAACATATGTAACCAAGATCAAAAGGGAAGCAGAAAATTATTGGACAAAATTTATATTCCTTTTTTAAAGGAATTCAGTTAAGTAAAACACTTGTCAAATTGACTAATCAGACAGTAGTTAAATGAATTTAAATGACAAATTTTATTGTGTGCTTTTCTTGTAAAATAGATGTTTCGTAAGTATTTTCAGCTTTTTTTGTATTCTGAGTATTTAATGCATGTGATAGTGTTTTGAGATTCCTTGTTGATTAATTTAATTTTTAACAGATTGACTGACTCATCCTCTTTATTCCTATATTTCCATTGGTTATACCCACCACTGATGAAATGTATAGCTAATTCAACTTTCCCTAATCTAACTATCAAGTTCTCAGCCTTTGCCAAAGCAGCCTTGTCTTACAGATTATTTACCTAGATCTGTCTAGGCTGTACTTTTCAACCATAAATGGAAAAGTTAACTACCTAGTGATTTACCTCAACACCTTGCACCATTGATATCAATATTAACTGATAAAGTTAAATTGTAATACTCATTCTAAATTTATAGTTACTAACTGGTAAAGCTCATTTCCTGTTAATTGCACTTCTCACTCTTGTGAACAACTAATTTTCCATTTCTACTACACCAGGTATTATTATGGATTAAATACTTTCTTCTGGTTCTCATAATTAACTAGTTTTCTTCTTTCAATGATTTTCCTCCACAGTAGTGGAAAACTAAACTCACCATCAAAATTTATTGTTTTGTGTTTGTCCTTCATTTCTGAAGACCATGCCATCAAAGAAATGATGACATGATTTTTGCTTGACTTTGTTTTGAGTGAGGGAGGGCTGTGCAAGATCACCAAATTCACTTTTTCCTCCTGGGCCATCTGGATCCAGTGACCAGATATTCATCAGTATGACTGGAAATGACCCAGGATGCAATAGGAGAATTTGGTCCCTTTAGGCCAAGGCTTATTCAGGTAGTCACTTGGGGTGAGGCAATACCCATTCACTGAATAGGCCAGTTTAAGAAGTAGTCAGGGGATGGCCCCTTTAATGAGCCAAAGAAAAATAACTATATCAAGTTGGAATGGAAACAATAACAGTTACTACTGATAATCACTCATAAGCCAGGAGGGTCCAGAAAACAGCCCCAGCTTGGGCAGGGGCCTAGTGTTGTCCAATCTATGGGCTCGGAGTGCATTAGGTTTAAGCTTTTGGAAAAGGAATGGATAGGGAAAGGAGGAGAAAGGAAAGAAAAGGAATGGAAGGGAAGATAAGGGGGATAGAAGGGAAGGGAAGGGAAGGAAAGGAAAGGGGAAGGGGAAGGGAGAGGAGGAGAGAGGAGGGGAGGGAAGGAAAGGATCTAGCCAGTAAACCCCAAGACAGCAGAGGAGGAGCTGAGTTACCCAGCTAGTTGGGTCCCCATTCAGTCATCTGGGTCTACTCACAGATTGTTGTTTGTCCTTTGTTTCTGAAGAAGATCATGCCATCAGAGAAATGATTATATGACTTGCATTTGACTTTGTTTTGAATGAGTGAGGGCTATGCAAGGTCACCAGCTTCAATTTCTCCTCCTAAGCCATCTGGATTCAGTGACCAGACATTTTCCAGGATGACTGGAGATGGCCCCAGATGCAATGGGAGACTGTGATATTGATAGATTTTTGCCTGCACTATCCAGAATCCTTAAAGAAAGAGGAAAAAGACAGGAAATGATTGGAATTCTTAATGAGGAAGAAATTAAGAAACAAAATTGACCATATCAAAAAAGGGATGGGGGGGAGAATATAAGGAAATTCACACCAGTGAAGAAAAAATATAAAAGAAATTAAGAACTACTTCATCTAATTACATGCCAATATAAATAACAGCATAAAATATATGAATAAATACAAAATATAAAATGTCTAGATTAACAGGACTAAGATAGAGGAATTGAGCCAATGTTGTAAAAAAAGAAGAAAAGAAAAGAAAAAAAAAGAGAAGCCATAAAGATACTCCTAAAATCAGGCAGGCATGGAAAGGGGAGGAGAAGAGACAGAAATAATGTATTTACAAACAAATTCTGTCAACTTTTTAAAGAACAATTAATTCCAATATTGTATAAAATCTTTGAAAATTTATGAAAAGTAGTCCTAACAAATTCCTTCTCTGATATAAATATAGTCTGGATTCCTAAACCAACAAAAACCAAAATAGACATATACCAATATAGACCAATACTTCTAGGGGATTTTGATGAGAAATTATAAATAAAATATTAGCAAGGTAACTTCAGGAACAGAGCACAAAGATTATATACTATGACTGGGTTGGATATATAACGATTTTGGAAGGGTGGTTAAAAATTAGGAAAACTACAAACAATATTGACCATATTAATATCACAAATGACAAAGTACAAGTGATTATACTAATAGGTGAAAAGAGAAACAAGATTTTTAACAATGCATAAGATATATTCCTATCAAAAACATGGTATGTAGTATCTATTTAAATTCAAGAGCCAACTAAATCTTTAATGAAGATAAACTGGTAGCTTTTCCAAAAAGGTCATAAACAAAAAATATGTCCATTAACATCATTGTTCTTTAATATAGTAATGCTATCAATGACAAAAAGATAAGAAAATGAGGAATAAACATAGGCAAAAAAGAAAAAAATTATCACTTTTGCTGATGATGCCATGGTTTACTTAGACAATTTTAATGTATCACCGAAGAAATTTTATTTGATTTTATTCAAACAATCAACAAAATCATAAATGCTGCAGGATATAAACACCTTCATAAATCATCAGAATATCTGTGTGTTACCAATAGAATCTTGCAGGTAGTGATGTAAATAAAAATTGTTTTTAAAACTTTGCAGAACACATACATAGTTTAATACATTAGTCTACCTGAAAAAAGCATACACACACATACGTTAAAAAAATCTATATACTCATAAATGTGTACATATATATTTATAACTACATTAATATAACTACAAGTCTTCAAGTGATGTGGTTATGATACATAATAATAGTAATAATAATGTACAATATAGTTCATATATATATATAACTATATTAGCATCACTATAAAATAGTTTTTAAGAAAATAGGATATCCAAATACCAGAAGAAATATTATTTACCCAGTGGTAGGATTATCCAATAAAGTAAAAATGATGATGCTATCTAAATTAATTGATTATTCAGTACCATACCAAACATACCACCAAGTGAACGTATTATACAAATAAAAAACCTTGGATTCAAAAATTCACGAATAATAAGGAAATCATTTTCTTTTAAACAGGAATGAAGGCTGCTAACAATGACATACCTCAAACAATATTACAAAGCAGTAATAAAGAAAATTTATTCCCTTAAACCTTTATTTATTACCTATTTATACCCTTGTTAGTCATTCTCCATGTTCTACAACTAAGACAACTTCTTTTTCATCATTAATACGTGTGTGAAAAGAGAAAATTTCCAGCTCATGGGAGATAAGCAATTGAAGTAAAAGCAATTCACTCTTGGACTGCAACTGAAGATATGCATTGAGGTTAATAAAAATATGATTATTTTAATCACATGGAAATAAAAATTAAAAATTTTGAGACAGTTAATAGCTTAACATAAAAACAAGAAACAACTGAATTTAAATCTCAGTTCTCTTGACCAGGAGAGAAAATTGGAAATTAGAAGGGGTGGAAGTGAAACTCCTGCTTCCTTGATTTGTGTCTCAGAAATAATTCATTAATGATATTGTTTAATCTTCTATTCTGATCTTTAGACTCTTTTCTGCCCCTACTTTATGAAGAGAAAGTGACAGAAACAGAACTACATAAAGAGAGAGCGCAATTGTTTTGTAATATATAACTGGAGACTATAAAATGTGTATTGCAGGAAGCTAGTTGCCATTAGCTGCTGCTCGAGTTCCCCCCCAAAAAAAAACACCTGAGAGGTGTTGATAAAATATGTTGAAATTATTGAATATTTATTGCTCTAGACATCTGAAAAAGTGGATTAAGACTTGATTCTACCTACCCGTAAATGACTATTTTTCTGCTGTTTTTAATGTTTCTTTTAAATAAATAAATTAATAAGTATCTATCTATCTATCTATCTACCTACCTACCTACCTACCTATCTATCTATCTATCTATCTATCTATCTATCTATCTATCTATCTGTCTGTCTGTCTGTCTGTCTGTCTGTCTGTCTGTCTGTCTATCTATCTATCTGCCTGCCTGTCTATTCATCCATCCATCCATCCATCCATCCATCCATCCATCCATCCACCATCTATCTATCTATCTATCTATCTATCTATCTATCTATCTATCTATCTATCTATCTATCTATCTATCTATCTATCTATATTCTGTTTTCAACATTCACTTCCACAACATTTTGAGTTTCAAATTTTTGTCCCATTTCCCCCTCCTCCCACCCCAGGATAGTATATATTCTGAATATCCTTTTCTCCAATCTGTCCTCCCTTCTATCACCCCGCCAACCCCCCACGTCCTCTTATCTCCTTCCCTTCTATTTTTCTGTAGGGCAAGACAGATTTCTATGTCCCATTGCTATAAACCTTATTTACTAGTTGCATATATAAACAATTTTTAGTATTTATTTTTAAAACTTTAAGTTTCATATTCTTTCCTTCCCCCGCCTTGAATACACACTCATTGAGAAGGCAAGCCATTCATTATAGGTTATATATGTGTAGTTATGCAAAACATTTTCATAACAGTCATGTTGTGAAAGACTGACTATATTTACCTCTATCCTGTCCTGTCTTTCCATTTTTTCCACTCTTTGCTTTGATCTGTCGTCCCTCTATCAAAGTGTTTATTTCTAATTTTCCTTACCCTAATCTACCAACCTGTCTATTGTCTCCCCTCTCTTATCCCCTTTCCCCCAGCTTTCCTATAGGATAAGATAAACTTCCATACCCAAATGAGTGTGTATGTTACTCCCTCTTGAAGACAAATCTGATGTAAGGAAGTCTCACCTATTATTTCTCACCTTCCCCTTCTTTCCCCCTATAAAAGCTCTTCCTTGCCTCTTTTATGTGTGATGTTTTATTACATTCTACCTCTCTCTTCCTTACTCTTTCTCCTAATACTTTGCTCTCAACACTTGATTTTCTTTTTTAGACATCATCCTTTCATATTGACATAACTCTGTGCCCTGTGTCTCTCTGTCCTTCTGTCTCTCTGTCTCTGTCTGGCTCTCTCTCTCTCTCTCTCTCTCTCTCTCTCTCTCTCTCTCTCTCTCTCTCTCTCTCTCTCTCTCTCTCTCTCTCTCTCTCTCTCTCTCTCTATATATATATATATATATATATACATATATATGTATATATATATATATATACATATATATGTATATATATATATGCATATACATATACATATATATTTATATATATGGTGACTGTGTGTGTACACACATATACATGGACATATACAAATATAAATATACATACACACACAAATATATGTGTGTATACACAAACATACATACATATTCCCTCTAACTATCCTAATACTAAGATAGGTCTCTTGAGCTACAAATACCATTTTTCCATGTAGGAAGTTAAGCACTTCAATCTTAAATTGTCCTTTACAGTTTCTCTTTATTGTTTACCTTTTCAGGCTTCTCTTAATTCTTGTATTTGAAAATCAAAATTTCCATTCAGCTTCGGTCTTTTCAATAAGAATGCTTAGAATACCTCTATTTCCATGAATACCCATTTTCCCCTGAAATATTATACTAAGTTTTGCAGGCTGGGTGATTCTTGATTTAAATCTTATCTCTTTTCACCTCTGGAATATCATATTCCAGGCTCCTAATCCCTTAGTTTAGAAACTGCTAAATCTTATGCTTTCCTGATTGTGTTTCCACAATACTTGAATTGTTTCTTTCTGACTGCTTACAATATTTTCTCCCTGACCTGGCAACCATGGAATTCAGCTACACTATTCCTGGGAGTTTTCCTTTTGGGATCTTTTTCAGGAGTGGTGGATTCTTCCCATTTCTATTTTACCATCTCCTTCCTGATTATCAGCTTATTCAGATTATTGTTTTTCTCCTGTTTACCTGTTTATGCCTCTCTTGATACTTGCATTTGAACATTGAATTTTCTAATGAGTTCTGGTCTTTTAATCAGGATGGTCTGAAAATTCTGTATTTCATTGAATGTCCACCTCATTGCCTAAAATATTGTGCTCAATTTTTCTGGGTAACTGATCCTTTGTAGTGGTCCCAGGTCCTTTGCCTTATAGAATATCACGTTCCAGTCCCTTTTACCTTTTAATGTAGAAGCTTCAAGGAAATGTATGATCGTGACTGTAAGCCTTGATATTTGACTGGTTTCTTTCTGACTACCTGCAGCATTTTCTCCTTCACTTGATAGTTCTGGAATTTGGCAATGATATTCCTTGGTGTTTTCAGTTTGGGATTGCTTTAAGGAGGTGAACTTTGGAGCCTATCAGTTACTATTTTGTCCTCTGAATCTAGGACCTCTGGGCAGTTTTCCTTGATGACTTCTTGCAAGATATGTCCAGGAGTGTTTATTCATCATGGCTTTCTAGTACATCAATAATTCTTAGATTTTCTCTCCTGGATCTGTTTTCCAAATAAATTGTTTTCCAGTGATATAGTTCACATTTTCTTCTATTTTTTCATTCTTTAGATTCTGTTTGACTGATTCTTGATGTCTCATAGAGTCATTAGCTTCTACTTTCCCAATTCTAATTTTTAATAAATTGCTTTCTTCTGTTAACTTTCGTATCTCCTTTTCCATTTGTCCAGTTGTTCCTTTTGAGGAGTTATTTTCTCCAGTTAGGTTTTGTACTTCCTTTTCCATTTGTCCAATTTTCCTTTTTAAGTATCTGCTCTTTTCAGTGAATTCTTTTTTCATATTTTTAAAATCATTGGCCAGTTTTTCTTCTACTTCTCTAATTTGACTTTTAAAATTTTTCTTGAGCTCTTGCAGAATGCTCTTTTTGGCTTGAGACCAATTCATATACCCTTCTGAAGTTTCAGATGGTAGTACAGTCTCACTGCTGACCACTTTGGTATTCATATTTTGGTCCTTGTCCCCATAGAAAGATTCTATTATCTTTGCTTTCTGGTTTGCTTCTTGCTCATTATGATGACCCGTTTCCTGGCTTTTAAAGGGAATCTCTGCTCCTAAGACCCAGGGGGCTCTCTCCTGTGGTTTTTGTGCTTAGAATTTAAGACTATGTATGTTGTTGCCTCTGGTTCTTTAAGCTAAAAGCTAAAATGCTGCAGCTTACCTGGTGCTGAGCTGGTTGGTGTGCCAAAGCATAGAACAGATGAAGTCTTTTTGGGTTTCCCCAGAGTTACCCTGCAGCTAACTGCGTTAAATATGGGAGAAGTCTGGCCATAGGTCTTTGCTCCTGAGCTAGAGCATAAGCAAAGTCAGTGGTTGGAACCCCTTCTGTGCTATTGTCTTCCTGATTCTATTGGGGTGCTGAGGCATACCTGGGTCCTGGTGTTGGCAGTTAAGGACTCCACATCTCTGGCTCTCAGGATCTCCTCCAAGCTCACTGAGGTGGGTATGTCTGGGTCAGCTCTGGTCCTGTACTGGTCCCCTTCAGTCACATCAAGAGGGACCACCATCTGCAATTTTCCTAACTTCATAGACTAAGAGGCTGCTTACCCCTTTGACTCATCCCACTGTTCCAGGATATTTCCTGGGGAAATATTCTCTGGGTTTTTCAAGGTCAACAAGGGGATGAGGATAACATTTACCAATCACTCAGCCATCTTGGCTCCAGAAAATTCACATAGGTGATTTACAAAAATTTTATCTGTTAATTGATAGCCCCAGGAGAAGCTGATGCAGTTACGTAGGGTTCTGTGGTGTTCTCTTCCTCATTTCCACTGGACTCTGTTCCTGAGCTGATATGTTTGAGAATCTGCAGTATTTCAGCTTCAGATGACACAGGGATTCCTGCTGTGCTTTGCTATGGCAGGGTCCATGCAGATATCGCCTGTGTCCTCTGTGTTCCTCCAGCTACATTTTTCCTGTTGACCTTCCAGTCTTCCTGGGTTGGAAATCTGCCACATTCTGTCCCCTATTATATTCCATCATTTTAAAATTTGTTCAGATTCTCTTTCTAGGTGTATCTGCATGAGTTTGTCTTAGAGCTTAGATGAGTACAGTCTCTCACTCTGCCATCTTGACACGACCCTCCTGATAATTTCTAGAAAGATGATGTCTAGGCTCTTTTTTTGATCATGGTTGTCAGATAGTCCAATAACTTTAAAATTATGTATCCTGCATGCATTTTCCTGGCCAGTGTTTTTTCAATGAGATACTTCATATGGTCTTCTATTTTTTTTCATTCTTTTGGTTTTGTTTTATAATTTCTTGATTTCTCATAAAGTTATTAGCTTCTATTTACTCCATTCTAATTTTTAAAGAACTATTTTCTTCAGTGAACTTTTGAACCTCTTTTTCCATTTCTCCCATTCTGCTGTTTTAAGGCATTCTCCTCCTCTTTGGCTTTTTGGATCTCTTTTGCCATTTGGATCACTCTAATTTTAAAGGTGTTATTTTCTTCAGCATTTTTTAAGCTTTCCCTTAAGAACTTGACTCATTTTTCATGATTTTCATTAATCCCCATCATTTCTCTTTCCAATTTTTCCTCTACTTCTTTTACTTGATTTTCAGAATCTTTTTGAGTACTTCATGGCTTAAGACAAATTCATATTTTCTTGGAGACTTTAGATACATAAGTTTGGGCTGTGTTGTCTTCTGGTTTTATGTTTTCATCTTCCTTGTCACAGATAGCTTGAGAAAATACCTCTTCACTGAGAAAGTAAGAATCTATAATCTGTTTCTTTTCCCTCTTTTAATTATTTCTCCAGAAAGTCACTAGACTTTGGATCTCTTTGTTAAGTAGAACTCTCCATAAGTAGCCTCTGCTTTATTATTATCTGCCTCTGCCCTGGGGTTGGGATGGGGCTGGGTCCAGGTCTGTGACTGGGACCAGAACAAATTCCCCTCTCAGCTTGGTGAGAGACCCTTCCCCCTGAAATTTGAAGCTGTCTCTAGGATTTGTGGGTTGAGAAGACTGGGATTCTGTTCCCTAAGGCCTGCATCAACTACATGCATGCTGGTGTGGCCACTGACTAAATGTGCTCTACTCCCAGGTCGTGAAGTAGACCCTTCCTGTCAATCTTCTAGATTGTCTTCAGCTGGGAATTTTCTTCCACTTGTCATTTTGCGACTTTTACTGCTCTAGAAATTGGTTAGAGTTATTTTTTTACAGTTTTATTTTAGTGGTTTTAGGAGAGAACTCTAACAGGTCCCTGTTTCTACTCTGTCATCTTGGCTTTTCCAACCTCATATTTTTGAAGTAACTATAAGTTTTCTTATCGTTGAGGTATAAAAAGAGATCAGTGTTAAGTGTTTTTGATATGTATATTGCAAATGCATATTTATGTATTTGTGTGTGTGTGTGTGTGTGTGTGTGAGAGAGAGAGAGAAAGAGAGAGAGAGAGAGAGAGAGAGAGAGAGAGAGGGAGAGATACTCTGCTGCTCTTTTGGGATCTGAGAGTTACTTAACTACTCTGATCAAAAAAAATGGTCAAGACAATTCCAAAAGACCCATGATGAAAAATGCTATCCACCTCTAGAGAGAAAAGTGATGTGCATTGAGTGCAGATTCAAGCATATTTTAAATTTTTCTTTATTTCTTTCATATATATATACATACATACATACATACATATATGTACACACATATATATGTAAATGGGAATATTTGCTAAAGAATAAAATATATTAAAAATAATGAAAATGTATTTAAATTAAAACGATCTTCATCTCTGAGATTTGTTTCCTGCCTGTGTTTAGGCAAATCATTTAAGCTGACAAAATTTGAGATAATGTATTAACAGCCAAAAGCTACCTTTAAGAGTAGAAGATTTTTTAACATTAGAAAAGTCATCATGTAGCTTTTCTGAGGTGTTCTTGTGCAGTCTTAGACCACTCACTTTGCTTTTTGGGACTACACTTTTCTCCCCTCTGAAATCAAGAGATTAAATTATATGATCAATAAGGTTTCTTCCACTTACAAATCTATGATCTTAAGTTCAGCAATAAATGGATAGCATCTTAGAATGGAAAATAATTAAGAAACTGGACCATTTACTCATTCTCAGTAAGCGTGATAATACACACCATACATAGTGGTTTAAATTTTGCCAAGCATTTCATGGATAGATAGATAGATAGATAGATAGATAGATAGATAGATAGATAGATAGATATAGACATGTGTATGTATACACATGTATGTGTTTATATACACACATGTATTTACATATATACATAATTTTATGTGTACATATGTATATATGTATGTGTATATATATATATATATATATATATTCATGTAATTTTATTTGATCTTCACAATGATGCTATGAAATAAGTTATGTTGTTATCCCTATTTTATCAATAAACTGAAGCTGGTATAGATTGTTACTTGCTCAGGTTCACAGTGCTTGCAAATATATTAGATATTCTACATGATTTGAACTCTGATGTTTCCAGAATTCTGTACATGATGCCCCTTACATGACTCATAATTCTTTTCATTTTTGAGATATCTCAAATTATGGTAAATATTTTTACATTGACAAATATTCCTCTCTTTACTGATTGTTGCATATTGGTACTTAATTCTTCCTCTTAAGTTTATCAGGTCTACAGCCTTCCACCATCAATATTCCATTGGACATCTCAACTTTCTATCCTGTATCTTTAAATCAACATGGCCAAAACAGAATTCATTACCTTTCCCCTCAAAATCATTCCCTCTTCTTAAGTTTTATATTTCAGTCGAGGGCACAACTATCATTCTGTTCAAGCAGGATTTCAGCTTCAGAATTAGCCTTGACACTTGATTCTCTCTTATCCACTCATATTTACTCAGTTGTCTCTACACATAACAATCATTTTGATTCTAGGTTTCACTGAAATAGTCTTCTAATTGATTTCCTTCACTCTAATCTCTTACATCTCTAATCCCTTTGTTCCATGCTGCTGTCAAATTGATTATATAAAATTATTTTTCTAACTGTGAGACTTGCCCTAATAGAGAAACTCACATAGCTCCATTTTTTACCATTACGATAAAATATATACATTTCTGTTTGACTTTTGAAGCCCGTAACAATCAAGCTTCAGCCTCACATTTAAGGATTATCATGGGGTAGCTAGATGGCACAGTGCCTAGAGCCAGGAGGACTTGAGTTCAAATTTTGTCTCAGACCCTTGACACTCACTAGCTGTGTGACCTTTGGCAAGTCACTTTAATCCAATTGCCTTGCCAAATAATAAATTAATAAAGATTAGTATGCATTACTGTCCTAACCTTCAGTCAGGGAGGAAACTCATCTGACTGTGGTATACAATATTCCATTCCTTATTTCTATGTTTTGGCACAGGCTCCTCTCCTTGCCTGGACTATTGTCCTTATCTCTGCTCATAGCTCTCCTTCTTAGATACAATATCCATCAATGCTCAGTTAAAGTGTCAATTACATCTTCTGGATAGTAGCAAAATTATTTTTTTCCTTCTTTTTCCTCTATCTACCATTGCACCTAGAACATGTTGCTCTTGCTACTGTTGGTGAGTCATTTCAGTCATATCTGACTTATCATGACCCCACTACTTTCTGGCAAAATTATTAGAGTGGTTTGCATTTTCCTTCCTACCTCACTTCACAGATAAATACACTAAGGCAAATGGAGTTAAGTGATGTACCCAGAGTCACAGAGCTAGTAAGTATCTGAGGTCAGATTTGGACTCATGGAATTGAATTTTCCTGATTTCAGGACTGGTGCTCCATCCACTGTACCATCTAGCTGTAGCAAGAACATTGTAAGTGTTTAATAAATGCTGAAGAATGAGTGGATGAGAGGATAGTTAGTAGATGGGATGAAAGAAAAATAGATCTAGTCCACAGGGATGCTAGCAGTGGGGTTTGTAAGAGACTGGTAGGATAGTGTTTCCACCAGAAGTCCAAAGACTTGGTCCTAATACAGTATATAGCAGTGTTAAGTGGGGTCAGGGTTGTGGGTACGAATAATACTGGAAAATGGATCAGTTACAAACAGCAGTGGTTACCAGTGGCAGAAGAATGTGTGCTGGCATGTGAAAAGGCAAAAGGAAGTCATTTTAGTTCTTTTTAGTCCATTAATTAATGTAATATAAAATTGATTATCCCTTCTATAATGTTGCTACTGCAAGACTTAGTACATTGTATAACTTCCTTTCAGGGATGATTTGAAGGACTAAAGGTAGGCGCTGTCTAATGGCAACAAAGGGGGATTTAAAACGTCTATAGCATTTGCACCAAAGAAAATTATCAGAGCATGTGTACGGAAGTGCATAAACAGGGACAATATATCTCTAAGGCCCATGTATGGAGAAAAGGTTCACAACTTTGGTTATGCCTGCTTGATAATTTCTAGTAGTAATTTCACTGCAGCGCTCTCATCGTTCTGTCTTGGGTCTGCTCCCTACTTCTGCTCTTCCCTGTTGTCTCTGCACGGTTCTGCTCTGCTGGATGACTACCAGATGCTGTTCCACTGGTCTCTGTCAGACATTATTCTGTCGAATATGCATCTCCACAGGATGCTATTACATTGGGTTTTGCACTGCCTTCAACAACTGGCTCAGCTAAAATCTTTGGCTATGTCATCTCAAAGAAGAGAAAGTGTTGCCAAGGCTTCCTTAACTCCAAGTCTTGAAGGTGTCTAAAGTTCTACAAATAAATAAACCAAAAAAGACCATCATGAATAAGCTACACAAATATGATTAAGATGGCAATACAATCCAAATTAATTCATGGATTCAGTGCCATAACAATCAAAGTGCCAAAGTGTTATTTTGTAGAATTAAAAAGAAAAGTAATGACAAATCATTCTGGGGAAACAGAGTTAAGAATTTCAAAAGAAATAACAGAAAAGAAACTAGAATGGAAAAGGGATAAGCAATATCAGACCTTACACTACAAAACAGTGATAATTAACAATATTTTATACTGATAAAAGAAAAATTAAGATTATCAGTAGAAAGTATTAAATCCAAAAGGTGCAGAAGAAAGCAAATATAGTAATATGGAGTTCAGTAAATCCAGGGATACCAGTTGCTGGAGGAAAGCTTTCTTATTTGACAAAACTAGTGAGAATCTTGAAGTCATTTAGAAATTTGATTTAGGCTAATATTGATATCATACGCCAAGATAAGCTGCAATGAATGCATGATTGAAACTTAAAAGTTCATAACATACAGGGAATTAGAAGCAAAAGAGAATGTCCTTTTACAGCTGTGCATTGGGGGAGAATTATTTATCAAATAGGAGGGTAAAAATCATTATAAAAGGCAAAATGGAAAATTTAAATGTAGAGATAGAATGGAAAGAGAAAATTAAAAAAACAATTATAGCAAATTATGTTATCTTTGTAAGGGATATAAGAAAATGATACAAATATCTAAGGAGGAATAAGTTATCCAATGAAATGCGAAGATGATTTTCTTTGTTTCTGACTCAAAAATTTTTATTTCATTTCATTTTATTTTTAAAAAATATTTGATTTGTTTTCAGTGTTCTGTTGTCATTTTGATATGCCTTAGATTTTTCCCCTCCCTCACCTTCTTTCTGCTTTCCTCCCTACTCCTCTACAAGGTGGCTTTCAATCTTACATAGATTCTACACATACATTTCTATTAAATACAATTTCATCATAGTGATGTTGAATAGAAGATATAAAATGAATAGGAGAAGCCATGAAACAAAACAAAATAAAACAAAATATAACGCAAAGGAAAATGATCTGCTTCATTCTGTGATCTAGTTCCATAGTTCTTTCTATGGATGTGGAAGATGTTTTGCCTCAAAAGTCCATTGAGAATTTTTTAGGACTTTGCATTGCTATGAAGGACTAAATCTACCAGAAAAATTCCTCACACACTATGATAGTTGCTGTGTACCAAGTTCTCCTGGTTCTGCTCCTTTCACTCAGCATCAGTTCCTATAAGGTTTTCCTGGTCTCTCTGAAGTCTTCCTGTCCATCATTTCTCATAGCACAATAGTATTCCATTATATTCATACACCTCAACGTGTTCAGCCATTCTTCAACTGATGAGTATCCTCTTGATTTCCATGTCACCACCATAAAGAGCTTAAATAAATATTATTGCACATTTGGAATTCTTTCCCAGTTTTATGATCTCTTGGGGATAAAGTCCTAGACGTAATATTTTTGGGTTAAAGGGTATTCACATTTTTGTAGTCCTTTGTTCATAATTCCAGATTGCTCTCCACAATGGTTGGATCAACTCACAGCTCCATCAACAATGAATTAGTGTTCCAACTCTACCATATCTTCTCCAACATTTGTCATCTTCTGTTCTGTCATGTTAGCCAATCTGATAGGTGTGATGTGGTATCTCAGAATTGTTCTGATTTGCATCTCTCTAATCAATAGTGATTTAGAGCATTTTTTCATATGACTATAGATAGCTTTGATTTTTTCCTCTGAAAACTACCTGTTCATATCCTTTGACCATTTATCAATTGGAGAATGACTTGTATTCTTGTATACTTGACTCAGTTCTCTATGTATTTTAGAAATCAGGCCATTATCACAAACACTAGTGGCAAAAATTCTTTCCCAGTTTTCTGCTTCCCTCATGATCTTTAGTAGGTTGCCTCAGTATTGTCATTCTCTTGAATGAAGTTGTTGATTGTTTAGATGATTTCTTGTTTAACCCACTCCTTCTTTAGGATTAGATTATTTAATTTCCAATTAATTTTTGGTCTATGCTTCCATGACATTTTATTACCTATGATTTTTATTGCATTATGATCTGAGATGGATGAATTGACTATGTCTGCCTTTCTGCTCTGGATTGTGAGGTTTTTATGGCCTAGTACATGGTCAGTTTTTGTATATGTGCCATGTATCACTGAGAACAAGGTGTACTCCTTTCTATCCCCATTCAGTTTTCTCCAGAGATATATCATACCTACCTATCCAGAGTTCTGTTCACCTCCTTAACTTCTTTCTTGTTTATTTTGAGTTTATAATTATCAAGTTCAGAGAGGGGGAGGTTGAAGATCCTGACTAGCATAGTTTTGCTCTCTGTTTCCTCCTGTAACTCCTTTAATTTCTCCTCTAAGAATTGGTGCTATACCACTTGGAGCATATATGTTTAGTAATGAAATTGCATCGTTGTCTATGGTGCCTTTCAGCATCATATAGTTTCCTTTCTTATCCCTTTTGATAAGATCCTTTTTCTACTTTTTCTTTATCTGAGATTAGGATTGCTACTCCTGCTTTGTTTGTATCACCTGAAGCACAATAAATTCTGCTCCAAACTTTTACCTTTATTCTATGTGTATCTTCCCTTTTCAAATGTGTTTCTTGTAACCAGTATATTGTTGGATTATGTTTTTTAATCCATTCTGTAAACCATCTCCATTTTTTGGGAGAGTTCATCCCATTCACATTCACTGTTATGATTACTATTTGTGTCTTTCCCTCCATCCCCTTTCCCCTTATTTATGCTTTTAGTTCTCCCTTCTCCTCCCCAATAGAGTTTTAATTTTTTACCACTGTCTCCCTCAGTCTTCCCTCCCTTCTTTCAGCACCCTTCCCTTTTAATCCCTTTTTTGCTTACTACTTCTTCCCTCCCTTTTAGCCTCCCCTCTCTTTTCTTTCCCCCTTTCCCTCCTATTGCCTAGAGAATTAGTTGTATTTCCATACTTTACTGAGTTTGTTGCACCCTCCTTGAATCGAATTAGATGAGAGTACCTCTCAAAAAATACTCATCCCCCTCTCCTCTTTCCTCTACTGTAATGTATCTTTGTACCTCTTCCTGTTGTGGAATTTATTTTATTTCTGCCTCTTCTTTTTCACTTCTCCCATTACAATCCCTTTAATCACGTTTGTTTTCATCATATCATTTAATTTATATCCGCTCCCTCTATCTATGTATATTCTCTTTACATTTTAATAAATATATAATTCTGAAGATTAACAAGTATCATTTTCCCTTATAGGGATGTAATTAGTTTGCCTATATTGTGTACCAAATTCTTTTTTTCCCCCTGTTTATGAAGGCCTGCATTTAAAGTTCAAATTTTTGGTTGAGTTCTGGCCTTTTCATCAGTAAGGTCTGGAAATCCCTTATTTCATTGAAAGTCCATCTCCTTGCCTGAAATATTATGCTCAACTTTGCTGGGCAGTTAATCTTTGGTTGTAGTCCCAGTTCCTTTGCCTTCTGGAATATCATATTCCAATGCCTTTGATCTTTTAATGTAGAAGCTACAATGATCCTGTATGATCCTGACTATAACTCCTCATATTTGAATGGTTTCTTTCTGGCTACCTGCAGTATTTTCTTCTTCACTTCATAGTTCTCGAATTTGGCAACGATATTCCTTGGTATTTTTGTCTTAGGGTTCCTTTCAGGAGATGAATGGTGGATTCTTTCCATGGATATTTTGCCCTCTGGATCTAGGACTTGACAATTTTCCTTTATGATTTCTTGGATGATATTGTCCAGGCTCTTTTTTTTCAGCATGACTTTCTGGTAGAGCAATAGTCCTTAGATTTTCTCTACTGGATCTATTTTCTTTGTCAATTGTTTCCCCAATTAGATACTTTGCAATTTCTTCTATCTTTTCGTTCTTTAGATTCTACTTGACTGATTCTTGATGTCTCATAGATTCATTAGTTTCTACTTACCCAATTCCATTTTTTATCAAATTGTTTTCTTCAGTTAACTTTTACATCTCCTTTTCCATCTGTCCAATTGTTCCTTTTAAGGAGTTATTTTCACCAGTCAAGTTTTGTACTTCCTTTTCCATTTGTTCAATTTTCCTTTTTTAAGGAGCTCTTTTTTTCAGTGAATTCTTTTTTCATATTTTTAAAATTATTGGTCAATTTTTCTCCTATTCCTCTAATCTGAGTTTTAGAATCCTTGCAGAGTTCTTCCCAGAAGGTTCTTTGTTCTTGCAACCAGTTCATATTCCCTTCTGAAGCTTTGGCTGGGAGTACAATCTCAGTGCAAACTTCTTTGGTATTTGTGTGTCTGTCATTGTCCACATAGAATGATTCTATGGTCTTTTCTACTCTGTTTTTTTTAAGCCATGATAGTAACCCTTTTCCTGGCTTTTAAGGTAGATCTCTACGTCTGTGGCATAAGGAACTCTGTCGCATAGTTCTTGTGCCTAAAACTTGAGGCTTTGTGTGTTGTGCCCTCTGGTTCTTTCAGCTAGAAATTAAGTGCTGCAGTTTACCTGTTGTTTGAAAGCAGAGACTGGTTAGGTCTTTTTCGGTTTCCCTGAAATTACCTTGGAGCTAGATCCTTGAGTGGGGGAGGGATGCAGGAGGCTCCTCTGTTGAGCTAGAGCATAGGAAAACTCAGCTTTCTGTGCTAGTGTCTTCCTGATTACACTGGGATGCAGAGGCATGCTTGCAGTCCTATTGTTGGCAGTTGCTGGCTTTATCCCCCTGGAGTTCAGGATCTTCACCTGGTTTGTTGAGGTGGGACTGTCTGAGACAGCTCTGATCCTGCACTGTTTGCCTTTGGCCACAGCAAGAGAAACCCTCCTTAGTGATATTTCTAGCATCTTGTGCTGAGAGTCTGTTTACCCCTTCTGCTGCTCCCACTGTTCCAGGGTTTTTTCCAGAGAAATAATGTTTAGGTTTGTCAACATCAACAAGGAGAGGAAGATAGCAGTTACTGATCATTACACCATCATGGCTCCTGGAACCTAAACAATAAAGTCAAGTATTCTTGCATAAAACAAAGCTAAAGGTATTCTTGAAGGGAAGAAAAGGGGGAAAAAGCAAACACATAAAAAGAGGCTTCTTATTTTGCTCTTTCAGTCTTAGTTCCAGAAGCCTTTTATTTCCCCTGAAGGAGATCTAACTGTCAAGAAACAAGGATAGTTTCTTTAGAAGACTGGTGGAAAAGCAAATATCCCACTAAAACGATTAACCTCCAGTAATAATTTCATTAATATCTGTGAGGGCAGTCAAAATTGCTGTTGTTGTTTTGGTATAATCAAGTGCCTCTGATTGAATCAAGCCTTTATCAATCAAGAGTCTTTACAAGGAGTAAAATAAAGAAATAAGAGTTTATTTAACTAGAAATAGTGTATGTATTTGTACTGTTAATTTCTTTAATGTGATTAAATATCTTTCCCACCCACTGATGGGCCTGCCTATTGTGGAAAGCTTGATCAGGGAAACTGGTTTGTAGGAGGGTCCTAAGTACCTTTCGTTTTTTTCTATTGAGGCACTTGGTCAAAGAGTTGTGATGCTCTGTGGCTCTAAAAAATGTATAAATAACCTGAGTTGAGGTTTTACTTTGGGGCTTAGTTTTTTCAAGAAGGTTTGAGTGCCAGATGAGGACTCTTGGAAGTCACCAAGAGGGCCATGGCTTTGAGAACCCAGATGTCATCCTTCCCTCTCTGGTAATTATGGTCACACAGCTGTACGTGTCTGTTGAATTATGGTCAGACAGAGATAGCCATGTCTGTTGATTTGGGGCTTACTGACTGCAAATGTTTCTTTGGTCAGATGAGGACTCTGGGAAGCTGCTAAGGAGCCCTACACCTTTGAGATCCCAGATGTCATGCTATCCTCTTTAATAAATATGGTCAAATAGTTGGGGTCCAATTGTCTGTTGGTCTTTTGATTTCTCTGTATTTTCTTTGAAATCCAGCATACCTACTCCCTTAAAATAACTGAATGATATATGTGCTTGATTAAAGGAATGATGCATGTGCTTGATTAAAGTGATTACTAATGCACTGACAGTTATTTTCCTTTTATAAATGCAGATGTAAGAACCTGTGATAACAGCCCCCCCATATATGTTGGGGTGTTTATTGATACAGTATCATGTTCAGATTATAGTGAGAATGTCACTACCAATTCCAGTTAGTTAGATTTTTAAAAATGAAAATATATTTAAGATTCATTTTGTCCAGAGGAACAAGATCTATTATATTGGGGGAGGAGCCAAGATGGAGGAGTAGAAAGACACACATATGCTAGCTCTTAACACACAGCCCATAAAATAACTGTGAAGAAGAACTCCCAACAAATTCTGGAGCAGCAGAAGCCAACAGCAGTGGAGTGGAGGAGATTTCTGTTCCAGAGAGCCCTGAAAAACCAACGCCAAAGGTCCGTCACACACCAGACCTGGAGCACAGCACAGCCCTGCTTGGCAACAGCACTGAGAGGAGCAGATCTGAACAGGCTTCAGGGGCAGAATCTCCAGCGGCCACACAGGTCCCTCCACCCACAGATACTGAAGGTCAGTGAGAGAGTCTTTTTGGCTGGTCAAGAGAGGAATGGGGTGCCTCCATAACTCAGGCCCCCACGGGAGGCAGCAGCAGAGAGGAGCTCCCAAAGCAGGACGGAGCTTGTATCCACTATTAAAGGTTTCCACATAAAACCCCTGAGGGAAATGAGCCTGGGAGGTGGCCCTGTCCCCCTTAACCCCAGGCAGCAGAACTTAAGCTCACATTGAATAGCAGCCGCGTCCACTGCTGAAAGCCCTGAGGCTGGGGAGCAGCACTTGAATCTCAGACCACAAGGACTAGGTAGGCAAATCTGGGTGGGGTTGGAGAGAATTCGCAGAAGTCAGGTAACTGCCTGGGAAAATGCCAAGAAAAGGGGAAAAAATAAGACTATAGAAGGTTACTTTCTTGGTGAATAGATGTTTCCTCCTTCCCTTTCTGATGAGGAAGAACAATGCTTACCATCAAGGAAAGATATAGAAGCCAAGGCCTCTGTATCCCGAACATCCAAAATAGATATCAAATGGGCTCAGGCCATGGAAGAGCTCAAAAAGGATTTTGAAAATCAAGTTAGACAGGTGGAGGAAAAACTGGGAAGAGAAGGGAGAGAGATGCAAGAAAGGCATGAAAAATGGGTCAATACCTTGCTAAAGGAGACCCAAAAAAAGGCTGAAGAAAATAACACCTTGAAAAATAGGCTCACTCAATTGGCAAAAGAGGTTCAAAAAGCCAATGAGGAGAAGAATACTTTCAAAAGCAGAATTAGTCAAATGGAAAAAGGGGTCCAAAAGCTCACTGAAGAAAATAGTTCTCTCAAAATTGGAATGGAAAAGATGGAGGCTAATGACTTTATGAGAAACCAAGAAATCACAAAACAAAACCAAAAGAGTGAATAAAAGGAAGAGAATGTGAAATATCTCATTGGAAAAACAACTGACCTGCAAAGTAGATCCAGAAGAGAGAATTTAAAAATTATGGGACTACCTGAAAGCCATGATCAAAAAAAGAGCCTAGACATCATCTTTCATGAAATTATCGAGGAAAACTGCCCTGAGGTTCTACAACCAGAGGGCAAAATAAGTATTGAAGGAATCCACCAATCACCGCCTGAAAGAGATCCAAAAAGAGAAACTCCTAGGAACATTGTGGCCAAATTCCAGAATTCCCAGGTCAAGGAGAAAATCTTGCAAACAGCTAGAAAGAAACAGTTCCAGGATTGTGGAAATACAATCAGGATAACACAAGATTTAGCAGCTTCTACATTAAGGGATCGAAGGGTGTGGAATAGGATATTCCAGAAGTCAAAGGAACTAGGACTCAAACCAAGAATCACCTACTCAGCAAAACTGAGTATAATACTTCAGGGGAAAAAATCGTCTTTCAATGAAATTGAGGAGCATTCTTGATGAAAAGACCAGAGCTGAAAAGAAAATTTGACTATCAAACACAAGAATGAGAAGAAGCATGAAAAAGTAAACAGCAAAGAGAAGTCACAAGGGACTTACCAAAGTTGAACTGTTTACATTCCTACATGAAAAGACAATATTTGTAACTCTTGAAACTTTTCAGTATCTGAATAGTTGGTGGGATGACACACACACATGCACACACACATACACATATGTACACACACACATACACACATGCACGCACACACAGAGACAGAGAGCAGAGAATGAATTGAATAGGATGGGATCATATCTCAAAAAAATTAATTAAATGTATAAGAGAAATGTATTAAGAGGAGAGAGGGTGAAATGGAATGGGGAAAATTATCTCTCACAGAAGAGGCAAGTAGGAGACTTTTTAGTGGAGGGAAAAAGAGGAGAGCTGAGGAAAAAAACATGAAGTTTACTCTCATCACATTCGACTGAAGGAAGGAATAAAATGCACACTCTTTTTGGTATGAAAACCTATCTTACAATACAGGAAAATGGGGGAGAAGGAGATAAGCAGGGAGGGAGGGATGAGGGAAGGGAGGGCATTGGGAGGAGGGAGCAATTTGAAGTCAACACTCGGGGAGAGTTGGGATCAAAAGAGAGAATAGAAGCAATGGGGCAGGATAGGATGGAGGGAAATATAGTTAGTCTTACACAACACGACTCTTATCAAAGTCATTTGCAAAACTACAGAGATATGACCTATATTGAATTGCCTGCGTGGGGAATGCGTGGGGAGGGAGGGATGGGGAGAAGTTGGAACTCAAAGTTTTAGGAAAAACTGTTTACTATTGTTCTTGCTACTAGGAAATAAGAAATCCTGGTAATGGGGAATAGAAAGTTATCTGGCCCTACAGGACAAAAGAGAAGAGGGGGACAAGGGAATGGAGGGATGATAGAAGAGAGGGCAGATTGGAGATAAGGGAAATTAGAATGCTTGGTGTAGTGGGGTGGGGGGAGGGGACAAATAGGGAGAAAATTTGGAACCCAAATTTTGCTAAAATGAATGTAAAAGAAAAAGTGAAATAAATAAATTTTTGTATCCAGGGAAAAAAAAGAAAATCATGACAAGTGAGTCAACGGCTTGCTAAAGGAAACTGGAAAATGCTAACGATGATAACACCTTTAAAAATAGAGTAACCCAAATGGCAAAAGGAGTTCAAAAAGTCAATGATGAAAAGAATGCCGTATTAAAGAAGAACTGACCAAAGGGAAAAAAGGTTCTAAAGCTTACTGGAAAAACAACTGAGATGGAAAATAGATAATTTCAATCGAGAGACAATTTAAAAATTATGGAATTACCTGAAAACCATGATGAAAAAAAAGAGCCTAGACATCATCTTTCATGAAATTACCAATGAAAACTGCCCTAATATTCTATAACCAGAGGGCAAAATAAATATTGAAAGAATCCATGGATCACCTCCTGAAAGAGATCCAAAAAGCGAAACTCTTAGGAGTATTGCAGCCGAATTCCAGAGTTCCCAGATCAAGGAAAAAATATTGCAAGTAGCTAGAGAGAAACAATTCAAATATTGTGGAGATACAATCAGGATAACACAACATCTAGCAGCTTCGGGGGATGTGGGGAATGGTCATTGAATGAAATGGAGGACTTTCAAACACTCTTAATGAAATGACCAGAACTAAATTGAAAATTTGACATTCAAACACAAAAATGAAGAGAAGCATGAAAAGTGAAAATAGGAAAGAGAAATAATAAGGGACTTTCTAAAGCTGAACTGTTTACTGGAAAGATAATATTTGTAACTCTTGAGACTTTTCTCAATATTTGGGCAGCTGGAGGGATTTTACACCCACACCCACACAGATACACACACACACACACACACACACATATGTATATACAGACACAGAGCACAGATGAGTTGAATAAGAAGGGATGACATCTAAAAAAATAAAATTAAGGGGTGAGAGAGGAATACATTTGTAGGAGTAAGAGAGAAATGGAATGGGGCAAATTATTTCTCCTAAAAGAGGCAAGAAAAAGCTTTTTCTTTTTTTATTAATTAATTTTATTTATTTTTAGTGTTCTATACTAGCTACCATATAATTGTATTAAGAGGGCTTGTGGGGATGATAGAAATGAGGGCAAATGGGAGGAAGGTATAATTAGAAGTAAATCCTTTTGAGGAGGAATAGAGTTGGAAGAGACAATAGAATAAATGGGGGGGACAGGATATGAGAGAGGGAAATATAGTTAGTCTTCCACACATGACTATTATGGAAGTCTTTTGCATAACTACACATGTAGAACATATATCAAATTGCTTGCCTTCTCATTGGCGATGGGTAGGGAGGGAGGAAGGGAGAGAAGTTGGAACTCAAAGATTTAGGAATGAATGTTGAGAATTGCTTTTGCATGCAACTGAGAAATCATAAATACAGGTAATGGGGTATAGAAAAATAGAATCAGGCAAGTAAAACTAATGAATCTATAAGACATAAAGAAGCAGTCAAACAGGACCTAAAGAATGAAAAGATAGAAGAAAATGCAAAATATCTAATTGGAAAAAGGACTAACCTGGAAAATAGATCGAAGAGAGAAAATCTAAGGATTATTGGTCTACCAAAGCCAGGATGTAAAAAAGTGTATTGACAATATCTTCCAAGAAATCATCAAGCAAAATTGCCCAGAAGTCCTAGATGCAGAGGGCAAAATAGCGATCGAAAAAAATCTTCCATTTATCTCTTGAAAGGCATGCCAAAGTGAAAATGCTAAGAAATATTTTTGCCAAATTCCAGATTTAGCACGTGAAGGAGAAAATGCTGCAGGCACTCAGAAATAAACAATTCAGATATTGAGGAATTACAGTCAGGATAACACTGGACCTTGCAGCTTCTACATTAAAATATTGGAGGGATTGGAATATGATATTCCATAAGGCAAAAGAACTGGGAATACAACCAAGGATTAATTACTCAGCAAAGTTCAGCATGATATTTCAGGCAAGGAAAAGGACATCCCATGAAATAAGTGATTTTCAGACCTTCCAGATGAAAAGACCAGAACTAAAGAGAAAATTTGATCACAGGTCTCAAGAGAGGTATAAAAAAGGTAATGAGGGGGAAATAAATTATTATTCAATATGGACAAGCTGCTTACATACCTATAAGGGAACATGATACTTGTTAATTTTGAAAATAATATATTTATTATGATATATAAAAGGGATATACACAGATAGAGGGAGCATTATAAAAATATCATGATAAAAATGTGATTTAAGATTGTGAAGGGATTGTAATGGGAGATGGAAAAGGAGGAATTAGAAAAAGGTAAATTACATCATAGGAGGAGAGACAAAAATACACTGCAGTAGAGGGAAAGAGGGGAGGGAGAGGACCATTGCTTGAGAGTTGTTCTCATCTGATTGGTTCAAGGAAGGGCCAACAAACTCATATAAATATAGAAATCTAACTAGCTCTATAGGCAGTAGGAGGATGAAGTGGAAAGAAAGGAAAGGGAGGTTAAAGGGGGAAAGAAGTAGTAAGGGAAAAGGGGAGCAAAATAGAAGGGAGCTGAAAGAAGGGAGGGAAGACTGAGGGAGGCAGTGGTCAAAAATTGAAACTCTGTTGTGGAGGGAAAGTGAGAAGGGGGAGCTTAAAGCAGGGGGAAAAGGGATGGAGGGAAAAGCCCAGAGATTAATCATATCCATGAATGTGAATGGAATGAAATCTCCCATAAAACAGAGTGAGATAGCAGAATGGATTAAAAACCATATTCTAACAATATGTTGTTTACAAGAAACACGTTTGAAATGGGGGGATACACACAGGGTAGAGGTAAAAGGTTGGGGCAGAATGTATTGTGCTTCATGGGATTAAAAAAAAAAGCCGGGGTAACAATCCTAATTTCAGAGAAAGCAAAAACAGAATAAATCTAATCAAAAGAGATAAGAAAGGAAAGTATATTCTGCTAAAAGGCACCATACACAACAAAGCAGTTTCATTATTGAACATATATGCTCCAAATGGTATACAGTTCAGATTCTTAGAGGAGAAGTTAAGGGAGTTACAGGAAGGAATAGACAGGAAAATTATACTAGTGGGGCCCTCAACTTCCCTCTCTGTGAATTTGATAAATCTAAACCTCGAAATAAACAATAAAGAAGTTAAGAAAGTGAATAAAACTCTGGATGAGGCAGATATGATAGATCTCTGGAGAAAATGGAATGAGGATAGAAAGGAATATGCATTTTTCTCAGCGTTACATGGCATATATACAAATACTGACCACTTACTAAGGTATAAAAACCTCACAATCTGGTACAGAAAGACATAGATAGTGAATGCATCCTTCTCAGATCACAATGCAATAAAATTTTATGTAATCAAAAGTTGTGGAAATAAAAACCAAAAATTAATTGGAAACTAAACAATCTAATCCTAAAGAAATATGTTAAACAACAAATCATTAGGAACAATCAACAACTTCATTAAGGAGAATGGTAATTATAGGATAACCTACCAAATCTTATGGGATACAGCAAAAGCAGTTCTTAGATGAAGTTTTATACCTTTGAGTGCCGATATGAATAAAATAGAGAAAGAGGAGATCAATGAATTGGGCAGGCAAATGAAAAAGCTAGGAAAAGAACAAATTGAAAATCCCAAAGTAAATACCAAATTACAAATACTGAAAACTAAAGGAGAGATTGATAAAATTGAAATTAGGAAAATCTATTGAACTAGTAAATAAAATTAAGAGTTGGTTTTATAAAAAAACAATAAAATTTATAAGCTTTGGTCAATTTGATTAAAAAAAGAAAGAAAACCAAATTATCAGCATCAAAAACGAAATGGGTGAATTAACCTTTGATGAGGAGGAAATTAAAACAATACTTAGAAATTACTTTCCTCAACTGTATGCTCATAAATTCGACAGTCTAACTAAGATATAGGATTATTTAAAAAAATTAAATTGCCCAGATTAATAGAAGAGAAAATTGAAAACTTAAATAACCTCATCTCAGAAAAAGAAACTAAACAAGCCAGTAATGAACTCTGCAGGAACAAATCTCCAGGGTCAGATGAATTTACAAGTGAATTATATCAAAGATTTAAAGAGCAGTCTATACCAAAACCATAAGGACTATTTGGGAAAATTGAAGAAGAAGGAGTCTTCCCAAATCCATTTTATGATATAAATATCATTTTTGATACCTAAATCAGAAATTGGCAAAACAAAGAAAGAAAATTACAGATGACTCAAATATGGTTTTGATACCTAATCCTGGAAGAGCCAAAACAGAAAGAAAATTATAGACCAATTTCTCTAATGAATATAGATGCAAAAATTTTAAATAAGATATTATCAAAAAGAATGCAGCAACTTTTTTTTAAATTTATTTATTTATTTAGCTTTTTACATTCATTTTCACAAATTTTTGGGTTCCAAATTTTCTCCCCTTTTATACCCTCCCCACACCCCAATACCCCAAGCAATCTAATTTTCCCTATCTCCAATCTGTCCTCTCTTCTGTCATCCCTCCCTTCCCTTGTCTCTATCTTCTCTTTTCTCCTGTAGGGCCAGATGACTTTCTATTCCTCATTAACTGTATGTCTTCTTTCCTAGTTGCAACAACAATACTAAACAATTGTTCCTAAAACTTTGAGTTCCAAATTCTCCCCATCCCTCCCTCCCCACCCATTCCCTTTGGTACGGCAGGCAATTCATTATAGGCCATATCTGTGTAGCTTTGCAGATGACCTTCCTGATAGTCGTGTTGTGTAAGACTAACTGAATTGCCATCTCTCCTAACCTGCCCCTCATTGTTTCTCTTCTGTCCTTTGATCCAGTCCCTCCCCAAGTGTTGACTTTCAATTACTCCCTCCTCCCTTTGCCCTCCCTTCCATCATCCCCCCAACCCAATATCTCCTTCTCCCCCGCTTTCTTATACTGTAAGATGGGTTTTCATACCAAAATGAGTGTGTATTTCACTCCTTCGTTTAGTCAAATGTGATGAGGGTAAACTTTGGTTTGTTTGTTTGTTTGTTTGTTTTTTTCTCAGCTCTCCTCTTTTTCTCTCCACTAAAAACATCTCCTACTTGCCTCTTAAATGACATATAGTTACCCCCTTCCATTTCCCCCTCTTTCCTCTCACTACATTTCTCTCTCACCATTTACCTTAATTTCTTTTAAGGTATGGTCCCATCCTATTCAGTTCAATCTGTGCTCTCTGTCTCTGCATGTGAATGCATGTGTGTATGTGTGTGCATGCGTGTACATGTGTATGTGTGGTCCCACCAATCACCCAGATACTGAAAAGTTTTAAGAGTTAGAAATATTGTCCTTCCCTGTATGAATGCAAACAGTTCATTTCTGGTAAGTCCCTTAATACTTCTCCTTGCTGTTTATTTTTGCATGCTTCCTCTCATTCTTGTGTTTGAAAGTCAAATTTTCTTTTCAGCTCTGGTCTTTTCATTAAGAATGATTGAAAGTCCTCTGTTTCATTGAAAAACCATATTTTCCCTTGAAGTATTATACTCAGTTTAGCTGGGTAGGTGATTCTTGGTTTCAGTCCTAGTTCCTTTGCCTTCTGGAATATCCTATTCCACGCCCTTCGATCCCTTAATGTAGAAGCTGCTAGATCTTGGGTTATCCTGATTGTATTTCCACAGTACTGGAATTGTTTCTTTCTAGCTGCTTGCAAGATTTTTTCCTTGAGCTGGGAGTTCTGGAATTTGGCCACAATGTTCCTAGGAGTTTCTCTTTTTGGATCTCTTTCAGGTGGTGATCGATGGATTCTTTCAATACTTATTTTGCCCTCTGGTCCTAGAATGTCAGGGCAGTTTTCCTTGATAATTTCATGCAAGACGATGTCTAGGCTCTTTTTTTGATCATGGCTTTCAGGTAGTCCCATAATTTTTAAGTTGTCTCTCCTTGATCTATTTTCCAGGTCAGTTGTTTTTTCCATGAGATATTTCACATTCTCTTCCATTTTATCGTTCTTTTGGTTTTGTTTGGTGATTTCTTGGTTTCTCATAAAGTCATTAGACTCCATCTGTTCCATTCTAATTTTGAGAGAACTATTAAATTCAGTGAGCTTTTGAGCCTCTTTTTCCATTTGGCTCATTCTGCTTTTGAATGCATTCTTCTCCTCATTGGCTTTTTGAACCTCTTTTGCCAATTGAGTGAGCCTATTTTTCAAGGTGTTAATTTCCTCAGCATTTTTTTGGGTCTCCTTTACCAAGATATTAACCTTTTTTTCATACTCTTCTTGCATCTTTGTCATTTCTCTTCCCAGTCTTTCCTCCACCTGTCTAACTTGCTTTTCAAAATCCTTTTTAAGCTCTTCCAAGGCCTGAGCCCACCCAACACCCCCCTGGGGTGTCTGGGGTGCTGAGGCCCCGCCCTCCACATCTTTCCCTGATGGGAAAAATACGTTCTCGTCCTCCCCATCAGATCCGAAGGTCGGGATCATTTGCATTTGTTGGAAAAAAACTCTCTAAAGTCTTATTTTTCTTCCCCTTTCTAGGCATTTTCCCAGCCAGTTACTTGACTTCTGAGATTCCTTTCCACCCCCGCCTGGATCCGCCCAGCTAGTGCTTGGCCTCTGAGATTCAAATGCGCTTTCCCACGGCAAGCTTTAGTTCTGGCGCAGGGGTGGGGGCAGGGCCGCCTCCTAAACTTGGGCCCTCAGGGGCTTTCTGCAGAGACTTTCAGGAACGGAGCAGGTGGGGGGCCCCGCCTGCTGTGCTCAGCTCCATTGGGGGTTTTATTCAGAGGCGTTCAGCAGTAGAGCAGGGTGGGGGCAGGGCCGTCTCCCCGGCTCGGCTCCATCAGGTTGGAAAGACCTTCAGTATTGAAGATCCTACCTGCTGCTGGGGGATTCCTGAGTCCCAGGCCGTTGCCGCCTCAGCCGCCCGCCCACGCCTCTGCCTCCGCCACTTCCTGCCCCCGTCTCTGCCGCCGCCGCTTCCTCCCGAGGGGGCCCGAGTCACGGAGGCGCTCCGCTCCCCTTCCCTAGCCCAGCCTTCTTTCTTACTGACCTGTAGCTTCTGTGGGCGGAGGGACTTTCCCGGCTGCCGGAGCTTCCCCCGGAGCTTTCCTCTCTGAAGTCTGCTCAGGTCAGCTTCTCTGGGTCGCGGCCAGGGGTGGGGGTGGGGTCCGCTTTCCGGAGCTCGATGGCCCCCCGCGGACGGCTCTCCAGGGCTCAGTGGAACGGAAATCTCTTCCCCTATGTTTGTGCACCCTCTGCAGAGATTCAGAATTTATGGGGATCTCCTTTTACCTCAATTCCATGGGTTGTGGGCTCGGAGCTCGTGAATGTGCGTCCTTCTACTCCGCCATCTTGGCTCCGCCCCTCAGCAACTTATCACTAGAAAAATACATTATGATCACATAGAGTTTATACCAGGAATGCAGGGTTGGTTCAACATTAGGAAAAATATTAGCATTATTGACCATACCATCAACAGAACTAACAGAAACCTCCTGATTATCTCACCAGATGCAGCAAATGTTTTTGACAATATACAATACCCTTATCTTTTGAAAACACAGGGATAAAGGAAACTTTCTATAAAATAATAATCAGTATCTACCTAAAACCTTCAGCAAGCCTTACATGCAATGGGAATAAGCTAGATGTATTTCCATTAAGATCAGGGGTGAAACAAGGATGTCCCTTATCACTACTGTTGTTCAATGTGGTATTTGAAAAGCTAGCTGGAGTAACAAGAGAAAAAAAAATTAAATAACAGAATAGGCAAAGAAGGAACTAAGTCATCACTCTTTGCAGATGGTATGATGATGTACTTAGAGAATCCCAGAGACTCAAGTAAAGAATTACTTGAAATAATAAACAACTTTGGCAAAGTTAGAGGTTACATAATAAACCCAGATGTATCATCTACATTTTGATATATTGTTAACAAAATCCAACGGCAAATAATTGAAAGTGAAATTCCACTTAAATCTATGATAGATACTACAAAATACCTGGCAGTATACCTGACAAAACATATCCAGGGACTATAAACACGATTACAAAGCACTTTGCACACAAATAAAGTCATATCTAAGTAAGTGGAAAAACATCAGCTGTTCGTGAGTAATAAAATATAATAAAAATGACAATTCTACCTAAATTAATTTACTTTTTCAGTGCCATATGAATCAAACTACCAAATAACTATTTTATAGAGCTGGAAAAAAATATCAAAATTCATCTGAAATAACAAATGTTCTAGAATATCAAAGGAACTAATAAAAAGAAATATTAGGGATGGTGGCCTGGCCCTATCAGACACTAAGTTGTGTTTTAAAGTAGCAATCATCAATACTACTTCATACTGGCTAAGAGAGAGGGGTAGACTCATGGAAGATGCCAGGTGCTGGAGACACAGTAATCAATGAATATAGCAATCTACCATTTGATAAACCCAAGGACCAAGTCTTCTGGGATAAGAATTCACTGTGTGACAAAAATTGCTAGGAAAACTCGTAACAGTGTGGGGGAATCTGGGAATTGACCAGTGCCTGACATTGTACGTAGGAATGAAGTCAAAATGGATACATGACCAAGGTATAAAAATTGATACTATAAACAAATTAGGGGAACTAGTAATCGTATATTGTTCAGAATTATGGAGAATGGAAACATTTATGAGCAAACAAGAAATAGAGAACATTATGAAGTGCAAAATGGATAATTTTGATTACATTAAATTGAAAAGATTTTGGACAAACCCAATGCAACCAGGATTAGAAAGGAAGCAGAAAACTGGGAAAGAATTTTTGCAGCTAGTGTTTGTGATAAATGTCTCATTTCTAAAATATATAGAGAACTGATTCAAATGTGCAAGAATACTAGTCATTCCCCACTTGATAAATGGTCAAAGGGTATGAACAGGAAGTTTTCAGAGGAAAAAATTCTCTGATCATATGAAAAAATTCTCTAAATCACTATTGATTAGAGAGATGCAAATCAAAACAACACTGAGGAACCACATCACACATGTCAGGTTGGCTAACATGACAAAACAGGATGATGATAAATGTTGGAGAAGATGTGGCAGAGTTGGATCTGTGAGCTGATCCAGCTATACTGGAGAGTGACCTGGAACAATGCCCAAAGGACTACAAAAGTGTGCATACTCTTTGACCCTGCACTATTTTCTGGGATTCTACCCCAAAGAGATTAATTATGGAAATGGGAAGGGTCACACATTTAAAAAATATTTATAGTAACTCTCTTTGTTGTGATCAAAAACTGGAAATCAAGGTGATGCCCATCAATTGGGGAATGACTGAACAAGTTGTGGTGTATGAATGTAATGAAATACTATTTTGCTATGAGAATCGATGAACAGCAAGACTTCAAAGAGGCCTGGAAAGGCTTATATGAACTGATGCCGAGTGAAAGGGGCAGAACCAGGGGAACTTTGTACACAGCAACAACCACAGTGCCTGAGGAATTTTGCTTGCAGACTTAGTACTTAGTACTTCATTTCAATGCAAGGACTTTAAAAAGTGTTCCATGGATCCTTGAGGCCAAACACCTTCCTCATCCAGAGATCAAATTATGGAATTTGATCGAAGAATGAAGCAGACCATTTTCTTTTGTATTACATTTTGTTTTGTTTGGTTTTATGGTCTCTACCATTGATTGTAATTCTTCTATGCAGCATGTATTTAATAGGAATGTACGTGTAGAACCATATATTA
The DNA here is from genome assembly GCA_023548195.1 of Bettongia penicillata ogilbyi. Lineage (NCBI taxonomy): Eukaryota > Metazoa > Chordata > Mammalia > Diprotodontia > Potoroidae > Bettongia > Bettongia penicillata. The sequence continues at coordinate 213,462 of JAJHZJ010001042.1, forward strand.
TTGTGCTGTCTGTCAGGGAGGGAGTGGGGAGGAAGGGGGGAAAATCTAACATCTATGGAAGTGATTGTCAAGCACTGAAAACCAATAAAATAATTCAATTTTAAAAAAAGACTTTTTTCTTATGATCTGTTCTTCTGGATAATTTTTATTTCTGTGAATGCTTATTGCTTTAGCTCATTGGACAAAATATATCCTAATGTTCATTTTTTTTTTCAGTGGTGGTTATTCCACTCTCTTCATCTTTGATACAGGATAATTTATTTTCTTTTTGTTTAGATCAAATTAATCTATGATTGGTCTTATTTTTTCATAAAATCAACTCATTTTTATTTATTAGTTCAAGAGATTTTATACTTTTTTGTTTCAATTTTATTTTCTTTATTAGTTCAATAATTTCTTTTAATTTTCAATTTTTTCAATCTCATCTTTTATATCATTTATTAGTTCAGTAATTTTTGTGGTTTTTTTAACTTTTTATTTTACTCTCACCTTTGATTTTCTGAATTTCCAATTTGGTGCTCAATTTTGGTATTTTAATTTATTTTTTCTTGTTTTTTTCTTTTTTGCCTCCTCAATTCATTAATCCTTTCTTTTTCTATTTTGTTAACGTAAGAATTTAGCAAAGTAAATTTCCCCTAATATTGCTTTGACTGTGCCCCATAAATTTTGATATATGACTCATTCATTCTTGTTATTCTCTTTAATGAAATTATTAATTCTTTCTATGATCTGTTCTTTGACACATTTTTTTCTTTAGGATTAGATTGTGTAGTTTCCACTTAATTTTAATTTATCTTCTCATTTCCCTTTGATTTCAATTTTTAATAATTATGATCTGAAAAGAATATGTTTAATATGTCTACGTTTCCATATTTTATTTTCAGAGTTCTTGGTTTGTTTCAAGTTTTTTACCTTAATTTATGGTCATTTTTTGTGTATGTGCTATGTGCTACTGACAAAAAGGTATATTTCTGTTTCCATTCAGTTTTCTCCAGAATCTCTCATTTTTAACTCTTCTAATTTTCTATTTACCTACTTAGTTTCTTGTTTCTTTTTTGGTTGGATTTATTGAGTTCTGAAAACAAATAGTTGATGACCCTCCCTAGTACAGTTTTGCTCTCTATTTCTTCTTCTAGCTCAATTAAATTCTTTAAGAATTAAAATGCTATACCACTTAGTGCAGACATGTTTAGTTTTGATATTGCTTCATTGTCTGTGGTATCTTTTAGCAGTTTGTAGTTTCCTCCCTAAATTCTTTTAATTAGGTCTATTTTTGCTCTTACTTTGAGATCAAGAATGTTTCCCATGCTTTTTTTTCTTCAGTCGAAGCATAATGCATTCTGCTACAGTCTCTTTCTTGTGCGTATATCTCTGCTTCAAGGGATTTCTTGTGAACAACATTTTGTAGGATTATAACTTTTGATCTATTCTGTTATCTGTCTCAGTTTTCTGGGAGAGTTCACCCCATTCACACTCACCATTATGATTACTATCTGTGTATTTCCCTTTATCCTGTTCTTCCTCTTTTGCGTCCTGTCTCCTTTCATCCTTTCCTTCCTCACTATTGTTTTGTTTATGTTTCTCCCCTTCCCTGAACTGCCCTCCCTTCTGTCATCTCTTTTTCCTTAATCTCTTCCCCTCTTACTTCCCTTTCAGGTAAGATATGATATATTTAACTGATTGTTTATGTTTTTCCCTCCTTGAGTGAATCCTGGTGCTGCTCCTGTTTTCTGGCAGGCCAACACCCCAGTATTACTGTCCTCTTCTGCCAATTTCTTGAATTGTTTTAAGACAGAAAATGACTTCCGCTCTCTGTTTTTTTATAGAGTGATTTTAATATTGTTTGGAGGGGAATATTGAAAAACTTCAATTGGTTTGCTTCTTATACTCTGCCCTTTTGATTCTACCCCCTGAGAATATTTGCAATGTGAATAGTCCAAGAAGTGAGTTTCCAGAGTGAAGAGATTTCTTTTGTGGTAGAAAAATTCCTGAGCAGAATAGTTGATATTGTAGCTTACAAAGGAATTACGACCATGGTTACTATCAAAAGGGGTTGTTGTGTAATAAGAGTTTTGAAAAGACCCAATTATCAGACATCTTTTGCCATTTAAGTGTGAACCTTAGTTCCAGACCCAAAAAATGAAGCCACTATTTTGAGTCAGCTAGTGGTACAGATTGGGTAATGGAACTGGGTTTAGGATACCTGAGTCCAAATCTAACCTCACATATTTACTAATCTCTGTGATGTCGGACAAATTTTTTGAATTCTGTCTCTGCAAAATGGAGATTTTAATAGCACCTATCTCCTTGGAATTTTGTGAAAATGAAATGAAATGATGTTTGTAAATCACTTAGCATAGAACCTGAAACATAGCATTTAATAAATTCTTCTTTCCTTTTTGTATTAGCAGAGTTAAAGATACATTATCAATTTACAAAAAAAAAATATTGTAATCAATTCAGAGCCAGTTCATCTCAGTGGTTAGGTTAAAAAAGTGAGAATCTAAATTTATGAATATGTTTCTATATTTACACAAAATATTCTATTCTTTATATGAATTTCAAAATCAAAGAAAAAAATTGATTTTGGTCATTCAGATAGGAATTGTAGTTCTGTGCAAATAGTATGGGATTATAGACAAAGAACTTGGGTTTGAATATTAGCTTTGGCTCTTAGAATATCTAACTTTGAGTAAATTAACTAAGCTCTACAATTCTCAATTTCCTCATCACTAAAGTGAGGGAACTGAGCTAAATGACTTTAACATTCTTTCTAAATTTGTGATCTGATCATCCCATGGATGAAGAATATTACTTTTGGAGAACTCTCACTGTCTAGAAGCAAAAAATAGGAATGAATATCTTAGTAAAATTGTTAAAATTTAATGAAAAATATTTAACTGTTTTGTTATTATGAACATAGCAAAAAGGATTTTTATTTTACTTATAAACAGAACACTTTATAGGAGCTAACATACAAAGAATTAGGTGTTCTCTTCTTAAATTTTATGTTTCCATGGCAATCACTGGCCAGTTTGACACTATATGTATTAGAATGATCAAATGGTCTACAGGGATAAGATAAGACCTAGGGCAACTATTCACTTTACCATATAAAGAACATTTCTTTAAAATTAAACAAAGAATGAGTTCATTGAATCGTGCTGTCTTTGGTATGTTTCTCATCCTTTTACCCACTTGAAAACTCAATAAGATATCCTGCACAAAAGCATTGAGGTTGATTTCATTTATGATTTGAAGAATATCCATATTATAGATTATTAAATTAACAGCAATCTAACCTTGAGAACACCTCTATTTACTGAAAAAGAAACACTCCATCACCTGTTTTGATTCATTAATGTATCATTTAATGTGGTATGACACATGTTTAGTGGTTATAATTACATTATGGCCTTCTATTACATCTGCTCTGCTCCAAGTTTCTGTCACCACAAGTCCAATTTTCAATATAGAACAAACCACTGCACTCTTTCCTTATTAGTGTCATCTTTAACGTAGCAGAGAGGTTGAACCATTACTTGGCACTGAGAGCTTAACAGCAATTAACCTCTGCTCTATCCCCAGGGAGAAGTACATCAGCAACTTGCCAAAACACTGTAAACAAGCTAGCCAAGATCAATGTGCAACCATGCTGGCTGCAGAGCACTGAGTGTATTAATTTAAGATTGATACACGAAAAAGAAGAAAACACTCTGCATGATACTGACCTAAGGCATTCCCCACATCAAGATGGAAGCATTTCTACACACGTATAATTTTAGAGCCCCCCTCCCTTTTTGTTCCTGGTTCATAAACACACTGCTTGTTTATCTTGCTTCTTGAAAGAAAATAAAGAATTAATGGATTTGCCATATAACATGAATTTATGAGGAATAAAATACATAAACAGTATACTCAAAGAAGTTAAAGGACAGATACAAAAAAGGGATATTGTTTTGAGCTATCTTAGTTCTATTATTTATCTGAATATCATGTTAAACCAAGCATATAGAAGTTCATTTTTTATTGCGAATGAATATCTTCTTGTTCACAAACAGAACCGCTGAACTGGGGAGTAAACCAGCCCCTAGGGACATGGTACAAAGGCTTTCTTTAGTGAGCATTCCAGTCAACATGTATTGAGTGTCCCTACACCCTTTTTGCACTTTTGTATTTAAGTTCATATGCTCATAAGCTTGAGTTGGGAGATTATCAAATCATACATATTGTAACTACAGTGATAAAGAGGCATCATAAAATCTGGGGGCCACTTGAAAACCTTACTTGCATAAAGATAAAAGTTCAAAGTGTTATTTTATAGGAACCAAAGGGATAAAAATATATCCAGAAAATCTAATGTCTAAAGTTTTAAAGTACATTGTTTTTCTTTTCTTGTAGCTACTTCAGTCACATTTATATACATATATATATAATCTACACTTTTTGTATTCATTTCAGGTTGGCACCCTGCATAATTCTCCTCTCTGACTCAAAATCACGATACTAAAATATGAATCCCACACATAAAGAGACTAGACCTTCCTATATGTTCAAAAGGAGGCATTTTGATGCTTTGATGAGATTCTGATTTTATTATTGTGAGTTCTCAGAATCAGTAATTAGGATTTAGGAAAGTACACAGTGCTATAAAGTGAATATATCACCTGAAAAAGAGTACCTAATTATAGAAAAATCGTGGTGTGTTATGTTATAAAGAAGTCCAGATATTGAACAATTACAGCAGTAAAGATTTTTAAATTCAACAAAAGGAATAAAAACATGATAAAGGAATTCCACTACAAAAACAGCTAAAACATAATTATTCAGTCCAATGATAGAAGAAACACTGGCAAAAACCTGCAGAAGTTTAGAGTTAAAACAAGTTAGGGCAGTGGAATACAAAAAAAAGAACAAAAACAAAAAACAGGCCTCACCACAGGAGATAGCACTTAAGCAGTAGTTTGAGTGAAGTAACCCAAGGTCTCCATTCACACAAGGAGACAGAGTCAGAACTGTTTTAAGACAACATATTCTGGACTTTTAATCGAGGAAACTCAAGCTCAACCCAGGGTATAGAAGGCTATGGTTTGAACTAGAGAAAAGGATAAATTGCTCCTACAGAAGACAGGATGTGGTTTTTGCTACTGAACTCAGTATGAAGCAAAACTATTTAAATCATCAAGGAGTCTCTGCCTGACCCAAACACAAGACCCTAACCAAAAGCAAAGGGAGAGAAAAATCAAGAAATATTAGAAAGAGATAAACAAAATGAAGAAATCATAGACTGAAAGAAATTCAAAGTAAAATGTGGAAGAAGAGAATAAATCCACAAAAAGTGCAATAAGAACCTCAAAAAAAATATCTGGCCACAAGGACTACAAGTGTACCTAGAAGAATTAAACAGGATTAACACAAAAGAAGGAGGCAGAAGAAAGAATAATAACAATTGCAATAACAATAATAAGAGATAACATTTATATATTGCTTATTATGTAACATAGACTATGCCAAGAACTTTGCAATTATTACCTCATTTGACTCTCATAAGATCCATGGGATGTAGGTGTTATTATTATCCCAATTTTAAATAAAATAAAATAAGAACAAAAAGAGAAGATTAAGAAAAAAACCAAAAGATATGTAAGATATACAGTATCAAAAACATATGGCTAAGAAAACAAGTCAATGAGAAGTAATATAATAATCATCGGACTATCAGAAAATAAATAATGAGAAAGATGTCATATGTCAACAATATAAAATTAAATCTTCCCAGGGAAGCAGAGTGAATGTGGCAGAGTAAAGGCAGGGACTCATATGAGTTCTCCCTTAGAATTCTCCAAATACCCTTAAAATGATCCTAAATAGGAGACAGAGATAAGATGAAGTGAAAGCAAGGACCCATGTGTGCTCATCTACAAATTCCCTCAGATATCTCTAAAAAAGGGAGTATGAATGTATTTTGAGTGGTAAGAATCCACTGGGAAACAGTGTAGCAGATATTCAGCCCAGGACAGTTCAAAAGATCTCTGGGAAGGATGTGTTACACCAGGTTGGGGGAAACATAGAGCCCATGGGAGACACCAGGCCTTACTCACCTTAGCAGAGCAGGAATGGGGTGGGCTGAATCACCAGTGGCAATTCAGATTCCTAAACCGCTCAGCACAGGATGGGAGTCCAACAGAACTGGATGAGAAGGGCAGGGCCTATGACAGTTATGGCATTTACTCCTGGGACCATCGGCCCACAGACTAATTGCTTGAAAGTCACCCATTTGAACATCTGGGAGACAAGATGGCAGAGAAAACTATAACTGCTTCCACCTTCCTTGATTAACATTGAAAAAAAAAAAAACAACAGAATATTAACCCAGAAAAATCGTGGAATAGCATAGTCAGTAGAAGGGAGGTAGTCTTTTAGCTTGGGATGACAGAGAGAACACCTGGAAGGGTCCCATTTGCTGTATTGAAGGGAATCAGTACAGGACTAGAAACATCACAGCAATCCCCACCTCAGCCAACCAACAGGAAATCCTGAGCCCAAGGCGGAAGGAGCCAATAGACTCCAATACAAGGACTCCAGGCATGCATTAGCATAGCCAGGGGAATTGGGCATACACTGGCTGCAGACAGGGTTAGTGCAGGCCTAGAAAAGGAGGAGACCTCCAATGACCAGAAGAACCCTCCCCCATACCTTATGTCATAAATTTAAGTGTAACCCAAGGGAAACTTAGATTTCTCCTGGCCTTGGCCTTGGCCCTCACTAGCCAGTTCACAACCAGAAAAGTTGCAGTATTATATAGTTTCTAGTTGAAAGAACCAATGGCCACAGAACACAAAGCCAGTGACTAGGACCCTGACTGCAGCACAAGAAACATGGGAAAGAACCTCCTGTGCCCCAGAAACAGAGATCCACTTTAAAAGTCAAGGAAAAGACAATCACCATTAGCAAGAAGCAGTTAGAAAACCAAAGATCATAGAATGTTAGTACAATGATAGGTAAGATAAAATGTGAATTCAGAAGAGGACAGCATTGACATTGTACCCATATTTTAAACCTCTAAAGTGAATATGGACTGGTCTCAAGGCAAAAGAACATTCAGGGTTTTTTTTGTTGTTGTTGTTGATGTTGTTGCTGTTTTGTTTTTCTTTTTTATTTAGTTTTAAAGGTTTTTTTTTTGTTTTCAGTGTTCTACAATTACTCCCACATATGTTACATTTTCCCTCTCCCTCTCCCCTTCCTGTTTACCTACCTTCTCTCTCCCTCAGATGGTATACAGTTTATAGTTCTACATATACATTCCAATTAAATACATTTTAACTTTAGTCAGGTTGCTTAAAGAAATTAAAATGAATGGGGGAAATCATAAAACAAACCAAAACATAATACAAAAGAAAATGATCTGCTTCATTCTGAAATCAAATTGCATAGCTCTTTCACTGGATGTGGAAGGCATTTTGCCTAAGATACCATTTCTGAATTATTTAAGTTCTTGCATTGCAATGAAGTACTAAGTCTACCAGAAAAATTCCTCACACACTGTGTTGCTGCTGTGTACAAAGTTCTCCTGGTTCTGCTCCTTTCACTCAGCATCAGTTCATATAAGCCTTTCTGGCCTCTCTGAAATCTTCCTGTTCATTTCTTATACCAAAATAGTATTCCATTATATTCATATAACACAATTTATTCAGCTATTTCCCAATTGATGGGCATCTGCTTGATTTCCAGTTTTTGGCTATGACAAAGAGACCTGCTATAAATATTTTTGCACATGTGGAACCCTTTCCCATTTTTTGATCTCTTAAGGAGACAGTCCTAGAAGCAATAGTATAGGGTCAAAGGGTATGCATATTTTTGTAGCCCTTTGTACATAATTCCAAATTGCTCTCCAGAATTGCTGCATTAGCTCACAGCTCCACCAACAATGAATTAATGTTCCAACTCTCCAATGTACACTTATCATCATACTTTGTCATGTTAGCCAATCTGACAGGTGTGATGTGATATCACAGAGTTGTTTTGATTTGCATCTCTCTCATCAATAGTGATTTAGAGCACTCTATCATATGACTATAGATAGCTTTAAACTGCCTGCTCATATCCTTTGACCATTTATCGACTGGGGAATGACTTGTATTCTTGTATATTTGACTGAGTTCTCTACATATTTTAGAAATGAGAACTTTATCACAGACACTAGTTGCAAAAATTCTTCCCCAGCTTTCTGTTTCCCTCCTAATCTTTGTTGTAATGGGTTTGTTATGCAAAATTTCATAAAAATGTAATGAAAATTATGCATTTAGCACTTCATAATACTATCTCTTCCTTAGTCAAAAATTATCCCCTTCTCCATAAATCTGATAAATACACAATTCCTTGCTCCACTAATTCATCCATAGTATCAATTTTTATACCTAGATCATGTATCCATTAGAACTTTTTTTCTGGTGTACAGTGTCAGACATTGATCTATGCCTAGTTTCCACCACACAGTTATCCAATTTTCCGAGCAATTTTTATCAGCCAGTGAGTTCTTATCCCAGAAGCTGGGTTCCTTGGGTTTATCAAACAGTACATCATGATATTCATTGACTATTGTGTCTTGAGTACCCAAACTATTCCACTGGTCTAACCCTATGTTTCTTAGCCAGTACCAAGCAGTTTTTATAATTGCTACTTTTTAATGCAATTTGAGATCTGGTAGAGCTAGGTAACCTTCCCTAACATTTCTTGTCATTAATTCCCTTGACATTCTGAACTTTTGTTCTTCCAGATGAATTTTGATATTATTTTTCTATCTCTAGAAAATAATTGTCTGGTAGTTTGATTTGTATGGCACTGAATAAGTAAATAAATTTAGGTTGAGTTGTCACTTTTCTTATATTGACTCAGCCTACCCATGGAAAGTGATGATTTCCCATTTACTTAAATCTGTCTTTATTTGTGAGAAAAGTGTTTTATAGTTGTGTTCACATAGTCCTTGAATTTATTTTGATAGGTAGAATACAAACTATTTTATAATGTCTCCCTTACTTTTCTATCTCTTGCTGTTAGACTTTGTTAGTAATATACAGAAATGCAGAAGATTTGTGTGGGTTTATTTTGTAACCTACAGTTTTATTAGAGTTGTTTATTATTTCAAGTAGTTTTTTACTTGAATCTCTGGGATTCTCTAAGTATATCATCATATCATTTGCAAAGAGTAATAACTTAGTTTATTCTTTGCCTATTCTAATTCCTTCAATTTCTCTTTCTTCTCATTGCTGCAGCTAAAATTTCTAGTACCATATTGAATGATAGTGCTGATAATGGACATCCTTATATCACCATTGGTCTTATTGGAAATGCATCTAGCTTATCTTAATTGCATATAATGCTTGCTGGAGGTTTTAGGTAGATGCTTATTATTTTATGGAATTTTCCTTTTATTCCTATGTTCTCCAGGGTTTTCAATAGGAATGAGTGTTGTGTTTGTCAAAAGTTTTTCTGCATCTATTGAGACAATAATGCAGTTTCTGTTAGTTTTGTTGTTGATATGATCAATAACACTAATAGTTTTCCTATTATTGAACCAGCCCTGCATTCCTGGTATAAATCCTATGTGATCCTTATGTATTATTCTTGTGATAATTTACTGTACTTTTATTAAAATAATTTTAAATTTTTTTGCATCTATATTCATTACATAAATAGGTCTATAATTTCTTTCCCTGTTTTGACTCTTCCCACATTAGGTATTGAAACAATATTTGTATCACAAAAAGATTTTGATAGGACTGCTTTCTCCCCAATTTTACCAAATTCTACATATAATATTGGAATTAAAATGTTTTTAAATGTTTGGTAGAATTTGCTTGTAAATCCATCCAGCCCTGAAGATATTTTTCCTAGGGGGTTCATTGATGTTTGTTCAATTTCTTTTTCTGAGATTGGGTTATTTGAGTGTTCAACTTTCTCTTCTGTTAATCTAGGAAATATATATATTTTTAAAATAATCATCCATCCTATTTAGATTATCCAATTTATGGACATATAGTTGGGCAAAGTAATTTGTAATTATTATATTAATTTTCTCCTCATTGGAGATCAGTTCACCCTTTTCATTTTTGACATTAATAATTTGGTTTTCTTGTTTCTTTTTTAATCATATTGACCAAAAATTTATTATTTTTATTTTTTCATAGCACCAACCCTTTGTTTTATTTATTAGTACAACAGTTTTCTTAATTTTAATTTTATTGATCTGCCTTTTGTTTTTCAGTATTTCTAATTGAGTATTAACTTGGAGATTTTCAATTTGTTCTTTTTCTAGCTTTTTTCAGCTGAGCTGCATGCCCAATTCATTGGTCTCCTCTTTATTTTATTCATGTAGGCATTCAGAGATATAAAGCTTCCCTTAAGAACTGCTTTTTCAGCATCCCATAAGATCTGGCAGGTTATCTCATTATTGTCATTCTCTCGAATTAAGTTGTTGCTTCTTTCTACTATTTGTTGTTTAACCCACTCATTCTTTAGGATTATATTACCTATTTTGCAATTAATTTTTGCTCTATCTTTCCATGGCCTTTTATTACATATAATTTTATTGCATTATGATCTGAGAAGGATGCATTGACTATCTCTGCCTTTCTGCACTGGATTGTGAGGTTTTCATCCCCCAGTACATGACCAATTCTTGTATATGGGCCATGCACTGCTGAGAAAAAGTATATTTTTTTCTATCCCCATTCAATTTTCTCCAGAGATGTATCATATCTACCTTGTTCCAGTATTTTATTCACCTCCTTAACCTCTTTCATGTGTATTGTGAGGGTAGATTAATCAAGTTCAGAGAGGGAGGATTGAGATTCTCCATTAATATGTTTTTATGTCTGTTTCTTCCTATAACTCCCTTAAATTCTACTGTAAGAATTTAGATGATGTACCACTTGGAGCATATATGTTTAATAATGAAATTGCTTCGTTGTCTATGGTGACTTTAGCAGGGTATAGTTTTTTTCCTTATCTCTTTTGATTAGGTCTATTTCTGTGTTTGCTTTGTCTCAAATTAGTATTCCTACCCTGCCTTTTTGACATCAGATGAAGCACAATACATTCTTCTTCTTTTACCTTTACCCTGTGTGTATCTCCCTGTTTCAAACGTGTTTCTTGAAAACAACATATTGTTGGATTATGGTTTTTAATCCATTCTACTATTTGTTTCCATTTTATTGGAGAGTTCATCCCATTCACATTCAGTTATGATGACTATCTGTATCTTTCCCTCCATCCTCTTTCCCACCATTTTTACTTTTAGTTCGCTCTTCTCCCTTCCCCTCCACAATAAAGTTTTAATTTTCTACCACCACCTCTAGCAGTCTTTCCTCCCTTCTTTCAGCCCTGCCTCCCTTTTACTCCTCTTTGCCTTTTCTTCTTCTTCCCTCCCTTTTCCCCTCTCCTCCCCGTTTTTCCCCTTCCCCTCTTACTATCTATAGAGCTAGTTAGATTTATATACTTCTTTAATTTTGTGGTTCCCTATTTTAACCAAATCAGATGACAGTAACTTCCAAACAACGCTCATATCCCTGCCTTCTTTCCTTCTACTCTAATATAATTTTGTCCCTCTTCCTAAGATGTAATTTGCCATTTTATGCTTCCTTCTTTTCACATCTCCTCTTACAATCCCTTCACACCCTTCAATCACATTTTTATCAACACATCATTAACTTTATACTCAATCCCTCTATCTATGTAAATCCTTTTATATTTCATAATAAATATACAATTCTACAGATAGATTAAGTATCATATTTTATTTATAGAAATGTAAACAGTTTTCCTATATTGAGTAACAAGATTTTTTCCCCTGTTTATCTTTTTATTCTGCTCTTGAGACCTGCGTTTGAAGATGTGCTTTTCTAATGAGTTCTGGTCTTTTTATTAGGAAGGTCTGGAAATCCCTTATTTCATTGAATGTCCATCTCCTTGCCTGAAATACTATGCTCAACTTTGCTGGGTGATTGATCCTTCATTACAGTCCCAGCACGTTTGCCTTACAGAATATCACATTCCAACTTCTCCAGTCTTTTAATATAGAAGCTGCAAGATCCTATGTGATCCTGAATGTAGCTCTCTGATATTTGAATTGTTTCTCTCTGGATGCCTGCAGTATTTTCTCCTTCACTTAATTGTTCTGAAATTTGGCAATGACATTCCTTGGTGTTTTTAGTTTGGGGTCCCTTTCAGGAAGTGAACTATGGATTTTTTTCGATGTTGCTGAGAGAAACACCCCTGCTTCCAGGCATGAATCATGTGGATGCAGGTGTACATGGAATTTGCCCAAAGTCATCTACATAGACCTAGGAGATGAGCACCTCCCCCTTGTGGTTGTAGATGAAAAATCCTCTGATCATGGTGGTGACTGAATCTTCCCTGCCCATTGCTCTGAGAACAGATCAGTCACAGGTCATCTGTCCCCTTGTCACTTGATCATTTGGTCCCTGCTATGGACTACTTCACCACCACAGACATCTTCAAGATATCCTGCTCAATAAGATTTTCAAAGGCAAATTAAAGAGCTAGAAGGAAATTTGACCAATGATCCTAAAAACACAATCACCTCCTTAAAAAAGTGAAGTTGGACAAATAGATAAGGATATGCAAAAGTGAACTGGAGAAAATAACTCTTTACAAAGTGAGGTACAAAAACTAACTGAAGACAGCAATTCATTACAAAATAAAATTGGGCAGGAGAAACTAATGTCTCTATGAGGCATCAAGAATCAGTCAAACAAAATATAAAGAATGAAAAAATAGAAGAAAATGCAAAATATTTCATTGGAAAAACAACTGACCTATAAAATGGATCCGAGAGAAAAATCAAAGTATTATTTGTGTACGAGAAAAGCAGGAAGAAAAAGCAGAGTCTAGACAGTATCTTCCTTGAAGTTCTAGAACCAGAGGGCAAAATCGTCATCAAAATAATACACTGATCATTGCCTGAAAGAGATCTCAAGTTGAAAATGTCAAGGAGTACTCTTGCCAAATTCGAGAATTATCAGGGGAGGGAGATAATACTGCCAACAAGTAGAAAGAAACAATTCAAATATTAAGGAATTTCAGTCAAGATGAAACAGGACCTTGTAGCTTCTACATTAAAAGATAAAGAGGAATTAGAATATGATATTTTGTAAGGCCAAGGACCTTGGACTACAGTAAAGTTCAACTACCCTGTAAAATTGAGCATACTGTTTTAGACAAAGAAGTAAAAATTCAATGACATAAAAAATGTCCAATTCTTTCTGATGAAAAGACCAGGGCTTAACAGAAAATTTGATCTTCATATACAAGACTCAAGAAAGGTATAAAAAGATAAAGAGGGGGAAAATCTTGTTATTTAATATAGGCAAACTGCTTACATTTCTATATAGGAAGATGATACATACTAATCCTGAGTATTGTATATTCATTATAACATTTGAAAGGTATATGCATAGCAAGAGGGTGTGGGTATAAATGAATTGATATGATGATGAAAAAACTAATTAAGGGGTGAGAAGGGAGAAGGGGAAAGGAAGAGGCAGAAAAGGCTACATTGAATCACATGAAGAAGCACAAAAACATATTAGAGTAGAGGAAAGAAGGGAAGGAGATGAGTCTTTTTTGAGCATTACTCTCATCGGATTTGGTTCAAGAAAGGAAGAACATTCTCAGTTAAGTACAGAAATCTAACTTGCAGTATAGGCAGTAGGAGGGGAAAGAAAAAGGAGGGATAGTTAATAGCGAGGGAAGAAGTATTAAGGAAAGGTATAAAGAAAGGGAAGGGCAGGTCCCTCTGCCCCCAAGAGCCTCTTGGGGATGGCAGAAAGTAGAGGGTACCCTTCAGCCAAGGGCTTAGGGGCATGAGGATCCAAGGTGTCACTCTGTATGGATGCTCAGCTTCCCTGTTGACTACTCAGGGATAGAGACATCCGATCATGAGCTGCCTTCTTTCCCCAACTGGCCTCAAGTCCTGGCTCCTCTGTTTTTACCGCATCCTCAGGAGTCAGAAAGGAGGAGGAGGAGGGAGTCAGTCAGCCTGGACCTGCGTTTAAGTATCCCACAGCACTGAGAGGGTCTAGGGTTTGGCCAACAGTGCTTAAGCCAAACTCTTTGCTCTCTTCTTTCTCTCTGCCAGGGCTGAGGGCAGGGGTGGGGGCAAAGCCCCTGTTGGGCAGGGTTAGAGAGGGGTTGTCAGTTCTTGCTTGGTCACATGGAGAATATAAGAACAATAAAAAAAAAGTACTATTAAATTAGATTTTGTGTCAGAAAAAGGAAGGGGTCTGTTACAAGGGAGGGAAGGCTGAGGGATGAGCTGGTGAAAAGTAAAATGCTTTTGAGGAGGGAGAGGAAGAAGAGAGAAGTAAACCAAAACCAGGGGGAGGGGAATAGGTTGGAGAGAAGACAGGAATAGTAATCATAAGTGTGAATGCTAATAGGATGAACTCTCCCATAGAATGGAAATGAATAGTAGAGTGGATTCAAAAACATAATTCTGCAATTTGTTGTTTATAAGAAACATATTTGAAACAGGAGGATAAACACATGGTGAAGGTAAGAGGCTAGAGCAGAAGATATTATGCCTCAGCTGAAGTAACAAAAAAGGAATAGTCCCAATTCAAATCTCATACAAAGCAAAAGCATAAATAGACCTAATCAAAAGAGATAAGGAAGGAAATTATATCCTGCTAAAAAGCACCTTAGACAATGAAGTATTATAATTACTGAGCATATATGCACCAAGTGGTGTAGTATCCAAATTCTTAGAGGAGAAATTAAGGGAACTATAGGAAGAAATAGACAGCAAAACTCTACTGCTGGGGGAGCTCAACCTCCACCTCTTTGAACTTGATAAATCTAAGCTGAAAATAAACAAGAAAGAAGTTAGGAACATGAATAGAATTCTGGAAAAGGTAGACATGGTAGAAGTCTGCCAAAAACCAAATGAGGACAGAAAGGAAAATACATTTTTCTCAGCTGCACATGGCATATACACAAAAATTGATGATGTACTGGAGCACAAAAACCTCTTACTCCAGTGCAGAAAAGCAGAAATAATGTACATATTTTACATCATGATGATATTTAATAAAGGGCTGTGGAAAGATAGATAAAAAAATTAACTGGAAATTAAACAATCTAACCTTAAAGAATGATAAGGAAGTAGTTGATAAGGGGAGCATATTGAGGGAGTGGGTAGTCAGGAGCAAGACAATTTTGAGAAGGTATGTGCTGAAAGGAGAAAAATAATAGAATAAATGAGGAAGATTGGATAGTATGGAGAGTAATACACTCAACAATAGTAACTGTGAAAAAATAAACGAAGTCAGTTTCTCTGATAATGGTCACATTTCTCAACTATATAGAGAACTGAGTGAAATTTATAAAAATATGTGCTATTCCCCAACTGATACATGATCAAAAGAAATGGGCAGTTTTCAAGTGATATAACCAAAACTACATTAAAAAAAAAAAACAAAAAAACAACTTTACGTAGTGATTGAAGTAATGCAAGTTAAAGTAATTCTTACATGCTATCTCATATCGATTAAACTGAATAATAAAACAGAAAAGGTAAATAACAAATTTTTGGAGGAAATGTGGGGGGAAATGAGACATTATGCACTGTTGGTGGAGTTGTGAACTGATTCAACCATTTTGTAGAGGAATTTGGAACTATGGATAAAGAGCTATAAAACCATGCATACCTTTTGACTTAACAATATCACTACTAGGTCAGCATCCAAAAAGATATTTTTAAAAAAGAAGAAAGACCTATATGTGCGAAAAACATTTATAACAGTTCATTTCTAGGGGCAAGGAATTACAAATTGAGGGTATGCTCATCAATTTGGTCTGTTGCTAAAAAAAAAGTGTGGTATGTGAATACGATTGGAGAATATTGTACCATAAGAACGGATGAGTATAATGCTCACAGAAAAACCTGGAATGACTTTCTTGGGCTAATGCAAAGTGAAATGTATTGTATACCAAGTAAAGGAGTGTTGTAAGATTATCAGTTTAACTAATCTTAGCAATAGAACTATCCAAGACATCTCTAAAAAACTTATGATGAAAAATTCTATCCATCCCCAGAGAAAGAACTGACAGTATTTGAATCTAGACTGAAGCATATTTTTTTTAATTTACTTGAGATTTTTCCTATGTCTTCTTTCGCAACATGATTACTATGGATATGTTTTGCCTGACTATGCTTATATATCCTCTAATCATCTGTTTGCCTTCTCAGTGGGAGTGTGGAGGTGGAAGGGGAGAGAGCAAGATATAAAATTTGGAAATTAGTATTTCACAAACATATGTAAAAATTGTTTTGATATTTAACTGGGAAATGAAATATATATATATATATATATATATATATATATATTTATATATATATATATATATATATATAACAAAAAAGAAAATAATTCCCTGAACATGAGAACTGCCCAAATATAAGCCAGTGACTCAATGAGACATCAAGAAAAAAAGACACAAATTTAGAAAAATAGAAATATCTCATAAGAAAACTTAAAAAATAAAGTGACGTAGAAAACAAATTGAGGAGAAATACTTTAAAAATCATTGGGTTAAATGTCTCTGACAAAGGCCTCATTTCTAAAATATAGATAGAAGTGAATAAAAATCATAAGAATACAACTCACTCCTCAATTGATAAATGTACAAACTACATGAAAATGCAGTTTTGCAATAAAAAATTAAGGTTATCCATATTAGTATGAAAATATTCTCTAAATCATTATTGATTAGATTAACACAAATTACAATCAGATTGGCTAACAAGACAAAAGAGGAAAATTATAAATGTTGGAGAAGTTTGGAAAAATTGGAAGTCTAATGTGTTGGAGCAATTGTGAACTGATCCAACCATTCTGTAGAATAATTTGGAGCTATGCACAAATATCAACAGAACTGTGCAGCAATATCGCTACTATGTCTATATCACAAAGAGAGCATAAAAAAAGGGAAAAGAAGCTATATGTGCAAAAATATTGACAGCAACTCTTTTTTGTTGAGACCAAGAATAGAAAATTGACGGAATGACCATCAGTTGGGGAAGGGCTGAGCAAGTTTTGGCATGTAAATGTAATGGAATACTATTGTGCTATAAGAAATGATGATCAGAAGGACTTCAGTAAAACCTGGAAAGTCTGATATGAACTGATGCTGAGTGAATTGAGTAGAACCAGGAGTATATCATATGAATTAACAGTGATATTTTTCAATGAATAACTTTCATAGACCTGACTCTTCTCAACAATGCAAGGATCTAAGACAATTCCAAAAGATGGAAAATGCTATCCACATCCAGAGAAAGAGTTATGAAGTCTGAATACACATCAAAGCATATTAGTTTTTCTTGTTTCTTTTTTTTCTCATGTTTTTTTCTCTTTTGTTCTGATTCTTCTTTTACCACACGACTAATATGGAAATATGTTTAGTATTATTCTACGTTTATAGCCTACATAAGATTGTATGCCAACTTGGGGAGGTGGGAAGGGAAGGAGAGGGAAACTTGAGAACTCAAAACCATATAAAAGTGAGTGTTGAAAACTCAAAATAAATAGTTAAGAAAAAAACCAAAACCCAGACAGAACCAGAAGGTAAAAACAATAATCAACAGAATTCACCAAATGTTTCTTGAAAGAAATACTAAAATGGGAACTACCAGTAATGTGAGGAATAAAATGTAAAACTTACAGGTCAAAAAAAAAAAATCTGTCGAACAGTTCAGAAGAAAAATTCCATATACTAAGGGATTAAGTCATGATCACACAAGACTTTGCCCTTAGAACAGTAAAATAGGGTAGAGCTAGGAATATAAGATTTTGTAAAAGCAAAATATAAAGACTTACAACCCAAAATAACTTACCTTGCAAATATGAACATAATCCTACTGAGGAAACAATAGGAAAATATTTTAAAAGAGAATTCTAAGAATTCATGATATCAAAGCCAAACAGGTTTAGAAGACTGTCCAGAGTGACAAAGAATTGATCATGGCTGAAATAAATAACAAGTGTGAGTTTTAAATGTTTACATAATAACAAGTGGAGAAAAAGTGAGTCACCATTCAAGATGATGCTTTCAATAATCATATAAAAAGCTTAAAATAATAGAGAATAAAATAAAAGAGTCAGGTTTGAAATTATGGTCTTAGGAGAAATAAACTGGAAAGATAAGGACAGATATGTGACCAGGAAATGAACAAGAGGAGATTACCTTTATCATATCCTACAGATCCCATTGATAAAGTTCCAGACATCAGGTCTGCATAATTGAACAAATGAGCTTTCAACAATGCTCAGCATTAACTCCTGAAACACTCCCCTCACAATGGCATTGAGATTTTGAAAACAGAAATTTCCTAGGCAATTATAGCAATTTCACAGTGGTCTGTGCCATAAGAAAACTCAGCTTAATGGAGGAACTGAGGGAAAGGAGGCAGGACACATACGTGGCCTGTGACATTACAGTATACTTGAAGATGAGAAAAGAAAAATATTTTATTCAGCTGGGGTCACCTCTTGTCCTCTAGTAGTCACTTGAGGGTAGAGTCTGAGGCTAGTGAATTATAAATTTCTCAACATGAGAAGAAGGGGACATAAAGTAAGCAATATGAAAAATGAGATAAAGTGTGTTTGTGTAGTTAAGTGGAATATCTAAGATTTTGCAGGAAAAATTTCAAGAGATCACATAGTAACAGAAGGATTTATTTTACATAATTTAAAAGAGAAATGAGAATTGTGAATACAGAATTTATGGACTGGAGAGCAGAATATTTGGCAGAATAGAAAAACCATGACTCTATAATGGCAAGTCTTAGCAAATAAAGAAAGGAGAGGATAATTTATTGAAAATTCAAATTCTTGCCAGTTAAGGGCATTCTGGAAGGAGAGAAGCAAAAAAAATAAAATAAAATAAACTATCATCTACATAAAGGTAAAAAAAAAAGTTACATTGAGGACGGAATGAATAGAAAAATTAAGGAATGAATTTAAACCTCCCAGAAAATCATTGCAAGGAAAAACATCTTAGTAGTATAATGTAAGAAATAATGCAAGGAAACCATGCAGAACTTTTGAATACAGAAAACCAACAGATAATTAAAAGAATATGCAAATAATATCTAAATAAATCCTTCTCTTGATAACTCCAAAATACACAGTGGTTCATATCTATCAGTTCTACTAAAAAGCAACAAAATCTGTGAGCTACCTGGAGATATACTTTCAAATATAACAGAAAGAAAATTAAAATAATACAAAGTTAATTTGTAATAACTAGAGTGTGATACAGAGAAAAGGATTTCAAGATAAAGCTTAGAATAACCTACCCTTAAAGTCTGAGCCCAATCATAAATGAAAATAAAACTGTTAGATAAAAATAAATGTTTAAAAAGTTTCCTGGGTGGGGGAAGGAGCCAAGATGGTGGAGTAGAAAGACTCACGTATGCTAGCTCTGAATCCACAGCTCATAAATTTTCTGTAAAAAGAACTCCCCACAAATTTTGGAGCAGTGCAAGCCAGGCACCAACAGAGTGGAAGAGATTTCCTTTCCAGAGAGCCCTGGAAAGCTGTTCCCAGGGGTGTGTCGTGCTCTGGATAGCAGAACCCAACCCTGCGCTGCCCTGGCCGAGCAGCCCCAGAGGAGCAGATCCAAGCAGGCTTCAGGGATGGAATCTCTGGAGGCCGTGAAGGTCCCTCCAACCACAGGCACTCCAGGTCAGTGAGAGGGACTTCTGGGCTGCCAGGGAGAGGAGCAGGGTGTCTCTGTGGCTAGGGCCACCTCGGAAGGAAGTGACAGCGGCAGTGGTAACGGATGGTCAGGGGCTCCTGGAACAGACAGGAGCTCAGGACCATTACCAAACGTCTCTGCATAAAACCCCAGAGGAAACTGAGCCTGGGAAGCAGCCCTGCCCCCAGCTGTGCACCAGAACTTCAGCACACATTGAATAGCAGCCCTGCATGCCGCTGAAAGCAATGAGGTTCGGGAGCAGCATTTGAATTTCAGACCCCAAGCACTAGCTGGGCAGATCTAGGTGGGGGTGGAGAGGAATTTCAGAAGTCAAGGAACTGGCTGGGAAAATGCCCAGAAAAGGGAAGAAAAATAAGACCATAGAAAGCTACTTTCTTGGGGAATAGACGTTTCTTTCTCCTTTCATTTCAGATGAGGAAGTACAATGCTTGCCATCAGGGAAAGACATGGCGGTCGGGGCCTCTGTATCCCAGAGAGGCGAAGTCGATGTCTGGTGGGCTCAGGCCATGGAAGAGCTCAAAAAGGATTTTGAAAATCAAGTTAGACACGTGGAAGAAAAACGGAAGAGAAATGAGAGAGATGCAAGAAAAGCATGAAAAGTGGGTCAATACCTTGGTAAAGGAGACCCAAAAAAATGCTGAAGAAAATAACACCTTGAAAAATAGGCTAAACCAGCCTACCTGGGGGGCAGAGTCAAGATGGCAGAGTAGAAAGACTCACATATGCTAGCTCCGAACCCACAGCCCGTGGATTTAATGTAAGAAGAGCTCCCCACAAGTTCTGGATCACTGCAGGGTGTACAGAAACACAGTGGAAGAGATTTCCATTCCAGAGAGCCTTGGAGAGCGGTCCCCAGGGTCCATCGTGCCCTGGAAAGTGGAGTCCATCCCAGCGCTGCCCTGGTGGAGCAGCCCCAGAGGAGCAGATACGAGCAAGCTTCAGGGACAGAATCTCTGGCGGCCAGGAAGGTCCCTCCGCCCACAGGCGCTATAGGTCAGTGAGGGAGACGTCTGGGCTGGCCGAGAGAGGAGCAGGGTGTCTCCATGACTCGGGCTCCTCGGGAGGAAGCAGCGGAGGCAGAGGCAGGGGCAGGAAGCGGCGGAGGCAGAGGCAGTGGTGGCGGCCCGGGACTCCCCGAGCAGCAGGCAGGATCTTCAGTACTGAAGGTCTCTGCATAAACCACTTGAAGGAGCTGAGCCTAGGAGACGGCCCTGCCCCACCCACTCCATTACTGAAGATCTCTGCATAAACCCCTGTGGGAGCTGAGCCTGGGAGGCAGCCCTGCCCCCACCCCAGCACCAGAACTAAAGCTCACATTGAATAGCAGCCGCGCCTACCACAGAAAGCCCATTTGAATCCCAGACCCCAAGCACTAGCTGGGCAGATCTAGGCGGGGGTGGACAGGAATCTCAGAAATCAAGTAACTGGCTGGTAAAATGCCCACAAAAGGGAAGAAAAATAAGACTATAGCGAGCTTCTTTGAGCGGGGCAAATGTTCCCACCTTTCGGTTCTGATGACGAAGAAATATTCTTGCCATCAGAGAAAGACGTGGAGAGCGGGGACTCTGGATCCCAGACATCCCAGGGGGATGTCGAGTGGCCTCAGACCTTGGAAGAGCTCAAAAAGGATTTTGCAAAGCAAGTCAGACAGGTGGAGGAAACACTGGGAAGAGAAATGAGAAAGATGCAAGAAAAGTATGAAAAACGGGTCAATAGCTTGGTAAAGGAGACCCAAAAAAATGCTGAAGGAAATAACACCTTGAGAAATAGCCTCACTCAATTGGCAAAAGAGGTTCAAAAAGCCAGTGAGGACAAGAATGCTTTCAAAAGCAGAATGAGCCAAATGGAAAAAGAGGTTCAAAAGCTCATTGAAGAGAATAGTTCTCTCAAAATTAGAATGGAACAGATGGAGTCTAATGACTTTCTGAGAAACCAAGAAATCACGAAACAAAACCAAAAGAATGAAAAAATGGAAGAGATTGTGAAATATCTCATGGGAAAAACAACTGACCTGGAAAATAGATCCAGGAGAGACAATTTAAAAATTATGGGACTACCTGAAAGACATGATCAAAGATAGAGCCTAGACATCATCTTGCATGAAATTATCAAGGAAAACTGCCTTGAGATTCTAGAACCAGAGGGCAAAATATGTATTGAAAGAATCCATCGATCACCACCTGAAAGAGATCCAATAAGAGAAACTCCTAGGAACATTGTGGCCAAATTCCAGAACTCCCAGCTCAAGGAGAAAATCTTGCAAGCAGGTAGAAAGAAACAATTTCAGTACTGTGGAAATACAATCAGGATAACTCAAGATCTAGCAGCTTCTACATTAAGAGATCGAAGGGCATGGAATAGGATACTCCAGAAGTCAAAGGAACTAGGACTCAAACAAAGAATCACCTACCCAGCAAAACTGAGCATAATACTTCAGGGGAAAATATGGTCTTTCAATGAAACAGAGGACTTTCAAGCATTCTTGATGAAAAGACCAAAGCTGAAAAGAAAATGTGACTTTCAAACACAAGAATGCGAAGAAGCATGAAAAAGTAAACAGCAAAGAGAAGTCATAAGGGTCTTACCTTAAGAGAACTGTTTACATTCCTACATGGAAAGACAATATTTGTAACTCTTAAAACTTTTCAATATCTGGGTAGTTGGTGGGACCACACACACACACATACACACATGCACGCACATACAGAGAGCACAGAGTGAAGTGAATAGGATGGGACCATATCTTAAAAGAAGTTAAGGTAAATGGTGAGAGAGAAAGGTAGGGGGAGGAAAGAGGGTGAAATTGAATGGGGTAAATTATGTGTCATTTAAGAGGCAAGCAGGAGACTTTTTAGTGGAGGGAAAAAGAGGAGAGCTGAGAAAAAAAACAAGAAGTTTACCTTCATCACCTTTGATTAAAGGAAGGAATAAAATGCACACTCATTTTGGTATGAAAACCTATCTTACAGTACAGGAAAGTGGGGGAGAAGGAGATAAGCAAGGCAGGGGGGATGATGGAAGGGCATGGAATAGGATATTACAGAAGTCAAAGGAACTAGGACTCAAACCAAGAATCACCTACCCAGCAAAACTGAGTATAATACTTCAAGGAAAAATATGGTCCTTCAATGAAACAGAGGACTTTCAAGCATTCTTGATGAAAGACCAGAGCTAAAAGGAACATTTGACTTTCAAACACAAGAATGAGAAGAAGCATGAAAAAGGAAACAGCAAAGAGAAGTAATAAGGGACTTACCAAAGGTGAACTGTTTATATTCCTACATGGAAAGACAATATTTGCAACTCTTAAAGCTTTTCAGTATCTGGGTAGTTGGTGGGATCACACACACACACACACACGTACACACGTGCGCGCACACACACATACACACATGCACGGACATACAGAGACAGAGAGCCAAGAGTGAATTAAATAGGATGGGGCCATATCTTAAAAGAAATTAAGGTAAACGGTGAGAGAGAAATGTAGCGGGAGGAGAGAGGGTGAAGTGGAATGGGGTAAATTATATCTCATTCAAGAGGCAAGCAGGAGACTTTTTAGTGGAGGGAAAAAGAGGAGAGTTGAGAAAAAAAATACATGAAGTTTACCCTCATCACATTCGACTAAAGGATGAAATAAAATGCACAGTCATTTTAGCATGAAAACCTATCTTACAGTAAAGGAAAGTGGGGGAGAAGGAGATAAGCAGGGTGGGGGGGGATGATGGTAGGGAGGGCAATGGGAGGAGGGAGCAATTTGAAGTCAACACTCAGGAAGGGACAGGATCAAAAGACAGAGTAGAAACAATGGGGGGCAGGATTGGATAGAGGGAAATACAGTTAGTCTTACACAACACGATTTTTATTGAAGCCATTTCCAAAACTACACAGATATGGCCTATATTGATTTGTCTGCCTTCCCAAAAGGAATCGGTGGGGAGGGAGGGATGGGGAGAATTTGTAACTCAAAGTTTTAGGAACAACGGTTTAGAATTGTTCTTGCTACTAGGAAATAAGAAATACAGTTAGTGGGGAATAGAAAGTCATCTGGCCCTACAGGACAAAAGAGAAGATGGGGACAAGAGAAGGGAGGGATGATAGAAGAGAGGGCAGATTGGTGATAGGGAAAATTAGAATGCTCAGTGTATTGGCTTGGGGGAGGGGATAAATGGGGAGAAAATTTGGAACCCAAAATTTTGTGAAAATGAATGTAAAAACCTAAATAAATAAATTTATATTAAAAGGTTACTGGAAGAAAACCATGGATGAAGAGATCATTTGCTTCTCAAATACCTCGAGACAATTGAAATTCACAAAGCTTAACCCAGGAGAGCAACAAGAAAAGAATAATGAGACTCTTCACAAACTCATTTCTAAATACATGATATATGGTAAGTCATGGATAATAAGCAAAAGTCAAATAGAGTTAATGATGGGCAACTGCATATCAAAAATTTAAAAGTGAATATCACCAAACAACAACAATTTTCGATTTTATGAAGGTGGAAGGTCCACTAATTTTATATATTATCCATATTTTTACATATTTCCTTTTTTTGAGGGGTTAGCAATTACTTTTATCAAGCACATGTATCAGTCATTTAACCAACACATATATCATTCACCTATTTCAGGGGAGTAACAACCAGGAACTTCAAAGAAAATACAGAGAAATTAAAAGTCAACAGACATGCTTCCAAAATGTCTGACAATTAAGATGCATACATATTTGTCAGAAAGGGAACATCTAGGTTTCTCAAAGCTGGAGGACTTGTTTATGGCTTCCCAGAGTCCTTTTCTGGTCAAACAAACACTTCTAGTCAGTAATCCCCTTATATTTTCAATTATTAATTAGGTATGGTGGTTTTTTCCCCTTCTAAACACACATTTTCCTATGTGGGATTGTTTTCTCAGAGCAGAGAGAGTGGAACAGTTGAGGTAAGTATGATGATGTAAAAAACAGAAGATACCATTAAAATATATTTTAAAAAATGTTGGCAGAGAAAAAGGCTCAAAAAATCATGAAGTAAACCTTATAAAACCAACTTACAGCTGAAACTTTTTTGTGGGACTAATAGGAAGTCACATAGAAGGTTGGAGAGGATGAAAAAGATAGAGGTAGATATATTATGTGCCTCCAATGAAATCAAAGACTAACAGTAATGAGAAAATACTGTACTCTCTCAGGAAGAAGAAAATCTTCATAAAACTAGAAGAGGGTATAAATAGAGGTAGTGGGGAAGCCTGGAGAAAGCTGGACATACATCTTTTAGTGGTAAAAAGGAGGATCACTGATGAATGTTTCTATGGGAGAAAGTAATATACCATAAAGTAACATGGGTTCATAAAATTGCTTTGAAAGATAGGAGATTGGTGCTAGGAAAAACCACTCATCTTGCCCCATCAGAAGGGATATTAGAGCTCATGAAGTCAGATATTACCTAGTAGGACATGGACAAAGCAAGGAAGTATTGAAGTAAATGGGAAAAATTCACGAAGGGAAGGACAAAAGTCAGTGATGAACTGAACAATTAGGGACAAAAAAGAATTCTTGACTGGGCCATTAACATTTCAATCAACTGCAGGAATTTCTTATTTTAAGAGTGAGACACAACAGATTAAAACAGTGCTGGAGGACAAGATCTGTAGCACAATGATTAAGAAAATTTAAACTTTATGAGCATAAAACTGGAACCTCAGAAGCTTTGATTGTGTGAGCAATGTAAAAACTTTAAATGTTCTAAGTAAATTTAATGGCAGTGAAGAAAACAATAATATAACAAGAGTAAAGGGAAGAAAAATAAGGAAAAGCAAAATCCTTTTCAGAGGAAAACGGAGAAAAAATAAAAAACAACTAATAAGCAAAACAAGTTAAAGGAGAGCAGAGCAAAGGTGTCATTTTTGACTACTTAACACAGAGAAAAAGGAGAAATAAACAATTATATAAAACCAGGATGTAAAGATGGCTCAGCAATAGGAAAAAAAATCAATATAAATAATTTAAAACCATGAAATTGAAAATTGCATAATTATCTCAATCGATGCAGAAAAAAGTCTCTGAAAAAGTACAACATGCATTTATACTAAAAATCCTACAGATTACGTGCATAGAAGATCCTTTTTAAAAAAAAATATTAAATATATTTTTCTTAAAACAAGCATTATATGGAATGGTGAAATACAAGAACCACATTTAATAAATATGGGAATAAAGCAAGGATGCCTATTCCCCCATACTATTTTTCCATATAGCTTTAGAAATGTTAACAATAATGAGAGAAATTAAATGAATAAAAATAGCAAAGAGGAGGTAAAAATATACATATATTTTATGACATGATGACGTACTTAAAAATTAGGAAATAAGTAAAGGTTTTAAAAGAGACAATACCTTCAGCAAAGATATAGTTTACAAAATAAACTTTCAAGGATTTGGCATATGTTCCCATAACAATCCAAGAGGCAGTAATACAAAGGGAAATCACATTCCAAGTTAATACAAAATGCATAAAAGATCTGTAGATCAGTCTGTTTAAAAGAATACAAAAGACTTGTACCTATTGAATTACAAAGTACTCCTTAAAAATAAAGAAAAAAAAAAAGAACTGGTGAAATATTCAGTTCACATGACTGGGCCATGCTAAAATAAGAAAAAAAAATATCACAGTGCAACAAAAGTCAACATTGATTTTTAATGCTATACCAATGGCATTGTTAAAGAAATAGTTTATAGAACATGATGAAATAGTAAAATTCAGTTTAAAAAGTCTAGAATGCAAAAAGAAGTTATTAAAAGGTAATTAGAATAAAGGGGGAATAGTATGTCCAGATCTTATTATGAAACAGCATTTTCATAACCATTTGATACTGGTTAAAAATAGACAGTGCTATAGGAAAGTATAAACAAAGGATAGTTTAAGAAAAATAATGGAACTCAATAACCCATGGCTTGATAAAGTGGAAAACATAAATAATTTAGAAAAAAAATTCTCTATTGAATGAAAAAAATATTTTTGAGATATCTGAAAAGAAATCTGACAGAAACTAGTTTTAAATTGAAATATTATATCATCTTCTAGGATAAACTTAAAATGGATAAATGATCTTAGTATTTAAACCACACTCTTAAAAATTCGAACAGAATTAGATGGTGTACCTATTGCAACTCTGGGTGGAAGATGTATTCTTAAACAAATAGGAGATAGGGAAAAAGACAAAAGATAAAATAGGTAATTTTGATTACAAAAAAGTGAAAGCTTCTGAACAGGCAAAATGAATGCACCTAGGAAAGGAAAGGAAAGTCCAATAGCAAAATTTTTAACCAAATTTCTCTAATGTGATTTGTTTTCCAAGATTATATATGTACACAAATGTGTACATACACACATATGCATGTTTATGTAAATCTGTATATAGATACATATTTATATGTATGTATGCATGTATATGTGTACATGCATGTATGTATAAGTATGTATGTATACACACAGATCAGATTAATCAAGCACAAGACTATCAAAGAAAAACTAAGGCAGAAAATATTAAGAGAATTAAATTAAGAAGTCAAATTTAGAATAAATTACACTTAGTAGTTCCATTTCTAAAATTTGCTTTGTTTAAAGTAACATGGATGATGGTGGATCTAAGTAGTGCTTAAAACAAAAACTCATATAATATTAATATAATGTGTAGCCCATCAAATGAAGATTAGCGTAGAAAGTTTAATACTCTTGTATAAAAACAAAGGAGGAACAACATTCATAGATATTCTTACAGGCAAAAGTTGAAAATTTACAGATAGCATACAGATTTCACTCCTCAAAGCAGGTAAAATTAATGACAATACACATATGCACTAGTTTTGTCAAAAATATCTGAATATGATTTATTTTCTGACAGAGCATATGAACTGGCTAAGATCCAAGTTGGTGTAGTGCCTTTGTTGAATTTCCTGGAAGAAAAGTGAAGATTTGTATTTGTTATATGGGTATTTGTCATGTTAGTTTATAAAAGATAATCAGCTTCTCTTTATTTTTTTTTAAATTTATTTATTTATTTAATTTTTTTACATTCATTTTCACAAATTTTTGGGTTCCAAATTTTCTCCCCTTTTCTCCCCTCCCCCCACCCCAATACCCCAAGCAATCTAATTTTCCCTATCTCCAATCTGCCCTCTCTTCTGTCATCTCTCCCTTCTCTTGTCTCCATCTTCTCTTTTCTCCTGTAGGGCCAGATGACTTTCTATTCCTCCTTAACTGTATGTCTTCTTTCCTAGTTGCAACAACAATACTAAACAGTTGTTCCTAAAACTTTGAGTTCCAAATTCTCCCCATCCCTCCCTCCCCACCCATTCCCTTTGGGACAGCAGGCAATTCAATATAGGCCATATCTGTGTAGTTTTGCCAATGACCTCCCTGATAGTCGTGTTGTGTAAGACTAACTGGATTACCATCCCTCCTAACCTGCCCCTCATTGTTTCTCTTCTGTCTTTTGATCCTGTCCCTCCCCAAGTGTTGACTTCAAATTGCTCCCTCCTCCCTTTGCCCTCCCTTCCATCATCCCCCCCCTTGCAATATCTCTTTCTCCCCCACTTTCTTATACTGTAAGATAGGTTTTCATACCAAAATGAGTGTGCATTTCACTCGTTCGTTTAGTCAAATGTGATGAGGGTAAACTTCTTGTTTTGTTTTTTTTCTCAGCTATCCTCTTTTTCCCTCCACTAAGAAAAACTCCTACCTGCCTCTTAAATGACATATAGTTACGCCCTTCCCTTTCCCTCTCTTTCCTCCCCCTACGTTTCTCTCTCACCATTTACCTTAGTTTCTTTTAAGGTATGGTCCCATCCTATTAAGTTCAATCTGTGCTCTCTATCTCTGTATGTGTGTGCATGTGTGTATGTGCGTGCATGCATGTACATGTATGTGTGTGGTCCCACCAACTACCCAGATACTGAAAAGTTTTAAGAGTTAGAAATATTGTCTTTCCCTGTATGAATGTAAACAGTTCACTTCTGGTAAGTCCCTTAAGACTTCTCTTTACTGTTTACTTTTTCATGCTTCTTCTCATTCTTGTGTTTGAAAGTCAAATTTTCTTTTCAGCTCTGGTCTTTTCATCAAGAATGCTTGAAAGTCCTCTGTTTCATCGAAAGACCATATTTTCCCCTGAAGTATTATACTCAGTTTAGCTGGGTAGGTGATTCTTGGTTTGAGTCCTAGTTCCTTTGACTGGAATATCCTATTCCACGCCCTTCGATCCCTTAATGTAGAAGCTGCTACATCTTGGGTTATCCTGATTGTATTTCCACAGTACTGGAATTGTTTCTTTCTAGCTGCTTGTAAGATTTTTTCCTTGAGCTGGGAGTTCTGGTATTTGGCCACAATGTTCCTAGGAGTTTCTCTTTTTGGATCTCTTTCAGGTGGTGATCGATGGATTCTTTCAATACTTATTTTGCCCTCTGGTTCTAGAATGTCAGGGCAGTTTTCCTTGATAATTTCATGAAAGATGATGTCTAGGCTCTTTTTTTGATCATGAGTTTCAGGTAGTCCCATAATTTTTAAATTGTCTCTCCTGGATCTATTTTCCAGGTCAGTTGTTTTTCCCATGAGATATTTCACATTCTCTTCCATTTTTTTGTTCTTTTGGTTTTGTTTGGTGATTTCTTGGTTTCTCATAAAGTCATTAGACTCCATCTGTTCCATTCTAATTTTGAGAGAACTATTAAATTCAGTGAGCTTTTGAGCCTTTTTTTCCGTTTGGCTCATTCTGCTTTTGAAAGCATTCTTCTCCTCATTGGCTTTTTAAACCTCCTTTGCCAATTGGGTGAGCCTATTTTTCAAGGTGTTAATTTCCTCAGCATTTTTTTGGGTCTCCTTTACCAAGGTATTGACCCGTTTTTCATACTTTTCTTGCATCTCTCTCATTTCTCTTCCCAGTTTTTCCTCCACCTGTCTAACTTGCTTTTCAAAATCCTTTTTGAGCTCTTCCAGGGCCTGAGCCCACTCACCACCCCCCTGGGGTGTCTGGGGTCCTGAGGCCCCACCCTCCACATCTTTCCGTGATGGCAAGGATACGTCCTCATCATCAGATCCGAAGGTTGGGATCATTTGCATTTGTTGGAAAAGACTCTCTAAAGTCTTATTTTTCTTCCCTTTTCTAGGCATTTTCCCAGCCAGTTACTTGACTTCTGAGATTCCTTTCCACCCCCGCCTGGATCCGCCCAGCTAGTGCTTGGCCTCTGAGATTTAAATGGGCTTTCCTCCTGCCGGCTGTCAATCAGTGAGCTTTAGTTCAGGTGCTGGGGTGGTGCCAGGGCCGCCTCCGAGACTCTGATCCCTCAGGGGCTTTATGCAGAGACTTTCAGGAATGGAGCGGGTGGGGGCGGGGTGGGGGGCCCACCTCCCAAACTCCGCTCCCTTGGGGGCTTTATGCAGAAGCCTTCAGTAACAGAACGGGGTGGGGGCAGGGCCGTCTCCCAGGCTCAGCTCCGTCAGGTCCTATGCAGGAATCTTCCGTAATGAAGATCCTGCCTGCCGCTGGGGGATTCCCGAGTCCTGGTCCGCTGCCGCCTCAGCCGCCGCCCACACCTCTGCCTCCGCCGCTTCCTGCCCCCTGTCTCTGCCACCGCCGCTTCCTCCCGAGGGGGCCCGAATCATGGAGACGCCCCGCTTCCCCTCCCCTCCAGCCCGGCCTTCTTTCTCACTGACCTGTAGCTTCTGTGGGCGGAGGGACTTTCCCGGCTGCCGGAGCTTCCGTCTCTGAAGCCTGCTCGGATCAGCTTCTCTGGGGCCGCGGCCAGGGCAGCGCTGGGAGTGGGGTCCACTTTCCGGGGCGCGCTGGACCCTGGGGACGGGTCTCCAGGGCTCTCTGGAACGGAAATCTCTTCCACTCTGCTTCTGCACACCTTGTATTGAACCAGAAGTTATTGGGGACTCTTTTTACATTAATTCCATGGGCTTTTGGTTTCGG
The DNA here is from genome assembly GCA_023548195.1 of Bettongia penicillata ogilbyi. Taxonomy (NCBI): domain Eukaryota; kingdom Metazoa; phylum Chordata; class Mammalia; order Diprotodontia; family Potoroidae; genus Bettongia; species Bettongia penicillata. Next base: position 244,230 of record JAJHZJ010001042.1, read on the forward strand.
AGCTCGTAAACGTGCGTCCTTCTACTCTGCCATCTTGGCTCCGCCCTCAGCTTCTCTTTATAATTCTAGTTACCTGATTGTTCTTTTAGCATCCTCTTCTCATGTATGACAGCTTTCAATACTTCATTTCATGATTTACATTGATCTGCAAGTCCCAGGTTCTTAAGAATATCCTTTCTATATTTTTGTTGTCATTTTTTGATCTCATAAATTTCTCAATTGCTATACGTAGAATTGCATGAGTCAGTTATTTATTAGTATCATTATTATCTTCTGATTTTTTCTTCTCATCTTTTATTTCTTACTTGATAGACACAATGAGAAATGATGATGAGGCGTTTATTCATATATCATTCCTTGCTAGCCTAAATCAATTTCTTTAAAATTCTTGCTACATAAATAAGTTAATCTGATAAGTGGGGAAAAAAGCAAACCATTAGTTGCTGCTTGAAAAAGAAAGGAATAATTTTACAATAAAGGACAGGTACATCTATCATTTTAGATAGTTTTCTTCAGTTCAGAAGAGTGCTGTTGAGTTTTGCAAAGGTTCCATGTCAATTACCTGAAAATGGGAACCTAAAGTCGTGAAACAAGCATAGTTTTATATGCATGAAATGCTAATGACATAGAAAGCAATTAGAAATAAAGGGAGGAGAATTATGCGAAATGAGTAAAAATGTTTTCCCTCACGAGCTTAGAAAGCAAACTGTGAATGTATTTAAAAGGTTAATTTGTTTTATTTGTTTTCAGTGTTCTACAACCAATTCCATATAAGTTAGAGTTTTCTTCTTCCCTCTCCTCCCCCTCTCCTTCCCACCTCCTTCCCTAAAAGGGCATACAATTTTATATGGGTTCAATACATACATTCCTATTATACATTTTCACCTTGATAATGTTGCACAGAATAATTAAAATGAATGGGGGAAATCGTAAAACAAACCAAAATGTAAAACAAAAGAAAATGATCTACTACATTCTCAGATCAAATTCCATAGTTCTTTCTGTAGATGTGGAAGACATTTTGCCTGACAGACCATTGGGAGCTTTTTAAATCCTGGATATTTCTTCTTTTTAAATCATTCTTACCCTCATTGGCATTTTGGGCCTTTTTTGCCATTTAAATTATTCCATTTTTAAAGGTGTTAATTTCTTCAGCATTTCTTTGGGGTCTTCTTTACCAAACGGTTAACTTGCTTTTCCTGATTTTCTTGCATGGCTCTCATTTCTCTTCCCAATTTTCCCTCCAACTCTCTTACTTGATTTTCAAAATACTTTTTAAGATATTTCATGGTCTGAGATCATTGCATATTTATTTTGAAGGCTTTGGATGCAGAAGCCTTGACTTTTAGGTCTTCCTCTGATGGTATGCATTGTTCCTCCTCATCCAAAAGGGTGGAAGAAACTACTGGCTCACTAAAAATGTAACCATCTATTTTCTTATTCTTTTTTTACTTTTATGTTTTTTTCCCCAGTTACTTGATTTTTGAGTTCATTGTCAAGAGGAGGGTATAATCTAGGGACCTGTAAGTTCTCATTTCCTCCAATGTGGCACAATCAAGGGAGAGGAATTCATTCATCTCCTGCACTGCTCTCTGGTCTGTGTGCAGGATTCCTTCTCTAGAGCCTCCACTTGCTCCACCATACCAGTCAGCAATCCTCCCAACCCCAGGGTGACCACTTAGGGCTAAGATCCAGATCAGTTGCTCAATTCTGCCAGGATCTTTAGGCCAGTGCTCCAGCAATAGAAGCTGCAGCTTCTTAGGGTCTGGGCTGGCCAACTTCATTCCCTTCTTACCCAGCTGAACGAGCTTTCTCACTGACCTTTGAGGTTGTCTTTGGCATTTTTAAGTTGAGGAATCTGGGACCAGCAACTCTTCTTGGTGACACCTTGAAGCCCCCTCTAGTCCTGTCCTTGTTGTGCTGTGGCCAAGGTTGGGCTGCACTCTGCTCTGTGCCTGGTGGAATAGACCTTTCCTGTCAGCCTTCCAGGATGCCTTGGGCTGGAAATGTCTTTCACTCTGTCATTTTGTGGCTTCTACTGCCCTAGAATTTGTTTAGAGTCATTTTAACAGGTATTTTATAGGCTTTGATAGGGAGCTCCTAGACGTGCATCCTTCCACCGCACCATCATGGCCTCACCCAGTTTCTACTATTTCTTTAGTGACTTAGAGCAAGTCAATATGTGTGTTTTGGTGTGACTTTCCTCATGTGTAAAAGGAGGAAAAATTAACTCTAAATAACTTCTTTCTAGTTCCAAATGTATGAATATTTGAAAAAAACAAAACTGGTGAACTTCTCACATGGGATACAACTTGATAAAAATTTCATAATTATTTAAAAAATTAACATAATAAATTAAGGGATATTTAAAGGAATGAACTTGCCCACAACTAGAACTCTTGACCTAGAATCATAAAAACACAATTAACCACATAGCAAAATTTAAATATATATGCTGGAAAAAGTTTCCAACAGAACAGAAACTGTGTGAAAGTGTAATATGCTTATAATGCAAAAGATGTTGTGACAGAATAAAATTTGGCAGAAGAAGAGGTGGGAATTGTCTAACTTTGAAGAACACCTAGATATGAGTGGATTCAGACAAACACCCCTTAAGAGATGGAAGGGAAAAATTCTTTATTAACAGGGTTGCTTTTTAACCCTCAGCTTCTATTACAAGGTTTCCATACAAGGGACATATATTTAGTCACATCTTTTTTTTCAGTCATACATGACATCTGCCACCCAAATAAATCTATAAGTAGTCAGGAATAACATGGTAAAAAGTTGTCATGAACATGTTGATTTGTCCATATAATTCGTGATTTTTTTTTTAATTTTTGAATTTTAACCTGCTGTAACTAAGCAAATAGAAATCCAACACGCACTTCATATAAAGAGAATGCTAACACAATTATCAAGGTTTAATAATTTATGCTTTGCACCTATATAAGAATAAAAAATAAAACAAGTTGGAAAGGAATCGTTGACAACTATGACACATCTTAATTTTTAAGTTAAAAACACTTTTAAATAATTGAGAATTGGCACCTTGCTGCCAACTAAGCCTAACTTCAAAAGCAACAGCTGGAGAAGAATCTTTTTTTAACTTTTAATTATTGTAGTGCATACAACAACATTTTTACCTTCATAAAGCATTTATCTGGTGGAGAGTGAGTTCAAAGTACAAGATCTGTGAGAAGAAATTATGTCCCAAGACTGTAAACATTAAGTTAAATAAAGTGCCACAAGGAACCTCAAATTATAAAATATATCTAACGTTCTCAATTTTAAGACTGCTAACAAGCATGTAAAGAGAAGACATTGGCTACAGATTCAGACATGCTCTGTACAAATCTGTCATTTTCTTCTCAAAAATCCACTTTAGAAGATGAAAGGGAAATAACACAAATGAACATAACTGACTTCTATGTGCCAGGGAACATAGGAATGAAGGAGTAGAAAATATGAACAATTAAAATACATACCAGCTTTCAAAATCTGTAGTGTTCTAGAGATTATGTTTTGCTCCTGATGTGAAACCTCTTTCTCCTATATTTCTCTTCATACTTTAAGTCACACCCAGAGAAATTAGAGAAAAATTAGTTGGTAATCAGTTATTCTCCCCCTCAATGACAAATAACATGAGTGCTTAAGATATTTTTCAATTGTTATCAATGCCTAATAATTAAATCACTCAGTAAAGTCCATCAGAGAGAACAGGATAGCATTTATATTAATCCAAGAAGCTAATGCCCTAATCCCAAATAATAATCCTAGAGACCTAGTTCTAATTATGAATGGAAAAATATGGACATTCAAACAGAGAAACAATGTAGAAAGAATGGCGATTTTAACTAGAAAATGAATTTTGTTTTTGATATGTTGATATTGTGGTATATTGGGACGTTAATTCTGTCCAATTTCTCTTTCTCAGTCTTCAGTCCTTATCTACCATCTCCTTTTTCACTACATTCTAGCCCAGTAGAAGATATCTTGTTCCTTCAACACCTAAAAAGGCTTCTTGAATCTCCCATTTCTTTGGGTTAAATCTTTTATTTTCCCTGTCAAAGTGAGACTCTATGTCATGACCCATCTGAAATTGCTCTTTTCAGTTATAACTTCTTGCTAATCATTTTTTCTCTGCTCCCACTATTCTCAACATATTTATTTTGTTTTACACTGGTACCCCTCCTACCTTCTAGACATTCTTATTCTCAACTGAGAATCACCAAATCATTGGGTCCTTTGCTTTTTTTCCTTTTTTTTCTTTATGATCAATCTTTTACACATATAGTCTGCTTATATAATCATACTGTCATTTTAAGGGACTACTCTATTAAAGCCATCATCCCAAGCTAGTCTCTCATTTGCTTTATACATTGCAATATATTGAAAGTGTTGGGGGGGTGGAGCCAAGATGGCGGAGTAGAAAGACCCACGTATGCTAGCTCTGAACCCACAGCCCATATATTTCCGGCAAGAAGAACTCTCCACAAATTCTGGATCACTGCAAGGCATGCAGAAACACAGTGGAAAAGATTTCCATTCCAGAGAGCCCTGGAGAGCTGTCCCCAGGGTCTGTCATGCCCTGGAAAGAGGAGCCCACCCCTGCACTGCCCTGGCCATGGCCCCAGAGGAGCAGATCCGAGCAGGCTTCAGGGACAGAACCTCTCACGGCTGCAAAGGTCTCTCTGCCCACAGGCACTACAGGTCAGTGAGAGAGACGTCTGGGCTGGCCAAGAGGGGAGCGGGGTGTCTCTGTGACTTGGGCCCCCTCGGGAGGCAGCAGCAGAGGCAGTGGCAGCGGCCCAGGACTCCCCGAGCAGGCAGGCAGAAGTTCAGGGCCATTACCGAAAGTCTCTGCATAAAGGCCCTGAGGGAACTGAGCCTGGGAGGCGGACCTGTCCCCACCTGAGCACCAGAACTTAAGCTCACATTGAATAGCAGCTGCTCCCGCCATGGAAAGCCCATTTGAATCTCAGACCCCAAACACTAGCTGGGCAGATCTAGGCGGGGGTGCAGAGGAATCTCAGAAGTCAAGTAACTGGCTAGGAAAATGCCCAGAAAAAGGAAGCAAAATAAGACCATAGAGAGCTATTTTGTTGCGGAAGAGATGTTCTTTCTGCCCTTCATTTCTGATGAAGAAGTGCAATGCTTGCCACCAGGGAAGGATGTGGAGGTCTGGGCCTCTCTATCCCAGACATCCGAGGTGGATGTCTGGTGGGCTCAGGCCATGGAAGAGCTCAAAAAGGATTTTGAAAATCAAGTTAGACAGGTGGAGGAAAAACTGGGAAGAGAAATGTCAGAGATGCAACAAAAGTATGAAAAACGGGTCAATACCTTGGTAAAGGAGACCCAAAAAAATGCTGAGGAAATTAACACCTTGAAAAATAGGCTCACCCAATTGGCAAAGGGGGTTCAAAAAGCCAATGAGGAGAAGAATGCTTTCAAAAGCAGAATGAGCCAAACAGAAAAAGAGGCTCAAAAGCTCACTGAATTTAATAGTTCTCTCAAAATTAGAATGGAACAGATGGAGTCTAATGACTTTATGAGAAACCAAGAAATCACCAAACAAAACCAAAAGAACGAAAAAATGGAAGAGAATGTGAAATATCTCATGGGAAAAACAACTGACCTGGAAAATAGATCCAGGAGAGACAATTTAAAAATTATGGGACTACCTGAAACTCATGATCAAAAAAAGAGCCTAGACATCATCTTCCATGAAATTATCAAGGAAAACTGCCTTGAGATTCTAGAACCAGAGGACAAAATATGTATTGAAACAATCCATCGATCACCGCCTGAAAGAGACCCAAAAAGAGAAACTCCTAGGAACATTGTGGCCAAATTCCAGAATTCCCAGGTCAAAGAGAAAATATTGCAAGCAGCTAGAAAGAAAAAATTCCAGTATTGTGCAAATAAAATTAGGATAGCTCAAGATGTAGCAGCTTCTACATTAAGGGATCGAAGGGCATGGAATAGGATATTCCAGAAGTCAAAGGAACTAGGACTCAAACCAATAATCACCTACCCAGCAAAACTCAGAAACAGAGGACTTTCAATCATTCTTGATGAAAAGACCAGAGCTGAAAAGAAAATGTGACTTTCAAACACAAGAATGAGAAGAAGCATGAAAAAGTAAACAGCAAAGAGAAGTCATAAGGGACTTACCAAAGGTGAACTGCTTACATTCCTACATGGAAAGACAATATTTGTAACTCTTAAAACTTTTCAGTATCTGGATAGTTGGTGGGATCACACACACACATGTACACACATGCACGCACACACACATATACATGTGCACGCACATACAGAGACAGAGAGCACAGAGTGAATTGAATAGGATGGGACCATATCTTAAAAGAAATTAAGGTAAATGGTGAGAGAGAAATGTAATGGGAGGAAAGAGGGTGAAATGGAATGGGGTAAATTATATGTCATTCAGGAGGCAAGCAGGAGATTTTTAGTGGAGGGAAAAAGAGGAGAGCTGAGAAAACAACAAGAAGTTTACCCTCATAACATTCGACTAAAGGAAGGAATAAAATGCACACTCATTTTGGTATGAAAACCTATCTTACAATACAGGAAAGTGGGGGATAAGGAGACAAGGAAGGAGGGGGGATGATGGAAGGGAGGGTAATGAGAGGAGGGAGCAATTTGAAGTCAACACTCGGGGAGGGACAGGATCAAAAGACAGAATAGAAACAATGGGGGGCAGAATAGGATGGAGGGAAATACAGTTAGTTTTACACAACACGACTATTATGGAAGTCATTTGCAAAACTACACAGATAGGGCCTATATTGAATTGCCTGCTTTCCCAAAGGGAATGGGTGGGGAGGGAGGGATGGAGAGAATTTGGAACTCAAAATTTTAGGAACAACTGATTAGTATTGTTGTTGCTACTAAGAAATAAGACATACAGTTAGTGGGGAATAGAAAGTCATCTGACCCTACAGGACAATAGAGAAGATCGGGACAAGAGAAGGGAGGGATGATAGAAGAGAGGGCAGATTGGTGATCGGGAATATTAGAATTCTTGGTGTATTGGGGTGGGGGGAGGGGATAAAAGGGGAGAAAATTTGGAACCCAAAATTTTGTGAAAATGAATGTAAAAAGTTAAATAAATAAAGTGAGTAAAAACATTGACAACCATACAACATTTTCCATAATCAGGGTAAAGATCTCATGCCTTTGCTGTAGTGATTACTTCAACCAAGATGAATTTAGTTCACCACATCTTCCAGGAAATGGAATAGGAGAAAAGATATCTTCAAAATAGAAATGACGTCAAAACTTTTTATTAGAGAACTAGACAGCATCATGACTAGAGGTAATGAATGGCAGGTTTGCTTCCCACCTGAGCTGAGGAAGTAGTAAGATAGACTGCAATTGAATATTTTCACTTTGTTTCATTATGAAAGCATGAAATAATCACCATCACTAGGATAGCCAAGAATGAAATCCTGCTGCCTCAGATTTAGATTGTCTAGAATTAACAAGCCTCGTGTATTTTTGTGTTTTTCATGTTAGCTCCTATTTCTTTGTGCTTGAAGGCTTGTAAAAGATTTTACTCAGAACAAACCTGTGAGGCAAGTGGTATATGTATTATCACCCCTATTTTAAACAAAGAAACTGAGATTTTAAGAGATGTTAAGTGATTTGTCCACATTATAACAGTAATTGTCTGCAGGAAGATTTTAACACTGGCCTCTTGATTCTGAGTCGAAATTTTTTCTCTTTGTTATGTTGCTCCTCCTAAGGAAATACTATTTTTGCAGAGAACAAGATCCAGGCAACATGTGAGGCTTTGAAAAAGCTTAAAGCATGTCTACTGGGGTTTTCGAGGAGAAACTTCCTTAGTCACAACCAGGTTTCTGTATCTTGTCATTGCTAGAGTAGCTGAAGAGAAAGCAAACGGAAGAAAAGTGTATTCACTTTATTGCCTTTCCGAAGTTTTCTAGTGTCATGCAGCAGAACTTGCATCTTTCTTTCATTAACTGAAATGAACTAAATTTGTTTTGTTTCTCTCAACAGTAGAAAAAGGGAAAATGGGAGGAAGTTTCAGCAAGGTATATTTTGTGTCATTATAAAGATAACTTGCTAACAATAACATTTAATTAAAGGTTGAATGAGTGATATTGAGAAGTAGTGAACACTTATTTTCTGGAAACCTTCAAGTAGAAGTGAAATTATAACTCATCAGGAATATTATGTTCATCCAGTGTTATGATACTCTCATCGTAGTTGTCTGCTTTGTTCACAATATAATCCCTCATAATATGGACATGATGTAATACTATAAATTGTTTGTGAAGTTTACAAGGCAAAAACTGATAAAATGTCTGCATAGCACCCACTTGTAAAAAATAAAATAAAATCCATGAAGTAGAATTCGTGTACATATAAATTAATATATTACAGATTTTGTATCATATTTACTTTTCTTACAATCACATTTTCTCTGTTTTAATAACAGGGTAAAATTATTGAATTGTAGGTTTTAGGTCTACATTATCCAAATTTCTCCCTAAAAATATTTGTCATGAGTAAAAATTCCAAGGTAAATAAGACAAGACACAGAAGACAAAATAAGAAGAGAACCAAAACTTTCAACCTAAAATGGGTTTTTAAAATTAAATGTTTTTCAACTTTTAGTAAAATCAGATGTAGAGAGTATTATAGCTATATATAGGTCTGAAAAATAAAGTAGTGCATAAGAAAACTGTGTGTGTGTTCATCCTTCGTTGCTGAAGAAGACCATGCCATCAGAGAAATAATGACATGACTTGCACTTTGACTTTGTTGTCAATGAGGGAGTGCTGTGCAGGTGAGCAGCCTCACTTCTCCTCTAGAGCCATCTGAATCCCGTGACCAGAAACTCATCAGGATGACTGGAGATGATCCAGGATGAGGCAATTGGGGTTAAGTGACTTGCCCAAGGTCACGCAGTTAATGAATGTCAAGTGTCTGAGGTGAGATTTGAAGTCAGGTCTTCCTGACTCCTGCACTGGTGCTCTATCCACTGCACCACCTAAGAAAACTAAATAATATTATATAACTAAAACAAAAAAATGATATAATTATTATATTATAATAATCTTTTTGTGTCAGTGGCTTTGGGAATTTGCTTTATAATTCATCCCATTAAAAAAATTTTGAATAGGAATGATTCAAAAGCATTCTGGATACAGTCTTGCTCAAGGCATTTTTTAATACTTCCTTCAAGCACCCACTTTGTGTTCTCCTAATTTGAAGCTCTAGTATTTGTATTTTATTTACTCTGCAAGTGAATTGAAGACATTGAAAAAGAATATAAAATTAATTTCTTCATGTTATCTGTTAAAAGTATGGTATTTGCTTTTCTAAATGCTTATGCTCCTTCAAAAACTGTTTTTGAACTATAATAGACTTCTTATTGTTGTATAACCAAGCCTCCTGAGCAAGAGGAAGATCATAATAGCTTTGTATCCCTAACACATTCATCCCTAGGTTAACTTAGTAGGTTAATTCCTCCCTAGGTGAACATTTTTACATTTCTTTTAAATGGCAATTGCAAAGCACTTACTCAGGAAGGACTACCGCAAATACCCCAAAGACAGCAAAGGAGAGAAGTTAACAAGGATCTCCGAATCACTGAGGCAAGGGTGACAAGGTTTGTTAAACACTGCCAGAAGAGATGAACTTTGCAGGAGGTATTATGGATTATAAGCTTTAAAAAAAAATAATCAGCAGCTTTCTTTCCCAATTGCTTCCATTCATGGCAAAGCTTTTTTCTGCATCCAGAAAGGAGTCTAAAGGGCGCAGCAGTAACAGCTCTTTAAAGTAAAAATATTTTCCCCAACAATAACAAAAACAATTCTCCTGTCATTTAACACATTTGTATCCTTGTATGCATGTATATATGCACATATATACATATACATATTTGTGTATATATACATATATAAAATAGTTGACCATTTAACATGAATTTTTTCTTTTCTATATTGACTGTTGACATAATTATACTCATTAATTATGTTGTTCTTTTGATTTCTTCATTATCTATTTCCTGTTAAAAATTTACCCATTTTTCCATATGTAACAAATTTTTAAAATTTCATTCTTATGTTGCAGTTTGTGAAGTCCTTCCTTAATAATTGGGTATGTGCTTCGTTTCTGGCTTTTCATTTTTTATGAATAATTCTGCTAAAATATTCTGTATATATGATTATTTTCTTGTTATAAATAATGTTTTTGGTATATATTTCATATGTTCTGAATGCTAGGGCAAAAGGTATTCAAAATCTAGTCATTTTGTTTTGTAATTCCAAACTATCTCCCAGTGGTTCTACTAATTCATTACTTCATCTGCAGGAAAGAGGTATATGCTTTACTATAGTCCTTTTAACACAATTTCCCCACTTTTTAGCATCTTTGATAGCTGAATGGAAACAAGTTGGACTGGAGGATTCTCTTAATTTACATTCCTTGGGTTATTAGTGATTTTTGAATATGCTTTCACATGATTATTTAAAGTTTATTTTTCTCTTCAAAGTATTTTCGTAATAACTGTTAGAGTATGATGTGAGAATGAATCTAAAGTATGCATTTTTGTAAATACCTAGAGTTTTTGTATTTCAAATCTTCATGCAATGTAAAAAATGATTTTGACTTATATAGCATGACCTAGTTTGGAATAAGGAAGAAATGTATTTAAACCTCTCACACATGGCAAAAGCTTGACCACGGAAAAGTCATGATCTCTTAGTGTACCCACACTAATTTTGAAGACTCTCTTTGTAGATGAATTGCTAATTTGCATCAGAGGAAGGTCTTTCAACTTTTAAAATTCCCTACACTGATGTTCAGATAATGACTGAACATATGTTAAATAGTAGTAGCAATAACATCTTTGATTTTCCTGGTCTTAAAGGTAAATCTGCTAATGCTTCTATATAGACATAATACTACTGTAGATGGCTAGGATCATAATTTTAGGGTTAGAAGGAACCTCATATGTGAACTAATACTCTCATTTTATAGTTAGAGAAACTAAAGTTAAATAGTATAGAGTAATTTGCTCAAGTTTACACAAGAAGCAAAAAAGAGATTTAAGTTAGGTCATCTTTTGTTCCTCAGTGCCTCTAACTGAGACTGTGTTATTTATTATCTTCTTCTTGTCAAAAATAGGACCACAAAAACAGAAAGAAAACAATAGAAGGGAACTGCTCCACAAGACAGTGATAGAAAGTACTTCGAGGAAAGTTCCCAGAATTGATACCTTGGGAGGTCTGACAGCATAAGGAATATAAAGAAGAGACAAATATCAGACAATTACAGTGATGATGAATCAGAAAATGAGAGTCTAGAGTATACAGAAAGAGAGGGTGGATAATGGAGTGAGAAAAATATTTTTGGGAAAAGGCAGAAAAAAGAAATAAAACCAATGAAACCAATGAAAAGTAATGAAAGGAAAGGAGAACTGAAAAGAATAATTCGAACAACAGTGGAAAAGATGGAAGAACAAATATAGAAATTAGAAATAAAAAAAAAATCAGGAGAAAAAAATATTGGAAAAAAACCCTAAAAAGAAAAGAAACAAATGAGAACTGGAAATAAAAGTTGAGGGGATGAGAGATAATAACAAGTCCACTTTATAAAAAATAAAAAGATTTTTGACTGAAATCATAATGGATATAGAGACAATATTTCCCTTTATTGCTAGTATTTTTCCTATTGACTTATCTTTTTTCCTCTAAAATCTTCGAGAAAAGCTGAGCCGAGATGCCAGACTAAAGGCAGGGACTTAGCTGAATTCTTTGTCAAACACCTCCAAATCCTTTTCAAAATGACTCTAAACAAATTCTTAAACAGGAAGAACCCACAAAAAGACAGAGGGAATGAAATTTTCAGACCAAGAGAACTTGGAAGGTCAGCAGGAAGAGACTTTTGTACCAAAGTGAGAGAGAAGTATAGTCCACAGAGGTAGGTTCTGACTCAGCCCCAGGAAATACTGAGCAGGCTTCTGACTAAATCATTGGTCAGAATGGTGGTTTCCAGACCTCTCAGGTCACAGATGGCAAAGACTACCTGGAAGGTCAAGAGAAAAGGAGTGTCACACTCTAATGAAAGGGCAATGAAGTCTAGCACAGTTTATGCTAGCACAGTTCCAGACACAGCAAACAAGGAAGAGGCATCAGAAGTGTCAGCAGCTGTTTCAGGATCTCTCAGCCCATAGGTGGTAAAGAGATTGAACAACTGGTTAGAAAGATTAAAGGCATCTTTTTGTTAGCCCTAATGGTGCACTATGTTCCTTTGCCCATACTTGAACCTGGGTTGCAGTGCTGGCTGGCAGTTCCAGGGCAAGAAGAAGCACTAACATAGTAGAACTTTTGGCCAAGTGGAGCAGAGACTCTTCTCACAATTGCAGGGCAGAGAAGAGTTCTCCTTAATGCTCACAGACCAGAGTAACACCTCTCAGATCAAACCACCTTGGAAGAACAGAAAACATATAGGTCCCTTAGAAGTATTTATGAAAACAGCTAAATAAAACCTCTGAAGCTTGAGAGAGTGAGCCAACTATCCTGGGAAGCAGAGCCCTACTTTAACCAAGAATTAAAAAGCCTAGGCTAGGAAAGTGAGCAAACAACAAGGGGAAAAACTGACTAAAGAAACCTACTACCATGACAAGGAAGATCAAAACACGCACAAAGTCAAAGCTCTTATATTCAAAACCTCGAAGAAAAATACGAATTGGTCTCAGGACATGGACAAGATCAAAAAGGACTGTGAAAACGAAGTAAGAGAGAAATAATAGCAATGCAAAAAATCATGACAAATGAGTCAACAGTTTGGTAAAGGAGAAACAAACAAACAAAAATACTTAAGAAAAAACATCTTGAATAACAGACCAGGCCAAATGGTAAAAGAGGTCCAAAAATCAAATAAGTAGAATTTCTTAAAAAGCAGAATACATCAAATGGAAAAGGTGATCCAAAAACTTATTGAAGAAAACAATTTCTTAAACATTAGAACTGAGGAACTGGAAAATAACGACTTTATGAGAAATCAAGAAACAATAAAAATAAAACTAAAAGAATGAAAAAAAATTATAACTGTGAAATCTCTCAGTGAAAAAATAACTGACACAAGATGGCAGAATAGAAAGACATGCAAATGGAGGGTGCCCACACACAGCCCATAAAACACCTGTAGAGAGGGACTGTCAACAAATTTTGGAGCAGTAGAGTGGAGAAAAACAGAGTGGAGGAGATTTCCAGCCCAGGGTGACCTGAAAGATCCACAGGAAACATCAAATGCACCAGACATGGAGTGGAGCTCAGAGCACAGAGCCCAGCCCAGCCTTGACCATGCGTGCACTGCTCATAAACAGCCCTCTAGGGTAGAATCTCCAGTCATGGAATCCCCAGTCCGAGAAGCAGAGGGTGTGCAAATGCCTCAACCCATAGGCGCCAAAGATCAGTGACGGGGTTTATTCAGCTGGCCAGGAAGGGAGAAGGCCCTTCACATCAGGCAGGCAGCAGGAGTTCTCAGGGCAGCCCCTACAGAAGCCTGAGACCATAGCTGGATCCTAAAAACCCCTGGGGGCACTGAAGAGCTGAGTCTCACCTCAGCCCTGTATAGATGCCCTGAGGCAGCTGGTCTTCATCTAGCACTGAATGGAGGCCCTGCCCTCACAGCTTGACTGAATTCCACCCTCCCCCCACTGCCAGCTTGGTGGAATTGGAGGCCAGATGGCTGTGGAGAAGAAAGTGCTAAGATTCTGAGCACAAAAACTCCGCTTGATCTTAGACCAGTGTACACACTTGATTGTGCCACCTTGGAGGACCTGAGATCTTACAGATTCTGACAGTATGCCCTCCTCTTGACAAAGGACCCAAAAGTCAAGTAACTGATTAGGAAAATGCCCCAAAAAGGGAAAAAAATAAGACTATAGAAGGCTACTTTCTCGGTGAACAGATATCTTCTCCCATCCTTTCAAGTGAGGAGGAACAATGCTTACCATCAGGGAAAGCCATAAAAGTCAAGGTTTCTGTATCCCAAACATCCAAAATAAATATTCATTTGGCTCAGGCCATGGAAGAGCTCAAAAAGGAATTTGAAAATCAAGTAAGAGAGGTGGAGGAAAAATTGGGAAGAGAAATGAGAGAGAAGCAAGAAAAGCATGAAAAACAGGTCAACACCTTGCTACAGGAGACTAAAAAAAAAATGCTGAAGAAAATAACACCTTTAAAAATAAGCTAACTCAATTAGCAAAAGAGATCCAAAAAGCCAATGAGGAGAAGAATGCTTTAAAAAGCCGAATTAACCAAATGAAAAAGGAGTTTCAAGAGCTTACTGATGAAAAGAATTCTTTAAAAATTACAATGGAATAGATGGAGACTAATGACTTTCTGAGAAACGAAGAAATCACCAAACAAAACCAAAAGAATGAAAAAAATAGACGAGAATGAGAAATATCTCATTGGAAAAACAACTGACCTAGACAACAGATCCAGGAGAGACAATTTAAAAATTATGGGACTACTTGAAAGCCATGATCAAAGATAGAGCCTAGACATTATCTTTCATTAAATTATCAAGGAAAACTGCCCTGATATTCTAGAACCAGAGGGCAAAATAAATATTGAAGGGATCCTCTGATCACCGCCTGAAAGAGATCCAAAAATAGAAACTCCTAGGAACACTGTGGCCAAATTTCAGTCTTCCTAGGTCAAGGAGAAAATATAGCAAGCAGCTAGAAAGAAACAATTCAAGTATTTTGGAAATACAATCAGGATAACACAAGATCTAGCAGCTTCTATATTAAGGGATCAAAGGGTATGGAATAGGATATTCCAGAAGTCAAAGGAACTAGGACTCAAACCAAGAATCACCTACCCAGGAAAACTGAGTATAATACTTCAGGGGAAAAATGGTCTTTAAATGCAATAGAGGACTTTCAAGCATTCTTGATCAAAAGAACAGACCTGAAAAGAAAATTTGACCTTCAAACATAAGAATCAGGAGAAGCATAAAAGGCTAAACAGCAAAGAGAAATCATAAAGGGCTTACTAAAAGTGAACTGCTTACATTCCTACATGGAAAGACAATATTTGTAACTCTTGAAATTTTTTTCAACAACTGGGTAGTTGGTGGGATTAACCCCCCCCCCCCCACACACACACATACACATACGCAGAAACACACAGAGAGAGACAGAGAGCACAGTGTGAATTGAATAGGATGGTATCGTATCTTAAAAATAATGAAATTAAGTGGGAAGAGAAATATATGAGGAGGAGAAAGGGAGAAATGGAGTGAGGAAAATTATCTCTCATAAAAGAGGCAAATAAAAGACTTTTCAGTAGAGGGGAAAAGTGGGGAGGTGAGAGAAAATACATGAAGCCTACTCTTATCACATTCGACTAATGGAAGAAATAAAATGTACACTCATTTTGGTATGAAAACCTATCTTACAATACAGGAAAGTGGGGGAGAAGGGGATCAGCAGGGTGGGGGGATGATAGAAGGGGAGGGCAGTGGGAGGAGGGAGCAGTTTGAAGTCAACACTCTTGGGGAGGGACAGGATCAAAAGAGAGAATAGAAGCAATGGGGGGCAGGATAGGATGGAGGGAATCATAATTACTCATACATAACACGACTATTATTGAAGTCATTTGCAAAACTACACAGATATGGCCTATATTGAATTGTCTGCCTTCCCAAATGGAATGAGTGGGGAGGGAGGGACGGGGAGAAGTTGGAACTCAAAGCTTAAGAAACAACTGTTGAGTATTGTTCTTGCAACTAGGAAATAGGAATACAGGTAATGGGGTATAGAAAGTTATCTTGCCCTACAGGACAAAAGAGAAGATGGGGATAAGGGAAGGGAAGTGTGACAGAAGAGAGGGCAGACTGGTGATAGGGGCAACTAGAATGCTTGGCGTTTTGGATTGGGGGAGGGGAGAAATGGGGAGAAAATTTGGAACCCAAAATTTTGTGTAAATGAATGTTGAAAAGCCATATAAATAAATAAATAAAAAGAAATGATGAGCAGGCAGATTTCAGGAAAACCTGGAGACTTATATAAACGAATGCTGAGTGAAGAGAGCAGAGCCAGAAGAACATTGTACACAGTAACATCAACATTGTTTGATGACCAACTTTGATAGACTTTGCTCTAATCAGGAATACAGTGACCTGAGACAGTTCCAAAAGACTGGATGAAAAATGCTATCCACATCCCGAGAAAGTACTATGGAGTCTGAATGCAGATTGAAACATACTATTTTCTCTTTTTTGTTGTTTTTTAAAATTTCTTTTGGTCTTTCCCTTTTGTTCTGACTCTTCTTTCACAATATTACTAATGTGAAAATATGTTTAACTTGATTGTACATATCAGGTTATTAGATCTCTAGTTCTGGTATTGCTGGATTTATTGCTGTCTTGGAGAGTGGAGAAGGGATGGAGAAAAATTTGAAACTCAAAATTTTACAAAAATGAATGTTGAAAACTACCTTTACATGTAATTGGAAAAAATAAAATACTATTAAGGAAAAAAGATTTAAAAATAAAGAAAAGAAACTTTAAAAAAAGGAAAGAAAGAAAAACAACTGACCTGGAAAATAGATGTAGGAGACATAATTTTAAAATTATTACATTATCTGAAAGTCATGCCTTGATGTTCTAGAAACAGGGTAAAATAGAAATTTAAATAATCTGCTGATTACTTCTTGAAAGGGATCCCAAAATATAGCTACTAGGAATATATAACCAAATTTCAAAGTTTCCTCATCAGGGAGAAAATATTGGAAGCAGCCAGAAAGAAACAATTCAAGTACGGTGTATCCGCAGTCAGAATAACACAAGATTTTGCACGTTCTTTTATAACGGATGAGAGGCCTTGGTGATATTCCAGAGGGTGAAGGACCTATAATTATAACCAAGAATCGCCTACCCAGCAAAAGTAAATATAGTCCTTCAGGGAAAGAAATGGTCATACAATGAGATAGAGGAGTATTCTTGATGAACAGACCACAGCTGAATAGAAAACTTGATTTCCAAATGCAAGGTTTAAGAGAAGCGCAGGAAGGTAAAAAGAAAAAGAAAAATATAAATGACTTAATAAGATTAAACAGTTTATATTCCTACATGAGAAGATGATATTTGCGAGTCATTAGATTTTTCTTCTTTTTAGGGAAGCTGGAAGGAGTATGCATAGACAAAGGGCCTAGGTAACACTTGAATATGATGGGATATCTAAAAATAAATTTAAGGGCTGAGAGAGAGGAATTTACTAGGAGAAAAAGAAAGGGGGAGGTAGAATGAGGTAAATTATCTCACATAAAAAGGTAAGAAAAACCTTTTGCAGTGGAAAGGAAGGGGGGAGGAGAGTGGAAGTGAAGGAATTTTAATCTCATCAGAATTGGTTCAAAAAGTGAATAGCATACACACTGAATTGGGTGAAGAAATCTGTCTCAGTCTACAGAAAAGTTGAAGGGAAAGAGGATAAGGAACGGGGGGAAAGCAGTGATAGGGAGAGAAGATTGGGGGAGGGGTGGTCAAGCTAAATATCTTTCAGGATGATCAAGCTAAATATCTTTCAGGAAGGTATGAGTGAAAGGAGAGAGAATAGAATAAATGGGGGATAGAGGGTAGGATGGAAGGAAATAGAGTTAGAAAAAGTAATTTTTAAAATTGAAGAAAGTTTATCTCATAAAGTCTGATTTCTACAACAAAAAGAGAACAGAGTCAAATTTATAAAATTAAGAGTCATTCCCCAAATGATAAATTATAAAAAGATATGAATAGTTTTAGGAGAAATAATTAAAGATATTAATTACCATATGAAAAAATATACACTCACTTAACTATTGACAGGAAAAAATATGTTAAAACAATTCTGACCTACTACCTCATATCTATTAGATTGCTAACAGGAGAGAAAAGGTAAATGACAAATGTCGAAGCTGATGGGAGAAAAATTAGACATTACTATACTGTTGGTGGAGTAGTGAAATGATTCAACCATTCTATAAAATGATTTGGAACTATATGCAAAGGGCTATAAAACCATACATACACTGTTATCTAGAAATGTCACCATGAGATCTGTATCCTAAAAAAGATAAAAAAAGAAAAGGACTTATATTTACAAAAATATTTCTACTTGTTCATTTCTGAGGACAAAGGCCATTAATTGAGGAATGGCTAAAAAAGTTGTGGTATGTGATTTAGGTGGAGTATTAAAATAAATAATTCTCTAAGAAAAAGCCAAGACAATCTGTGTGAGTTGGTGCAAAGTAAAAAGTACTATATACAAAGTATGAGCATTACTGTAAGATGATTGACTGTGATTGACTCAGCCATTCTCAGAAATACAATGACCCAAGAAAACTATGAAGGACTTATGATGAAAAATGCTATCCATCCCCAGTGAAAGAACTGTAAGTGTCTGAATACAGACTGAAGCATATTTTTTTCTAAACTATATTTTTTTTATCAGCTTTTCTCTTTTTCTTTTCAGAACATGACTACTATGTTTTGCATGACTCCACATCTACAATCTTTATCAAAGTTCTTGCTTTCTCATTGAGGGGAGAATGAGGAGCAAAGACATGAGAAAATTTGAGACTCAATGTTCTAAAAAATAAGTGCTAAAAATTATTTTTACATGTAACTGGAAAAAAATACTATTTAAATTATCAAAAAAAGAGTGAAATTAGCAGACCAAGATAGTGGTGTGAGAGCAATTACTCATCTAAGCTCCTAGACAAACTCCTTCAGATACATCTAAAAAGAGAATTTAACCAAATTTGGGAGGTGAAGAATCCAAGAGGAGGCAGACTGTAGCAGATTCACAGACCAGGACTGGATGGAAGGTCAAGGAGAAGGATCTGTTCCGCAGGGGTAAACCCACAGCACACAGCACAGGGCCTTCCATCACAGCGCAGCAAACAGGAAAGCCCAAGGGCAACCTGAGCCAGCAGCAGCATGGCAGAACTGCAGAATGGCAACCCAGGGCAGGAGACCAGTGGAGCCAAGCAAGTGACAGTCACTGAGTCCCAGGTATCAGTCGCAGCCACTCCTGAGAATTTCAGCCTGCAGATTCAATGTCTGTAAGTCACCTACTTGAACATGTGGGAGTCAAAATGGTGGAGTGATCGGTAGATACTCTTTTCTCCTCCCCTTGTTGACCTCCAAAGAACCAGAAAATATTGCCCCAGAACAATCCTGGATCAGTGGAATCAGCAGAAGGGGCAAACAGTCTCGTAGTACCCAAGGCTAGGAAAATAGCTAAGGGGGATTCCTCTAACTGTGGCATAGGCAAACCATAAGAAGAGGAACCCCATGGGCGGTAGAAACTCATGCTAGGGCCAAGGTGTGCCTAAGCATGCCAGGGGAAATGGGAAAAAAATAAGGCTAACAGAATCACCAACACTTGAGCTTGCCTTTATTCCAGCTCAGCTGAGGAGATCTCACATAACTAGACCACACCTCTCCCACATTTAACAAGCTAGTCCCAGGGCTAATCAGGGAAACACACACACACACAAAGGCACCTGCCTTTAGCTTTGTTCACACCACTCAACTCAATGCCTGGTTCTCCAGCTTCTAAGTGAAAACAAAACAAAACAAAACAGAGGCCACACAAACCCTCACCATCATGAGCAAGAAGAAGCAAAGCAAGGGGGAGAAACCATAGAAACTGGGAAAATTGGACAAATGGAAAAGGAAGTACAAAAACTAACTGGAGAAATAATTCCTTAAAAGGAATAATTGGACAGATGGAAGAGGAGACGTAAAAGTTAACTGAAGAAAACAATTTGATAAAAATTAGAATTGGGCAAGTAACAACTAATAACTATATGAGACATCAAGAATCAGTCAAACAAAATCTAAAGAATGAAAGCATAGAAGAAAGTGTAAAATACCTAATTGGAAAACAACTGACATGGAAAATAGATCCATGAAACAAAATTTAAGAATTATTGGCCTCCAAGAAAGGCATAATGATAAAAAAAAAGAGTCTGGATAATATTTTCCAACAAATCATGAAGGAAAACTGCCCAGAAATGCGAGATCCAAATGGCAAAACAGTCATCAAAGAATCCACCGTTCACCTCCCAAAAGGGATATCAAACTAAAAACACCAAGAAATTTTGTTACCAAATTCCAGAACGATCATGTGAAGGAGAAACTACTACAGGCAACCAGAAAGAAACAATTCAAATATTGAGAGGCTATAGTCAGAATCACACGGGATCTTACAGTTTCTACATTAAAAGACTGAATGATTAGGAATTTGATATTCTGTAAGGCAAAGAAGCTGGGACTACAACCAAGGATCAATTACCCAGCAAAGTTCAGCATAACATTTCA
Organism: Bettongia penicillata ogilbyi; assembly: GCA_023548195.1. Classification (NCBI taxonomy): domain Eukaryota; kingdom Metazoa; phylum Chordata; class Mammalia; order Diprotodontia; family Potoroidae; genus Bettongia; species Bettongia penicillata. Next base: position 264,609 of record JAJHZJ010001042.1, read on the forward strand.
GGCATGGAAATGGACATTCCATGAAATTAGAGATTTCAAGACCTTCCTGACATAAAAAAAAGCCAGAACTCAATAGAAAATTTGATATTCAAATGCAGGTCTCAAGAGAGGCATGAAAAGGTAAACAGGGAAAAATTTTTACATTCCTATAAGGGAAGATGATATTTGTTAATCTTGAGAATTATGTATCTATTATGAAATATAGAAGGGATACACAGATAGAGGGAACAGTATAAAGTAAATGGTGTGATGACGAAAATGTGATTTAAGCTTCTAAAGTGATTGTAACAGAAGATGTGAAAAGGCGAGAACAGAAAAAGGTAAATTACATCACAGGAAGAAGTAGAAAAACTGCATTATAGTAGAGGGAAAGAAGGGAGGGAGATGAGCATTGTTTGAGAGGTACTCTCATCTGATTTGGTTCAAGAAGGGAGCAATAAACTTAACTAAGTGTATAAATATAACTAACTCTATAGTCAGGAGGAGGGGAAGCTAAAAGGGAGGGAAGAAGTAGTAAGGGTTAAGGGGAGTAAAAGGAAGGGGGGCTGATAGAATAAAGGGAAGACTACCGCAAATGGTGATCAAAAGTGAAAACTCTATTGAGGAGGGGGAGATGGGAGAAATGAAAACACAAACAGTAGGAAGAGGATGGAGGGAATGACACAGATTGTAATCATAACAGTGAATGTGAATGGAATGAACTCTCCCATAAAACAAAAATGGATAGCAGAAGGAATTAAAAGCCATAATCCAACAATGTGTTGTTTACAAGAAACACATTTGAAACGGGGGGATACATACAGGGTAAAGGTAAAAGGTTGGAGCAAAATATATTGGGCTTCAGTTGATGTAAGAAAAACAAGGGTAGGAATCCTAATATCAGACATAGGAATCCTAATATCAGACAAACAAAAGGCAGAAATAGATATAATCAAAAACGATAAGGAAGGAAACCATACCCTGCTACAAGGGACCATAGCTAATGAAACAATATCATTACTAAACATGTATGCTCCAAGTGGTATAACTTCCAAATTCTTATTGGAGAGATTGGGGGAATTGCACCAAGAAAGAGACAGCAAAACTATACTAATGGGAGACCTCAACTTCCCCTCTCTGAACTTGGTAAACCTAACCTCAAAATAAACCAGAAAGAAGTTAAGGGGATATAGATCTCAGGAGAAAACTGAATGGGGATAGAAAGGAAAATACCTTTATCATGTGGTACATGATAAATATACAAAAATTGACCATGTACTAGGACATAAAAACCTCAAAATCCAGTGAAGAAAGGCAAAGATAGTCAATGCATCCTTCCCAGATCATAATGCAATAAACATTATATGTAATGAAAGGCCATGGAAAAATAAATCAAAAATTAATTGGAAACTAAATAATCTAATCTTAAAGATGGAGTGGGTTAAAGAACAAATTATAGAAACAATCAACAACTTGATTCAAAAGAATGACAATAGTGAGACAACCAACAAAATATTGTGGGACACTGTAAAAGCAGTTCTTAGGAGCAGTTTTATATCTTTGAATATCTACATGAATGAAATAGATAAAGAGGAGATTAGTGACTTGGGCATGCAGCTGAAAAAGCTAGAAAAAGAACAAATTGAAAATCCCCAAATAAATACCAAATTAGAACACTGAAAACCAAAGGAGAGATTAATAAAATTGAAATAAGAAGAGTATTAAACTAATAAATAAAATGAATAGTTGGTTTTATGAAAAAATAATATTAATAAATTTAATCAATTTGATTTTAAAAAAAGAAAGAAGAAAACCAAATTACCAATATAAAAAATGCAAGGGGTGAACTCACCTCTAATGAGGAGTAAATTAAAACAATATTAGAAATTACTTTGCCCAACTTTATGCCCACAAATTCAACAATCTAAATGAGATGGATGAGTATTTTAAAAACATATAAAGTACCCAGATTAACAGAAGAGGAAGTTGAATACTTAAACAACCCCATCTCAGAAAAAGAAATTCAACAACTCATCAATAGACTCCCAAGGAAAAAAATCTACAGGGCCACATGGATTCTACCAAACATTTAAAGAACGGTTAATTCCAGACTATATAGACCATTTGGAAAAATTGGGGAAGAAGGAGTCCTGAAAAATTCTTTTTATGATACAAATATTATTTTGATACCTAAACCAGTAAAACAGAGAAAGAATATTATACACCAATTTCTGTAATGAATATAGATGAAAAATGTTAAATAAGAGTTTAGCAAAAAGAATACAGCAACTTATCACAAGAATAATACATTATGATCAGGTAGGATTCATATCAGGAATGCTGGACTGGTTCAATTTTAGGAAAACTATTAGCATTATTGATCATATCAACAGCAAAACTAAGAGAAGCCACATGATTATCTCAATAGATGTGGAAAAAGTTTTTGACAAAATTTAACACCCATTCTTATTAGAAAAACTCCACAGCATAGGAAGAGAGGGAACTTTCAATAAAATAACTAGCAGTATCCACCTAAAACCTTCAGCAAGCATTATATGCAATGGAGGTAAGCTAGATGTATTTCCAATAAGATCAGGGTGGAAACAAGCATGTTCATTATCACCACTATTATTCAATATGGTGCTAGAAATGTTAGCTGCGACAATTTAACAAGATAAAGAAATTGAAGGAATTAGCATAGGCAAAGAAGAAACTAAGTTTTCACTCTTTGTAGATGATAGGATGATATACTTAGAGAATCCCAGGGATTCAATTAAAAAACTACCTGAAATAATAAACAACTTAGGAAAAGACGCAGGCTGCAAAATAAACCCACACAAATCTTCTGCATTTCTATATATTAGTAATAAAGTCTAAAAGCAAGAGATAGGAAGAGAAATCTCATTTAAAGTTTCGATAGACGCTATAAAATATTTGGTAGCTTACCTGCCAAAACAAACTCAGGAACTACACGAATACAATAGCAAGGCACTTTTCACAAAGATAAAGTTAGATCTAAGTGGAACAATATCAGTTGTTCGTGGGTAGGACAAGCCAATATAATAAAAATGACAATTCCATCTGAATTAATTTTCTTATTAATGCCATAGCAATTAAACTATCAGATAATCATTTTCTAGAGCTAGACAATATAATATTAAAATTCATCTGGAAAAATAAAAGGTCCAGAATATCAAGGGGAGTAATGAAAAGAAATGTTAGGGAAAGTGGTCTAGCACTACCAGATCTCAAATTGTATTATAAAGCAGCAATCTCAAAACCACTTGGTATTGGCTAAGAAATAGAGGGACAGATCAGCAGAATAGGTAACATAGACAAGAGAGTACTCAATGATTGTAACACTCTACTGCTTGGTAAATCCAAGCTCGATAGCTTCTGGGATAAGAAAAACTTATTGTTTGAAAAAAAGCTTCTAAGAAATGTGGAAAACAGCATGGCAGAAATTGGGCATAGATCGACACCTGACACTGTGTACCAAAATAAAGTCCAAATGGGCATACAATCCAGGCTTCAATCTTGATACTATAAACAAATTAGGAGAGCAAGGAATAGGGTTTTTGTCACATTTGTGAAGAATGGAGGAATTTATGACCAAACAAGAGATAGAAAACATTATGAAATGCAAAATGAATAACTTTGATTACATCAAATTGAAAAGTTTTTTGCACAATCAAAGTCAACGCAAACAAGATTATGAAGGAAGCAGAAAACTGGGACAGAATTTTTATGACTAGTATCTATGACAAAGTCCTCATTTCTAAAATAGTGAACTGAGTCAAATCTACAATAATTCAAGGCATTCCCACATTGATAAATGGACAAAGGGTATGAACATGCAGTTTTCAGAAGAAAAAATTAAATCTAGCTCTAGTCAGATGAAAAAATGCTCTACACCCCTACTGATTAGAGAGATGAAAGGCAAAACAACTCTGAGGTACCGTATGTGAACTAGCAGATTCTCTAAAATATCAAAAAAGGAAAATGATGAGTGCTGGAAAAGATGTGGGAGAGTCAGAACATTCATTTGTGGAGCTGGGAGATGACCCAACCATTCTGGAGAACAGTCTGGAACTATTCCCAAAGAGCTATGCAAATGACCAGACCCTTTCATCTAGCAAGTCATTTCTAGGACTGTGTCCCAAAGATACCATAAAAATGGAGAAGAATGAAAATGTACAAAAATATAGAGAGAAGATGGGGAGGAGCCAAGATGGTGGAGTAGAAAGACTCACATATGCTAGCTCCGAATGCACAGCCCATAAATTTCGTGTAAAAAGAACTCCCCAAAAATTCTGGAGCAGTGGCACCCACGCAGAAACAGCGTGGAAGAGATTTCCGTTCCAGAGAGCCCTGGAAAGCCATCCCCAGGGGTCCGTCACACTCTGGACGTGGAGCCCACCCCTGCCCTACCTTGGCCGCGGCCCCAGAGGAGCAGATCCGTGCAGGCTTCAGGGACAGAACCTCCGGGGGCTGCGAAGGTGCCTCCACCCAAAGGTGCTACAGGTCAGTGAGAGAGACTTCTGGGCTGGCAGGGAGGGAAGCAGGGTGTCTCTGTGGCTCGGGTCCCCTTGGGAGGCAGCAGCAGAGGCAGCGGTGTAGGCCCGGAACTCCCGGAGCAGGCAGGAGCTCCATTACCAAAGGTCTCTGCATAAACCCCCTGAGGGAACTTAGCCTGGGAGGCAGCCCTAGCACCAGAACTTAAGCTCACATTGAATAGCAGCCGCTCCCGCCATGGAAAGCTCTGAGGCTGGGAAGCAGCATTTGAATCTCAGACCTCAAGCACTAGCTGGGCAGATATAGGCGGGGGCGCAGAGGAATCCTAGAAGTCAAGTAAATGGCTGGGAAAATGCCCAGAAAAAGGAAGCAAACTAAGACCATAGAGAGTTACTTTCCTGGGGAAGGCATATTTCTTCCTCCTTTCATTTCTGATGCGGAAGAAAAATGCTTGCCATCAGGGAAAGACGTGGAGGTTGGTGCCTCTGTATTCCAGACATCCGAGGTGGATGTCCAGTGAGCTCAGGCCATGGAAGAGCTCAGAAAGGATTGTCAAAATCACGTTAGACAGGTGGAGGAAAAAACTGGGAAGAGAAATGAGAGAGATGCAAGAAAAGCATGAAAAACGGGTCAATACCTTGCTAAAGGAGACCCAAAAAAATACTGAAGAAAATAATACCTTGAAAAATAGTCTCCCTCAATTGCCAGAGGAGGTTCAAAAAGCCAATGAGGAGAAGAATGCTTTCAAAAGCAAAATTAGCCAAATGGAAAAAGAGGTTCAAAAGCTCACTGAAGAAAATAGTTCTCTCAAGATTAGAATGGAATAGATGGAGTCTAATGACTTTCTGAGAAACCAAGAAATCATAAAACAAAACCAAAAGAATGAAAAAATGGAAGAGAATGTGAAATATCTCATGGGAAAAACAACTGACCTGGAAAATAGATCCAGGAGAGACAATTTAAAAATTATGGGACTACCTGAAAGACATGATCAAAAAAAGAGCCTAGACATCATCTTTCATGAAATTATCAAGGAAAACTGCCCTGAGATTCTAGAACCAGAGGGCAAAATAAGTATTGAAGGAATCCACTGATCACCACCTGAAAGAGATCCAAAAAGAGAAACTCCTAGGAACATTGTGGCCAAATTCCAGAATTTCAAGGTCAAGGAGAAAATGTAGCAACCAGCTAGAAAGAAACAATTCCAGTGTTGTCGAAATACAATCAGGATAACACAAGATCTAGCAGCTTCTACGTTAAGGGATCGAAGGGCATGGAATAGGATATTCCAGAAGTCAAAGGAACTAGGACTCAACCCAAGAATCACCTACCCAGCAAAACTCAGTATAATACTTCAGGGGAAAATATGGTCTTTCAATGAAACAGAGGACTTTCAAGCATTCTTGATGAAAAGACCAGAGCTGAAAAGAAAATTTGACTTTCAAACACAAGAATGAGAAGAAGCATGAAAACGTAAACAGCAAAGAGAAGTCATAAGGGACTTACCAAAGGTGAACTGTTTACATTCCTACATGGAAAGATAATATTTGTAACTCTTAAAATGTTCCAGTATCTGGGTAGTTGGTGGGACCACACACACACATACATACACACACATGTACATGCATGCATGCACACACATACACATATGTATGCACACACAGAGACAGAGAGCACAGAGTGAATTGAATAGGATGGGACCATATCTTAAAAGAAATTAAGGTAAATTGTGAGAGAGAAATGTAGTGGGAGGAGAGAGGGTGAAATGGAATGGGTTAAATTATATCTCATTGAAGAAGCAAGCAGGAGACTTTTTAGTGGAGGGGAGAAGAGGAGAGCTGAGAAAAAAGAAAACATGAAGTTTACCCTCATCACATTCGACTAAAGGAAGGAGTAAAATGCACACTCATTTTGGTATGAAAACCTATCTTACAGTACAAGAAAGTGGGGGAGAAAGAGATAAGCAGGGAGGGATGATGGAAGGGAGGGCAATGAGAGGAGGGAGCAATTTGAAGTCAACACTTGGGGAGGGACAGGATCAAAAGACAGAATAGAAACAATGGGTGGCAGAATAGGATGGAGGGGTATACAGTTAGTCTTGCACAACACATGTGTTATCTAAGTCATTTGCAAAAGTACACAAATAGGGTCTATATTGAATTGCCTACCTTCCCAAAGGGAATGGGTGAGGAGGGAGGGATGGGGAGAATTTGGAACTCAAAGTTTTAAGAACAACTGTTTAGTATTGTTCTTGCTACTAGGAAATAAGAAATACAGTTAATGGGGAATAGAAAGTCATCTGGCCCTACAGGACAAAAGAGAAGATGGGCACAAGAGAAGGGAGGGATGATAGAAGAGAGGGCAGATTGGTGATAGGGAAAATTAGAATACTCGGTGTATTGGGGTGTGGGGAGGGGAGAAATGGGGAGAAAATTTGGAACCCAAAATTTTGTGAAAATGAATGTAAAAAGTTAAATAAATAATTTTATATAAATATATATACATATATATATATATATAGAGAGAGAGAGAGAGGGGGAGAGAGAGAGAGAGAGAGAGAGAGAGAGAGAGAGAGAGAGAGAGAGAGAGAGAGAGAGAGAGAGAGAGAGAAGTTCTTTTTGTGGAGGCCAAGAAATTGAAATCAAGGGGATGCCCATCATTTGGGGAATGGCTGAATAAGTTGTGGTATGTGACTGTAATGGAATACTATTGTACTCTAAGAAATGGTGAAAAGCCTCACTTACGACAAATCTGGAAAGAATTATATGAACTGATTCTGAGTGAAGTGAGCAGAGCCAGGAAAGCATCATACACAGTAACAGCCACCAGGTACTAAGATTGTTTTGATAAACTTACCCCTTCACAATAATGAAAGGACCTAAAACATCTCCAAGGGAGATAATACAATAATACAAAACACCACCCCCATACAGAAAAATATCTGTGGAGTCAGAATGCAAAATGAAGCAGACTATTTTCTCCTTTGTTTTCCCATGATTGCCCCCATTCATTATAATTCTTTTATGGAAAATGAGTAATGAGAAAATGTGTTTAATAAGAACATGTGTATAGAACCCATATAAGATTGCTTGTCATCTTAGGTAGGGCCTGGGTGGAGAATGGGAAAATTGTTGGAAATTCTCGAAGTGATTGTTGAAAACTGAAAACAAATAAACTAATAAATTTCCGGGGTGGGGGAAGGATAAACAACCAAAGTTATCAATATCCCATCACAAATGTTCTAAATCACTATTGATTAGACAAATGAAAGTTAAACAACTCTAAGATATTTCCTCACACTTATTGGATTGACTAGCATGACAGAAAACGACAGGCATATTTTGGAAGTATTGTGGGAAAATTTGGACACTAATACACTGTCTGTGCAGTTTGTTAGAACAATTTGGAGCTACTCCTAAAAGGCTATAAAATTGTGCATGCTTTTTGATGCAGCAATACCACTACTAAGTATGTATTTCAATGAGATTTTCTAAAAAGAAAGAATTTTACTGAAATTACTATTTGAAATAAATTTCATTAACCCCCTTTTTAAAAAATATTGGTTTAGATCAATACCAGATTCAAAACTAGAAGAATAAAAATTATTTATACAATAAAACAACCCTCCCTTTCTTTTTTTTTAAGTGACATACTGACACCAAAAAATGGAAAATGGATGAGTGACTTACAGAAATGACTGCTGTATGAAACGGTTCCAGCTAAGTCCAATTCCTTTGAGAAATACTTTAGAAAAAAAGTTTAGATGAAATGAAGATTTTACAGAATGATGGAGAAATGCTCTTGATCTTTTCTATGCAGTCTAGGCCTTCACCAGTCTAGGCAACTCTTGCTGCTCTCTAAAAGCAGGTCTTTGACTACTTCTCACCCAGATACAGAGCCTCCTTCTGGGTCCTGGAGTCCTGAAAAAGCCAATCTCTGACCAGACCACATCCCCAGAATCTGTAGTTCTCCCTCTGTTTCTTCTTATGCTAAACTTGACTACAAAGAAATACCTACTGTGCCTTATCCTTAGATTTCTATCTAGTGCATTTTCCAGTTCGGTTTTGAAGTGCCTTATTGGTGGTGGTGGCAGGAAGAGGTGGGGAAGAGTCAGCAGTATTGTTTCATACTACTTTGAAGTAGTTCCACTTCTCCGATTTCTGAATAATTGAAGTCCTTTCATGACCATTACATCAACACTTTGTGCTAAGCCTATTTTATTTCAATGCAAGTCAACTAAATAAACACTTGTCAAGTACTCACTATGTATTTGGCACTGCATTCAGCACTAGTGACAACAAGAAAGGCAAAAATTATTGTCCTTGCTCTCAACGAAGCTAGATCCCAATAGGGAAGGCAATATCTAAATGACTTCGGGCAAAAAAGATATTTGCAGGATGAATTAGTGATAAGCTCAGAAGAAGTTTAAGATTAAGGACAACTGGGGAAGATATATTGCAGTAAGTGAAACTTTACTTGAGGCAAAAGAAGCCATTAAAGCTTGTCGGTAAAGTGAAAGTAAAGGAGGCAGGGGAAGAGCCAGTAAAACTTTTCAGGATTGAGAGAGAGTATTTTGTGTGACAAGCAGTTAGGAGACCATTGCCATTAGATCACAAAGTACATGAAGAAGAATAAGGTCTAAGAATTCTGCAAAGGTAGGGCATGTAATGAAAGATGATAAAAGTCAAAGAGGCAATTGTATGTTGGATCGTGGAGATAATAGGGAGTCACTGGAACTTGCTAAATGTATGTGTGTGTATGCAATTTGATTACACATGCTTTTTAAGAAGATTAATTTGATTAAAATTCTGTGGTACTACCTCCTACCTATCAGATGGACTAATATGACAATAATAAAAAAAAAAGGAAATTACAAATCGAAAGTATGTGGAAAAATTAAACTCTATTGGTGGAATTGTGAATTGATCCAACCATTCTGGAGAATAATTTGTAACTTTGCCCAAAGGGTAAACAAATTGTGCACCCTCTTTGATCCAGCAATACTACTAATATGTTCATATTCCAAAGAGATAGTAACATGGGAAAAGGACCTATATGAGCACAAAATATTTATAGCACTTCTTTTGGTGGTGATAAAATATCCAAAATTGAAGGAATACCCATAAATTAGGGAATTGAATAAGTTGTAGTGTGTGAATACAATGGAAAACTATTGTGCAATAAAAAATGATGAACAAGTATATTTCTGAAAAAAATAGAAAGACTTGTATGAACTGATGCAAAGTTAAATGAGCAGAACCAAGAAAACATTATACAAGGTATCAACAACATTTTGTGATGATCATCTCTGAATGACTCAGGTTTTCTCAACAACAGCCAAGACAATTACAAAGGACTTATGAAGGAAAATCCTATCCACACCCCAATAAAGAACTGATGGATTTTGAATACACTGGGGAAGACTTGGGGACCAATACATTGATTTCTGTAAAGGACTTGTTAAGCTTGGGATGTCTGTAGGACATCGGGTCATAGATGTTTAAGAGGCAATGGCTCATGTTAGACTGAAGACAAGGAGGAAAAGACAATAATTTTATGTCAAATTTAATTAATTGTAATTTAAACAGCTAATTTATCAAGTTGTATTTTATTATTATTATTATTATTATTATTATTATTATTATTTTGTTTGTTTTCAGTGATCTACAATAACTTCCATGTATCTTATAATTTTTCTTGCTCTCCATTTCTTCCCCCCTACCTCCCCACTCACTCCTCGAGATGGCATACAGTTTTACATAGGTTCTAAATATACATTTCTATTGAATATATTTTCACCTTAGTCATGTTGCATAGAAGAATTAAAAGGAATGGGAGAAATCACAAAACAAACCAAAACATAATAGAAAAGAAAGTGATCTACTTCATTCTGCAATCAAATTCCATAGTTCTTTCTCTGGATGTGGAAGGCATTTTGCCTTAAGAGACCATTGAGAATTATTGAAGTCCTTGCATTGCATGGAAGTACTGAGTTAACCAGAAAAATTACTGGCACACTGTGGTTGTTGCTGTGTACAAAGTTCTCCTAGTTCTGCTCCTTTCACTCAGCATCAGTTCATGTAAATCCTTCCAGGTCTCTCTGAAGTCTTCCTGTTCATAATTTCTTACAGCACAATAGTATTCCACTACATTCATATGTAAAAATTTATTCAGCCCTTCCACAATTGGTGGGCATCTCCTTGGTTTCCAGTTTTTGGCCACCATAAAGAAAGTTGCTATAAATATTTTTGTACATGTGGGACCTTTTCCCATTTCTATGATCTCTTGGGTATGTAGTCCTAGAAATGATATTGCTGGGTGAAAGGGTATGAATATTTTCATAGCCCTTTGGTCATAGCTCCAAATTGGTCTCCAGAATGGTTGTATCAGCCCACATCTCTACCAACAATGTATTAGTGTTCCAAATCTCACACATCTCCTCCAACATTTATCATCTTCCTGTTTTGTCATATTAGCCCATCTGATACTTGTGATGTGGTATCTCAGAGTTGTCTTGATTTACATCTCTCTAATCAACAGTGATTTAGAGCATTTTTTCGAATGACTATAGATATATTTAATTTCTTCCTCTGAAAACTGCCTGTTCATATCTTTTGACCATTTATCAATTAGGGAATTACTTGTATCCTCGTATGTTTGACTCAGTTTTTCATATTTTTTAGGAATGAGATCTTTATCACAGACACAAGTTACAAAAATTCTTCCCCAGTTTTCTGCTTCCCTCCTAATCTTGGTTGCATTGGGTTTGGTTGTGCAAAAACTTTTCAGTTTAATATAATCTAAATTATCCATTTTGCAATTTCATAAAGTTCTCTCTCTCTTATTTAGTAAAACAAATTCTTCCCTTCTCCATAAATCTGAAAAATACACATTCATTGCTCCACTAATTTGTTTTAAGTATCAATCTTTATAACTAGATCATGTACTCATTTAGACTGTATTCTTGTGTATAGTGTCAGGCATTGATGTATGCCTACTTTCCACCACACTATTATCCAGTATTCCCAGCAATTTTTGTCAGACAGAGAGTTCTTATCCCAGAAGGTGAGGTCCTTGGATTTATCAAACAGTAGATTGCTATATTCATTGACTACGGTGAGTGAGAGTACCTAACTTGTGTCTTGAGAACCTAACCTATTCCACTGGTCTACCCTTCTAGTTCTTACACAGTATCAAGTGGCTTTGGTAATTGCTGCTTTATAATATAATTTGAGACCTGGTAGAGCTAGGCCACCTTCCCTAGCATATCTTTTCATTAGTTCCCTTGACATTCTGAACTTTTTCTTCTTCCAGATGAATTTTTATTTTATTGTTTCTAGTTCTACAAAATAATTATCTGATAGATTGATTGGTATGGTACTGAATAAGTAAATTAATTTGGATAAAATTGTCATCTTTATTATATTAACTTGGCCTACCCGTGAGCAACTGATGTTTTTCCACTTACTTAGATCTGACTTTACTTGTTTGAAAAGCGTTTTCTAATTGTGTTCATATAGTCCCGGGATTTATTTTGGCAGGCAGACTTCCAAATAGACTACCTTATCTTTAAATGGGATTTCTCTTTCTATCTCTTGCTGTCAGCATTTGTTAGTAATATACAGAAATTCAGAAGATTTTATGTGGGTTTATTTTGTAACCTGCAAATTTGCCAAAACTATTTATTATTTAAAGTAGTTTTTTACTTGATTCCCTGGGATTTTCTAAGTATATCATCATATCATCTGCAAAGAGTGATAACTTAGTTTCTTCTTAGCCTATTCTAATAACTTCAATTTCTTTTTATTCTCTTACAGCTAACATTTCTAGTACAATGTTGAATCTTAGTGGTGGTAATAGACAACCTTGCTTCACCCCTGATCTTTTTGGGAATATCTAGCTTATTCCCATTGCACATAATGCTTGCTGAAGGTTTTATGTAGATACTGCTTATTTTTTATGGAAAGTTCCCTTTATTCTCATGCTTTCCAGTGTTTTCAATAGGAATGGGTGTTGTGTTTTGTTAGTTTTGTTGTTGATATGATTAATAATGCTAATACTTTTCCTAATATTGATCCATCCCTGCATTCCTTGTATAAATCCTACCTGATCATAATGCATTATTCTCTTGATTAGTTGCTGTATTCTTTTTGCTAAAATCTTATTTAAAATTTTTACATCTATACTCATTAGAGAAATTGGTCTATAATTTTCTTTCTCTGTTTTGTCTTTTCCTGGTTTGGGTATCAGAGCTATATTTCTATAATAAAAAGAATGTTGGAGGTCTCCTTCTTCCCCAATTGGACTCTTTATTAAAGAAAATAACACCAGGATGTGTAAATGTGCATAGACAAAAGTTAATATTAGAAAGATCTAAGGGTTTCAGTGGAATGCAGACTTAGTAAGAGTCAGAAATTTGATATGGCTATCAAAAAGGTAATGGAATTAATCAACATTAGGATGGGCATAGTGCTGAGAACTAGGAAGTAAGTTTGGAAATTTGAAGACCAAGATAGTTGAGAAAAGTGAGAATTGTATAATATCATATTAAATTGACTGAATGATTTTGGAATGTTTGGTTTAGAAAAAAGACTTTTTCCCACTCCACCTCAGGCAGGGATATTTCCATTGTCCCTATCCCAAAAGCATTGGGCTAGTTGGTGAAGCAGACAGCAGTGTTGTGTCAGAGAAGAATGTGAGATGTGAGTTAGGATATAGGGCATGACTAACCTAAAAAGGCTGTGCATTGAAGCCCCTCACCTTGGGGACTTACCTATTTGCTCTCTTAGTATGCTGTGTCCTGATTCCCACCCTATGTCAAGGGTTAATTCAAATAGGGAACTCTGTGGGGCAAGATAGGAATCATATTTTCTAAGTGTGTCACCATCATGTCCAGGATACTAGCTTTCTCCTCATGGTTCTCCCCCTATATTTCCTGAACATCCCTCATGAAAATTTTCATTTGAGCACTGAAAGGATATTACAGGCAACCTCTTGGATGTAAGACATCCACTCCAGTCTGATATCTCTCTCTGTCTCCTCCTAGGGTTATGGTTTCTCTCCCTTCTTTCTCACATTGTGATCCTGTTATTGGTCATTTTACTCTCATACTTTGTCTGGGCTTGTTTAATCTCCTGGTTTGTTTAGTGTCTTCTTGCCTGTACTTTCAACTTTTAGCATACCAATCCCTGCCCTTGGTGTCACCAAGTGGTTTGCCACTTTCCACCCGGGACTCAGTTGGCACTGCTTTCTGGACCCCACACTAATCATACCCCCAACCTATTCTGGCCCTGTAGTGGACTCATCAACACTGTTCATCAGGAAGCAGCTACTGAAGACGTTGACCTTTGCCCCTTTTTTCCAACAGAATTCTCTTACCTAATATTTGAGTGGGGAAATGATGTGGATACAAATGATGCCCTAAGAGTTAAAATAATAATGATTGACTTTGGGAAGCCCTTAGTGCCCTAAGGTCTCCACTTACCACAAAACATCCCCTTATCCTTGAATATATCTACATCCCTCATCCTGGGGGCACCATAAAATTCCCTGTCTCCACCTTTCATCCTAGAGATTGAGATTTCCTTATCTTGTGTCTTTCATAGTCCTCATCCTGTGCCTTTATCTTGCAAGACTTCTTTATCTTGCAAGACTTACCTTAGACAGATCTCCAACCCCAACAAGGAAACCCTAAAGTCATCCCATATAAATCTGGTCCTAAATCTCAGGCCCACTGCCTCTGTGTAAGTCTAAAGCTTCCAATGGCTACAAAAACAGAGATTTTTTTGGGAGGAGGGGAGAAACGGTAACTTGCCTCATATATGTCAAGCAATTTCATATGGAATAGGCATTAGACTTTTTTTTTTGTTTGTACACAGTTTGCATAAGTGGGGGGAAATTATTCAAAGCTTTAAAGAGATAGATTTAAGCTTGATATTGGAGGGGGAAATTTTCCTAAGAACTAGCGCTATCTCCAAATACAATGGAATACCTCCATACATATTGGAAGACTTTGACTAAACCTCTGAAGCAAAAAGCTTTGCAACCATTTATCCAGCAAGTTGTGGTAGTAATTCTTTTATAACTGCATAGTGCACACATCCCTTGAGTATTCTTCATTTTGTTTTCTTGTGGGTTAAAATAGTTTAATAATGTATTTTCATCTAATGATGTATTTCCTAACATGCATATTTAAATATAAAAGAAGCTATAACATTATAGTGCATTAATTATACTCACTTTTTGTTAGATGATTCATGTTATAGAGAGATTATTTTCTAAAATCTCATTTTTCTTACAAAAATCACTTTTCTTAAGTTACACAATATGATATTGCATTCAGTATACTATTATAATCAACCCCTCTAGTGACTCTATTTCTTCCAAATGCTACCTTGAGCTGTTCTTGTTCTTTCTAAATTGGAATGTGTGCAAAAAATAGAATATTTATGGCACTCAAGCATTTAGATGTCAAAAGTAATTTGATATGTCCACTAAATTAAAACATTCTAATCATAGGCTGTCAAGTCTTTGAGAATTTAGTTCTACCTAAAATTTCTGTTTATGACAGCTTATGGAGGGCATGCTGAGAATTGTTTTTAGAGTGGCAAATTCAATGGTTTTAATACTCAAACTATGAATACATTAAATTTTATGTCTACTTAGTGGTGAGGTCACTAACTCATCAACCAAACACCAGAACTCTAAAGATGTATTAGCTGAAATTTTACTTGGTTGTAGCAAGGACTCCTAGGGTTAGAAGTGAAAATGCTGGATTTCCAGTCAGAAAGGTCCAGGACAAGGCAATTTCCTAAGGGAATAGAATGATAAACAGCTAAATATTAAATAAATATATATGAGTCTCAGAAAAAATTATATTAGAGGATGAAGAATAGGAAACAACAGTGTGAGGGCAACAAAAAAGGGAATCAGTGTGAAAGTTCTAAAAGATCTTTTCTTTTGTTAAGGTTTTCATTTGTTATAAAACTGTACAATATCATTGGGTGTCTGGCAAATAGGTGTCAAGGTTTTAATGGCACTACTTCATTCATCTCTCTTTCCTGGTCTGTCTTTCTGTCTCTGTCTCTGTTTGTCTCTGTCTCTTGATCTCTGTTTCTCTTTGTATATCTCTCTCTGTCTCTTTTTCTCCATGCATCTCTGCATTTCTCTCTATATCTGTCTCTTTTTCTATGTTTCTCTGTGTATGTACATAATACTCTTGAATTCACCTTCCAATATGTTCTTTTTCAGTCTTGCAAGAAGTGGTCACTCTTCTTGCTAATGGCAACAGGTACCATGCAGAGTCATCTGCATCGTCAATATAATTCTTGATAGAAAGAATCACATATGATGAAGTAATAATAATATTAAACATATATTCACCAAATGGCATAGCAAACCAATACTTCAAATAAAAGTTAAATTAATTACAAGAGGAAATACATGGTGAATCTATACTAGTAGAAGACATAAATTTTTCTTCTCAAGGCTAGATGAATCTAATAATAAACTCAATGGAAAAAATAAAATAAGAGTAATTGGCTTTTAGAAAAAAATAGATATGACAGCATTCTGGAAAAAAGGAAATGGCAATTGAAATATATATGCCATTTCCCCCTCAGTTATACATAGCACCTTTCAAAAATTTAGTACATATTATGGCATAAAAACCTCAAAACCAAATGCAGAAAAGCAGAAATAGTGAATGCATCCTTTTCAGATCAAATGAAATAAAAATTATAACCAGTACTGGCCTATGGAAATAGAAATGAAAAATCTATTGCAAACTGAATAATCTAATCCTAAAAGTGAGGGGGTGAAAAAATAAATCACAAAAATTATGAATAAGGATCTTGACAATCAAGTAAGACATAGAGGAAAATTTAGGAAGATAAGTAGGAGTGATGCGAGAAAATAATGAAAGATGAGTCAACACCTTGGAAAAAGAGGCAGAAAAAATATGAGGAAAGTAACAATTTAAGAAATTTACTAGACAAAATGGCAAAAAGAGGTCCAAGAAGCCAGTGAGGAGAGGAATGATTTATAAAGCAGAATTGACCAAGTGGAAAAAGAAGTCCAAAAGCTTACAGAAGAAAATTAGTCCCTAAAACACAGAATGGAGCAAATGGAAGATTAGGGCTTTATGAGAAACCAAGAAACAGCAAAACAAAACTAAAAGAATGGAAAAACAAATAACAGAAGATAATGTGAAATATCTCATTGGAAAAATAACTGACCTGGACAATAGTTCTGGGAGAGACGATGTAAGATTTATTGGAGTACCCAAAAGCCATGATTAAAATAAAACAGAACACCTTAAGAGAATCCTTCAAGAATTGATCAAGGACAACTAACTTGATATTCTAGAACAAAAGATGAAATAGAGATTGAAAAATATATCACCAATCACCTCCTGAAAGAAATACTAAAATAAAAATTCCAAGATATAGCACAGTCAAATTCCAGAACTATTAAATTAAGAAGAAAATACCTTGTATTACAATCAAGAATCAACTACCCAGAAAAATTGAACTTGATCTTTCAGGTGGAAAGATGGATAGTCAATGAAAAAGCTTACTTTTGATCATGCTGATGAAAAGACTAGCACTGAGGGGAGGAGCCAAGATGGCAGAATAGAAAGATTCACGTATGCTAGTTCCAGACCCACACCCCATATATTTCCTGCAAGAATAACTCCCCACAAATTCTGGAGCACTGCAAGGCGTGAAGAAACAGAGTGGAAAAGATTTCCATTCCAGAGAGCCCTGGAGAGTCATTCCCAGGGATCCATCACGCTCCAGACACCAGAGTCCACCCCTGTGCTGCCCTGGCCACGCAGCCCCAGAGGAGCAGATCCGAGCAGGCTCCAGGGACAGAATCTCTGGTGGCCACGAGGGTCCCTCTGCCCACAGACGTTACAGGTCAGTGAGAGAGACTTGTGGGCTCGCCAAGAGGGGAGCGGGGTGTCTCTGTGACTCAGGCCCCCTTGGGAGGCAGCGGCAGAGGCAGCAGCAGAGGCAGTGGTGGCGGCCTGGGACTCCCGGAGTAACAGGCAGAACTTCAGAGAACTGAGCTTGGGAGGAGGCCCTGCCCCCACCCAAGCACCAGAACTTAAGTTCACATTGAATAGCAGCCACGCCTGCCCCAGAAAGCCCATTTGAATCTCAGACCACAAGCACCAGCTGGGCAGATCTAGGCGGGGGTGAACAGGAATCTCAGAAGTCAAGTAACTGGCTGGGAAAATGCCCAGAAAAGGGAAGGAAAATGAGACTATAGAAAATTACTTTGATGGGGTACAGATGCTCCCACCTTTCAATTCTGATGACGAGGAACAATTCTTAACATCAGGGAAAGACGTGGAGGTTGGGGGCTCTCTATCCCAGACATCCAAGGTGGATGTCTCGTGGGCTCAGGCCATGGAAGAGCTCAAAAAGGATTTTGAAAATCAAGTTAGACAGGTGGAGGAAAAACTGGGAAGAGAAATGAGAGAGATGGAAGAAAAGCATGAAAAACGGTTCAATACCTTACTAAAGGAGACCACAAAAAATGCTGAAGAAAGTAACACCTTGAAAAATAGGCTCACTCAATTGGCAAAAGAGGTTCAAAAAGACAAGAGGAAAAGAATGCTTTCAAAAGCAGAATTAGCCAAATGGAAAAAGAGGTTCAAAAGCTCATTGAAGATAATAGTTCTCTCAAAATTAGAATGGACCAGATGGAGTCTATTGACTTTCTGAGAAACCAAGAAATCACCAAACAAAACCAAAAGAATGAAAAAATGGAAGAGAACGTGAAATATCTCATTGGAAAAACAAATGAATTGGAAAATAGATCCAGGAGAGACAATTTAAAAATTATGGGACTACCTGAAAGTTATGATCAAAAAAGAGCCTAGACCTCATCTTCCATGAAACTATTGAGGAAAACTGCCCTGACATTCTAGAACCAGAGGGCAAAATAAGTATTGAAAGAATCCATCAATCACCACCTGAAAGACATCCAAAAAGAGAAACTCCTGGGAACATTGTGGCCAAATTCCAGAGTTCCCCTGTCAAGGAGAAAATCTTGCAAGCAGCTAGAAAGAAACAATTCCAGTATTGTGGAAATACAATCAGGATAACTCAAGATCTAGCAGCTTCTACATTAAGGGATCAAAGGGCGTGGAATAGGATATTCCAGTCAAAGGAACTAGGACTCAAACCAAGAATCACCTACCCAGCTAAACTGAGCATAATACTTCAGGGGAAAATATGGTCTTTCAATGAAACAGAGGACTTTCAAGCATTCTTGATGAAAAGACCAGAGCTGAAAAGAAAATTTGACTTTCAAACACAAGAATGAGAAGAAGCATGAAAAAGTAAACAGCAAAGAACAGTTAAAAGGGACTTACCAAAAGTGAACTGTTTACATTCCTACATGGAAAGACAACATTTGTAACTCTTAAAACTTTTCACTCTCTGGGTAGTTGGTGGGACCACACACACACATACACACACACACATGTACATGCATGTGTGCACACACATACACACATGCATACGCTTACAGAGACAGAGAGCACAGAGTGAATTGAATAGGATGGGACCATATCTTAAAACAAATTAAGGTAAATGGTGAGAGAGAAATATAGTGGGAGGAAAGAGGGTGAAATGGAATGGGATAAATTATATGTCATTCAAGAGGCAGGAGACTTTTTAGTGGAGAGAAAAAGAGGAGAACTGAGAAATAAAAAAGAAGTTTACCCTCATCACATTCGACTAAAGAAAGGAATAAAATGCACACTCATTTTGGTATGAAAACCTATCTTACAATACAGAAAAGTGGGGGAGAAGGAGATAAGCAAGGTGGGGTTGGATGATGAAAGGGAGGGCAAGGGGAGCAGGGAGTAATTTGAAGTCAACACTCGGGGAGGGACAGGATCAAAAGACAGAACAGAAACAATGGGGGACAGGATAGGATGGAGGGTAATACATTTAGTCTTACACAACATGACTATTATGGAAGTCATTTGCAAAACTACACAGATAGGGCCTATATTGAATTGCCTGCCTTCCCAAAGGGAATGGGTGGGGAGGGAGGGATGGGGAGAATTTGGAACTCAAAGTTTTAGGAACAACTGTTTAGTATTGTTCTTTCTAGTAGGAAATAAGAAATACAGGTAATGGGGAATAGAAAGTCATCTTGCCCTACAGGACAAAAGAGAAGATGGGCACAAGAGAAGGGAGGGATGATAGAAGAGAGGGCAGATTGGTGATAGGGAAAATTATAATGCTCGTTGTATTGGGGTGGGGGAAGGGAATAAAAGGGCAGAAAATTTGGAACCCAAAATTTTGTGAAAATCAATGCAAAAAGTTAAATAAATAAATCTATAAGAAAATTTGATCTTCAAGTACATGACTCAAGAGAAGCATAACAAAGCTAACACAGAAAAAAGCATTATTCAGTAATGTTAAGCTCTTCGCATCTCTACATTGGAGAATGATGCTTCTAACTCTTGCGAACAGTATCCTTATTATGGCAGTTTAAAACGGTATACACAAACAGAGAGTATTGATATAAATTAACTTTGACATGATAATATTAAAATTAATTAAGAGAAAGAAAATATATTAAAATGGGAGAAGAGGAAAGGGGGAGGCAGACTAGGATAAATTATACTACATGAAGAGATGCTAAAGACATTACAATAGAGAGAAAGAAGGAAGGGAGTGCGCATTGTTTGAACCTTATTCTCTTTGGATTTCACACTAAGAGACAATAATATACACATTCAGTTGCGTATGGAAATCTATCTTACCCTGTAGAAAATAGGAGTAGAAATGGAAAAGGAAAGGAAGGGGTGGATAGCAGGGAGGGCAGAAGTCATAGAGTAAAGTGAAAAGAAAACGGGGCTCATTAAAAATAGGACAGAGTGTGGGACAGGGTGGTCAGAAGGAAAACACTAGTGAGGAGCGAAAGGGTAAAAGCTGAGAGAAAATTATAAACAAGTGGTGGGAGTAGGATGGAGAGAAGTCGCAGTAAAAGTAGTTTGGGTTGTGATAGGACTGCCTCAAATAACTCAGTTAGGTCACCTCTATAAAAATTATAAAAAATCATTATGGATTGACATCCTTCAGAAATGGACTAAGTTCCAAGAGAAACTAACAACTTAGCAAGACAACACAGCAAATTTATATTGTAATGATGCTGATTGCACAACAAAAATGAATATAAAAAGCAGGAAGCTTTTGTCAAGGGATTAGGAAATAGAGGAGGGGTCACTTCTATGGTTTGGTAGTCAAACTTTCTGGTCATATTGCTTTCTGACTGGTTAGTAATTTGGGTCCTGTACAGTCAAGACAGATAGTTCGGTGTTGTGGGCCAGTCTTGGGTAAATGGATTTGTTTATAGTAGAGTACAAGGACACACCTCTTTAGCTATGTGAATTGGATCATGGGGCAGTGGATATCTAGAGGCCATGGTTATATGTATTCTGAGACCCTGGGATATAGCTAAAGTCAGACTACTTGGTTAAATTAGGACATGCCTGCTGTTAGGAGGGCCAATAAGGAAACTAGAATATTGGGATGGGAGCACCTATATTAGGATTCCATCAGAAATTATAACTGTGAATGGGAATAGGATAAATTCTCGATCAAGCAAAAGTGGAAAGCAGAAAGCCTTAAAAAAAATTATCCAAAAAAAGGGAGGGGGTGGATAAAAGGTAGGGAGGAACTAGTAAGTGAAAGAGAAGGAAGAGGGGCTTACAGAATGGGCAACAGACCAAGAAAGGCAGTGTCAAAAGCAAAACTCTAGTGAGGAGGGAAAGGGAGAAAGGGGAAAGAAAAGCATGTGCAGAGCAAGGAAAAGGATGTAGAGAAAGACACAAAGAGTAATCATAACTGTGAATGTGAATGGAATAAACTCTCCCTTAAGACAGAAGCAGATAGCAGAATGGATTAAAAAACACAGTCTTACAGTATGTTGTTCATAAGAAAGACATATGAAGTAGGGGGATACACATAGGGTAAATATAAACAACTGCAGTAGAATATATTATGCTTCAACCGAAGTAAAAAAAAAAAGCCAGGATAGCAATTTTGATCTCCAATGAAGCAAAAGCAAAAATAGATCTGAGTAAAAGAGATGAGGAAAGAAACGCCATCCTACTAAAAGTCACCACAGACAGTGAAGTAATAGCATTACTAAACATATATACACCAAGTGGCATAGCATCCAGATACTTAGAGGAGAAATTAAGGGAATTATAGGAAGAAAGAGTCAACAAAACTGTACTAGTGGGGGACTGTAACCTCCCCATCTCTAAACTAGATAAATCTGACAAAAATAATGAACAAGGAAGATGTTAATGAGGTGAATAGTATCTTAGAAAAGTTAGATATGGTAGACCTCAGGAGAAAATTCCATGGGGATTGAAAGAAATATACTTTTTTCTTAGTGGTACATGGCACTTATACAAAAGAGTGGCCATTGTGAGGGCATACAAACCTCACAATCTAATGCATGAAGATAAAAATATTAAATACATCCTTTTCAAATCATGATGCAATAAAAACTACATATAAAAAAAGACCATGGAAAGATAGACTAGAATTAACAAGGAACTAAATAATATAATCTTAAAGAATGACTGAGTCAAAGAAGAAACTATGGAAACAATCGATAACTTCATCTAAGAGAATGACATTAATGAGACAACATAACAAAACTTATGAGATGTAGTGAAAGTGGATCTTTGTGAAGTTTTATATCTCTGAATGCTTACATAAATAAAATGGAGAAAAAGGAGATCAATGCATTAGGCATGCAACTAAAAAACTAGAAAGAGAACAAATTTATAATCCCGAAATAAATACCAACTTAAAATTCCAAATACCAAAAGAGGGATTAAAAAAATTGAAATTAAGAAAAACCATTAAACTAACAAAAAAAAAACTAAGTTCTGGTTTTATTTAAAAAAACAATAAAATAGAAAAACCTTTGGATAATTTGATTTAAAACATAAGAAAACGAAGTGAAATGAAAATAAATTTCATCAAAAATGAAAAGGGTGAATTCACTCCCAATGAAGAGAAAATATTAATTGCCCAGGTTAACAGAAGAAATAAAATACTTAAATAAAGCTATTTCATAAAATGAAATTGAACAATCCACCAATGAACTCCTCAAAAATCTCCAGGGTCAGATGGAACACTGCCAAATATTTAAAGAAAGAATAATTCCAGTGCTGTGGAGTCTATTTGGAAAAATAGGTGAAGAAGAAGTCATACCATTTTGTTTTGTGATACAAATATGGCACTGATACCTAAACTGGAAAGAGAGAAAACAGAGAAAAAAATTATTGACTAATTACCTTAATGAATATAAATCTAAAAATTTTGAATAAAATACTAGCAAAGTGATTACACCAACCCATCTCAATGATAATACATTATGACCAGGTAGAATTCATACCAGGAATGCAAGACTGATTCAATATTAAGAAAACTATCAACATAATTGACTATATCAACAAAAAACTGACAAAAACCAAATGATTGAATAGTTGCAGAAAAAGCTTGTGGCACATATGGAGAGTGCCCTCACACAGCACATAAAACACCTGTAGAGAGGCACTCTCAACAAATTTTGGAGCAGCAGAATGGAGAACAACAGAGTGGAGGAGATTTCCAGCCCAGGGTGACCAGAAAGACCCACAGGAAGCATCAGATGCACCAGACACGGAGTGGAGCTCAGAGCACAGAGCCCAGGCCAGCCTTGGCCACGCGTGCGCAGCTCTTAAACAGCACTCCAGGGCAGAATCTCCAGTCATGGAATCCCCAGTCCCAGAAGCAGAGGGTGAGCAGATCCCTCAACCCACAGGTGCCAAAGATCAGTGACAGGGTTTATTCAGCTGGCCAGGAAGGGAGAAGAGCCTTCACATCAGGCAGGCAGCAGGAAATCTCAGGGCAGCCCCTACAGCAGCCTGAGACCATAGCTGGATCCTAAAAATCCCTGGGGGCACTGAAGAGCTGAGTCTTAACTCAGCTCTGTGTAGATGCCCTGAGGCAGCTGGGCTTCCTCTAGCACTGAATGGAGGCCCTGCCCCCACAGCTTGACTGAATTCCACCCTTCCCCCAGTGCCAGCTTGGTGGAACTGGAGGCCAGATGGTTGTAGAGAGGAAAGTGCTAAGATTCTGAGCACAAAAATCTCTGCTTAATCTCAGACCAGTGTACACGCATGATTGTGCCACCTTGGAGGAACTGCGATTTTACAGATTCCCAGAGTATACCCTACTCTTGATAAAGGACCCAAAAGTCAAGTAACTGGTTAGGAAAATGCCCAAAGAAGGGAAAAAAGTAAAACTATAGAAGGTTACATTCTTGGTGAACAGATATCTTCTCCCATTCTTTCAGATGAGGAAGAACAATGCTTACCATCAGGGAAAGCCATAAAAGTCAAGGCTTCTATATTCCAAACATCCAAAATAAATACTCAATGGGCTCAGGCCATGGAAGAGCTCAGAAAGGATTTTGAAAATCAAGTGAGAGAGGTGAAAGAAAAATTGGGAAGAGAAATGAGAGAGATGCAAGAAAAGCATGAAAACAGGTCAACACCTTGCTAAAGGAGACCCAAAAAATGCTGAAGAAAATAACACCTTTAAAAACAGGCTAACTCAATTGGCAAAAGAGGTCCAAAAAGCCAATGAGTAAAATAGTGCTTTAAAAAGTAGAATTAACCAAATGGAAAAGGAGGTTCAAAAGCTCAGTGAAGGAAATAGTTCTTTAAAAATTAGAATGTAACAGGTGGAGGCTGATGACTTTATGAGAAACCAAGAAATCACAAAACCAAACCAAAAGAATGAAAAAATGGAAGATAGTTTGAAATGTCTCATTGGAAAACAACTCACCTGGAAAATAGATCCAGGAGAGACAACTTAAAAATTATGGGACTACCTGAAAGCCATGATCCAAAAAAGAGCCTAGACATCATCTTTCATGAAATTATCAAGGAAAACTTCCCTGATATACTAGAACCAGAGGGCAAAAATAATATATTGAAAGAATCCAACGATCACCTCCTGAAAGAGATCCAGAAAGAGAAACCCCTAGGAACATTGTGGCCAAATTCCAGAGTTTCCAGGTCAAGGAGAAAATATTGAAAGCAGCTGGAAAGAAACAGTTCAATACTGTGGAAATGCAATCAGGACAACACAAGATCTAGAAGCTTCTACATTAAGGGATCAAAGGGCATGGAATATGATATTCCAGAAACCAAAGGAATTATAACTAAAACCAAGAATCACCTACCCTGTAAAAATGAGAATAATACTTCAGGGGAATAAATCGTCATTCAATGAAATAGACGGCTTTCAAGCATTCTTGATGAAAAGACCAGAGTTGAAAAGAAAATTTGACTTTCAAACACAAGAATCAAAAGAAGGATGAAAAGGTAAACAGGAAAGACAAATCATAAGGGACTTATTAAAGTTGAACTGCGTACATTCCTACATGGAAAGAGAATATTTGTGACTCTTGAAACTTTTCAGTATCTGAATAGTTGGTGGGATTACACACACACACACACACACACACACACACACACACAGAGAGACAGAGAGCATAGGGTGAGTTGAATAACATGGAACCATATCTTTAAAAAAAAAGAATTAAGGGGTGAGAGAGAAATATATTGGCAATATAAAGGGAGAAATGAAATTGGGTAAATAAGCTCTCATAATAGAGACAAGAAACTGCTTTTTCAATGGAGGGAAAAAGAGGGGAGGTGATAGAATAAAACATGAAGCTTACTCTCATCATATTCAATTAAAGGAAGAAATAAAATGTACACTCATATTGGTATGAAAACCTATCTTACAATACAGGAAAGCAGAGGAGAAGGAGATAAGTAGGGTGGGGGGATGATGTAAGAGAGGGCAATTGGAGGAGGGAGCAATTAGAAGTCAATACTCTTGGGGAGGGACAGGATCAAAAGAGAGAATAGAAGCAATGAGGGGCAGGATAGGATGGAGGGAAATATAGTTAGTCTTACACAACACGATTATTATGGAAGTCAGTTGCGAAACTACATAAATATGGCCTATATTGAATTGATTGCCTTCTCAATGGGTTGGGTGGGGAGGGAGGGAGGAAGAAAATTTGGAACTCAAAGTTTTAGGAACAACTTTTGAGTATTGCTCTTGCATACAACTGGGAAATAAGAAATATAGGTAATGGGGTGTAGAACTTTATCTTGCCCTGCAGTACAAAAGAGAAGATGGGGATAAGGGAAGGGAGGGGTGTTAGAATGGAGGGCAGATTGGTGATAGGGGTAATTAGAATGCTTGGCGTTTTGGGGTGATTTTATTTTAAATAAATTTAAAAAACACTAGAGAGAATAGGAATAAATGGAGTCTTCCTTTCAATGATAAGTAGCATCTGTCTAAAACCATCCTCTAGCGTTAAATATGATGGAGTGAAGTTAGAAGCATTTCCAATAAGTTCAATGTGAACCAAAGACATCCATTATCACCACTGTTATTCAATATGGCCCTAGAAATGTTAGCGTCAGCAATATGAGAAGAAAAATAACTGAAGAAATTAGGATGTAAGAAGAAGAAAGAAAGCCATCACTTTTTGCAGATGGTATACTTTGTGAATCCTAGAGAATCATGTAAAAAAACACATTTGAAATAATAAACAACTTTAGCAATGTTACATGATATAAAATAAACTCATATAAATCACTGTCATTTCTATATATTAACAACAAAATCCAACAGCAAGAGACAGAGAAATTCCATTCAGTGTTTCTGTAGATAAAAGTAAACGTTTGGGAGTCTACCTGTCAAAAAAAAACAAACAAAAACCAAGAACTATATGAACACAGTTACAAAACACATTTCACAAAAAGAAAATCAGGCCAAAATGATTGGAAAAAAATATCAGTTTTTTATGGATAGCCTACTCTAATATAATAAAAACAGCAATTTTACCTAAAATAGTTTACTTATTCAGTGTAATATCAAACAATTGTCAAAAACTATTTTGTAGAGCTACAACACACCTTAACAAAATTCATCTAGAAGAATAAAAGGTCCAGAATATCAAGGGGATTAATGAAGAGAAATGCAAGGGAAGGTGGCCTACCCATACTAGATCTGAAGCTTTATTATAAAGCAGCAATTATCAAAAGTAGTTGGTATTGACTAAGAAATAGAGAGGTGGGTCAGTGGAAAAGGGTAGGCACACTAGACACAATAATCAATTACTATAGTAATCTACTATTAGATAAATACAAAGACTCCAGCTTCTTGGATAATACCTTATAATTAAAAAAAAATTACTAATTTTATATATTTTTGGTATTCTACAATACTACCACATAACTTAGATTTTTTCCCCTACTTCACCCTTATCTCCCCTCTTCCTCCCCTAGGTGTCATGAAATTTTATGTAAAGTCTGCATTACATTGCTATTAAATGCATTTTTAATATAGTCATGCTGTGTAGAAGAATTAAAATGAATGGGAGAAATCATATAACAAACCAAAATGTAATACAAAAGAAAATGATCTACTACATTCTGTGATTGAATTCCATAGTTCTTTCTCTGGATGTGGAAGGCATTTTTGCCTTAAAAGACCACCGGGAATTTTTATTAAGTCCTTGCATTGCAATGAAGTTCCATGTCCACCATAAAAAAAAAAAAAAAAAAAAAAAAAAACTCTCGCACACTATGGTTGTTGCTGTGCACAGTGTTCTCCTGGTTGTGCTTATCTTACCCAGCTTCAGATCATATAAGTCTTTCCAGACCTCTATGAAGTCTTCCTGTTCATTTCTTACAGTGCAGTAGTATTCCATTCCACTCATGTACCATAATTTTAAGATCTCATTATTGAATAAGAATAATTGTAAAATAGCATAGCACAAGTGAGGCATAGACCAATATCTTACACCCTATAGCAAGATTAAGTCTAAATAGGTACAGAATTCAGACAAAAATACTGATACTAAAAGCAAACTAGGAGATTAAAAACAGCATTTACCTGTCAGATTTATGGAGAAGGGAAGAATTTGTGACCAAACAAAAGATAGAGAACATTAAAAATGAAAATGGGTGATTTTGATTATTTTACATTGAAAAGTTTCTGCACAAACAAAACCAGGGGCAACCAAGGTTAGAAGAGAAATGTAAATCAAAACAATTCTGAAGTACCTACCACATTACACCTATTAAATTGGCTTACATGAAAAAACAGTAAAATGACAAATGCTTGACAAGATGAGGGGAAACAGAAACATTGATGCATTTTTTGTGGAGTTGTCAACTGATTCAACCATTATGGAGAGAAAGTTGGAACTATGCCCAAGGACTATAAAAATATGCATAACCTTTGAACCGGCAATTCCATTGTTAGGTCTGTATCTTAAAGAGGGGATAAAAATAGGAAAAAGATCCACATGTACAAAAGGGTTCATAACGTCTCTTTTTATGGTCTGAATAAAGATTGAAGCATACTATTTTTTTGTTTTTTTCCCTTTAATTATTGTTTTATTTTTTATCTTCTTTGTTGTGGTTCCTCCCTTTGGTTCTTTTTTTTTCTTTGTCCATTTTTTTTCATTTTTTTAAATTTTATTTATTTAACTTTTTACATTCATTTTCACAAAATTTTTGGTTCGAAATTTTCTCCCCTTTTATCCCCTCCCCCCACCCAAATGCCTCAAGCAATCTAATTTTCCCTATCTCCAATCTGCCCTCTCTTCTGTCATCCCTCCCTTCTCTTGTCTCCATCTTCTCTTTTCTCCTGGAGGCCCAGATGACTTTCTATTCCGCATGAACTGTATGTCTTCTTTCCTAGTAGCAACAACAATACTAAACAGTTGTTCCTAAAACTTTGAGTTCCAAATTCTCCCCATCCCTCCCTCCCCACCCATTCCCTTTGGGAAGGCAGGCAATTCAATATAGGCTATATCTGTGTAATTTTGCAAATGACTTCCCTGATAGTCGTGTTGTGTAAGACTAACTGAATTACCCTCCATCCTATTTTGTCCCTCATTTTTTCTCTTCTATCTTTTGATCCTGAGCCTCCCCAAGTGTTGACTTCAAATTGCTCCCTCCTCCCATTTCCCTCCCTTCCATCATCCCCCCCCTTGCTTATCTCCTTCTCCCCCACTTTCCTACACTGTAAGATAGGTTTTCATACCAAAATGAGTGTGCATTTTATTCCTTCCTTTAGTCAAATGTGATGAGGGTAAACTTCTTGGTTTTTTTTGTTTTTTTTTTCTCAGCTCTCCTCTTTTTCCCTCTACTAAAAAGTCTCCTACTTGCCTCTTAAATGACATATAATTTACCCTATTCCATTTCACCCTCTTTCCTCCCACTACATTTCTCTCTCACCATTTACCTTAATTTCTTTTAAGCTATGGTCCCATCCTATTCAATTCACTCTGTGCTCTCTGTCTCTGTATGTGTGTGCATGTGTGTATATGTGTGCGTGCATGAGTGTACATGTGTGTGTGTGGTCCCACCAACTTCCCAGATACTGAAAAGTTTTAAGAGTTACAAAGATTGTCTTTCCCTGTATGAATGTAAACAGTTCACTTCTGGTAAGTCCCTTAAGACTTCTCTTTGCTGTTTACTTTTTCATGCTTCTTCTCATTCTTGTATTTGAAAGTCAAATTTTCTTTTCAGCTCTGGTCTTTCCATCAAGAATGATTGAAAGTCCTCTGTTTCATTGAAAGACCATATTTTCCCCTGAAGTATTATACTCAGTTTAGCTGGGTAGGTGATTCTTGGTTTGAGTCCTATTTCCTTTGACTTCTGGAATATCCTATTCCACGCCCTTCGATCCCTTAATGTAAAAGCTGCTAGATCTTGAGTTATCCTGATTTTATTTCCACAATACTGGAATTGTTTCTTTCTAGCTGCTTGTAAGATTTTCTCCTTGACCTGGAAGTTCTGGAATTTGGCCACAATGTTCCTAGGAGTTTCTCTTTTTGGATCTCTTTCAGGTGGTGATCGATGGATTCTTTCAATACTTGTTTTGCCCTCTGGTTGTAGAATGTCAGGGCAGTTTTCCTTGACAATTTCACGAAAGATGATATCTAGTCTCTTTTTTTGATCATGGCTTTCAGGTAGTCTCATAATTTTTATGTTGTCTCTCCTGGAGGTATTTTCCAGGTCAGTTGTTTTTCCAATGAGATATTTCACATTCTCTTCCATTTTTTCATTCTTTTGGTTTGATTTTGTGATTTCTTGGTTTCTCATAAAGTTATTAGTCTCCATGTGTTCCATTCTGATTTTGAAAGAACTATTTTCTTCAGTTAGCTTTTGAGCCTCCTTTTCCCTTTGGCTAATTCTGCTTTTTCAACATTCTTCTCCTCATTGGCTTTTTGAACCTCTTTTTCCAATTGAGTGAGCCTATTTTTCAAGGTGTTATTTTCTTCAGAATTTTTTGCGTCTCCTTTAGTAAGGTGTTGACATGATTTTTATGCTTTTCTTGCATCTCTCTCATTTCTCTTCCCAGTTTTTCCTCCACCTGTCTAACTTGATTTTCAAAATCCTTTTTGAGCTCTTCCATGGCCTTAGGCCACTGAATATTAATTTTGGATGTTTGAGATACAGAAGCCTTGACTTCTATGTCTTTCCCTGATTGTCAGCATTGTTCTTCCTCATCAGAAAGGAAGGGAGGAAATATCTGTTCACCAAGAAAGTAACCTTCTATCATCTTATTTTTTTCCCCTTTTCTGGGCATTTTCTCAGCCAATTATTTGACTTCTGAGGTTGTTCTTCACCGCTGCCTCGCCTCCAGTACCACCCAGCTACTGCTTGGAGCCTGAGATTCAAATGCTGCTCCCCAGCCTCAGGGCTTTCAGCAGGTGGCAGGGCTGCTATTCAGTGTGAGATTAAATTCAGGTGCTCAGATGGGGGCTGGGCTGCTATTCAGTGTGAAATTAAGTTCAGCTGCTTGGGTGGGGGGTAGGGCTGCCACCAGGGGCTCAGTTCTCTCAGGGGGTTTATAAGGAGACCTTCAGCAATGGATCCCAGCTTCTTCCTGCTTTGGGAGCTTCTGTCTACTGCTGCCTCCACTGTTGCCTCCTGAGGGGGCCTGAGTTGTGGAGACACCTCACTCCCCTCTCGGCCAACCAACAGGCTCTCTCACTGACCTTTGGTGTCTGTGGGCAGAGGGACCTGCGTGGCCGCTGGAGATTCTGTCCTTGAGGCCTGCTCAGATCTACTCCACTTGGTCCCACGCGTCCTAAGGCAGAGGTGGCCTCTCCTCCAGGTCTCATGCGTGGTTGACCTTTGGTGTCAGTTTTTCAGGGCTCTCTGGAACATAAATCTCCTCCACTCCATTTTTGTGTGGCTTCCACTGCTCCAGAATTTGTCCAGAGTTCTTCTTTACAGGTATTTTATGGGCTGTGTTTTAGGAACTAGCATATGTGTGTCTTTCTACTCCTCCATCTTGGCTCCTCCCTCCCAGTTCTTATACTTCTTTACAACGTGCCTAATGTGAAACTATGTTTTATATGAATGCATCTTGGGGAAGAGGAAGGTGAGGTAAGGGGAAAAAATTGAAAAGTCAAAAAATTATGTAAGGAAATGGTGAAAACTAAAAATAAATTAATTAATTAAAAATAAATGAAAGTCAGTTAGGGAAAGCCAAAATCTCCAGGAAAATATGAAAAAAAAATCTAATGAAACAGCAAGTCACTTTGAGGTATGCAGTAACGATATCATTAAAAGTTTGCATCATTTACAAAATGGATTATCTTTAGGAAAAATCAAATTCAGCTTATCCCTTTCTAATTTATTCCATAGTAAAAATTAACTATTGAGAATTCATCTGAATATTACAATTAAATCCATATATCTATGTGTAGGAAGCTAATAATTTATCTTTGTTATAAATGCTTTATTGTTGCATAGTAGTACGTTACTATGTTATTTATACTTCAAATCTTCAATATATCTTTAGTTTCACTAAAATAACTAGCTTTCCCCCTGACCAGATTATGGTTGTAAACCTCTCAGTATTCAGTTAAAATAGTACTGAGAATTGAATCAAGATGCCAGATTAACAGCATGGACTTTCTAGAAAACTTCCCTCAAGCCCAGTCAAATATCTGGAAAAAAATTACACTAAACAAATTCTGGGGCTGTGGAACCCACAGAATGATGGTGTGAAGCAAATCTCCAACCCAAAACAGCTTGCAAGTTCGCTGGGAATTGCCTATGATGCAATTCTGGGAGCACAGTACAGTGCAGTGTGGGCTACGCCAGTACAGAAGGGTCTTGAGAAGATGCAAGTGTACTGAATCTTTCACACCTGTGGCAGTTTCCAGACTTCAGTACCCCAAAATACTGAGGGCAAATTGGAAAGTCAGTGGAAAAAGAAAACTGTGGGACTTGTGTGAGAGAATAGAATGGTCCAGTCTCAGCCCTACAGTGGCAGAGAAGGGAGGAGGCAGAGGAACCACAGCCACAGTAGCAGCCACTGTTTCTGGAGGTCTAGCCCCACAGTTTGGGGGAGATTAAGCAACTAACAATACACCACCCAACCCCAGTCGAAGACAAAGAGCTCAAAAGTCAAGTAAGTGGCAGAGGAAATAAGCAAATACTGGGAAACAAGTAGACTATAGAATCTTAATTTGGTGACAAAAAGACCAAAATATGCAAATAGAAGACAAGAAAGGCAAAGAGCCTACCTCCAAAGCCTCCAAGAAAATTATTAAGTTGTCTCAGGCAATGGAGTGCTCAAAAAGGATTTTGAAAATCAAGGAAGAGCAGTAGAGCAAAAGTTGGGGAGAGAAATGAGAGTGATGCAAGAAAATCATGAAAAACGACTCAATTATTTACTAAAGGAAACCCCCCAAATTGGAGAAAATTACACTAAATTTACACTATTTGAAGAAAACAACACTAAAAATAGACTGACCCACATAGCAAAAGAGATTCAAAATGTCAATGAGGAGAAGAATGCCCTAAAAAGCAGAATTAATCAGATGGAAAAGAGGTCTAAAAGGACAGTGAAGACAATTATTTCTTAATGACAAGAATGGAGCAGATAGAAGCTAAGGACTTAATGAAAAATCAAGAAATTATAAAACAAAACAAAGGAATGAAAAAATAACACACAATGTGAAATATCTTTTTGGAAAAAGAACTGACCTAGAAAATAGATCCAAGAGAGACAATTTGAAAATTATTGGACAATTCGAAAACCATGATAAAAAAGAGCCTAGCTAAATCTTTCAGGAAATTATCAAGGAAAGCTGCACTGATATTCTAGAACCATAGGGCAGAATAAATATTGAAAGAATCCACTGATCTCATCCTGAAAGTGATCCCAAAAGGAAAACTTGTAGGAATATTGTAGACAAATTCTACAGTTCTCAGGTCAAGGACAAAATATTGCAAGTAGCTAGGAAGAAGCAATTTGAATACTGTGGAAATAGAATCCTGATAACACAAGATGAAAAAGTTTCTACATAAAGGAATCAGAAGGCTTCGAATATGATATTTCTGAAGTCAAAGGACCTAGGATTAAAACCAAGAATCACCTACCCAGCAAAACTGAGTATAATGCTTCAGGGGAAGAATTGGTCATTCAATGAAGAAGAGGACCTTCTAGCATTTTTGATGGAAAGAATAGAGGGAAATAGAAAATTTGATTTTCAAACACCAGAAACAATACAAGCATAAAAGAAGGAGGAGGAGGAGGAGGAGGAGAAGGAGGAGGATGAGGAGGAAGATGGAGGAGGAGGAGGAGGATGAGGAAGATGGAGGAGGAGGAGAAGAAGAAGAAGAGCGACAGGAGGAAGAGAAAGGAGAGGAGGAGGGTCAGGAGTTTGAGTATGAGGGAGGAGAGGAGGAGGAGTGCAAGGAAGACAAAGATGTTGAAGAGAATTGGATGACAACAAGGAGTAATAGGAAAATAAGATTAAAGCGTGTTTCTGAATGGCTTGCAATCTATACTATTGGAGAAATCACCCATAGCAATGACATTGTGTATGCAATAATACATTCAAGTAAGCATCACTGGAAAACATGCCTGAAACTAACTGCATACAAGCAGACAATATCCTTTTGGAAGCAAATGTTCTGACATATTTTTTTTAAATCAGTCACATTATTTCCTGTTTCTACAGAAATTATGTTTTCTTATTAGGTATCCAAGAATACAGAAACTAAAGACCAGAGCAAACTGTTATAAATACTGCTGCATAACTCTCCAGTGAAGCACAGAGTATTGCTTTGATTATTTTATGGATCTCATTGATATGGGTAGTTGATAAAATTTTCTCACAAACAGTTATCATATATACTAAACATAGATTGATAATGTTCGTTTTGAAATACAATAAAGCAACACCAAGAGCATTCTGAATATAATTCCATTCTTTGTGATGGTGATTTCAATTCAGGATTTTATAGTGTCTCACAATTATGATTGTTTGCATCAAATATCTTTATACTGGTTCCATAGGGATATGAATAGAGATTTGCAGTTCACAGAGTGTCAGATAAACTAAGTTTTATTGTATTCAAATTAGGAATGATCTTGTAAATATCCTCCATTGATGTCCTACTTCAATGCTTCTTCATGCCATGGAGGTCACCCTGGATTCTTGAAAAGTTTGCCAGCAGAGCGTAATATTAACAGGTTATTCTTCTCTAGAGATGCTTCCAGTACAGACATAGTGATGGATTGTACGTCTGTCACCCAAGGATTGACCTAGTTAAATCTGGAGAGGTTCATCAAAAGGTTGGGTAGAGGATGATAAATTTTTCAGCACAGCAATTTCCAAAGACATTTTATAATTTATGGAGGGACTGCAATCTGTGTACATGGAGGGTGTTTCTATGCTAATGAAATTACAGGTCCTTGAAGTAATGAATTAAATTGGAAAAATAAAGTAGATATCAATATAGCATATTGCTACTCATGAACACATGGTTAGAGTCAAAATGAAAGCTGTCTGATATTTTGACCACTAGAAAAAAAATTAGTAATTCCTTTTAATATTCATTTTTCCTAAAATGAGTTTGTCACTATTCCCATTTATTACAAAACTCTTCTTTCTTAATAATGCTGACAGATTAAACTAGTAAATTTGAAAAAACTTTCTTCTCTTAAGGTCTACACTTAGTGCAGCAACTCTTGGTTTCTAAGTATATTGTGAAATTCATATTCTCCTTTTAGTCGTAAGTTAGAGTAGTAAGTCAGTGATTCTTATTTTCCAATCTTCAAAGACCTTGTTTTGCTTGAATGAGATTTTTAATTTTTTCTCCCTTTCTTTCAGGATTGCTTTTTAATAACACAATAGCCATGTGGAATAATGTAATGAAAATGAACATGGCATATGATAGAAGGAATGGAAATAGGTTTCCAAAAATACATGTGACATAACAATCATTATAAAAAAGAGAAAAAGAAAAAAACACAGTCCAACCTGCTGACCATTCAGATGGTTGCAGAAAGGAAAATTAAATATGACAAGATTTCTCAATGTGGATCATCAAAGAACAAGGTCATTTATAGCCAATCTTCTAATCTGATTCCCAAAGAATTTGTGAATATAAATTATCCAAACCTGCAAAACCAGATGAAAACACCATTAAAGAGATAAGAGAAAAGATGGCAGAGAACCCTAGAAAAGTCAGTATCTCAGAATGTTTCTTTAGCCATACCAGCTAAAGCTGTGGATTAACTAGCCCCAGGTCAGTACATGCTTTATACAACATCACAGAGTTATTCAGAGAGGAAGGGTGAAAATTGCCTCATACGCGTCATAAATTGGAGTCAGGGAAGCATATATTTTTTTTAAATTTATTTATTTATTTTTAGTCAACATTCACTTTGATGAAATTTTGAGCTCTACATTTTCCCCATTTCTGTGCCTGCCCCTTCTCCAAGACAGTGTGCAGTCTAATTTGGGATATATGTGTAGAATCATAATTAATATGTTTTCATACTAGTCATATTGTAAAGAAAATACACAAGAAAGAAAAAAGAAAAACAAAAAGAGAGAAAAAATATAACTCGATCTGCATTGATCCTCCATAGTTTTTTCTCTGCATTTGACAGCATTTTCTGTCTTTGGCCTTTTGAAATTGCCCTAGATAACCACAATTGCGAGAAGAAATAACTCTATTAAAGTTGGTCATCTCACAATGTTGCTGCTATTGTGTACAATGTTGTCCTGGTTCTATTCACTTCAATCAACGTCAGTTCATGTAAGTTATGGAACAATAGCATTCGGTTGCATCCACATACCACAACTTGTTCAGCCATTCTCAAATTGTGAGAATCACCTGAACTTCCAATTGTTTTCTACCACAAAAAAGAGGGGCTCTAAATAATTTTGTACATGTGAGTCCTTTTCTCATTTCAATAATCCTTTTGGGATACTGATGTAATTGTAGTATTGCTGCAATAAAATATACACACAGTTTGGTTGTCCTTTAGGCATATTTCCAACGTGCTTTCTAGAATGTGAATCAGTTCACAACTCCACCAACAATGCATTTCTTCTCTTTTTGCTACAGCTCACCATTCTAGTACAATATTTAACAATGGTGGTAATAATGAGTATCCTTGTTTCACACTCAAACTTATTGGAAAAGTTTCTGGCTTATACCCATTACATATAATGCTTGTTGATGGTTTTAGGTAGATGTTGCTTATCATTTTGAGGAGGACTCCAAGTGTACTTATTTACACCAGTGTTTCTAATAGGAATGGATATTGTATTTTATCAAAGGCTTTTTTCTGCATCTATTGAGAGAATCATATGATTTCTGTTCATTTTTTTATTGATACCATCAATGATGGTGAAAGTTATCTTGATATTGTACAAGTTCTGCATTCCTGGCATAAATCCTGCCTGTCATACTGCATTATCCTCATGATAAACTGCTTCAATCTCTTTGCTAATACTTCATTTAAAATGTTTCATCTATATTTTTAGGAAAATTAGTCTTTCTAATTTTTTAGGAAAAATTAGTTTTCCTTCTCTGTTTTGGCTCTTCCTGATTTATGTATCACCACATTATTTTTATCATAAAAAGAATTTAGTGGAATTTTCTCTTTGTATATTTTCCCAAATGGTTTATATAGTATTAGAATTAATTGTTCCTTAAATGTTTGGTAGAATTCACTTGAGAATACATCTCACCCTGGAGACTTTTTCTTAGAGATGTCATCGATGACTACTTCAATTTCTTTGTCTGAAATGGAGTTATTTAAGCATTTTATTTCCTGTTCTGTTAATCTGGGCAATTTGTATTTTTGTAAGTGTTCATCCATTTCATTAAGATTGTCAGATTTATTGGCACACAGTTGAGCAAAGTAGCTCCTATTTATCGTTTTAATTCTCTCATCATTGGAGGCGAATCTACAATTTTTATTCTTGATAGTGGTAATTTGAGTTTTTTCTTTCTTTTTTATTGAAATTAATCAAGCATTTATCAATTTTTTCATAAAAATCTCTTAGTTTCACTTATTCATTAAATAGTTTTTTTAGTTTCAATTTTATTTCTCTCTTTTGATTTTCAGAAGTTCTAATTTACTATTTAATTGAGGATTTTCAATTTGTTCCTTTTCCTCCTTTCTTTAGGTTGTATTCCCAATTCATTGATCTATTCTTTCTATTTTATTCATGTAAACATTTAGAGATATATAACTATAGTAGCTATCTGCTTCTGTTTTATGGTAACATTTAATCACATTCACAGGTGTGATGAATAACTACCTATTTCCCCTATCCAATATCCTCATTTAAACTTTTCTCTCACATTTCACCCTATACCTACAAACGAGAGTTTGGCTTCAGACTGCCCCCTTCCTCTCTGTCTTCATTTCTATCAGCTCTCCTTTTTCCTTTCCTGTTTCTCATACTACTTCTACCCTTCCTTTTACTTCCCCCAACATTTTCCTTTCCTTTCCCCCTTTCCCTTTCTGTTTTCCTATAGGCTAAGACAAATTTCCGTACTCAACTGAGTGTGTATGTTATTCCCTCTTTGAACCAAATCTGATAAGAGTAAGGTTCAAATAATGCTCACCTCTCCTTTCTTTCCATCTCCTCTAATATGTCTTTTCTGTCTCTTTATGAGATTTAATTTACCCTACTTTGCCACCCCTTTTCCTCTTCTTCCAGTGCAATACTTTTTTAGCCATTACTTCTTTTATCATCACATCAAATTCAGCATGTACCCATACCCACTGTCTATTTGTACTCCTTCTAGCTACCCTAATAGAAATACAGTTCTTAAGAGTTACAAGTATCATCTTGACATATGGGGAAAAGAGGTTAAATCTTGTCGAACAACATTTTAAATTTTCTTTTCTGTTTTTTTTTTATGCTTCTCTTGAATCTTGTAATTGAAGATTGATATTTTTGTTCTGCTCTGGTCTTATCATCAGGAAAGTTTGAAAGTCCTTTATTTGGTTGAATGTCCATCTTTTCTCCCTGAAAGATTATGCTCAGTTTTACTGGGTATTTGATTCTTGAATTTAATCCAAGCTTCTTTGATTTTCAGAATATCATATTCCAAATGCTCCAATTATTTAAAGTAGAAAATGTTAAGTAATTCTGTCTGTGACTACTTTATATTTACATTGTTTATTTCTGACTACTTGCTGTATTTTCTCTTTAACTTGGTAATTCATTTTTTGCCTCATTCTTTTTATTTATTTATTTATTTTATTTTTTTTAATGTTTTACAATCATTTCCTTAAAGTTAAGATTTTATCCCCCCCACCCTTCCCCCACTACCCCCCTCCCTCCCCATGACAGCATACAATTTTGTATAGGTTCTACATATACTTTCCTACTGAGCACATTTTCACTATAGTCATGCTATGTAGTCAAACTAAAATAAATGGAAGAAATCATACAACAAATCAAAACATAATACACTGAAACCGCCCCCCACACACACACAAACATGATCTGCTACATTCTGCAAATGACTTCCATATTTCTTTCTCTGTGTGTGGAAGGCATTTTGCCTTAGAAGACTGACATTAGGATTTTTTTTTTCTCAATAAGTTCTTGTGTTATTACAAAGCTCCAAGTCTACCAGAAAAAAAACTCTCACACACTGTGGTCATTGCTGTGCACAAAGTTCTCCTGGTTCTGCTCCTTTCGCTCAGCATCTGGTCATATAAGTCCTTCCAGGCCTCCCTGAAGTCTTCTTGTTCATCATTTCTTATGGCGCAATAGTACTCCATTACATTCATATACCATAATTTATTCAGCCATTCCCCAATTGATGGGCATCCCCTTGACTTTCAGTTTTTGGCAACTACAAAGCGTGCTGCTAATAATATTTTTATACACGTGGGACCCTTTCCCGTTTTTATAATCTCTTGGGGATACAGTCCTAGTAGCGATATTTCTAGGTCAAAGGGTATGCACATTTTTGTAGCCCTTTGGGCATAGTTCCAAACCATTCTCCAGAAGGGTTGGATGATCTCACAGCTCCACCAACAATGAATTAGTGCTCCAACTCTCCCACATCCTCTCCAGCATTTATCATTTTCTTGTTCTGTCATGTTTGCCAATCTTACATGTGTGATGTGGTACCTCAGAACTGTTTTGATTTGCATCTCTCTAATCAATAGTGATTTAGAGCACTTTTTCATATGATTATAGATATCTTTGATTTCTTCCCCTGAAAATTGCTTGTTCATATCCTTTGACCATTTATCAATTGGGGAATGACTTTTATGGTTATATATTTGAGTCAGTTCTCTATATATTGTAGAAATGAGGCCTTTATCCTGGAGCTTAGCCATAAATTTTTTTCCCAATTTACTACATCCCTCCGAATTTTAGTTGCATTGGGTTTGGTTGTGCAAAAATTTTCAGTTTAAAGTAATCAAAATTATCCATCTTGCATTTCATAATGCTTTCTATCGTTTCTTTAGAAAAAAGTTCTTCCCCTCTCCATAAATCTGATAAATACACTATTCCTTGCTTCTCCAGTTTATTCATGGTATCAATCTTTATACCTAAATCATGTACCCATTTGGACTTTATTCTTGTGTACGGTGTCAGGCATGGGTCCATGCCTAATTTCCGCCACACAGTTAACCACTTTTCCCAGCAATTTTTGTCGAACAGTGAGTTCTTATCCCAGAAGTTGGGATCTTTGGGTTTATCCAACAGGAGGTTGCTATATTCCTTGCCTACTGTGTCTTGAGTGCCAAGTCTATTCCATTTGTCTACTCCTCTGTTTCTTAGCCAATACCAAGTGGTTTTGATAATTGCTGCATTATAATACAATTTGAGGTCTGGTAGCACTAGGCCACCTTCCCAAGCATTTCTTTTCATTAGTCCCTTTGATATTCTGGACCTTTTGTTTTTCCAAATGAATTTTGATATTATTTTATCCAGCTCTAGAAAATAATTATCTGATAGTTTAATTGGAATGGCACTAAATAAGTAGATTAATTTAGGTAGAATTGTCATTTTTATTATATTAGCTCGGCCTATCCATGAACAACTGATGTTTTTCCATTTACTTAAACCTGACTTTATTTGTGCAAAAAGTGTCCTGTAATTGTGTTCATATAATCCCTGGGTTTGTTTTGGCAGGTAAACTCCTGCCATTATAGTGTCTAGTCTAGCTTTAAATGGGATTTCTCTTTCTATCTCTTGGAGTTGGACTTTGTTGCTAATATATAGGAATGCAGAAGATTTGTGTGGGTTTATTTTGTAACCTGCAACTTTGCCAAAGTTGTTTATTATTTCAAGTAGTTTTTTACTTGAATCTCTGGGATTCTCTAAATATATCATCATATCATCTGCAAAGAGTGATAACTTAGATTCTTCTTTGGCTATTTTTATTCCTTCAATTTCTTTATCTTGTCTAATTGCTACCGCTAACATTTCTAGTACCATATTGAATAATAATGGTGATAATGGGCATCCTTGTTTCACCCCTGACCTTATTGGAAATGCCTCTAGCTTATCTCCATTGCATATAATGCTTGCTGAAGGTTTTAGGTAGATACTGCTTATTATTTTATGGAAAGTTCCCTTTATTCCTATGTTCTCCAGTGTTTTTAATAGGAATTGGTGTTGTATTTTGTCGAAAGCTTTTTCTGCATCTATTGAGATAATCATGTGGTTTTTGTTAGTTTTGTTGTTCATATTATCAATAGTGCTAATAGTTTTCCTAATATTGAACCAGCCCTGCATTCCTGGTATGAAACTTACCTGATCATAATATATTATTCTCTTGATAAGATGCTGTATTCGTTTTGCTAAAATCTTGTTTAAAATTTTTGCATCTATATTCATTAGAGAAATTGGTCTATAATTTTCTTTTTCTGTTTTGTCGCTTCCTGGCTTGGGTATCAAAACAATATTTGTATCATAGAAAGAATTTGGGAGGACTCCTTCTTCCCCAATTTCCAAAAATAGTCTATGTAGTATTGGAATTAACTGTTCTTTAAAGGTTTGATAGAATTTACTTGTGAATCCATCTGGTCCTGGAGATTTTTTCCTAGGGAGTTCATTGATGGCTTGTTCAATTTCTTTTTCAAGATGTGGTTAAGTATTCAATTACCTCTTCTGTTAATCTGGGCAATTTGTATTTTTTACAATATTCATCCATCTCATTTAGATTATAGAATTTGTGGGCATAAAGTTGGGCAAAGTAATTTCTAATTATTGTTTTAATTTCCTCCGCATTGGATGTGAGTTCACCCCTTTCCTTTTTAATATTAATAATATGATTTTATTCTTTTTTTAATCAAATTGACCAAAGATTTTTCAATTTTATTAGTTTGTTCATAAAACCAACGATTGGTTTTATTTATTAATTCAATAGTTTCTTAATTTCAATTTTATTAATCTCTCCTTTGGTTTTCAGTATTTCTAATTTGGTATTTTCTTGGGGATTTTCAATTTGTTCTTTTTCTAGCTTTTTCAGCTGCATACCCAAGTCATTGATCTCCTCTTTCTCTATTTTATTTATGTAGGCATTCAAAGATATAAAACTTCCCCTAAGAACTGCTTTTGCAGTGTCCCATAAGATTTGGTAGGCTGTCTCATTATTGTCATTCTCTTGAATGAAGTTGTTGATTGTTTCTATGATTTCTTCTTTAACCCATTCTTTCTTTAGGATAAAATTATTTAGTTTCCAATTGATTTTTGCTTTGTCTTTCCATGGTCTTTTATTAGATATAATTTTTATTGCATTATGATCTGAGAAGGATGCACTGATTATCTCTGCCTTTCTGCACTGGATTTTGAGATTTTTATGTCCTAGTACATGGTCAATTTTTGTAAATATTCCATGTACTGCTGAGAAAAAAGTATATTCCTTTCTATTCCCATTCAATTTTCTCCAAAGATCTATCATATCTACTTTATCTAGAGTTTTATTTACCTCCTTAACCTCTTTCTTGTTTATTTTGAGGTTAGGTTTATCAAGTTCAGAAAGACGGAGGTTGAGGTCCCCCACTACTATAGTTTTGCTGTCAATTTCTTATTTCAACTCTCCCAACCTCTCCTCTAAGGATCTGGATGCTATAGCACTTGGAGCATACATGTTTAGTAATGATATTTCTTCATTGTCTATGGTGCCTTTTAGCAGGATATTGTTTCCATCCTTATCCCTTTTGATTAGATCTATTTCTGCTTTTGCTTTGTCTGAGATTGCGATTGCTACTCCTGCCTTTCTTACATCAGCTGAAGCACAATATATTCTGCTCCATCCTTACACCTTTATCCTATGTGTATCCCCTGTTTCAAATGTGTTTCTTGTAAGCAGCATATTGTTAGATTACGGCTTTTAATCCATTCTGCTATCCGTCTCCATTTTATGGCAGAAGTCATTCCATTCACTTTTACAGTTATGATTTCAGTGTGTGTATTTCCCTCCATCTTCTTTCCCACCATTTGTGCCTGTACGTCTCCTGTCTCCCTTCCTCTCCTCAAGAGTATTCACTTATCACCACTTCCTCCTCCCACCTTCCCCTCCTTCTTTTAGCCCCCCTCCCTTTAACTCCCCTTTACTCTTCTTCTTCCCTCCCTTTTAGCCTCCCTCTTCTTTCTTCCCCCTTCCTCTCCTACTGCTTGTAGAGCTTGTTAGGATTTTCTACTTAAGTTTATTGTTCTGTCCTTTAAACAAATCCGATGAGAGTACCTCTCACACAATGCTCATCTTCCTCCCCTCTTTCCCTCTACTATGATTTTGTACTTCTTCTTGTGATGTAATATGCCGTTTTCTGCTTCCTCCTTTCACACCTCCTCTTACAATCCCTTCTTATACTTAAATCATTTTTTTATCATGATATCATTTACTTTTACCCATTCCCCCTGTGCATATCCCTTTTATATTTCTTAATAGACACACAGTTCTCAAGATTAACAGGTGTCATCTTCCCTTATAGGGAGGTAAACAATTTGCCCTAATTGAGTAGCAAGTTGTTTCGCAACCCCCCACTGTTTACCTTTTTATGATTCTCTTGAGACATGCATTTGAAGATCGAATTGTCTATTAAGTTCTGGCGTTTGGGTCAGGAAGCTCTGGAAATCCCTTACTTCGTTGAATGACTTTCTCCTTGCCTGAAATGTTATGCTGAACTTTGCTGGGTAGTTGATCCTTGGTTGTAGTCCCAGCTCCTTTGCCTAATGGAATATTGGGTTCCAGTTCTTTCGATCTTTTAATGTAGAAGCTGCAAGGTCCTGTGTAATCCTGATTGTATCTCCTTGATATTTAAATTGTTTTTTCTGGCTACTTGCAATATTTTCTCCATCACTTGATAGCTCTGGAATTTGGCAACTATATTTCTTGGGGTTTTGAGTTTGTGGTCCCTTTCAGGAGGGGAACGGTGGATTCTTTTGAAGACTATTTTGCCCTCTGAATCTAGCATTTCCGACCAGTTTTCCTTGATGATTTCCTGGAAGATATTGTCCAGTCTCTTTTCTCCATCCTGGGTTTCTGGCAGGCCAATAATTCTTAAGTTTTCTCTTCTGGATCTATTTTCCAGGTCAGTTGTTTTTCCAATTAGATATTTCACATTTTCTTCTATCTTTTCATTCTTTAGATTTTGTTTGACTGATTCTTGCTGTCTCATTGAGTCGTTAGTTTCTACTTGCCCAATTCTAATCTTCATCGAATTGTTTTCTTCTGTTAACTTTGTATCTCCTTTTCCATCTGCTCAATTTTTCCTTTTAGGAAGCTATTTTCTCCAGTTAATTTTTGAACTTCTTTTTCCACTTGTTCAATTTTCCTTTTCAAGGAGATGTTCTCATCAGTGAATTATTTCTTAATAATTTTAAAATCATTGGCCAGTTTGTCTTCTATTTCCTTCTTCAGCTGTTCCATGAGAGCTGCTTGTACTTGCAAGTAGTTCATAGTCCCTTCTGAAGTTTCAGATGGAAGTACAGTCTCAGCTGTGACCTCTTTGGGGTTTGTGTTTTGGTCCTTATCCCCATAGAAAGATTCTATGTTTCTTTCGGCCCTCTGCTT
Organism: Bettongia penicillata ogilbyi; assembly: GCA_023548195.1. Classification (NCBI taxonomy): domain Eukaryota; kingdom Metazoa; phylum Chordata; class Mammalia; order Diprotodontia; family Potoroidae; genus Bettongia; species Bettongia penicillata. The sequence continues at coordinate 308,578 of JAJHZJ010001042.1, forward strand.
TTTCTTGTTCATGATGTTGATTAAGTGTTGTCACTTCTGGTTCTTTCAGTCAGAAGCTAGAGAACTTTTTGCTGAGCTGATATGTGAAAAAGCTAAAAGCAGGTATTTGTTTGGTGTTTCCCTGATCAGCCCTGGGTTTAGCTTGTTAAGTGTGGGGAAAGAGTGGTCTGGTCACAGGAGATCTCCTCTGCTGAACTGAGGCAAAGGCAAGCTCAGGAGCTGGTAATCCCAGCTGCTCTATTGTCTTTCTGATTCCCCTGGATAGCTGAGGCACACCTAGATGCTAATGCGTGTTCCCAACCCTCCTGGGTCTCCTCTCCTGGCGGTGAGGATTGCCTGGGTCCTAGTGCGAGTTTTCTCTGCCTTGGGCCCTCTGTCTTTCCGGTTTGCCTCTGCCACCATATGAGGAATCCCCCTTAGCTATTTTCCTCATCTCAGGTGTTATGAGACTATTGCTCTCCTTCTAATTCTACTGATCTGGGATTTTTCTGGGGAGATATTTTATGGTTCTTTCACTGTCATCAAGGGGGGAGGAGAGAGCATTTACTGATCACTCCACTGTCCTGGTTCCCGGAAGTTCAAGTAAGTGACTTACCGAAATTTGATCTTCAGGCTGAAGGTCTCAGGAGCTGCTGCGCTGATATCTGGCGCTCCGAGGCTCTCACTGACTTGGTTTGGCTTGTCTCCCACCCCGGGTGCCTCTCTTCTGTTTCTGCCCGCCACTCAGGTTTCTTGGATCTCTTCTGCTCTGCTGTGCTGGCCATGCTGCGCTGGCCACACTGCGCTGTGTGCTGTGGGCTCACCCCCGCGGAACAGATCCTTCCCGTGGACCTTCCAGTCCCACCTGAGCTCCGAATCTGTCACCGTCTGTCTCCCACTTGATTCTGCCCCTCCAAAATTCGGTCAGATTCTCCTTTCAGAGGTACCTGGAGGAGTTTGTCCAAGAGCTTAGGTGAGTCGCTGCTCTCACTCCTCCATCTTGACTCCACCCCCCTGTATTGACCTGGTAATTCTTGAATTTGGCTACAATATACCTTGTAGTTTTCATATTGGGATATACTTCATGAGGTAATTGGAGTATTCTTTATTATTTTACCTTCTGATTCTAGGATATCAGTGTACTTTTCACTGATATTTTCTTGAAAAGTTCTATCCAGGCCCTTACTTCATCCTGACCTTCAGGTGGTGAAAAAAAAAATCAAATTATCTCTCCTGGAAATATTCATTGGGGGTGAGGGCATGGCAGGGCAGAACCAATATGGCAGAGTGAGAACAACTGCTCACCAAAGATCTTCGACAAACTCCTTCAGATATCCTTCAGATGCCTGTAAAAAGAGAATCTAATGGGATTTTGGAGCTGTGGAATCCAATAGGAGACAGACTGTGGCAGATTCACAGACAAGGAAATACTGGAAGGCTGAAGGGAAGGATCTGTTCTTCAGGGCTGGAGAAGCACACAGAGCACAGCTCACAGGTTGTACTAGCATGTCCCTGTTGTGGCAGGGACTAGCAGGAAGCCCTGGGAGATCTTAAGCAGAAGTAGCTCTGCAGAATCTCAGGTATATCAGACCAGGACAAGAGTCCAGCATAACTCAGAGAGTGAGAGCCATGGAGCCCCAGGTACCTTCAGTGGCTGCTTCTGAGGGTATTAGCCCGCAAATTAAATGTCTTTAAGTCACCGACTTGAACTTACAGGAGCAAAGATGGTGGAGTGACAGATAAATGCTATCCCCCTCCCCTTGTTGACCATGAAAAACCCGTAAAATATTTCCCCAGAAAAATCCTGAAACAGTGGGATCAGCAGAAGGGACAAACAGTCTCTTAGCATAGGAGGATAGAAAAATTGCTAAGGGTCCCTCTTGTTGTGGGTGAAGGGGAACAATGAAGGATTGGAGTTGTAGCATCTCAGCAAACTGGGAGGTAATTCTGAGGCCCAGGGGGGTGGAGCCCAGACACCAGGAACCCAGGAGTGCTTCAGCAACCCAGGGGAATTGGGAAGACACTAGGGCAGACGGGATCACCAATCACCGAGCTTGCCTATACTCTAGCTGAGCATAAGAGATCTGCTGTAGCAAGACCACTCCTCCCCCACACTTAACAAAGCTAGCTCCAGGACCACTCTGGAGAAACTCAGAAAGACCTCACCTGGCTTCTGATTTCTCGCATCAGCCAGCTCAGTACCAGGTAAGCTGCAACAATTTAGTTTCTAGCTGAAAGAACCAGAGGCCACAACACACAAAGGCTCAAGGTCAAGGACAAGAACTGTGGGACAGAATCCCTTGTGCTGCAGAAGTAGAGATCTATTTTAAAAGCCTGGAAAAGGGTGTTCATCATCATCATAAGCAAGAAGGAAAACAGAAAAGACCATAGAATCTTTCCATGGGGACAAGGACAAAAACATGAATACTAAAGAAGTCAGCACTGAGACTGCATTCCCGTCTGAAATTTCAGAAGGGAATATGAACTGGTGGAAAGCACAAAAAGCAGTCTTGGAAGAGCTGAAGAAGAATTTTTAAAGCCAAATTAGAGACACAGAAGAAAGGAAAGGCCAATGATTTTAAAAAAAAATATGAAAAAAAGGATTCACTGAAGAGATCAGCTCCTTACAAAGGAAAGTTGGACAAATGGAAAAGGAAGTACAAAAATTAACTGGAAGAAATAACTCATTGAAAGGAACATTTGGACAGATGGAAAAGGACTTACAAAAGTTGACTGAAGAAAACAATTTGGGGGGCAGAGCCACGATGGCAAAATGGCAGCAACTGCTCACCTAAGCTCTTGGACAAACTGCTTCAGATACCTCTGAAAAGAGAATCTGATCAAATTTTGGAGGTGCAGAATCCGGTAGCAGACAGACTGTGCCAGATTCACGACCAGGACAGACTGGAAGGTCAATGGGAAAGATCTGTTCCACGGGGGTAGAAGAGACCACAACATATAGCACAGCAAGTCCCACTGCAGCATGAACAATCAGGAAAGCCCTGGGGCAGCCCGAGACAGTGGCAACATGGTGGAATGGCAGAGTGGTAGTCCAGGATAGGAGACCAGTGGAGCTGAGGAAGTGACAGCTTCTGAGCCCAAGGTATCAGCCACAGTTAAGGTGAATTGATTACCATAAAACCTTCAACAACTTTGATCCATTTCATGTTTAGAGAAATTTTAGTATGGATGGAGCACTAAAATCTAGCCTCAGGCACTACAAGCTATGTGAGCTCTCAGTTTCCTTATCTGTACAAGGGAAATAATAACCATATCTACCTCAAAGCGTTATTGTAAGAATAAAATGAGATATCTGTGAAGAAAAAAAAAGTATCACCCATAGCCACTCCTGAGAGTATCAACTGGCAGGTTAAATGTCTGTAAGTCATCTACATGAACTTCCCAGGCTAAAATGACAGTGATTTTAAATGCCTTCTCCTCTACCCCTGTTGCCCTTGAAAGAACCATAAAATATTTCCCTGGAAAATCCTGGATAAGTGGGGTAAGCAGAAGGGCCAAACAGTCTCATAGCATATGAGGCTAGAAAAATCTTACTGTAGCAGAGGTGAACCAGAAGGAGAGACGTGCCAGGGGGGTGGAGTTTCGCAATTAGCAACACCAGGAGCCCAAGCTTGCCTCAGTGGAAATGGGAAGACAATGGAGCAGTCAGGATCACCAACCCTTGAGCTTGCTTTTGCTCCAGTTCCACTGAGGAGATCTCCCCTGACCAGACCAACCCTCCCCCACACTTAACAAGCTAGCACCAGGGCTAATCTGGCTAAACGTAAAACAAAAAGAAAAAAGACACCTGTCCTTTGCTTCTCACATCAGCCAGTTCAACACCAGATTCTCTAGATTCTAGCTGAAAGAGCCAGAGGCCACAATACACAAAGCGTCATCATCATGAATAAGAAGGAGCAAAGTAAGAAGGAAAAGAGCACAGAATCTTTCTATGGGGACAAGGAGCAGAACACAAATACCAAAGAGTTCAATATTGAGACTGTACTCTCATCTGAAACTTCAGAAGGGGCTATGAACTGCTCACATGCACAAAGAACACTCTTTCAAGAGTTGAAGAAGTAAACAGAAGAAAAACTGGTCAACAATTTTAAAGGTATTAAAAAAAAGAATTCTATGAAGAGAACAGCTCATTACAAAGGAAAATTGAACAAATGGAAAAGGAAGCAAAAAAAACCTAATTAGGAAAATTGGACAAATGGAAAAGGAAGTACAAAAATTAACTGGAGAAAATAATTCCTTAAAAGGAATAAATGGACATATGGAAAAGGAGATGTAAAAGTTAACTGAAGAAAACAATTTGATAAAAATTAGAATTGGGCAAGTAAAAACTCATGACTCTACGAGACATCAAGAATCAGTCAAACAAAATCTAAAGAGTGAAAAGATGGAAGAACATGTAAACTATCTAGCTGGGAAAAACAACTGACCTGGGAAATAGATCCAGGAGAGAAGACTTATTAAGACTTATTGGCCTAGCAGAAAACCATGATAAAAATAATCTGGACAGTATCTTCCAAGAAATCAAGGAAAACTGCCCAGAAGTGCTAGATCCAGAGGGCAAAATTGTCATAGACAGAATCCACCATTCACCTCCCAAAAGGGGCCCCAAGCTAAAAGCACCAATAAATATTGTTGCCAAATTCCAGAACTATCAAATGAAAGAGAGAGGCAGCCAGAAAAAAACCCTTTGAATATTGACAAGCTACAATCAGTATAACACAGGACCTTGCAGCTTCTACATTAAAAGACTGAGTGACTTGGAATATGATATTCCATAAGGCAAAGGAACTGGGAGTGCAATCAAGGATCAATTACTTAGCAAAGTTCAGCATAACATTTCATGCAAGGAGATGGGCATTCAGCAAAATAAGGGATTTCCTGACCTTCCTGATAAAAACACCAGAACTTAGTAGAAAATTCCATATTCAAACACAGATCTCAAGGGAGACATAAAAAGGTATACAAGGGAAAAGAAAAGTTTGTTATTCAATTTGGGCAAAATGCTTACCTCCCTATAACATAAAATGATACTTGTTAATCTTGAAAAGTGTATATTTATTATGAAATGTAAAAGGGATACACATAGATAGAAGGAATGGGTATAAAGTAAATGATGTGATGATAAAAATGTGAATTAGGGGTGCAAAGGGATCATAACAAGAGATGTGAAAAGGAGGAGTCAGAAAATGGTAAATTCCCTCACAGGAAGGGGAAGAAAATTATATTACACTAGTGTGAAAGAGGAGAGGGAGATGAGCACTGTTCTAGAGGTACTCTCATCTGATTTGGTTCAAGGAGGGAACAGCAAACTTAATTAAGTATATAAATCTAAGCAGCTCTATAGGCAGTAGGAGGGGAAGGGAGAAAGAAAGGGGAAGGGAACATAAAAGGGAGGGAAGAAGTAGTAAGGGTAAAGAGGAGTAAAAAGGAGGGGGTTTGAAAGAAGGAAGGGAAGATTGAGGGAGGAGGTCTTCAAAATTTTAATCTCTATTTTCGAGGAGAAGGAAGAACTAAAAGTACAAATGGGGGAAAGAGGATGGAGGAAAAGACACTGATAGTAATCATAACTGTGAATGTGAATAGGATGAATTCTCCCATAAAACGCAGATGGATAGCAGAATGGATTAACAACCATAATCCAGCAATATGTTATTTAAAAGGAACACATTTGAAATGTGAGGATAAACACAGGGTAAAGGTAAAAGGTTCAAGCAGAATGTATTGTGCTCCATCTGATGTAACAAATGCAGGGGTAGGAATCCTAACCTCAGGCATAGCAAAAACAGAAATAGGTCTAATCAAAAGGGGTAAGGAAGGAAACTATATCCTGCTAAAAGGCACCATAGACATCAAAGCAATATCATTACTAAACATGAATGCTCCAAGTGGCATAGCATCTAAATTCTTAGAGAAGAAGTTAAAGGCGTTACAGGAAGAAATAGAAATATTTGTCAGGTCAATTTTTTATTGAGGCATTTTACATTTTCTTCCATTATTTTCGTTCTTTTTATTTTGTTGGACTGATTCTTTATTTCTCCTAGGTCATTCCCTTCCACTTGCCCAGTTCTGATTTTTATGGAATTATTTTCTTCAGTTAGCTTTTGTGCCTCCTTTTCCATTTGGCCATTTTTACTTTTAAAGGAGTTGTTTTCTTCAGTGCATTTTTTTTTTACAATTTTTGCCAATTCTATTTTCCTTTAGTCAATTGTTTTTGCTCTGTTTCCCAAGCTATTCACTCTTTTTTGTTATTTCTCATAAGTAACTTATACATATTTCTCCCACATAGCTCTCATTTTTCTTCTAGCTCTCCTACTTGATTTTTAAGCTCCCCTTTTGCTCTTTTCTAGGGGATCTTTTGGTCTTAAGGTCAATTCACAATCCCCTTGGAATCTCCACATGCAGACTTTTTGACAATCGTGTAGCCTGAGTCTGTGTTTTTATCTTCCCTATTACTATAGTAGCTTAATTTTGTCAGAGCTCTTTTCTTTACCTTACTCATTTTCAGCCTATTTCATGACCTTTAATATTGAATTCCACTCCTTTGGCACAAGAACACTATCCCAAGGTTCTTATGCTGAGATCAGGGGTCTCAACAATGACTTTCCTTACCAGGGCATCAGGTGTTTGGGGATTGTCCACCATGCCATGGTTGCTTAGTGATGCCTTTTGTCCTGGTTGCTGCAAGGCTCACAAATTGCATTCAATACTTGGACTGGAGATCTCACTACTGGCCTGCTGAGCCAGGGCTAAAGGGCCTTAGTTGCTGATCTGTGCTATGGATAAGTGCCAAATCATTGTCCACACTGAGAATCACTCATATTTTACTTTCATGAGGTAAACCTTTCATTAAATCCTTATAATTTTTCATTAGCTTGAATTGTTTTCATTCCATCTTTTTTGTGGGATCAGTCTGTCTAGAATCCATTTAGAGGTATTATTTGACAGCGTTTCTAAGGGAAATTAGGGAGAGTTCGGGCAACTTCCTGGCTTCTCTCTGCCATCTTTTCTGCCCCTTCTGGGTCTTAGTCATGGGATGTGTTCCACCCAGACAAAAACTTCTTTTTACTGCATTTAAAAATTCAATAGCTCATGCCAATAATCAATCTTCACCATTGTTTGATGAAGTGATATCTTCTTATTTCTGTAAGTTTTTTTAAACTATTTTTGCAAGTGTTGTGTACATTCATATGATTGTGTGCATGCGTATCTGTGTCCTCTTAGTATATAGATATCCTCTTTTTCCTTTTTAGCATGAAATTATTCACCTTCCAATAGCTGGTAAAATGTGGTGGCCTGTGAAATTGGTTAAGATCCTACTTTTTGTTTGTTTTTTCAGAAAATTTCCAAATCTATTACTACTTATTTTACAATTCTGAAGGTATTTTATAGGTATTAGTCGTTTTAAATGTGTTCTTTCTTTTGGCTTGCATACCACAGTTTCATAATTAGTCAAATGCTCTTCCTTAACGGTTTTGTGTGAAGGGTGCCTTGCTTGAAGGAGGCTAACATATTGTCAAGTATGGTCTTAATTCATTGACTCATTGTGTCCTAATTCACATTCAAAGCCTTCATTCTGTGCCTTTTTTTGGCATGATGATTTTATACAAACTATGTCCAAATAAAATTTTCATAGTTGATGAAAGAGTTGTATTTGTGTGTCCATAGCGTTATATTGACTGTCATTCATACATCTTAAGTAGTAAATAGGATTTCTTCATTTGATTTTTTTAGTTTGTTAGCTAGTCTATTCAGGAAACATAATATCAGATTTAAGGATTTGCAGAACAATAATGGACTTGAAACATTTCTAAAAATTCCTCTTTTCACAAGAATTATTCTTGAAACTATCAAGTTGGGGATATTTTTCTTTTTTAAAAATAATTTTATTTGTTTTCAGCGTTCTACAATCACTTCCATATATCTTAGATTTTTTACCCTCCCTCCTCTTCCTTCTCTCTTCCCTCCTCAATTCCTAGACAAAATGGTATACCATCTTATATAAGTTATACATATATGTTCCTATTAAACACATTTTTGCCTTAGTCTTGTTGAATAGAAGAATTAAAATGAATGGGGGAAACCAAAAACCAAAACAAAACGTTACACAAAACTAAATGATCTGCTTCATTCTGTGACCACGTTGTAAAGTTCTTTCTCTGCATGTGGAAGGTATTTTGCCTCAAAAGTCCATTGGGAACTTTTGAGTTTCCTGCATTGATATAAAGTACTAAGTCTACCAGAAAAATTCCTCACACACTGTGGGTGTTGCTGTGTAGAAAATTCTCCTGGTTCTGCTCCTTTCACTCAGCATCATATAGGTCTTTTCAGGCTTCTCTGAAACCTTCCTGTTCATCTCATGGTATTACACAATAGGATTCCATTACATTCATGTAGAACAACTTGGTCAGGCATTCCCAAATTGATGGGCATTCCCTTAGTTTCCAGTTTTTGACCACTACTAAGAGAGCTGCTGTAAATATTTTTGTACATGTGGGACCCTTTCCCATTTTTATAATTTCTTTGGGTTACAGTCTTAGAAGAGGCATTCCTGGGTCAAACGGTATGCGTATTTTTGTACCCCTTTGGGCATAGTTCCAAACTGATCTTCAGAGTTGTTGGAATAGCTCACAGCTCCGCCAACAATGAGTTAGTGTTCCAACTCTTCCATGTCTTCTCCAACATTTATCGTCTTCTTGTTTGTCATTTTAGCCATTCTAATAGGTGTGATGTGGTACCTCAGAGTTGTTTTGACTTGCATCTCTCTAATCCATAGTGATTGAGAACATTTTTTCATATGACTATAGATAACTTTAATTTCTTCCTCTGAAAGCTGCCTGTTCATATCTTTTGAGCATTTGCCAATTGGGGAATGACTTGTATTCTTGTACATTTGACTCAGTTCCATGTATATCTTCTAAATTAGGCCTTTATCACAGACAATACTTGCAAAAATCTTTCCCAGTTTTCTGCTTCCCTCCTAATTTTAGTTGCATTTAATGTTTGTGCAACGTTTCATTTTAATGTAATCAAAATTATCCATTTTGAAATTCATGATGTTTTCTGTCTCTTATTTGCTCAAAAATTTCTCTGTTCTCCATAAATCTCAGAAATACATTATGACTTGCTCCCCTAATTTGTTTATACTATCTTTTTGATTTTACTTTTTTCAATTTCTAAGCTTCACTTTTATTTATTTTTTAATATTTATTTTTTATTTTTAGTTTGGACACTTATTTCCACTAAATTTTGAGCTCCAAATTTTGTCCCCATCTCTCCCATCCCCCTACCCCACAACACCTTGCATTCTGATTATTCCTTCCCTAAATATGTCTTCCCTTCTATCACACACCTCCCTTCCCTTATTCCAATCTTCTCTCTTCTCTAGTAAGTCAAGATAGATATCTGTACCCCATTACCTGTAATTCTTATTTCCCAGTTGTATACAAAAACAATTCTCAACATTCGTTTCTAATACTTTGAATTCCAATTTCTTTTCCTTGCTTTCTCCCCACCCAACCCCAATGAGAAGGCAAGCAATTCAGCATAGGCTGTATATGTGCAGTTTGGCAATAGACTTCCATAATAATCATGTTGTGCAAGACTATATTTCTCTCCATCCTACCTTGTCCCCCCTTTATTCTATTCTCATTATCTTCTGTTTTTTTCATTCTTTTGGTTTTGTTTTTTGATTTCTTGGTTTCTCATAAAGTCATTAGCCTCCATCTGTTCCATTCTAATTTTTAAAGAACTATTTTCTTCAGTGAGCTTTTGAACCTCCTTTTCCATTTGGCTAATTCTGATTTTTAAAGCATTCTTCTCCTCATTGGCTTTTTGAACCTCTTTTGCCATTTGAGTTAGCCTATTTTTGAAGGTGTGATTTTCTTCAGCATTTTTTGGGGTCTCCTTTAGCCATGTGTTGACCTGCTTTTCATGCTTTTCTTGCATCTCTCTCCTTTTTCTTCCCAATTTTTCCTCCACCTCTCCTACTTGATTTTCAAAATCCTTTTTGAGCTCTTCCATGGCCTGAGTCCATTGAATATTTATTTTGGATGTGTGGGATACAGAAGCATTGACTTCTATATCTCTCCCTAATGGTAAGCGTTGTTCCTCCTCATCTGAAAGGATGAGAAAAGATGTTTGTTCCCAAGAAAGTAACCTTCTATATTCTTATTTTCCCCCTTTTTTTGGGCATTTTTCCCAACCAGTTACTTGACTTTTAGGTCCTTTGTCAAGAGTAGGGTATACTCTGAGAATCTGTAAGATCTCAGTTCCTTCAAGGTGGCACAGTCAAGCGAGTACTTGTCGGGGTTCAGAAAGGGATTTTTGTGCCCAGGATCTTAGTAGTTACCTCTCCACAGCCACCTGGCCTCCAGTTCTGCCAAGTCAGCACTGGGGACTGATTTTCAGATAAGCTCAATGGGCAGGGCTGCCAACCAGTGTGAGACAAAGACCAGCTCCCCCAGGGCCTCCACAAAGAGCCAAGGCAAGAATTAGTTCCTCAGTGTCCCCAGGGTTTTTATGCTCCAACGATGGATCCAGATGATGTACTTGTAGATGTTGTCTCTGTGGCAGCTGCCTAAGGACAGAGTTATGGAAGGCCCTTCTCCCTTCCTGGCCAGCTGAAAAAAACCTGTCACTGACTTTTGGGTCCTGTGGTTTGAGGGATCTGCAAACCCGCTGCTGCTGGAACTGGGGATACTGTGACTAGAGATTCCACCCCCAAGGGCTGTTCCCTGAGCTGTGCACCCCAGGCAAGGCTGTGTTGGGCTCCACTCCAGGTCTGGTGCAACATACATTTCTCATGGGCCTTTCAGGTCTCCCTGGGCTGGAAATCTCTTCCACTCTGTTGTTCTCCACTTCTGCTGCTCCAGAATTTGTTCAGATACCCTCTCCCCAGGTATTTTATGGGCTGTGTGGAGAGAGCCTCCGTATTTGTGTCTTTCTACTCCGCCATCTTGGCTCTGCCCCCCCTTTAATTCTATTCTCTCATTTGACCTCCCTTCACAAAAGTGTTTATTTCTAATTACTCCCTTCTCCCCTTTGTCCTCACTTCTATCATCCCCCTCACCCCACATGTCCCCTTCTTTCCCCCCTACTTTTCTGCAGTGTGAGATACATTTTCATGCCAAATTTAGTATGTTTTTCCCTCCTTAAGCTATATATGAAGAGAGTAAGCTACAATTTTCCCCTCTCACCTCCTCCCTTTTCTCCTGCGTTGAAAAATATTTTTATTGGAGGGGCGGAGCTAAGATGGGGGAGTAGAAGGATGCACGTTTACGAGCTCCGAAACCAAAGCCCATAGAATTAATGTAAAAAGAGACCCCCATAATTTCTGGGTCAATACAAGGTGTGCAGAAACAGAGTGGAAGAGATTTCCGTGCCAGAGAGCCCTGAAGAGCCGCCCCCGGGACCCGTTGTGCTCTGGAAAGTGGACCCCACCCCAACGCTGCCCTGGCCATGGCCCCAGAGAAGCTGACCCGAGCAGGCTTCAGGAACGGAAGCTCCGGCAGCCGGGAAAGTCCCTCCACCTACAGAAACTACAGGTCAGTGAGAAAGAAGGCTGGGCTAGAGGAGGGGAGCGGAGCGTCTCCATGACTCGGGCCCCCTTGGGAGGAAGCAGTGGCGGCAGAGACGGGGGTAGGAAGCCACAGAGGCAGAGGGGTGGGCAGCGGCTGAGGTGGCCCGGGACTCAGGAATCCCCCAGAAGCAGGCAGGATCTTCATTACGGAAGGTTTCTGCATAAAGCCCCTGAGGGAGCTGATGGAGCTGAGCCTGGGAGACGGCCCTGCCCCCACCCCGCTCTATTACTGAAGGCTTCTGCATAAAGCCCCTGAGGGAACTGAGCTTAGGAGGTGGGCCCCCCACCCCGCCCCCACCCGCTCCATTCCTGAAAGTCTCTGCATAAAGCCCCTGAGGGACCTGAGCCTGGAAGGCACCCCTGCACCCACCCCAGCTCCAGAACTAAAGCTTGACACAGAAAGCACATTTGAATCTCAGAGGCCAAGCACTAGCTGGGCGGATCCAGGCGGGGGTGGAAAGGAATCTCAGAAGTCAAGTAACTGGCTGGGAAAATGCCTAGAAAAGGGAAGAAAAATAAGACTATAGAGAGTTTTTTCCAACAAATGCAAATGATCCCGACCTTCGGATCTGATGACGAGGACGTATTCTTGCCATCAGGGAAAGACGTGGAGGGCGAGGCCTCAGTACCCCAGACACCCCAGGGGGGTGGTGGGTGGGCTCAGGCCTAGGAAGAGCTCAAAAAGGATTTTGAAAAGCAAGTTAGACAGGTGGAGGAAAAACTGGGAAGAGAAATGACAGAAATGCAAGAAAAGTATGAAAAACGGGTCAATACCTTGGTAAAGGAGACCCAAAAAAATGCTGAGGAAATTAACACCTTGAAAAATAGGCTCACTCAATTGGCAAAAGAGGTTCAAAAAGCCCATGAGGAGAAGAATGCTTTCAAAAGCAGAATTAGCCAAATGGAAAAAGAGGCTCAAAAGCTCACTGAATTTAATAGTTCTCTCAAAATTAGAATGGAACAGATGGAGTCTAATGACTTTACGAGAAACCAAGAAATCACCAAACAAAGCCAAAAGAATGAAAAAATGGAAGAGTATGTGAAATATCTCATGGGAAAAACAACTGACCTGGAAAATAGATTCAGGAGAGACCATTTAAAAATTATGGGACTACCTGAAACTCATGATCAAAAAAAGAGCCTAGACATCATCTTCCATGAAATTATGAAGGAAAATTGCCCTGACATTCTAGAACCAGAGGGCAAAAAGAGTATTGAAAGAATCCATCAATCACTACCTGAAAGAGATCCAAAAAGAGAAACTCCTAGGAACATTGTGGCCAAATTCCAGAACTCCCAGATCAAGGAAAAAATCTTGCAAGCAGCTAGAAAGAAACAATTCCAGTACTGTGGAAATACAATCAGGATAACTCAAGATCTAGCAGCTTCTACATTAAGGGATCGAAGGGCATGGAATAGGATATTCCAGAAGGCAAAGGAACTAGGACTCAAACAAAGAATCACCTACTCAGCTAAACTGAGTATAACACTGCAAGGGAAAATATGGTCTTTCAATGAAACAGAGGACTTTCAATCATTCTTAATGAAAAGACCAGAGCTGAAAAGAAAATTTGACTTTCAAACACAAGAATGAGAAGAAGCATGAAAAAGGAAACAGCAAAGAGAAGTCTTAAGGGACTTACCAGAAGTGAACTGTTTACATTCATACCGGGAAAGACAATATTTGTAACTCTTAAAACTTTTCAGTATCTGGGTAGTTGGTGGGACCACACATACACATGTACACACATGCACACACATACAGAGATAGAGAGCAGAGGTTGAACTGAATAGGATGGGACCATACCTTAAAAGAAATTAAGGTAAATGGTGAGAGAGAAATGTAGTGGGAGGAAAGAGGGGGAAATGGAAGGGGGTAACTATATGTCATTTAAGAGGCAGGTAGGAGTTTTTTTTAGTGGAGGGAAAGAGAGGAGAGCTGAGAAAAAAAAAAACAAGAAGTTTACCCTCATCACATATGACTAAACGAAGGAGTGAAATGCACACTCATTTTGGTATGAAAACCTATCTTACAGTATAAGAAAGTGGGGGAGAAGGAGATATTGCAAGGGGTGGGGATGATGGAAGGGAAGGCAAAGGGAGGAGGGAGCAATTTGAAGTCAACACTTGGGGAGGGACAGGATCAAAAGACAGAAGAGAAACAATGAGGGGCAGGTTAGGAGGGATGGTAATCCAGTTAGTCTTACACAACACGACTATCAGGGAGGTCATTTGCAAAACTACACAGATATGGCCTATATTGAATTGACTGCCGTCCCAAAGGGAATGGGTGAGGAGGGAGGGATGGGGAGAATTTGGAACTCAAAGTTTTAGGAACAACTGTTTAGTATTGTTGTTGCAACTTGGAAAGAAGACATACAGTTAAGGAGGAATAGAAAGTCATCTGGCCCTACAGGAGAAAAGAGAAGATGGAGACAAGAGAAGGGAGGAATGACAGAAGAGAGGGCAGATTGGAGATAGGGAAAATTAGATTGCCTGGGGTATTGGGGTGGGGGGAGGGGACAAAAGGGGAGAAAATTTGGAACCCAAAAATTTGTGAAAATGAATGTAACAAGTTAAATAAATAAATAAATATAATATTTTTCTTATCTCTTTCATGAGTGATAATTTGCCCCATTCCATTTCTCTGTCCTCTCAATATATTCCTCTCACCCCATAATTTTATTTTTTGTGGATATCATCCCTTATGATTCAACTCAACCTGTGCTCTCTGTCTATGTGTGTGCATGTCTGTGTGTGTGTGTGTATGTATATAATCTTTCCACCTTATCCAAATACTGAGAAAAATCTCCAGTTAAAAATATTATCTTTCCTTGTAGGATTGTCAACCGTTCAACTTTAGAACATCCTTTCTGATATCTCTTTCCTCCTTACCTTTTCATGATTCCCTTGATTCTTCTGTTTGAAAGTCAAATTTTCTCTTCAATTCTAGTCTTTTCATAAAGGATGCTTGAAAGTTATCTTCATTATTGAATGATTATTTTTTTCCCTTGAAGTATTATACTCAGTTTTTCTGGGTAGGTGATTCTTGGTTTTAATCCCAGTTCCTTTGACTTGTTGAATATTCTATTCCAATTCCTTCAATGCCTTAATGTAGAAGCTGCTAGATCCTGTGTTATCCTGATTGCATTTCCATAATACTCGAATTGTTTCTTTCCAGATGCTCACAATATTTTTTCCTTGACCTGGGAACTCTGAAATTTGGCCACAATGTTCCTAGGAGTTTCTCTTTTCAGGTCTCTTTCTGGAGGTGATCAGTGGATCCTTTCAATATTTATTTTGCCCTCTGACTCTAGAATATTCAGGCAGTTCTCCTTGACAATTTCATGAAATTGTCATTTCTATGTTTGTTTGTTTGTTTGTTTGTTTTTTTAATCAGGGCTTTCAGGTGGTACCATAACTTTTAAATTGTATCTCCTGGATATATTTTACAGATCAGTTTGTTTTTTCCACTGAGATATTTCACATTATCTTCTATTTTTTCATTCTTTTCTTTTGCTTTGTAATTTCTTTGTTTATCATATAGTTATTATCTTCTTCCACCATCACTCTCATTTTTAAAGAATTATTTTCTTCAGCGAGCTTTAAACCATTTGGCTGATTCTGCTTTTTAGAGCTTTATTCTCCTCATTGGCTTTTTGGAACTCTTTTCCAATTGAGTTTGCCTATTTTTAACGTTGTTATTTTCTTCAGCACTTTTTTTGGGTCTCCTTTAGCAAGCTGTTTATTCATTTGTCAAGCTCTCCCATGACCTGAGCCTAATGCTTATTCATTTTGGAGGTACTGGATGCAGAAGCATTGACTTCCTCTGACAGTATGCATTGGTCCTTCTAATCTGAAAGGATGGAGGGATATAACTGTTCACCAAGAAAGTAACCTTCTATGGTCTTGTTTTTTTCCCCCCTTTATGGTGCATTTTCCCAGTTAGTTACATGACTTCTGAATCCTTTGTCAACAGGAGGGTCCTAGTGCTCCTCTTCACACCAGGACTATGCTCAGGGCTGAGATTTAAATCAGCTGTTCAATTCCCCCAGGATCTTTAGATGGGGGCAGGGTTGAAGTTCAGATCAGCTGCTCAGTTACACCAAGGGTTTACCTGAGTAGCTCCCACAATTGAAACTGCTACTGCCACATGGCTCTGCCATCTCATTGCTGCTATTGCCACCACTGCCTGGGGCCTGTGCTTAGGGGGGACCCTGCTCCCTTCCCACCCAACTAGGAAAGCCCTCTCAGGGAACTTTGAAGCTTTCTTTGTCACTTGCAGGTTGGGGAATCTGAGACCCTCCCTGCTGGGTATTTTGCCTCGACGTCTGTTCCAGTCCTTTTCCTCTTGGTGCTGCACAGCTAAGGCTGGTCTCTGCTCTGCCCAGTGTCATGTGGGATAGACCTTTCCTTTCGGCCTTCTAGGTTACATTTGGCTGTAAATCTCTTTCACTCTGTTGTTCTGTGGCTTCTGCTGCTCTAGAGTTTGTTGAGAGTAATTTTTTACAGGTATTTTATGAGCTTTGGGGGAAGAGCTATAATATGTGCACCTTTCTACTCTGCCATCTTGGCTCTGCCTCCCATTGCATATTTATTTTGGGAGTTTGGGATGCAGAAGCCTTGCTTTCCCCTGATATTACGTGTTCACCAAGAAAGTGACCTTCTATAACTTTATTTTTCTCCTTTTGGGAGGGGGGAGCATTTTCCCAGCTAATTACTTGATTTTAGAGTCTTTTGTCTCTAAAGAGGAGCATATACCCTGTATATCTGTAAGTTATATTCTCCAAGATAGCACAATCAAGGGAGAGGAGTTTACTCCTCTCCTGACCTGCACACTTGTCTGGGAGCAAGCAAAAACTTTTCTGCCCAGGACCTGCAGTTAGAATTGCCACACCAGAGCAGATTCCATGTCCACTAGATGAGTGCCCCTCCTCACCCCAGGGTCAAGTTTAGGGCTGATATTCAGATCAGTAGCTCAATTCCCCCAAGGGCTTTAGGGGAAGGTCTTCCATGGCCACCACTCAGGGCTAAGATTCAGAACAACTGCCCAATTCCCATGGGCTCTTGGCTGAGGGCTCTAAAAAATGGAAGTTGCCCTGCTGCCCACAGTCTGTTCCCCTGTCCTGGGTGAAGGAGTCCTCGCACTGACCTTTGAAACTACCTGTGGCATTTGTGGGTTGAGCAATCTGGAAACTGCTGCTGCCAGTGGTTTCTTGAAGCCTGTTTCAGGTCCTGTCTCTACCATATCATGCGGCCCACCCTGCACTGTTCTCTGTGTAGGGCTGGGCCATGCTCTGCATTTGTTTATACTATCAATCTTTTTTACCCAGATCATATATCCAGTGGGATTTTATTCTTGTGTATGGTGTCAGGCATTGGTCTATGCCCAGTTTCCACCACACTGTTATCAAGTCTTCTCAGCAATTTTTTTTTTAAGCAGTGAGTTCTTATCCCAGAATCTGGGGTCCTTGGGTACATCAAAGAGTAGATTTGTACATTCATTGACTACTGAGTCTTTAGGATCTAACATATTCCACTGATCTACCCCTCTGCTTCTTAGCCAGTGCCAAGTGGTTTTCATGATTGCTGCTTCACAATACAATCAGAGATCTGGTAGGGGTAGGCCACTTTTCTGAGCATTTCTTTTCATTAGTTCTTTTGATATTTTGGACCTTTTACTCTTTGAATTTTGATACTTTTTCCAGCTCTAGCAAATAATTATCTTATAGTTTGATTGGTATGGCACTGAATAAGTAAATTAATTGAGATAGAATTGTTATTTTTATTATATTGGCATGGCCCTAGTCTTGAACAACTAATGTTTTCCACTTACTTAGATCTGAGTTTATTTCTGTGAAAAGTGTTTTGTCATTGTGTTCATATAGTTGCTGAATTTGTTTTGGCAGGTAGATGCCCAGGTATTTCATAGTGACTATAGCTATAGCTTTAAATGGGATTTCTCTTTCTATCTCTTACTGTTGGGTTTTGTTAGTAACACATAGAAGTACAGATGATTTATATGGGTTTATTTTGTAATCTCCAAATTTTACAAAGTTGTTAATTGTTTCAAGTAGCTTTTTAATTCATTCTCTGGAATTCTCTAGGCATAACATTTGCAAATAGTGATAACTTTGTTTCCTCTTTGTTTATTCTAATTCTTTCAATTTATTTTTCTTCTCTTATTTAATTGCTACAGTTAACATTTCTAGTACCATATAGAATAACAGTAGTGATAATGGACATCTCTTTTTCACCCCTGATCTTATTGGAAATACATCTAGCTTATTCCCATTCCATATAATGCTTGTTGATGATTTTAGGAAGATGCTGCTTATTATTTTATGGAAAGTTCCACTTATTTCTGTGATTTGGACATCTCTTTTTCACCCCTGATCTTATTGGAAATACATCTAGCTTATTCCCATTCCATATAATGCTTGTTGATGATTTTAGGAAGATGCTGCTTATTATTTTATGGAAAGTTCCACTTATTTCTGTGATTTCATTTATATTTCTCTGCATGTATTGAGAAAATCATGTGATTTCTGTTAGTTGTGCTTTTGATATGATCAATAATGCTAATAGTTCTCCTAATATCAAACCAGCCCTGCATCCCTGGTATACATCCTATCAGATCATAATGTATTATTCTCATGACAAGTTGCTGTATTCTTTTTGCTAAAATCTTTCTTAAAATTTTTGGATCTATGTTCGTTAGAGAAATTGGTCTATAATTTTCTTTCACTGTCTTGGTTCTTACTGGTTTAGGTATCAAAACCATATTTGTATCATAAAAAGAATTTGGGAGGACTCCTTCCTAAACACTCTATGCATTATTGTAATTAACTGTTCTTTAAATGTTTGATGCAATTCACTTGGAAATCTATCTGACCCTGAAGATTTTTCCTAGGGATGCCGTTGATGGCTCAGTTTCTTTTTCTGAGATGGGGTTATTTAAGTATTCAACTTCTTCTTCTGTTAATCTGGGCAATTTATATATGTTTTTTAAAAATAATCATTCATCTCATTGAGATTAACGAATTTATGGGCATACAGGTAGGCAAAGTAATTTCTAATTATTATTATAATTTCCTTCTCATTGGAGTTCATCCTTTTTCATTTATGACATTGGTAATTTTGTTTTCTTTCTTTGCATTAATCAAATTGATCTAAGGTTTATCAATTTTGATGGTTTGTTTGATAAAGCAAGCTCTTAGTGTTATTTATTATTTCAATCGCTTTCTTAATTTCAATTTTTTTTAAATCTCTCTTTTAGTTTTCATTATTTCTATTTTGGTATTTACTTGAGAATTTTCAATTTGTTCTTTCTCTAGCTCTTCCAGTTGTATGCCTAATTCATTTCTCCTCTTTCTTTAGTTTATTCAGGTCGGCATTCAAAGTTATAAAATTTCCCTGAACACTGCTTTTGCACTGTCCCATAAGATTTGGTACATCGTCTCATTATTGGCATTCTCTTGAATAAACTTGTTAATTGTTTCTATGATTTTGTGTTTAACCCACTCATTCTTTAAGATGAGATTATTTAGTAGCCTATGTATTTTTGGATTATTTTTACATGGCCTTTTACTACGCAATGTTTTTATTGCATTATAATCTGAGAAGAGTGCATTGATCATATGTGCTTTTCTACACTGAATTATGTGCTTTTCATGCCATAGTCCATGGTCAATTTTTGTATATGTGCCATATACTACTGAGAAAAGTATACTCCTTTCTGTCCACATACAATTTTCTCCAGAGATCTGGTAAATCTACCTTATCTGTAGTTTAATTCATCTCTTTAACTTTGTTCTTGTTTATTTTGAGTTTGTTTTGAATTTAGATTTATCAAATTCAGAGAAAGGGAGGTTGAGGTCCCATACTGGTATAGTTTTGCTGTCTCTTTCTTCCTGTAACTCTTTTAACTTCTCCTTTAAGAATTTGAATGCTATTCCACTTGGAGCATAAATGTTTAGTAATACTATTGTTTCATTGTCTATAATGACTTTTAGCAGGAAATAGTTTCCTTATCTCTTTTGGTGAGATTGCTTTCTGCTTTTGCTTTGTCTGAGATTAGGATTTCTACCATTGCTTTTTTTTTTTTACATAACTTGAAGCACAATACATTCTGTTCCAACCTTTTACCTTTACCTTGTGTGAATACATCCATTTCAAATATGTTTCTTGTAAAGAACATATTGTTGGATTATGGTTTTTAATCTATCCTGCTACTCTCACCATTTTATGGGAGAGTTCACTCCATTTGCATTCACATTTGAGATTACTATCTGTGTCTTTTCCCTTCATCTTCTTTCCCCCATTTATGTTTTTACTTCTCAATGAAGTAAGAGAAGTGGAGGAAAAATTGGGAAGAGAAATGAGAGCAACGCAAGAAAATCATGAAAAATAAGTCAACAACTTGCTAAAGGACACCGCCCCCCAAATGATGAAGAAAATAACACCTTTAAAAATAGACTAACCCAAATGTCAAAAGAGGTTCAAAAATCCAATGAGAAGAATGCCTTAAAAAGCAGAATTGGCCAAATGGAAAAGGAGGTACTTCTAAAAGCTCACTGGAGAAAATGATTTTTTTTTTTTAAATTAGAATGTTGCAGATGGAAACTAATGACTTTATAAGAAATCAAGAAATTATAAAATAAAATCAAAAGAATGAAAAAAATAGAAGATAATGTTAAATATCCCATTAGCAAAGCAAAGAACCTGGAAAATAGATCCAGTAGAGATAGTTTTAAAATTATTGGTTTACCTGAAAACCCTGATCAAAAAAGAGCTTAGACATCATCTTCCAAGAAACTATCTAGTCCCAGAGGGTAAAACAAAAATGGAAAGAATTCAGTGACCACCTCCTGAAAGAGACCCCAAAAGGAAAACTCTTAGGAATATTGTATTAAATTCCATAGTGACCAGGTCAAAAAGAAAATATTACAATCAGCCAAAAAGAAACAAACCATGATTTTGGAACCATAATCAGAATAACACAGGATTTAGCAGTTTCTACACTAAGGGATAGAAGTACTATAATATTATATTCCAGAGGTCAAAGAAGATTGGATTAAAACCAAAAATCACCTACCAAGAAAAATTAATATAATATTTCAGTGAAAAAAATAGAATTTCAATGAAGTAGAGGATTTGAAAGCATTCTTGTTGAAAACACCAGAACTGAATAGAAAATTTGACTATAAAACACAAAAATGAAGGGAACATGAAAAGGTAAATAGAATTACAGTCATAAGGGACTTATTAAAGTTGAACTGTTTAGATTCCTACATGGAAAGATTATAATTATATTGAATTGCTTACTTTCTCAATGAGAGTGATTGGGGAGGGAGGAAGTGAGAGAATATGGAACTCAAAGATTTAATAATGAATAAAAAAATTATTGCATGCAACTGGAAAATAAGATGTTCAGGCAATGGGATATAGAATATATAGTTTGCCTATAGGAAAAAGGAAGAGAAGAGAATTGAAAAAGGAGTGGTAATAGAGAGTATAGACTGGAAGAAGGGGTGGATAGAGTGTATGTTGTCTTGGGGTGGGGTTGGGGAGAAAAAAGAGAAAATTTTGAATTCAAATTCTTGTGGAAATGAATGTTGAAAACTGAAAAATAAATCATATATATGTATATACATACACAATACATACATATGAATAAATAAATGAATACACGCACACATTAGTTTATTTATTTACTTAAAAAGCTTGTAAGCTAAATCATTTGGCCATCTTTCCAGGCACAATTATTTTTTGATTTTCTTCTGCAAGTGATGCTTCTTTTTTCCATTTATTTTCCTTTCATCACCTTTAAAGTTTATTATCTTTCTTTTTTTTCAAAAGTAAGGTTTAAAAGTAATCCTAATTTTATGTCATTCATAGTGTAACCCAACCATATGCCACATTTACTCTCTTAGAACAATGATTCTACACACCTTAGCGGCAAAAGAGCTATACCATATTGGTGTACACTATCAGCTATCACTGTGAAGCTTCTTATTCCAGTTCATTGACACTGTGCAAAAAACAAAATGCCTAGCCATTCAGACCTTCATGCTACTCACCTCTATATATGCTTTCTGTCAATTTTACAGAAAGCTACCAAAGAGAATTTCTTAAAGAGTAGAACTTACCATGTTACATCTTTACTCAATTAAATTCCATTGATTCCCTTTTGACAATAGAATCAGTGATAAGCTCTTCTGTTTGTCTTTTAAAGCTTTTTGCAATCTGGTCTCATCCTAATTTTATAATTTTTTATGCTTACTACTTTTTACATTTTACAATCCAACCAAACTGACCTTCACCTCAGTTTTCTATTGCTGTGCCATTATGTTGGCTGTCTTTACATTCTCCTCCCCTTTCTCCCCTTTCTTTCTCACAATTCCTAGCTTTCTCCAAAATTCTACTCATTGAAATTTCTTTACATAGACTTTCCTTATATCTCTAATGGCTCATGCCCTATCACTTGATAAATATATCTTGTACTTCTGTGGAATAGAGGTTTTTTCTTTAAATAATTTCTCTCTCTCTACATTCCTTGTGGGTGAAAGCTGGTTTGCTTCTGTTTTGAACCCCAGTGCCTAGTCAAGTTTCTAACATATAATAAGTACTTAATAATTTTTAACTAATTTTTTTGATGTCACCAGTTATCATGGATTAAATAATTATCTATATTCAGATGACTATCAAATCTTTTGATCTAGTTTTTTACCCCCACACTTACCCAAGACTCTAGTGCCACAAACTTCTCCTGTCATGAAGTTCACCAACTGTTCAGTTTACAACCGGAGTCAGATGGGTACACTGGCTTCGGCTTAGGACTGGAATGACAAGAAACACTTATTGAACCTCCAGATGCAAACTTAATAATAAGTTGTATTCTAGAATATTTTTAAACATTTTTTTTAAGAATTGAAGACACATTCTAATTATCATTAATAATATTATTGTTAATAAAGTAATATGAGGGGAGATTATATTTTAGACTAATATACAGAACCCCATTGAACAAATCATTTTTGTAAGTGTTCAGATGTTTTACTCATGTTCCATTCTTTGTGACCACATTGTGACCACAAGAAGGAGTTGTTTGTTTTGTGGGTTTTTTTTTGTTTTTGTCTTTTTTTTTCATCAAAGGTACTGGAGTGTTTACCATTTCCTTCTTCATTTCCTTATTTATTTTATGAATAAGGAAACTGCAACAAACTTGGTTAAGTGACTTGTGCAGGGTCATACAGCTAGTGTTTGAGGCTCAAATTTAACCAAAGTCTCCTTGACTCTAGGCCTGGCATTCTATATGTCCCAGAACCAATTATACACACACACACATACACACATGTATATGCATACATGTAAGTATATAAACACATATATGCATATTCATATGTATATGTGTGAGTATATACATGTACACATATACATAGATGTACACACAAATATGTATGTATATACACACAAGTATTCTATAAGAATTCAATAGTTTTAATTAAAAGAATAATATAGTTTTTGTCTTTAGTCAAAGCATGTTTTATAAATTTCATTTCTGGGGACTGAGACAAGATGATAGAGTAAAGGCAGGGACTTGCCTCTTGGCCAAACCCATGAAAATGCCTTTAAAAATGATTCTAAACAAATTCTAGAATAGCAGGAACACCCCCACCCCCAAAATGGATTGAAATAAATGTCCAGACAAAAACAACTTTGAAGGATAGCAGGAAAAGTCTGTTTCACCAGGGTGATAGAGGAGTACAGTCCAGCAGAGTCCAAACTATTGCAGATCAGGACTCAGTAAAGCAGGAGCAATCCTTGGGAGTGACTGAATCAGCAGTGGCAGTAGCAGTGATACTGGCAGCAACTAATTCAGGAGCTCGCAGCCCACAGATGGTAAGGTAGTCAAACAACTGCTTAGAAAGAGACTAGAGAGGTCTTTTCATCAGCACTGAAGCATGACTCTGTTGTTTTACCCATAATTTCATGCAGGTTGCAGTGATGGGTGCCAAATTCAGGCTAGGAAGAGTACTGGCATATCAGAGCTTGCCAAAGCAGCTTTTAGGGGAAATTTTATATCAATAAAGGATTTTGAGTAAAATAAAAAAAAAAAAAACAAGAGACTAGTGAATTGGTCATGCCACTAAAAAACCTATACAATGAACAAATTAAATATCCTTAGGTAAATACTAAATTAAAAATTCTTAAAAGCAAAAGATAGAATAATAAAAGTGAAATTTAGAAGACTATTGAACTGGTAAATAAAACTAAAAATTAGTTTTTATAAAAAAGCCATAAAATAGATAAATCTTTGGTTAATTTTATTTTATAAAAGGAAGAAGAAAACCAAATTGCAATATCCAAATTGAAAAGAGTATATTCACCATCAATGAAGAGAAAATTTAAACTACCTTTAGGAGCTGCTTTGCCCAATTGTATGCAAATAAATCTAACAAGCTTAGTAAAATGGATGAATCATTACAAAAATACAAATTTCCCTGATAAGCAGAAGAGGAAGTAAAATGCTTAAAGAACCCTATTTCTGAAAAAGAAATTGAACAAGCCATCAATGAACTCCCTAAGAAAATCATCAATGATATTCCAAATGATACTACAAATGTTAGCTCTAGCAATAAGAGAAGAAACAGTAGTTGAAGAATTTAAAAGAAGCAAAGAAGAAGCATATCTATACCTTTTGCAGGTGACATGATGATATACTTAGATAATCCTAGAAAACTGAGTAAACAACTACTTGAAATAACAAAAAACTTTAGCAAATTTGCAGGATATAAATAAGCCTTTATATGTATATTGCTAACAAGGTCAAACAACAAGAGATAGAAACTGCATTTAAAATAACTGTAGACATTATAAAATATTTAGGTCGGCCTGCTAAAACAAACCCAGTAACTACATGGGTTTACATAACACCTACATAACACTTTTTGCACAAATAAAGTCAATTCTAAATAATTCTAAAACTATCAGTTACTCATGGTTAGGTCAAGCTAATACAATAAAATTGCAATTCTTCCTAAATAATTTACTTATTATTCATTATGACATGAACCAAACTACCAGAAATTATTTTATAGAGCTAGAAAAATAATAACAATCAGGAGGAGCCAAGATGGCAGAGTAGAAAGATTCACATATGCTACCTCCGAACTCACAGTCCAAAAATTACCTGTAAAGTGGAACTCCCAACAAATTCTGGATCAGTGGAAGCCACACAACAACAGAGTGGAGGAGATTTCTGTTCCAGAGAGCCCTGAAAAACCAACACCAAAGGTCTATCACGCACTGGACCCAGAGCAGAGCCCAGCCCTGCCTTGGCCACATGACACCATGAGGACCAGATCCAAGCAGGCTTCAGGGAGGGAATCTCCACTGGCCGTGAAGGTTCCCTCAACCCACAGGCACTACAGGTCAGTGAGAGAGCCTTCTGGGCTGGCCAAGAGGGGAGTGGGGTGTCTCCATAACTCAGGTCCCCTAGGGAGGCAGCAGCAGAAGGCAGTAGAGGACAGGGGCTCCCAAAGCAGATAGGAGCTGGGATCCATTGTTAAAGGTCTCCACATAAACCCCCTGAGGGAACTGAGTCCTGTGAGGTGGCCCTGCCCCCAGCTGAGCACCTGACCTTAATCTCACACTGAATAGCAGCCCACCCCCCGCTGAAAGCCCTGAGGCTGGGAAGCAGGATTTGAATCTTAGACCCCAAGCACTAGGTGGATCTGGAGGTGAGGCAGGGGTGGAGAGGAATCTCAGAAGTCAAGTAACTGGCTGGAAAAATGCCCAGAAAATGGAAAAAATATAAGACTGTAGAAGGTTACTTTCTTGGTGAACAGATATTTCCTCCTTTGCTTTTTGATGAGGAAGAACAATGCTTACCATCAGGTAAAGACATAGAAGTCAAGTCCTCTGTATCCGAAACATCCAAAATAGATAGTCAATGGGCTCAGGCCATGGAAGAGCTCAAAAAGGATTTTGAAAATCAAATTATACAGATGGAGGAAAACCTGGGAAGAGAAATGAGAGAGATGCAAGAAAAGCATGAACAGTGAGTCAACAGCTGACTAAAGGAAACACAAAAAAATTCTGAAGAAAATAACACCTTGAAAAATCAGCTAGCTCAATTGGCAAAAGAGGTTCAAAAAGCCAATGAGGAGAAGAATGCTTTCAAAAGCAGAATTAGCACACTGTAAAAGGAGGTTCAAAAGGTCACTGAAGAAAATAGTTTTGTAAAAATTAGAATGGAACAGATGGAGGCTAATGATTTTATGAGAAACCAAGAAATCACAAAACAAAACCAAAGGAATGAAAAAAATGGAAGATAATGTGAAATATCTCATTGGAAAAATAATAACAATCAAGAACAATAATATGAGGAAACAAAAGGAATATCAAAGGAATTAATGAAAAGGAAAGCTGGGGAAGGTGGCCTAGTCATACCAGATCTGAAATTGTATTATAAAGCAGCAATCATTCAAAGTACTTGGTATTAGTGTAATGGTAATTTAAGGTTAATGCTGGGTTGGGGGAAGAGTTAAACATCTTCTCCACCCATCAATAGGTCTTAATCCCGTTGATTAATTTCTTTTGAGGCATTGGGTCACAGGTTCCTGCCCTTGAGCTCTGAAAAAATGTATAAATACTCTGAAATGAGGTTTGCTTTTGGGGCTTACTTATTGGAAGTGTTTACTTGGCCAGATGAGACTCTGGGTAGTCACTAAAATGCCCCCTGGCTTTGAAAACCCAGAGGTTGGTACTTCTCTTTCTGGTAACTATGTGTTTATATAATAGTCAGGCAGTTGGATATGTCTATTGATCTGTGATGCATGGATTGCTTATGGAAGCCCTGTCTGTTGATCTTTATTTCTCTGTACTTTCTCTGAAGTTCAAGTTGCTAACTTTTGCTCCTGAACTAAGTGAATGATAAACATGTATGATTAAAATAGATTGCTGACCACGCAGAAGTTGTTTTCCTTTGCAAAAAGCAGATCTAAGAATCTGTAAAGTAAGGCCTCCTCTGTATTTCGGGTTCCTTGCTGTTACCACGGGCTAATAAATAGAGAGATAGATGAAGGGAATAAGCTAGGTATGCAAGACACAGTAATCAGTGACTATAGTTATCTACTGTTTGATAAACCCAAGGACTCTAGCTTCAGGGGTAAAAACTCACTGTTGGCAAAAACTGCTGGTAAAACTGGAAAATAATATGTCAGAAACTAGGCATAGACCAACATCTTACAACATATACCAAAATAAAGTCAAAATGGGGCCATGATTTAGATATAAAGGCTGATATTATAAGAAAACTGTGAGTAAAAGGAATATTTTACATATCAAATTTATGGAAAATGGAAGAATTTATGACTAAACAAGAGACAGAGAATATCATGAAATACAAAATGGATAATTTTGATTGTATTTTACTATAAAGTTTTCTCACAAACAAAGCCAATATAAACAGGATTAGATAAGAAGCAGAAAACTAGGAAACAATTTTTAGAACCAGTGTCTCTGATAAAAGTCTCATTTCTAAAATATGTGGAGAACTGAGTCAAATTTATAAGAATATGTCTTTCCCCAAATGATAAGTGATCAAAGGTTATGAACAAGCTGTTTTCAGAGGAAGCAATTAAATTTATCTATAGTCATATCAAAAAAAAAAAGTTCTCTAAATCAGTATTGATTAGAGAAATGCAAATCAAAACAACTCTGAGATACCACCTCACACCTGTCAAATTGACCAACATGACAAAACAGGAAAATGATAAACACTGGAGAACATGTGGGATAATTGGAACATTAATGGATATTTGGTGGAGCTGGGGTCGTATTCAACCGTTCAGGAGAGCAATTTAGAACTATGCCCCAAAGGCTATAGAAATATGTACATCCTTTGACCCAGCAATATTCCTTCTGAGTCTGTATCCCAAAGAGATAATACAAATTCAAAAAGGATCCACATGTGCATAAATACTTAAAGCAAGTGCTTTTGTAGTAGTAAGGAATTGGATATTGAAGGGATGCCCCTCAGTTGTGGATTCACTGAATAATGTGTAGTATATGAATGTAAAAGAATACTATTCTTCCATAAGAAATGACAAGCAGGTAAACTGTTTAAAAACCTGGAACAACTTAGGTGAACTGATTCTGAGGGAAGTGAGCACAACCAGCAGAACATCATACACAATAAGTCACATTGTGCAATGACTAATACTGATAGACTTCCCTCTTAGCAATACAAGGCCCTAAGCTGACAACAAAAGTCTCAGGATGGAAAATGATGTCCACATGTGGAAAAAGAACTATGGCATCTGAATGTAGATTATAACATATTATTCGCTCTCTTTTTTGTTGTTACTCTTTTCATGGTTTCTCCCATTGGTTTCAATTCTTTTTATAAGATGACTAATGTGAAAATAAACTTAATATGAATGTATATGTAGACACTATATCAAATCACACCGTGCCTTGGAGTGGTGTGAGGGGAGTAGATGAGGAAAGAATTTGGATATCAAAATCCTATATAAATGAATGTTGAAAAATAAAAATAAATAATAAAATATTGTTTCACATGCAACTGAGGGAAAATGGAATACCAAATAAATATTGGGGAATAGAAATTTACTGTTTCATTTAGAATCCTTATTTTGCCTTTTACTTTAGTGTTGAAATAATCTCTCTGTTTCATTTAATTATAGAATTTTTTAAAATATTAAAAATAAATTATTTCCTGGATACCAATGAGAAGGATGATTACTCATCAATCATTCATTTTATTTGGAAACCTTTCCCAATCTCACAATTCTAGTGACTTCCCTCTTATTTTCTATTTATCTTTTATATAGTTTGCTTGTATGT
Source organism: Bettongia penicillata ogilbyi (assembly GCA_023548195.1). Lineage (NCBI taxonomy): Eukaryota > Metazoa > Chordata > Mammalia > Diprotodontia > Potoroidae > Bettongia > Bettongia penicillata. Next base: position 337,031 of record JAJHZJ010001042.1, read on the forward strand.
ACTTTCTTGTTTGTTACCTCTCCCATTATATTATGAATATTTTAAGAACAGGAACTATCTTTTATCTCTTTCTTCTGTCCTCAATGCCTAGAACACCACCTGATTAATAAATATTTGCTGACTGACTGAATGACACTCACTAATAACTGATAACCCCTTTTCCAAGCTATGTCTTCTTAATGCTGACATACTTAATGCTTCTTCTTGTTCTCAACCCTTCTTTAATAATATATTATGGCCTACTTCGCTCCTTACATGTCTTTCTCAATTGCCATTTGATTAGCCTACACCTAAAGTTCTTAAATGAGTACTATTCCATGATTCATATCTATATAGCATCACCAGAAGAATATTGACGCTAAGATAATAGATCCCTATTTCGAAGAGAGACTCATGGACATTAAAAGCATCACAGTTTCCTTAAGAAAATCTAGCCTATTTTTCTTCTCTTGGTTAATTCTGAATCTAACTGATTATCTCTTTGTTGTGTCTGCTCAAGAAATGTATATAGATGAACTACAGGCAGTTCTGCTTTAAAGTGATTTTTACTCATGTGAATTAGCCTGTGGACTTGGGGAGGGAGAGGGAGAGGGACAGTAAGAGAGGAACAGTACTCTTTGAGGAAGCAGGCTGGTACATGTTTCAAGGACACAGATTTGGCCAGAGACAGAGAAGGGAGATCAAGAAGAGGAATATACATGCATAATGAAAATTTGCATGAAGCAAAAACTGTCTCTATGTCTGTGAGTTATCTATTCCACCGAATATCATAGTTGATAAAATAATTATTCCTCAACCATTAAATTGTTTCCTTATATGCATAGGTTGGCTGGACTCTTTTGAATTATTATGGATTTCATGTAGAAGGCCCCTTAGTGTACTAGGGCTTGGTGCAATCAGCACAATGCCAAACTCAAAAAGGAACATCTGGAAAATGTCATCATTTTGCAGAGAATGCTACATCAACTTGGATTCTGCACTAGAGACCCTCTATGAAATTTCATTGACATATGCCAGACTCAACAGAATGACACATTAATTAAAAGAAGGGGACATTTAATTCAAAAGAATAGCAAGGTAAATAACAAGGTGGGGGAGATTCTCTCATTCATGAATAGGCATAAAGAACTCCACATTCTCAGAATAACAGTGGAAGAGGAAACTTTCTTCAAAAGATGACTGCTTTTGAGATTTTGGCCCAAATGGTGTATCTCTTTGATTTGGGTCTCAGCAACCTCAGTCCCTCACTGCTGAAGTTACTATTTGTTGCTGTTCAGAGCTGCTGCTGTGTGTTGCTGAAAAAAACTTTCTACTGAGTTACTACTGCCATCTGCTGGAAATTTTTCTTATTCTATTGTTCCTTTGGGATGCAACTGTGACCAAAGCATAGGTAGGACTAATTAGGACATTTTCTTCTCTTTTGTTAGTCAGACCTAGCATTCATGATTAGCCAGCACATGCATGGCTTTGTCAAGGTCAGTCTTTATACAATCCTCCCGAGCTTGAAATCCCTCAGGCACACTTAATATTCAAATTAGGTTAAGTAAATTCCATTCAACTCTTATTATGCCCTGTAACAGCTAATTCTAAGGACTAGAAACTACTCTAGGACTTCTTTGTTTCCTTTTTAAACTAGAAGGATGTAATGGTGATAGTTACCGTTGTCTTACATTCCTGTCTTAGTTTATCTCTGCCAACTCTTATTTTCTCTCATCATTAAAACATGTACCACTCTTGAAAATAATACCTATTGCATTGTTGCAACTTGTAGGTACATATCAGCATAGTCAGAGGGAATGATTAGAAATATCTGACTCATATCAAGGTTCACAGTACATAACATTCCACGTTAGAGTTGATTACTGTAGTTTTGACCATACATAATCAGCAAAACTACGTACGTGTACTACCTGTAAAAAAATTATGTATGATACAAAGTTACTGCAGATGCATAGGTTATATGGAATACATGATACAGAGTACATAGTATTCAATGTATGGGTTATAATAGAAAACACAAATATTATATATAAAACAGTTCCTTGTGTGAAATTTGCATCAGGAGCACAGATACATAAGTAGTTCATAATGCATAATGAACAGTGTCTATGGTAAAAACCCTGCCTCCACCTTTCACTCTATTAAATTATCATCTGTGCATTCTAAGGCTGAGGCAAATGGCAAAGCTTGATAGACGTCTAAATTTTTTAAAAACACCTGATCATAAAAATGCAAGCATTCTCTCCCTTTGGCATCTGACTGGTAAAGTATCATGGGCAATAACAAAAAGTTAGCACTTATGTATCACTTAAAAAATGTTGTTTCGATTTATCCCTACACTCTTTGTGAGTGTTAGATCATATAATTTCCCTCATTTTACAGAAGAGAAAATTGAAGAAGACAAAGGTTACTATGGGTCAAACAAGTAGTCAGTGTTTGAGGTCAAATTTGAAATTAGACTTTGCTGACTCCAGTTCCACTACTCTAACTACTCTACCTTCCTACTGTAGAGGAATGGAAGGAGTTTCCTTTCTGATTATTCTTTCTCTGCTGTGAACATGCATTTTTTCCCTGAGAGCTAAATAAACCTCCTCTTGGTAGCTGCTAAATGGACTACAATTGTCTCACTTAGTTGCAGCATCAAATATGACCTACTAGGTGGCTTGAGCTCAGTCTAACCTATTAAATCATAACTATTTCACTGAACTTCAAGTTCTAATTTCATATCGGGGTTTGTGTATGTATTGATAAGTAATTTTCACATATTTTTGACAATTCTAAATGAAAAATAATGCTGAAAAATTATCAGAAAAGTCATTGCTTCAAAATCCAATAAATATTATTAAATTGTTAGAAATAATGTAGAATCATATATTTACAGTTCAGAGTGAACTCATAAGTACAATAAAATCAGGTCCTTCCATTTTAGAAATGAGGAAACTGATAAACAGGGAGGAAAATTGATTTACCTAAGGTCGGAAGGTAGTAAGTGTTAGGGATTTAATTCTACAGTAGATCTTTGATGACAGATCCAGAGTCTTATCCACTGTAATACTCCTTTAATTCAACAAATATTTGTTAAGTTTCTAATATGTCCAAAGCATTGTGGTAGGACCTGGGGATACAAAGACAAAAATGAAATGGTCCTTGCCCTTATGGACTTTACATTCAACTCTGTAGATAAATATTTACAGAGATAGGTCAATACAATGAGAAACAAAGTAATTTCAAAAGGAAAAGAAAGGCAACTAAGAATCTCTGGAAAGGTCTCATGGAGGTGGTATCACCTATGTTATAGTTTGAAGGAAGTTTTGGATTCTAAGTGTTGAGGATGGTTTTTATTATGGATATGAGAGACAATCCATGCAAAGGTACAGGACAGGGGATGGTATGCCATGACCAGGGAATAGTAAGCAAATTCCTTTTCCATAATAAATAGTGCATGAAGAGAATAAAATAATACTAAAAATCATTGCTTGAAGCCACATTGTTCAGGAAATTAAATACTAGGTCGAATAATCTGTACATTTTTCTAGAGAAAATAGTGAACTACTGAAGATTTTGGAAGAAATATATATATATATATATAAGTATATTGTGTATTTGTATAGGTATTGTGTATGTGGGTGTGTACATGCATGTGAATATGCATATATATGTATAAGTTTATGTATATTATATATGTATATATATATATCTGAATGCACATTCTATGCATGTATTGGAAGATGGAGTCAAAAGGAGAAGACTAGAGACAGGAAATCCATTGTGATACTCCAAAGTAAAGGTACTAAGTGTTTGAACTAGAGAAGTAGATAGATGGAGAAATAAAGATAAAAGTAAGGAAATATCTCTCTCTCCTACTTTTAAAGTGCATCTATATTATTAATATCTGTATAATTTGTTATATATGCATATATACATGTGTACACATAGATGAGATAGAGATGATAGAAAGATATAGGTTCTAGAGGAAATAAGAAAATGATTAGGGATGAGATGGAGCACATAATACTCTTGGGACACAGAATGACCACATTTTCTTGATACACTGAAACAATGAATAAAAGAAAAAATGATGAAGAGGCCCTTTGTTGAAGAGAAGAGAAGAGAGTAGGAGAAGGGAAGGGAAAAGGAGAGGTGAGGAAAGGTGAAACAATTTACCACAAATGATTACTATTTTCCCATATCATTTCATGTAATGGAAATTTAAATGGAAAGATCTTTCTCATTCATTAGTTGGCCCATGTAAAGCCTAAGACACATGTGGTGGGAGGAGCTTGCGGAACAGGTGGAACAGGAAGGTGGAGCAGAACTTGGAGGAAGTGAGTGAGTGTGGTAGGGACAGAGGGGAGAGGAGGCATGCATGCATGCAGGCAGGACTAGGCTCAGGCTTGTGAGTGTTTGTTTGTGAGAAAGTCCTGAGGGGTGGGGGAGGTTTAGGAAAAGTTTCCCTCCCTGTGATGATCATGTTTATTAACTTCTAGGTCACCCCTGACAGATTTTGCTTTCTGGTTTTGGAATTTGACTTTCTGGTGTCTAAACAAATGTGTTTTTTTCTTCCTTGTATATAGAGTCTTTCATATTTTGTGATTGAGAACTATGCTGGCATATTGATAGTCACCACTAGTGTTGTGAATATTGCTTTGGTGAAACAGTTGAAGACAAAGCCTAAGAAGTTTTGATTGTCCCATACACATATGAAAGGTCAGGAAAGCAATCAGACAGAAGAAAGACCTAGACCTTTCTTCCCAGGCTTAACAGTATCTCATCCCTCCCTCTTTTTTCCCCTATACATACTACAATATAAGAGCAAGAATTATGGAATTGACAAACCTTATGCATTATAGGATTGGAGAACTTTTGACAATATGCCAATATCAAAAGATGCTAACTGGAAGTTTGCAGTAGAAAATAAAGCATTTCTTACCCTTAGAGACCCCAGGCAGAGATGTAGCCTATGGTGAACAGGAAACAGAAATGAAAAGTCTTAGATCTAATAACACTAATTACTAGAACAGCTCTAGTTTTATATCCCAAAACTTTGACTTGAGGCAAGTAATCTTCAGAAAAAGAAGCATCTATTCTACACTAAGATGTAGTAATAGATAAATCTTCCTTCATGGATAAAAAACAAGCACCTATCATTTTTCCCCTTCTTAGTTCACTGACTGAGTGTAGTAGGGTTTTTGCTTTTCTAAAAGTGCTGTATCTTAAAAAAAAAATACTGGCCTTTAAGCCAAAAGACAACTGCAAGAGATTTTCTTCCTCCTATGAGGGAGAAAAATGCTGAAGTGGAGAACCCCAGCTGATGCTAGAACCTGAAAAGAGAGAAAAGGTCAGCTTTGCATTTAAAGATGTAGTGTCTGACAAGAATAGAAGTGATCAGAAGACCAACAGAGCATTGTTGAACAGCAACGATGTAAGAACAGCTGGGTAAAATGTACAAAAGAGACTACAGATATTATACATCCAACAAGATCAGTTTGAGGCAGGCCCATGAGATAATACTACCTGAAGAAATTTGTTTACTCCCTTCCCCAGTCACCCATTTTCTCTATTTCCACTACTTAAACTTCCGAATTCCCTGGTTTATTAATTTGTTGTATATTCTTGTGAGAGAGTAGAGCTTCAGGTTCTGAGCTCAGAGAAACAGGAAGTGAAATTCTTTGCAAAGAGTGGTGGGGATGAGGGGCACAGTAGGTTTGAGAAGACTGGAAATAGGCATTGAAAAGAATACAAAGAATTTCATACAACAGTAAAGACCCAATAGATATTAGATAGCATAAATTTGTAAGTGATCTAATTAACACAGTTACACAAGTTCCTTCAGTTGGGATCAATAATATATGAGTATAAATGAAAAAGGTAGATAGTGAGAGGGACCTAGGGTTTAGGTGTGGCAAGGAAAATAGTGATAAAACAAGTGGGGAAGGTACTCAAAGATAGCTGATAGTTTACTCCTCAACCTCTCCCTACCTGTTACACTTTTATTCTGCAAAGTGCCTACATGAAGTCAATTTATTTTGCCTCTTCTGGGGCTGAAGATGAGGATCAGACTGATCCACTTCTGTGGAAAAATTGTTCAGAAGCCCTCACAATATCAACAAGGAACCCAAACCTGCCCAATAGTAACTAAGACTAAGAATGATAGTGGTAAAGAGGCTAGGTTTGGGTTTGATTCAGTAGAAGCATTAAATATTTAAGTTTTGAAAAGGAAGTTGTTTTTTTTTCCCCTTATATAGTTTTCTTCTGGTCTCTGTTTTTTTAGATTTAGCTATAATTGCTTTAGGTTGCACAGTTACTTGTCATAGTGGATAAATAGGTGTTGGATTTAGAGTCAGAAAGACTTGACTTAAAATCCTGCCTTAGACATTTTTCCTGAGTTTTAGCCTTGCTTAGATTAAATTTCATCATCAATAATATAAGGATAATAATATCATCTATATTATTGTGAGACTCAAACATGAAAGTGCAACCTTAAAGCACTACGTTAGTAGTAGTTGTAGTAACTGTAATACATTTGGTGACCATTGCTTTCCTTTTAAGATTATACATGGGAGAGATAGATGGAAAATAAGTGTTATAGCATCTTGTTAATCACATGATGCCTTTTTGTTCTCCATTTGTTCCTATCACCTTCTTTGTACTCAATGAGATATAATTTATTTTTAGAGCATTAGCTCTTTAAGCTTACTTTTTTGCTTACTTTGACCTGATTTCCTTCCCTATATTTCATTTGTTAGTTTATTATTATAGTTAGTTATTATTATACTAAAGATAAAGGCAACAGAGAGGAAAAAATCCTGTCATCTTTTCATTTTCCATCTTCTTGTGAAATATGACTTGAATTCTTGGGGGGATGAAAGAATGAAGCATTTCCAATATCAATAACTATATCTAGGACAGAGCTAGTGTAAAAATATTTATTTTGTCTCACAGTTCCTTTATTCATGATCCCTAATCCTAGCTGAGAGGTAGCCCATGGGATAATACAAAGTAGAAAAGATGAAAATGTGACAATAACAGATGGCTGTAGGATTTTAGTAAAACTCCTAATAAATCAGATAGCCATAATTAGAAGCACTGATATAAGGAGTGTACATTTTATTTAGAATTTCAATTAGAAAAGTTGTTAGGAAGAAGAGTTTTTTTTAATCATCTTTCTCTTTCAAGCTTGCTAACTTAAATGAATTACTTCTTAAGTTGAGAACCTTAAAAATTTGGTATGGAAAACAATGAAATTCATAATGTTTGTTTAATTTCCATAAAAAATTATCCACCAAGCATTCCATTGTAAACCCTGGAAATACATAACTAACAAAAATTTTTCTTGATATCCACAATTCCATTTTCTATTCATTGTTGGGAAGGGTATTTTATTTACTTTGATTCTCAAAGGAACTGAAACATAAATGTTTATGAGTTTCTATAATACAGTTTCCAGTGAATTTTCCATCATGTTTCTCTCATGCAATATGAGATATACATATATATATATATATACATATACACACACATATATATATGCATGAGTATACATGCATACATACATGCAAAGACACATGTGTACACAGACATTTATATATCTATATTCAAAATTTAGTCCGTCCCTTCAACCTAATAGTTCTTATAATACACACATATATATGTGTGCATACACATACAATTATGATGTTACACTTTGTCATGTCATATCATGTTTAATATATCATATACATAGCGTTAAATTGAAGAGATAGGCAAAAATTTGGGTATTTTTCCTTCACTGAAGTATATGTGAATCCTAAACTTAAGAGTCAGAACTGAGAATTAGTCTCTGCCCTGATCTTCACACAATGTATAGGGATTGAATCCTGGAAGTTCTCACTATATAGTCAGTAATTATACTACAAGGCTGTGTGCCATTTACTGCAGGTGTGAACAGAAACTGCTAATTACACCATAATTTTAGGCTATTGAAGTTATGTTTTAGCAACTGTAAAAAGAAGTTCATTAGTATTTACATTTCAAATATATTGCAAGAATTTAAAACATATGCTAAATATTCTGTATGCTCCAGTCACTCAACAAGAAATGGAGAATTGCCACTTTAAGTACAGCTCTGGGGCTAAGTGGCATTTCAGATGTGCCTGGGAAAATCCTGCTGTTCAGATGAGCAAATCAAATGATTTTCATAAGAATTTTCTCCCAAGGCATTAGATAATGTTAGTGAAGATATAACAAAAATTAGACAAAATAAAGAAAAATTATAAGGTAAAAATTAAAAGATAAAGATAAAAATGAAAGATAAAGAATAAAGAAAACCAATCCTCAATTTTTTTTTTAGATATTGAACTCTATCTTGAACTTTGAAAAAAAGGTTGATAACTGTGTTTATCTCCAGGAAAACCAATGATTTTTCCAGTATATCTTGATGTTAGATGCTTCCCTTTTCACACTATTTCCATTGATTGGAGTGTAGGATGTGTTCAGGGAGAAACAATATCTTTTGTGTGATGGCTGCCGAGCCCTTTTCAGGGCTCTTTGCACCTTTGTTGTCCACCTGTTCCTCCTAACTCTCACTTGTGGTTCCAAGAAGCTGCAGCATGCACAGTGGCCACACCTTAGTTAACTGTTTCAGCAGATGGGCCAAACCAAGATGAGGGTAAACGAGAGTTCTCAAACCCATTGGTGAGTTAGGGGGGGGTGTTTACCCCAACCATGTGAAGACTTCATCTGGTGCAATGGGCATATGAGAACAATTTGTTCCAACAGCCATGAAGGCAGATGAAGCAGGTGATGTGGAGGGATTAAAGTTTGGTTAGACACTGAGGACACCAAGGTCATTCACTGCATCCTGAGCCTTCGCCAGTCATCTTGACTCTGTCCTGCCACTGGAGGATGATGACTCAGGAGGAGAGAGTGAGGCTAATGACTTCATGCAACTCTGCCTAACTTGAATCCAATTTATGCACGAATCAAAAGACATCACCCATGTCATTTCGCTATTATGCCTCAAGTCCTGTGGTGACAGGCAAGTGATGAAGCAGCAGGTGTGGATACACAGGGAGCTGTTGTCACAACTCTGCACACAGGCAGCCCAAGGCATAGGGTCGTTTCTCACTGGAAGCAGCAGTGGGATTTGGCAAACCCCAGGTGTCTGAGCAGCCTTTTAAGGATTGCACTGCTCACCTCCTGGTGTAAGGAAGGAGGCTAGAAAAGGTGGCCTAAACAGTGTTTGCTTACCCAACCCTGGCCTGATTACTGCAGCAGGTGGAGAATCCCACTATGCAGTCAAAACACATACAAAATAAAATGTATGAAAACATCTGCAAAGATGATTCCATTCATCATCAGCATGTGGAATATGGGCACACTAATAAACAACACAAAATCCAGTAGACCTGTAAGAAGAACTGCTCTTATTGTAAGAGAACTCAACAGGTATCACATCCAAATAGCAGCCCTGAGTGAAACACGGTTGGCAAATGAAGGCCAGCTTACTGAAGTTGGAACTGGATACACCATTTTCTGGAGTGAGTACAGTGAAGGGGAGTGCCATGAACCTGGCATAGGTTTTGCAATTAAAACTAATCTAATCAGCAAGCTAGTATGCCTGCCAAAAGGAGTGAATGATAGGCTTATGAGAATGAGATTTCCAATCACAGGAAAATGCCATGCCACCATCATCAGTGCCTATCCTCCCACCGTGACAAACCCTGATGAAGTCAAAGAAAAATTTTATGAAGAATTAGAGACCCTTATCGTCAACGTGACAAAAGAGGACAAGCTTATAATACTGGGTGACTTTAGTGCTAGAATAAGCTCAGACTACCAGACTTGGCAGGGAGTCTGAGGGAGGAATGGAGATGGAAACAGCAACAGCAATGGTCATTTACTTCTGAAGACTTATGCATCACATGACCTCATCACCAACACTGTCTTCCACTTATAAATAATAAAATTTCGTTGATGCACCCTCGCAGCAAACACTAATAGACTATGTGATTGCAAGGAGAAGAGACAGACAAAATGTGAAAGTGACAAAAGCAATGTGTGGTGCAGAGTGCTGGACTGATCATAGACTTATCCTTTCCAAGCTAAATATTCACATTCACAAAAAGAGCTGCCCCTAAGAAAAAATGACAACCAGAAGAATTAATGTCAGCAATTTAGAGCTCTCTTCTGAGCATGAATAGTTTGCTACTGACTTGGAGAGAAAGTTGAGCCAACATACAGTTGGCAACAGTGGAGCAGAAAAGGAGTGGGCAGCTCTCAGAGATTTGGTGTGCAGCACTGCATTTGCTCATCTGGGTCAGAACAATCACAAACACCAAGACTTGTACGATGAAAATTATGGGGAAATTCAGAAGCTGTTAAATGAAGAACATGAACTCCACAGGATTTACCAATAGGATAGCTCCTCCACCTCTAAGAAGGCAGCATTTAATCCCATCAAAAACAAAGTACAAGAAAAGCTTAGAGAAATGCAGATCCCTGGCTCAGTAAGAAGGCAGATGAAATTCAGTTTTATGCTGATAGTAACAACCCAAAGAGTTGTTATGATTCCTTGAAAGCTATTTCTGGACTAAAAACTTATGATGCATCACAACTACTCAGTGCTGATGGAGCTACACTGATTAATGATAAGGACATGATCCTAGAGAGATGGGTGAACACTTCCATAGTGCTCTCGACAGACCATCATCAATCAGCACTGAGGCCATTGACTGTTTACCTCAGATTGAAGTCAATCCCTCCTTAGCTGAATTTCCAACTAAAGAAGAGGTTTTGAGGGCCATTAGACTTTTCATGTGGCAAAGCACCTGAGACTGATTCTATTCCACCTGAAACTTACAAAGTAGGGGGACCATGGCTCATACAAGAGTTGATTGAAATTTTCCAGGTTATATGGCAAGAGGAGGTTATCCCCCAGGAGTTCAAGCATGCCTCCATTGTTCATCTCTATAAAGGTAAAGGGAATTGATTGTCCTGTGACAATCACAAGGGGATCTCTCTCTTAGTCACTGTTGTCAAAATTCTTTCTAGAGTGCTCCTTAATAGGCTGATCCTTCACCTAGAAGATGGGCATATACCTGAGAGCCAGTGTGGTTTTAGAAAGGGCCGAGGAACAGTCAATATGGTGTTTGCTGCCTGACAACTCCAGGAGAAATGCCAGGAGCAGAACAGAGGTCTTTACACATCGTTTGTGGATCTGACCAAGGCCTTTGACACTGTTAGTCATGAGGGCTTATGGAAAATTATGTCAAAATTTGGTAGTCTGGAGAAATTCATCAATATTGTACATCAATTTCATGATGGCATGTTTGCCCAGGTTCTGGATAATGGCCAGAGCTCTTGTGCCTTCCCAGTCACCAATGAATTGAAACAGGGGTGTCTACTTCCTCCCATGCCTTTTTTAGCATGAAGTTTTCAGCCATGTTGACAAATGCTTTCAATGAAACTGAACACAGTATCAAGGTCAGCTACCATATGGATAGTATGTTCTTCAGTTTGAAAAGGTTACAAGCCAAGACTAAAGTAGAGGGAGTGTTGGTGAATGATTTTGTTGTTTTCAGATGATTGTGCACTCAATGCAGCCTCTGAAGCTGAGATACAAGAAAGTATGGATCAATTCTTTTCTGCCTGTGTTAATTTTGACCAAATAATTAACACCAAAAAAAATAGGTGCTCCATCAGCCACCATCACACCATCCATATGTAGAACCATCAATTACAACAAATGGAGAAGTTTTGAATGCTGTGGATAAGTTCATTTACCTTGGTAGAGCACTTTCCAGGGATGTATACATTGACAATGAGGTTTATGCACGCATTGCCAGAGTGAGTTCAGTGTTTGGGAGGTTCCACAGAAAGGTTTGGGAGAGAAGAGGTATTAGACTGACTACCAAACTGAAGGTCTACAGAGCCATTGTGCTGACCTCATTGTTCTGTGCTTATGAAACATGGAAAATCTACCAGCGCCATGCCCAGAAATTGAATTGCTTCCATTTGAACTGTCTTAGAAAGATTCTGAGGATCACCTGGCAGGATAAGGTACCAGACACTGAAGTCCTTGCTCAAGCTGAACTTCGAAGTATTCAAACTATGCTTCAAAGAGTGCAAATCTGAAGGGCTTGCCACATGGTTCAAATGCAAAATGTGTGCTTGCCAAAAAGACTATTTTAAGGTGAACTTGCATGGGGCAGGCGATCACATGGTGACCAGAAGAAATGATACAAGGACCCTCTCAAGGTCTCTCTCAAGAACTTTGGATTTGATTGTGCAACATGGGAGACACTGGCACAAGACTGCTCAGCATGGCATGCCCACATAAGAAAAGGTGCTGTGGTCTTTGAGCAAAGCAGAACTGAGACAGCATAAAGTAAATGCAGGATGTGCAAATTTGGAATATCCACCCCAAATATTCAAGTGGACCATCTGTGCCCAACCTGTGGTAGTGCATTCTGAGCTTGTATTGGTTTGATCAGCCATAGTTGACTACACTGAAATTTTACTTTACAATGGTGATGTCATTTTGGTCTTCTTCGAAGATGACCAACAACAGTCAACCATTTCCATAGGTGCACTGGCATAATTAAAGTAATGAACACAGAAAATCATGACATCAATAATATTAAATTTTCTTCTTGTTTCATTGGAAACATGCTACTTGTGGTTAGAGATAATGAAATTAGATCTTGCTAAAAGGGTGAAAATTCAAATACTTTGAATGACATTTCCTAAACCTTAGGCAAGATATGCTTTAATAACAAAGCAGTTATGATGGCTAGAAATATTGCTACCAGGTCTAAGAAATTCGTATAATCCTAAGGCTAGAAGAGAAAGCAGAATTTGCACTAGAATAGACTTTGAAGATTGAAAAAAAATAAATTATCCTCAGGAACTTTCAGATGTGAAAATTGGCTACCTAGCTATATATAGGGGGTATTAATATTTAGATATACACTAAAACTTATCTCCCTGAAAGTGAGGCTATTTATAAATACGAATAATTAATACTCTTATAAAATACACTATTATAACTAGAATTGAAAGAAAAAATTTGAAATGAATTTGAGTCATAAAGTTAGAAACAATGAAATAAAGGAACAATTATTTGAAGTTATATAGTATATTATAAATACTTTGATGCATTTTGGGGAGATGTAAGATAATTCAAAAAAAGTCAGTTGTGAAAATTCACATTAAATCTGTAGTATAGATTTATAAGAACTTGAGTTATTACTTATTCCTAGTTTTTTAATGTACAATTTTTAGAGTACATTCTTTATACCTTTTATTAGAAATTGAAGGTCATATTAATCAAATGAAAAATTTAGCAGATTAAAATTTTAGGATTATTTTATTATGGTTAGTATGAATGTCTGCAACAACATCAACAGTAATAAGCAATCTCACCAAACAACCCAAATATATAAATTTCTTAGCTCTCTTAGATGAAAAGGCTTAAGACATTAGTATCTGTGGAAAATTTTCAAATTCTTTGATGGAAAATGCTTGGTCCATCATCTTACATTTCACTTTCCACATTACAATTATTCCCATTTTCTTACTGTTAATTCAGTTGTAATTTAATGTGATATCCCTTCCAACTCCCAAATGTTATAATTCTATTAATCACTTAGTTTATGTTCCTTTACAAATTCCATGAAAGACACCATGCCATAGTGAATTGCGAGCTGGCACTGGAGTTAAGAAGACCTTGGTTCAAGTCCCTCAGTGTTTCAGGAAATTTCTTAAGATTACAAATTGTCGAGATGATAATTGTCATTGATAGAGGGTGTTGCCTATGAAGAGCTCTCTATAGTAGTAAAATCATGCCTGGCCAAAACAAAATAAGCTAAAAGAAAACAGATATATACCATACTTGTATGGTGTGATAGTATGTCTGAGATACCTAGTATAAATGCGGGATGATAACAGAATTATTTGAAATCATACAATCATCTCAGAGTGGGCCTATTTAAAATTTATGTCATTTAGACTCAGTTGAGTCTTCTCTGTCACACAAACATGTTTTCATTCTTCACTGATTGACTTTCAGTCTCCAGTACTTTATTTTTCACACATTTCCTTATCTCCTTAATCCCCCTATATGACTGCTACTATCTTTCCTCCCAGCAGAGATTATGTTTCTTATTTGAAGAAAATTAAGACAATTTATTATATGTGCCCTCCTCTGCCTTATTGCACACCTCTAAAGACCTGTGTGAATTGTCCTTTTGTTTTATGTAGTCTTTTTGGAGGATCTTATCGTTTTATTTGCTAAAGTCAACCCTTCTCCTAATACCCTTGATCTTCGTCCCTCTATTGTTTGCTCCTCCTTCTCTGTATCACTTTTAATCTCTCCTTATCTACAAGTTATTTTCCTACTGTTTGTGTAGGCTCCCAGGACAAAAAAAATAGTTTTATTTGACCATGGCACCACCCTTTGAATATAGTATCCTGTATCTCTTCTCTTCAGAATCAAAACCTGAGAGAAATATTGATTATATTTGTCATCTAGACTTCTTGTCTTCAAATTAAGTTTGCAGTTCCCTTGATCTGAGTTCTTTCCTCATAACTTCAATAAAATTACTCCCTCCAATTTTAGTAATCATCACACTTTTCTTTTTAAATGTGTTGTTGTTGAGCTCTTCTTCTCAGTTACTTTATTTATATTTTTTTATTTTGAACTTACATACCAACAAAAATATTTCATATATACAGTACAACACGAAATGAGTATGTGAAACTTTAAATCTCCAACTCATACTACTTTCCTGCTTGTTGCTATTTAAAACACATAATCATTCCACACATTACTTCAAAGTTGTCTTTCTTGTCTATGCTCCACCCACCATTAACCTTACATTAACATTAAAGATGCTGAACTGAACACTCATTCAATTAGTTATCAATCAAGCATAGTTCCTCCAATCTCTATATAGTCTAATTGTAAAAAGAGAGCAGGTTTGGAGAACTTGACGCTGTACAGGATGTTAGTGAAAGTAGAGAGTTCATCTGGTATTTCTAAGTAGGATATTAAGACACTGACTAGAAATCTCCCTCATAATTATGAGTTTTAAAAATCTGTGACTACTGCTTAGATAACACTTTCTGTCTCCCTGGCATTGTAAACTGTTTCCCCAGTAGGACAACACCACAAATATATGCTTAATATTAGGGAACTTCCTGATATTTCAGTAAGTCCAGTTGTTCCTGAAAAGTAGAAGATAAACTCCAAAAGACTTTTGAATTATACTGCTCATGGGATGATAGGCACTTGTCCAGTACTCTACAACACTGGAAGAAATATCAAGTGGCTTCCTTCCCCACCCCCACTGCATGGTTGAAAGTTAATTTAATTTTTTCCTTGAAAGGTTATTAAATCTTCAAGAATTTGTAAGTTCAGGTAACTAATGGTTTGGATGATTAGATTCACTTCCTGATTAAGTGGGAAAAAACAGAAACAGACATTCACGTGATCTCTAATGATTTTCAGTATTTTTAATTTGGAACCTTAATTGGGGATTTTCAATTTGTTCTTTTTCTAGCTTTTTATGTTGCAAACTCAATCTGTTAATCTCCTTTTTCTCTCTTTTATTCATTTAAGCATTCAGAGATATAAAACTTAGCCGAAGAACTGCTTTCACTGTCTCCCATAAGTTTTGATTTGTTGTCTCATCATTGTCATTCTCTTGAATGAAGTTGTTGATTATTTCTATGACTTGTTTGTCCCACTCATGCTTTAGGCTTAGATTATTTAGTTTTCAATTAATTTTTGGTTTATCTTTCTACGGCCCTTTTTTACATATAATTTTTATTGCATCATGATCTAAAAAGGATGCATTGAGTATTTCTGCCTTTCTTCCATGAATTGTCAGGATTTTTACGTCCTAGTACATGGTCAAATTTTGTATATGGGCCATTTATTTCTGAAAAAATGGTATGTTCCTTTCTATGCCCATTCAATTTTCTCTAAAGGTCTATTATATCTATGCTTCCAGAATTCTATTTGTCTCCTTGTTTTGAGGTTAGATTTATCAAGTTCAGAGAAGGGGAAATTGAGGTCCCCTACCGGCATAGTTTTGGTGACTATTTGTTTGTGTCACACCCCTAACTTCTCCTCTATGAATTTGGATGCTATACCACTTGGTACATGTGTTTGGTAACGATATTACTTCATTTTCTGTAGTGCCTTTTAGCAGGATATAGTTTCCTTAATTATCCCTTTTGATTAGATCTATTTTTGTTTTTGCTTTGTCTGAGATTAGTATTTCTACCCCTGATTTTTTTTTAGCTTCAGATGAAGCATAATTTATTCTCTTTCAGTGTTTTACCTTTGCTCTGTGTATTTCCCTGTTTCAAATGTGTTTTTTATAAACAACTTATTGTGAGATTATCCTTTCTTCATTTTGCTGTCCACTTCCATTTTATGAGAGACTTCATCCCATTCACATTCACAGGCATGATTACTAATTTTGTGTTTCTCTTCATCCTATTCCCCCTTTGTCCTTTTATTTCTCCCTTTTCTACCTCAAAAGAGTTTTACTTTTGACCATCACCTCTCTCAATCTTTCCTTCCTTCTATCAACCTCCTTACCTTTTACTTACCTTTTCTCTTACTATTTCTTCCCTCTCTTCAACCCATTCTCCTTTTTCTTTCCCTTTTCCTCTCCTACTTTCTGTAGGTTAAGTTACATATCCATACTTAATTGAGTATGTTATTCCCTCCATGAACCAAAGCCAATAGGAATAAAGTTGAAACAATGCTCACTCCCCTCCCATTTTTCCCTCTACTATGATATGCTTTTGTGTCTCTTCATGTGATGCAATTTAAGCTTTTCTGCCTCCTCCTTTCCTCTTCTCCCTTGATATGCTGTAATTAGGTATTTTATCATCACATTGGTTAATTTCCTTTCCTCTTCTCCTGTCACACCACATAATTAGGTTTTTTAACATCATATCAGTTAGTTTATACCCACATCCACTATCTATGTATATCCCTTATAAATGTTGCAATAAATACACAATTCTCAAGACTAACAAGTATCACTTTCCCATCTAGTGATGTAAACAGTATGCTCTTATTGAATAACAAGTTGGTTTTTTTTCCTGTTTACTTTTCTAAGACTCTCTTGAGTTTTGTATTTAAATATCAATTTATCCATTAAACTCTGGCATTTTCATCAAGAAAGTCTGGACATCCCTTATTTCATTGAATGCCCATCTCTTTGCCTTAAAGTTTATGCTGAAGTTGCTGGGTAGTATATCCTTCATTGTAGTCCAACCTCCTTTGCCTTACAGAACATCATATTCCAATCTCCTGACCTTTTAATGCAAAAGCTGCAATGTCCTGTGTGATGCTGACTGTAGTGTTAATATTTTAATTGCTTCTTTCTGGATGCTTGCTGTATTTTCTCCTTCACCTGATAATTATAGAATGTGACTACAATATTTCTTTGCATTTCCAATTTGATATCTCTTTCAGGAGTTGATAGGTCAATTCTTTTGATGACTGTTTTCCCCTCTGATTATAGGACCTCAGGGTAGTTTTCCTAGATGATTTCTTCAAAAAAATTCTGTTCAGGATTTCTTTTTCTTCATCTTGGCTTTCTGATGGATCAATAATTCTTAGATTTTTTCTCCCCTGGATCTATATTCCAGGTCAATTGTTTTCCAATCAGATATTACACATTTTCTTGCATTTCTTTCATTCTTTAGAATTTTTTTGACTGATTCTTCATTCCCAATAGAGTCATTAGCCTCTATTTGTGTAATGCTAATTTTAATAATTGTTTTCTTCATTTACCTTTTATACCTCCTTTTCCATTTGTCTAATTTTTCATTTAAAAGAGTTATTTTCTCCAATTAGATATTAAACTTCCTTATTCATTTGGCCAATTTAACTTTTTCAAGAACTGTTCCCTTCAGTTAATTTTTTTTTTATTGATTTTGTCAATTGTATTTTTAAAAGCATTGGTCAATTTTTCTTCAACCTCTGTAATTGGCTTTTAAAATTCTTCTTGAGAAATTTCAAGAATGCTTTTTGGGCTTGAGACCAGTTCATGTTCCCTTTTGATGTCTCAGATGTGAATACGATATCAATGCTGTCCTCTTATGAATTTGTATTTTGATCTTCCCTGTCCCTGTACCCATAATAAAGATTCTATAGTCTTTGCCTTTCTAATTTGCTTCTTGCTCATGGTAATAGCATTTTTAAAGTGGCTCTCTCATTCCAGACCATAGGGAGTTCTCTTCCACATTTCTTTTACTGGGAGGTAGGGGCCTGGACAATGGTTTTCTGTGCTTTGGCTTCTGGTTCTTTCAGCTAGAAGCTATATAATGCTGCAGTTTAGCAGGTGCTGAGCTTACTGGTGTGAGCCAAGGTCGAGGCCAGGTGAAGTCATTCTGAGTTTCCCTGGGATTACACTGAAGCAAGGTGTGAAGGAAAAGTGATCTAGATGCTGGAGGTCTCCTGCTCTTCTAGGGCTGCACCAGAGCCTAAGCAGGCTAATAATTTGGTGGACATCATCTGTACTAGTGTCTTCCTGATCACCCTAGCTGTGCCAAGTCATGCCTGGGGTCCTGGTGTTGGTGCTTACTCACTCTACCCCTCACCCCTTTATACCTCTCTTGAATCTTACACTTGAAGATCAAATTCTCTGTTGAGCCCTGGTCTTTTTATGAGGAAGCTACAGAAGTCTTTATTTCATTGAATGTCCATCTCTTTTCCTGAAATATTATGCTCAGTTTCACTGGGTGGTTGATCCTTGATTGTAGTCCCAGTTTATTTACCTAATGGAGCATTATATTTGAAGATCTCCAAACTTTTAATATACAAGCTACAAGGTCTTACATAATCTTCACAATGTTCCCATAATATTTATATAGTTTCTTTCTGACTGCTTACAGTATTTTCTTTTTGACCTGATAATTCTGGAATTAGACTACGAAATCCTCATTTTTTTTCAGTTTGGGATCTCTTTCAGGAGGTGATTCTTGGAATGTTTCAATGACTATTTGACCCTCAGGTTCTAGGATCTTAAGGCACTTTTCCATAATGATTTCTTGGAAGATGCTGTCCAGGCCTTTTATTTCTATCATTCCTTTCAGGTAGATCAATGTTTTCATTAGTTCTCCCAGATTAATTTTCCTGATGAGTTGTTTTTCCAGTTAGGTATTTTATGTTTTCTAGATTTTTCATTCTTTTGATTTTGTTTGTCTGATTCTTGATGTCTCAAAGAATAATTAAGCTCCACTTGCCCAGTCCTAATTTTTAACAAATTGGTTTCATTTAGTTTTTATGTCTCCTTTTTCATTTGGACCATTTTGCTTTTGAAGTTCTCCTCAATGAATTTTTGTGCTTCCTTTTCCAGTGCACCAATTCTACTTTTCAGATTTTCTTTCTATAGTTGAGCTTCTTTTCTTTCATTTCCAAACTATTGAAGCGGAGACAAGATGGTGGAGGAATGGCATGCACGATGTAGAGTGCTGCCCCCACATCGAGCCAAATACCTGTAAAAATGGCTCTAAACAAATTCTGGACCTGCAGAACCCACAGAATGACAACATGAAATGAATCTCTAGCCCAAGACAGCCTGAAAGCTTACCAGGAAGTATCTATTGTGCCACACTGGGAGCAGAGCACAGTCCAGCATGGGGTACACCAGCACAGAGAGGACCTGAGATGCTCTTAGGGAGACAATCTCCTGCACCTTAGGCAGTTTCCAGACTTCAGGACCCCAGAACTGCAAGGACAAATTGAAAGGTCAGAGGAAAGAGCCTGAGGGGCACTACTTTGAAAAAAGACCTCAAAAGTCAAATAAATGACTGGGGAAATGAGTAAAATCAGAAAAACAATCAGGTTATAGAATTTTACTTTGGAGACAAAGAGGACCAAAGCATGCAAACAAAAGAAAACAAAGTCAAAGCACCTCCATCAGAAACCTCCAAGGAAAAATATAAGTTTGTCTCAGGCCATGAAAGAGCTCAAAAAGGATTTTTAAAATCAAATAAGAGGAGTAGAGCAAAAATTGGGAAGAGAAATGAGAGAGATACAAGAAAATCATGAAAAATGAGTCAACTGTTTGCTAAAGGAGACAAAAGAAATGCTGAAGAAAATAACAATTTAAAAAATAGACTAACCCAAATGGCAAAACAGATCCAAAAAGTCACTGAGGAGATGAAAGCCCTAAAAAGCAGAATTAGTCAGATGGAAAAGGAGACCCAAAAGCTCACTGAAGAAAATAATCCCTTAAGGATTAGAATGGAGCAGATGGAAGCTAATGACTTTATGAAAAAATCAAGAAATTATTAAACAAAACCAAAGGAATGAAAAAATAACAGACCATGTGAAATATCTCATTGCACAAAGAACTGACCTGGAAACTAGATCCAGGAGAGACAACTTAATAAAAGCTATGAACACAAAAATAGCCTAGACATCATCTTTCATGAAATTATCAAGGAACTGCCCTTATATTCTAGAATCAGAGCATAAAATAAATATTGAAAGAATCCAACCTTTAGAAAGAGATCTGAAAAGAGGAATTCTTAGTATTGTAGCCAAATTCCAGATCTCCCAAGTAAAAGAGAAAATACTGTAAGAAGTCAGAAAGAAACAATTCCAGTTTTGTGGAAATGCAACCATGATAATACAAGATATAGAAGCTTCCACATTAAGGGATTGGAGGGCTTGGAATATGATGTTCCAGAAGGCAAGGGAACTAGGATTAAAACCCAAGAATCACCCACCCAGCAAAACTGAGTACAGTACTTAAGGAGGAAAAATGATCATTCAATGAAATAGAGGACTTTCAAGCATTCTTGATGAAAATCCCAGAGCTGAATAGAAAATTTCCCTTTCAAGAACAAGAATCAGGAGAAGCATGAAAAGGTAAAGAGGAAAGAGAAATCATAAAGCACTTACTAATGTTGAACTTTTTACATTGCTACATGGAAAGATCATATTTGAAATTCTTGAAACTTTTCTCAGTATTTGGGTAGTTGGAGGGATTATGCACACACACCCATGCATATATATATATATATATATATATATATATATATATATATATATATATATATGTGTGTGTGTGTGTGTGTGTGTGTGTGTGTGTGTGTGTGTGTGTGTGTGATCCCTTCCTATTCAGCTAACCTTGTTCTCTCTCTCTCTCTCTCTCTCTCTCTCTCTCTCTCTCTATATATATATATATATATATATATATATATATATATATAACATCTAAAAAATAAAATTAAGGGATGAGAGAAGAATATATTCAGAGGAGAATGCTAGAACTGGAACAGGGCAAATTATCTCTCATAAAAGAGGTAAGAAATAGCTTTTTCAATGGAGGCGGGGCTAGGGAGGTGAGAAGGAAAAACTGAAGCTTACTCTCATCACATTTGGCTTAAGGAGGATATAACATGCACACTCAATTTGTATGAAAATTATTTTGCACTACAGGAAAGTAGTGGAGAAGGGGATAAGCGGGGTGTGAGGGGAATGATACAAGGGAGGGCAAATGGGAAGTGGGGGTAATTAGACATAAACACTTTTGGGGAGCAACAAGATCAAAAGAGAGAATAAAATAAATGGGGGAGGCAGGATAGGATGGAGATAAATATAATTGGTCTTTCCCAACATGACTTTTATGGAAGTCTTTTGCATAACTACACATGTAAAACCTGTATTGAATTGCTTGTCCTCTCCGTGAGGATGGGTGGGGAGGGAGTAATGGAGAGAAGGTGGGATTCAAAGTTTTAATAATGAATGTTAAAAATTGTTTTTACATGCAACAAGGACATAAGAAATACACCTAGTGGGGTAAAGGAATCTATCTTGCCCTACAAGAAAATAAAGGAGATGGGGATAAGAGAAGGGTGGTGTGTGATAGAAGGGAGAGTAGATTGGAGGAAGGGGTAATTAGAATGCTCAATGTCTTGGGGTGGGAGAGAGGAAAGATGGAGAGAAAATTTAGAACTCAAAATCTTGTGGAAACTAAAAATAAGTAAATTAATTAAAGATTATAATAAAAAAATTACAAGCTATCAACTATCTCTTGCAAATCTCTCATTTATTTTCCCAATATTTTTTATACCTCTCTCATTTAATTGGAAAATCCTTCTTGAGCTTTTCCAAGAAGGCTTTTGGCACTTGACATCTATTTATATTCCCTTTTGAGGTTTCTTATGTGGGTAATTTGACAATGTCCTCTTCTGAATTTCTATGAGTTTTCCATGTCCCCATAATAAGAATCTATGGTTATTGCCCATTTCTCCTTTTTGCTCTTGGTGTTTGCCTATTTCTTGGCTTTTAAAGTTGAGCTTTTCTGCTGGCACAGAATGGGCACTCACCCAACTTTCTTGTGCTGGGGATGAGGGGCCTGGTCAGTGGTTTTATGTACTGGAGCCTCAGGGATGGCAGCTGGAGGCTGTAGAGATCTGGCAGCTTACCTACTGCTGAGCTGGGGTCACCAATGCTGGGTCTCTCAGGTTGCAGAGTTTCTGGCCCCTGCAGGATGATTTCTTTGAAGCACCAGAAAGTTTGGCTGCTATATGAATCCTGCCTGCTTGGAGTTGTACTTCTTGGAATTGTGCTGAAGCACATAGAGTTTTGAATGTTGGAGTCTACTTGTTTTCCTGCCTGTGTCTAGATACTTGGGGAATTCTGGTGTTGGTGCTTTACTGCTCCACAACCCTGGGGCTCAGTATCTCCTGCTGGTTTGTGGAGATGGGACTTGTTTGCTGGCTTGATGGAATGCTTCTCATCTTGTGCCACTCCATTTTCACCCGAGTGAGAGAGACCTTCCCCATTAATCCCCCAGGCTACCCTCCTTAAAAGACTGGTGCACCCTGTCTTTCTATTGGCTCTGTTGCGCGAAGGTTTTTCCTGGGGCAATATTTTCTGTGGGTTTTTTTTTTAGGTCAATAGGTGAGAGTGAAAAAAACTTACTGCTTACTCTGCATCTTAGCTTTCAGAAGTGATAATGTTATTTAATTATTTCTTATATTATTATGTCAAGATTCTTTTTTATCATCAATTTCAGGTGCTCCAATTGTTCTTATATTTTCTCCTCACCTGTTCTCCAGATCAATATTTTATTTTGAGATGTTTCACATTCTCTTCTATGTTTTTCATTCTTTATATTTTGCTTAATTATTTCTTGGTCTCTTATAACTTGGCTGGCTTCCCCTTGCCTAATTTTCCTCTTTAAGGTTCTGGATCTCCTTTTGTAATTGGTGGACTTTCTTTTTCATGATCTTCTTGTTTATCTTGCATATTTTCTAATTTATTTTTAGTGTTTTTTTCATTAATCAGCCTCATTTTATTTTTAAAATCCTATTTAAATTATTCTAATAATTCCTTTGGAGGCAGGTAGCCATTTGACATTATCCTTTGGGGTAGAAGAGGGTTTCTTTGCTTCATTATTCCCTTTGAAGATGAACCTTAGTTTCTCTATTCCCATAGTAACTTTCTATGGTTGGATTCTTTCTCCTTTGCCTGTGCACTTTTAATAGCTCAAGTTTTGTAATTAAGTCCTGGGCAATGGGGGATTGTGTCTGATCCTCCCTTAGTTCTCCTCTCTGGCCCTGAACCCAAACTAAGACTTCTAGCCTACCCTAAGTGCCCTCAGTCAGTGGTGTCATTGCCTCACCTCTTCTGCCCTCACCAAGTGGATACTGTTTTCTTTTGCTCTTTCCCACCTCAGTGTGTGTCTGCAGCACACCTGGGTCTGGCCATTTTTTGTCAGTAGAGGTCCTTGGTCTTCCCAACTCAGACACCCAACCCCCCTCACTGAGCCAGAGGTAAAAGTTCCTGTAGCTGAGGCCAAGGCATCCTTCCAACAAAGTCATTGACAAGGATGACAGTTTGTTCTTTAAGTGGACTCTAGCCTGTATGTGTTTACTCTTCACAGGGGCCAAACCTGGTCCCAGGATTTTTCTTCAGATCTTCTCAAATTGCTCCAAGAGGACCCCTGCTCTGCCCCTCATCTTATTGATCTTTACCACTCTATGATTGCCCTAAAGCACTGTTTTAAAGTGTGGAATTTTCTACCCTATTCTGAATTTTCCTCTGCTAAATGTATTTAGTTTAGTTTTATAGTCATAAAACTGTGTCTGTTCTTTGCTTTCAGCAGTTTTTGCATTCTGAACAACATTGGTATATAACTTTTAAAAATAAAAGTGGGATGCTTTATTTAAGAAGTCAATGTGAGCAAGTACACTAAACAGAGAAAAGAACATCTAGGGAACACATTTCTGGGTATGTACTATAGATATTTCAGCAATATCTTTCACTTTTGTAGTTTAATTTAAAATTAATGCTTTTGATTTGGTTGCTTTGTCTGAACCCATGATTTGAAGAGTGCAGGGAACTATTAAATTAGTTACAGTGTTAGTGATTTCCCTAAAGCATCAAGAGATTAAATAACTTGTGCTGAATCAAATAAGCAGGAAAATGAGAAAGGAACAAGCATTTATTTATAGGGTGGTTATATGTGCCAGGCACTGTGCTGAACACTCTACAAACACTGTAAAGTAGGTACTTTTATTATTGACACTTTGCAGTTGAGAAAAATGAGGCAAACAGAGTTTAAGCAACTTTCCAAGAGTAACACAATGATAATTAGAGGACAAATTTGAACTCAGGTCTTCCTGATTACATCCCTAGTGCTCTATCCATTGAATCATGAACTGCTTCAAAATAGAATTTGCACTGATCTAGTGCTTTTCCTTACTTGAGAGTTTCCTAGATCCATGAAATCACATATTTGGCTTCAGTGCCTGAACTGTAGTTAGGATTTGTAAAGAGAAGCATATAATCATTTGTCTCCCCACAACCCACCTAGGAATGTATTGATATTGGCAGTAAGAAAGAGAATATGCATTATTATGTGCCTATTAGGTACTAGGCAATGAACTAAGTGGTTTACAAATACAATTTTATTTGATTTTCATAATAACTCTGGAGGTAGGTGCTGTTATTGTCCTCATTTTACAATTGAGAAAACTGAGACAGACAGAAATTAAATGACTTTCCTAGGGTCACAGATGTATTAAGTATCTGAGGCTGCATTTGAACTTATATCTTCTTGACATCCAGCCCAATGTTCTGTCCACTGCAACTCTCAGCTTCCACAAGCATGATATGTTAGTTGAAGAACTTAGATCAAAGTCTTCACAATTTTAAGACTGGTATTATATCCCCAAGTCCATGCTGTCAAAGGTCATTTAATCTTGAACATGTAGAAGGGGTAAATGTGAATTTAAAATTATACTTGTAAAATCTTATCAAGTAACCAGGATAGATGTGTTTTGAGCATAAAGGAATAAAGTACTTTGAACAAGGATCAGCAATAAAACTTAACAAATGCTGCAGACATTTACAACTCTTTGCAACTGGAATGGCACCTATACAAAATACTTATATTACATCGCGAATTTTATGTGCCAAAGTACTATGCACAATGAACTAGAAATGTCCTTATCAATCTTATGGTGAATATGAAGACAAACCAGAACAATCAAGTTTATTATAAAGAATAAATAAAGTAAAACTTTTTATGTCTAAGGAAAAAAAATCATAAGTTATAATAATAGAGCATATGTTACAATGCATAAGAACAGCAGATTAAGAAAAATAACCTAAAATTCTAGGGGAAAAGATATTATATTTAAATATATTGCATGACATTACATCTTAAACTAGCCCAATGAAAGTGCATTAAAAGCTTTAAAAAATCAATTTTTTACCATAAAATGTTCATTTTTGAGGTGGGCAAAGATATTGTGGATACAAATGGTTGATTATTCCTAGGAATGTAACCTCTTTTGTACTTTAATAAGGTAAAGGAATCTTATGCAGAGAAAAATGAATCTTGTTCAGTTAAAGGTAAGAAATAGGTAATAGCACTTCCACTGTGGTAACTTCTAAAATAAACTAAACAAAATGAAACACACCTTATTAAGAGGGATAAATATTGTGTCTTTCTGGTTGAATATTTATGAAGTGAACACTGAAATATTTGCATTTTTATCAGTGCTCCCATCATCTAATTTTGATATTTTTACCTTTTCCCACTCTACTATACTCAACTCACTATATAATACTCTTTGATACTCTGTGCTCATTCCCCACCCCCAAACACAACTCTTTTCTTTGAAGTATGCTCTGAGCTTAGAAACATAAAGGAAACTATTTTTTTATCATTCATTAAAAAAATCAAATAAACTAATTGATGCCCCTTACTAAAGACCCATCTATGATCTCATTAGTATTCACAATGCTTCCAGAAGTGCACAAATGAGCTTTCTCTTTAAATGAAATTCTTGAGCAATGTGTTTAATGTTAGAAAAATAGAAACATTCAATATATTAGAGGCCTTTTCTTTTAATTTTCATGTATACTTGTGTATTACCACTGCCGCTAGTATAACACAGAGATAGTTTTGCGAAAGGATGTAGTACAATATAAGCTCCTTGCACACAGGAATTATCTCTAATTTTATTTGCATCACTAACATCTAGTAAGATACCTGACATAAAGTAAGTGCTTTTGATATTCTTGCTGACTGACTGATTGATGCTTGCTTTCAGGTTGAATATTGAATTAGGGTAGAAGGCTTTGTTAGCATGCATTAATTTCTTGGTCTCTAAAATCCAGTAGTTGGACTAATTCATTTTTAGATTACGTTCTAGTTCTGCTTGGCAGCTAGATGACACAGTGGTTAGAGTGCTGAGCCTAGAATTGTGGATTTCTCTTTGTGAATTCAAATCCATTCTCAGATATTCACTAGCTCTGTGACCTTGGGAAAGTCAATAACCCTCTCTACCTCAGTTTCCTTATTTGTAAAATGAGCTAGAGATAGAAATAGCAAATCACTCCAGTATCTTTGCCAAGAAAATCCCAAATGTGGTCATGAAGAATCAGACAACTGAAAAAGAGCAATTAGTTCTTTTATTTAAATCCTTGAAAGTGTGGACATAAGTTACAACGGAGTAGAATGTGTTGAATGAGATTAGAAAGAGGCAAAAATCATGTTGAAGGTTAGATCATGGTTCAAGGATAAACAAAATTGTTCTGTAAGTAAAATTTGTCTTCATGGAATTTTTAAGGATGAAGTGGCTTTATGAATTCAAGGGACACTGTAGCTCCAGATTAGTATTTTTTTTTTCCATTTCTGTTTCTTTTGCATACTTGTATTTAGATGCTGCAGTAATTTCTAGAAGACTTTGTCCAAATTGTAATAATAGAGTACTGACATGCTGAAGTCCTGCTCATTAGAGTTAGCCTATAAAATGATACTCTGACACAACAGGGGTTTAAAAATGGAAAATCTTGTTCATAGAACTTAAATCTAGATATGGATACGACTGCAGAGGTCATCTAATCCAACTTTGTCATATTGCAAGTGAGGAATATGAGTCCCAAAGAAATTTTCATGGCATTATGTATGTGTTATACAAAATTATCTCAAACCAGACTTGGGCCCTGTCCTGCATAGGCTTATGGTCAATAAATTGAAGCCATCAACAATTCAGCACTTAAAAGCACTACACATAAGTACTTCAACTTCATTAGAGTGATATGTTTATTATCAGTTAGGTAAAGGATAGCACTTCTCTAAAAGAAGAAGAAAAACAGTACAAAATTCAGGAGTATGTTCAGTAAAACAACACTTCTTTAAAAAAATACTGATATTTTGAAATGCATAAAATGTGCTACAAAATACAGTTTAGCCTTAATAGAAAAAAAATATCAATTTATGCTCATTTTTATTTAAATGTAGACTAAGCCAAAAATCACATAGGGAATTTATTCTCTTCCAGTTTATGTTTTGAAAACCTATTGTGAGCTCAACATGAACAAGAGACATGTCATTTTACTAATGAAGAGTGACCAGTTGTCACCTAACAAGAAAAAAAAATTGTGGCACATTACTCATGAAGGATTACAAGACAAATAAAACGTAAATACTTATGATTTTAAGACATAATTAAAGCTCTTGAGATGGCAATTATGAAAAGGTAACATGACAAGGTGCATCTATATTGACAGAATATATTTATTTTGACAGAATATGTCTAAGAAATCCTCATTGTGTAATATATCTGTCTGTCATGTTAGTAAGTTCACATGCATTTATTGACTTTGTGTAAGGATGGATCTAAAAGTTGTCACTTCACCTTATTGCATAGTGACATGTTATGAAGCATATGATTTCATCAAACAACTACCATTTATAAAAGCTTGATTTTTGGAGAGGGAGTATTTCTATGCAATTATTACTGACTTCAGTGGATGAGCTTTTCTGCATACAGAGATATTAAGGGGTCAAGTAAAAATTATTATTTTACAAATGAGAAAACTCAGATTCTTTTCAAATTTCTTATTATTGTAAACAGAAATAAAGTTATTAAGATTTAATGATTTTATAAATAAGTTACCCATATAACTTTGGCATTACCTTTTGCATTACAATCTCCTTGGCTTTAAAATCAAGAAATTATACTAATTCATTTTAAAATTACTTCTATTTAGTTAAATCTATAAAAGCGTGAACTTAAACAAGTTGCAGTAAAGCTGAATTTCTTGAATAAGATTCCAAAGGGGAATGAGTTCCAAATGAAATGTTGTTGAAAGGTAGGTTCAAGCATAAACAAAATTGTGAAGTACATACAATTTGTCTTTGTTGCATTTCTATCTCCCGTTTAAATTACTGCTTTATTATCTCTTTACATATTCCATCCCTTGATTCCTCACCAAGCATTAACTGACTTCAAACTAATCTTAATTCTGTGTTTGCATTATCCCTATGTTTCTACAACTAAGCCTCAGGGAGACTCTAGATTCTTAGTACTGAGAAAGATCAGTTTCCTTTTTTTGTCAGCTTAAGCTTTTCTTTCTAGAATGAAAAAAAAGTGATTAAAAAAAGCATTAATTTAGCACTTACTAAGGGTCAAGGATGGGGATTCAAATACAAAAGCATGACAATCAATGCCTAAAAATAGCTTGCATTATGTTTTATTTTAATTTTTAAAATTTATTTCATTAAATATTTCCCAATTTCGCATAAAAAATTTAACATTTGAAAAAAATTTAGATCCCCTTCCATCCCACACTTCTGCCATCCAATGAGAAGGCAAGAAAGTTGATATCAATGATACAGGCAAAGTCATGCAAAAAATATTTCCCTATTAGCCATGTCGCAAAAAACACCAGTAAAATAAAACAATAACATTTTTAAAAAATTAAATTTATGTATTTATTAGTTTTTAGTTTTGAACATTCATTTCTATTAGACTTCGAGTTGTAAATGTTCTCCCTTTCCCTTCACTTGCTCCTCCTTAAGACAGCATGCAATCTGATGTAGATTATACCTATACAATCACATTAAAAATATTTCCACATTAGTCATGGTGTAAAGAAAGATTAGAACGAAAGTAGAAAGCCATAATAAAGACAGAGAGAGAGAGAGAGAGAGAGAGAGAGAGAGAGAGAGAGAGAGAGAGAGAGAGAGAGAGAGAGAGAGAGAGGAGAGGAAGAGAGAGAGAGAGAGAGAGAGAGAGAGAGAGAGAGAGAGAGAGAGAGAGAGAGAGAGAGGAAGAGAGAGAGGGAGAGAGAGAGAGAGGGAGAGAGAGAGGGAGAGAGAGAGAGAGAGAGAGAGAGAGAGAGGAGAGAGAGAGAGAGGGAGAGAGAGAGAGGGAGAGAGAGAGAGAGGGAGAGAGAGGGAGAGAGAGAGAGAGAATATTATGCTTTGATCTGTATTCAGACTCCATAGTTCTTTCTCTGGATTTGATAGCAATTTCTCTCATGACCCTTTTGGAATCATCTTAGATCCTCATATGACTAAGAACATTTAAGTCTAATCAAAGTTGGTCAGCACACAATGTTGCTATGTTGCTGTTATATTGTACCATGTTCCCCTGGTTCTGCTCACTTCAATCAGCATCAGTTCATGTAAGTGTTTCCAGGTGTTTCTGATGTTTGCCTTCTCATTCTGTCTTATGCAACAATAGTATCACATTACATCATGACATCAATTTTTTCATCCATTCCCTAACTGATGTATATCCCTTCAGTTTCAAATTTTGACCATTAGTAAAAGAGGTGCTATAAATATTTTTGTACATGTGAGTCCTTTTCCCATTTTTATCCTCTCTTTGGGATACAGATCTAGAAGTGGTATTACTGGGTCACAAGGTATTTACATTTTTATAACCATTTGGGCATAGTTCCAAATTGCTCTATAGAATGGTTGGATCAGTTCACAACTCCACTAACAATGAATGAGTCTTCCAATTTTCTCACATCTTCTAAAACATTTATCATTTTCCCGTTTTCTCATATTAGCCAGTCTAATAGGTGTGAGATGGTACCAAAGAGTTGTTTTGATTTGCATTTCTCTATTCAGTAGTGATTTGGAGAACTTTTCTTATATGACTACAGAAAGCTTTAATTTCTTCATCTGAAAACTGTTCATATCCTTTGACCATTTATCAATTGTGGAATCACTTATGTTATTATAAATTTGACTAAGTTCTCTATATATTTAAGAAATGAAGCCTTTATAGGAGACACTGTAAAACTTGGTTCCCAACTTTCTGCTTTCTTCCTAATCTTGCCTATACTGGTTCTGTTTGTGAAAAATCTTTTTAATTTAATGTAATCTAAATTACCTATTTTGCATTTCCTAATTTTCTCTGTCTCTTGTTTGATCATAAATTCTTTCCTTCTCCACAGATCTGACTAGGAAACTATTTCTTGCTCTCATAATTTGCTTATACTGTAATCCTATATGTCAGAATTATGTTCCCATTTTGACCTTATTTTGGAATACTCTGTAAGATGTTGATCTTTGTCTAGTTTTTGCCATACAATATTAATTTCCCCAACAGCTTTTGTTAAATATTGAGTTCATGAGCAAAAGATATTTTCCAAGTATTTAGATTTGACTTGATTTGTGTGAAAGGTGTTTTGTCATTGTATCCATATGCTTGCTGTATTTGTCTTAACAAGTAGATTCCCCTATATTTTTGCTGTTGTAGCTGTCTAGAGTTACTTTAAATTGAATTTCTTTTTGCATCTCCTGCTGCTGGTGGTTGCTTGTCACATATAGGAATGTTGATGACCATGTGGTTTTATAATCTGCAACTTTGTAGAACTTTTTAATTATTTCAAGAAATTTTTAGTTTATTCTTTAGGATTCTTGGAGTATCCAAACATATCATTTGAAAGTAGGGATAGTTTTGGTTTTTTATTGCCTATTCTAATTCCTTGTATTTATTTTTCTTCTTTTATTGTTAAAGCTAGCATTTTTAGTACAATATTGAATAATAGTTTTGATAATGGGCAATTTTATTTCACCAATGATCATATTGGAAATGTTTCAAGCTTATCCCCTTTACATGTAATGCTTGCCAATGGTTTTAGATAGATGCTGCTTACTATTTTAAGGAAAACTCTATTTCTATGCTATCTAGTGTTTTTAATCTGAATGGACACTGCATTTTATCAAAAACTTTTTCCTCATCTATTGAGATAATCATATGGTTTTGGTTACCTTTGTTGTTCATGTAATCAATAATGTTGATAGTTTTCCTAATGCTGAATCAACCCTGCATTCCTGCTATAAATTCTACCTGACCATAATGTGTTTTTCTCATATTAAGTTGCTATATTCTTTTTGCTAGTGTCTTATTTAAAACTTTTGAATCTATATTCATTAGAAAAATTGGTCTATAACTTTCTTTCTTTGCTTTGACTCTATCTGGTTTAAGTACTAAAATCATATTTGTATCATAAAAAGAATTTAAGAGTACCCCTTCCCCAATTTTCCTAAATAGTCTAGTATTGGAGGTAAGGTTTCTATAAATGTTTGATAGAATTCACTTGTAAATCCATCTGGCTCTGGAGATTGTTTTACTAGGGAAATTTCTTTTTCTGAGAATGGGTTATTTAGGTATTCAACTTCTTCTTCTGTTAATCTGGGAAATTTATATTTCTTAAAAATATTCATCCAGGAGGGAGGAGGCAAGACGGTGGAGCAGAAAGGTTCACATATGCTAGCTCTGAACCCACAACCCATAAATTTCCTGTAAAAAGAACTCCCCACAAATTCTGAAGCAGTGGAAGCCATGCAGCAACAGAGTGGAGGAGATTTCCGCTCCAGAGAGCCCTGAAAAACCACCACCAAAGGTCCGTCGTGCACCAGACAGTGGAGCCCAGCCCTGCACTGGCTGCACAGCCCTGAGAGGAGCAGATAAGAGCAGGCTTCAGGGATGGAACCACCAGTGGCTGTGAAGGCCCCTCCAACCACAGGCCCTACAGGTCAGTGAGAGAACTTCTGGGCTGGCTGAGAGGGGAGCTGGGAGTCTCCATAACTCAGGCCCTCTCAGGAGGCAGGAGCAGCCAAGGGCTCCCAGGGCAGGCAGGACCTCAGATCCATTACTGAAGATCTCCACAAAAACACCCTGAGGGAACTGAGCCTGGGAGGCAGCACTGCCCCCATCAGAGAACCAGAATTTAATCTCTCACACTGAATAGCAGCCCGCGCATTGCTGAAAGCCCTGAGGCTAGAGAACAGCATTTGAATCTCAGACCCCAAGCACAAGCTGGGCAGAAGTGGAGGTGAAGCAGGAGTGGAGAGGAATCTCAGAAGTCAAGAAACTGGCTGGGAAAATGCCTAGAAAAGGGGAAAAAAATAAGACCAGAGAAGGTTACTTTCTTGGTGAACAGATATTTCCTCCTTTCCTTTTGGATGAGGAAGAACAATGCTTACCATCAGGAAAAGAAATAAAAGTCAAGGCCTCTGTATCTGAAATATTCGAAATACATATCCAATGGGCTCAGGCCATGGAAGAGCTCAAAAAGGATTTTGAAAATCAAGTTAGACAGGTGGAGGAAAAACTGGGAAGAGAAATGAGAGAGATGCAAGAAAAGCATGAAAAATGGGTCAATAACTTGGTAAAGGAGACCCAAAAAAATGCTGACCAAAATAACACCTTGAAAAATAGGTTAACTCAATTGGCAAAAGAGGTTCAAAATGCCAATGAGGAGAAGAATGCTTTCAAAAGCAGAATTAGCCAAATGGAAAAAGAGGTTCAAAAGCTCACTGAAGAAAATAGGCCTCTCAAAATTAGAATGCACCAGATGGAGGCTAATGACTTTCTGAGAAACCAAGAAATCACAAAACAAAACCAAAAGAATGAAAAAATGGAAGATAATGTGAAATATCTCACTGGAAAATCAACTGACCTGGAAAATAGATCCAGGAGAGACAATTTAAAAATTATGGGACTACCTGAAAGCCAGGATCAAAGAAAGAGCCTAGACATCATCTTTCATGAAATTATCAAGGAAAACTGCCCTGATATTCTAGAAACACAGGGCAAAATAAGTATTAAAGGAATCCATCCATCACTGCCTGAAAGAGATCCAAAAAGAGAAACTCCTAGGAACATTGTGGCCAAATTCCAGAATTCCCAGGTCAAGGAGAAAATATTACAAGCAGCTAGAAAGAAACAATACCAGTATTGTGCAAATACAATCAGGATAACTCGAGATCTAGCAGGTTCTACATTAAGGGATCGAAGGGCGTGGAATAGGATATTCCAGAAGTCAAAGGAACTAGGAATCAAATCAAGAATCACCTACCCAGCAAAACTGAGTATAATACTTCAGGGGAAAATATGGTCTTTCAATGAAACAGAGGACTTTCAAGCATTCTCGATGAAAAGACCAGAGCTGAAAAGAAAATTTGACTTTCAAACACGAGAATGAGAAGAAGCGTGAAAAAGTAAACAGCAAAGAGAAGTCATAAGGGACTTACCAAAAGTGAACTGTTTACATTCCTACATGGAAAGACAATATTTGTAACTCTTGAAACTTTTCAGTGTCTGGGTAGTTGGTGGGACTACACACACACACATACACACACATATACACGCATGTGTGCACACACACATGCACACATGCATGCACACACAGAGACAGAGAGCACCAAGTGAATTGAATACGATGGGACCATATCTTAAAAGACATTAAAGTAAACAGTGAGAGAAATGTAGTGGGAGGAGAGAGGGTGAAATGGAATGGGGTAAATTATATCTCAATCAAGAGGCAAGCAGGAGACTTTTTAGTGGAAGGAAAAAGAGAAGAGCTGAGAAAAAAACATGAAGTTTATTCTCATCACATTCGACTAAAGGAAGGAATAAAATGCACACTCATTTTGGTATGAAAACCTATCTTACAATACAGGAAAGTGGGGGAAAAGGAGATAAGAAGGGTGGGGGGAATGATGGAAGGGAGGGAAATGGGAGGAGGGAGCAATTTGAAGTCAACACTCCTGGGGAGGGACAGGATCAAAAGACAGAATAGAAACAACGGAGGGCAGGATAGGATGGAGGAAAATATAGTTAGTCTTACACAACATGACTATTATCGAAGTCATTTGCAAAGCTACACAGATAGGGCCTATATTGAATTGCCTGCCTTCCCAAAGGAAATGGGTGGGGAGGGAGAATTTGGAACTTAAAGTTTTAGGAATAACTGTTGAGTATTGTTCTTGCTACTAGGAAATAAGAAATACGGTCAATGGGGAATAGAAATTCATCTGGACGTACAGGACAAAAGAGAAGATAGGGACAAGAGAAGGGAGGGATGATAGAAGAGAGGGCAGATTGGTGATAGGGGAAATTAGAATGCTCGGTGTATTGGGGTGGGGGAGGGGAGAAATGGGGAGAAAATTTGAAGCTCAAAATTTTGTGAAAATAAATGTAAAAAGTTAAATAAATTAATTTATATTATAAAAATTAAAAAAATATTCATCCATCTCATTTTGATTGTCAAATTTATGGGCATACTGTTGGGCAAAGTAATTTCTAATTATTATTTTAATTTCCTCCTCGTTGGAGGTGAGCCAACCTTTTTCATTTTTTATATTTGTAACTTTTTCTTCTTTCTTTTTTTATCAAATTGACCAAAGTTTATGAATTTTGTTTTTTCATAAAACTGTCAATTTTATTTATTATTTCAATAGTTTTCTTAATATCAATTTTAGTAATCTCTTCTTTGGTTTTTGGTAACTCTAATTTGGTATGTCCTTGTGGATTTTCAAATTGTTCTTTTTCTAGCTTTTACATCTACATGCACAATTCCTTAATCTCTTCTTTCTCTCTTTTATTCATGTAGGCATTCAGTGATATAAAACTTCCCCTAAGAAAGGCTTTTGCAAGATCCCATAAGTTTTGATTGCTTGTCTCATCATCATCATTCTCTTGAATGAAGTTATTGATTTTTTCTATGATTTGTTGTTTAACCACTCATTCCTTAGGATTAGATTATTTAGTTTCCATTTAACTTTTTGTTCTATCTTTCCATATGGTACATATAATTTTTCTTGCATTATGATATGTGAAGGAGGCATTGACTATCTGTGCCTTTCTGCAGTGATTTGTGGAGTGTTTTTGCCCTACTACATGGACAGATTTTATCTATGTCCTATGTACTGCTGAGAAATAAATGACATTTCTTCTATCTACATTCAATTTTCTACTGAGATTTATCATATCTATCATATCAAGAGTTCTATTAATCTCCTGAACTTCTTTTTTGTTTATTTCGGGCTAGATTTATTTAGTTCAGACAGGGCGTGGTTGAGGTACCCATGTACAATAGTTTTGCTGTCTATTTCTTCCTGTAACTCTCTTAATTTCTCCTCTAAGTGTCTGGATGCTATACCACTTGGTGCAAATATGTATTATGATATTGCTTTATTGCTTATGGTGACTTTGAGTCACCATAAACAATAAACATATAGTTTCCTTCCTTATCACTTTTGATTAGATCTATTTCTGCTTTTGCCTTTTCTGCAATTAGGATTGCTGCCCCTGCTTTTTTTCACATCAGGTAAAGGATAATAAATTCTGCTCCAACCTTTTACCTTTACCCTGCATGTATCCCCCTGTTTCAAATGTGGTTATTGTTAGCAACATATTGTTGGATTATGGTTTTTAATCCATTCTGCCATCCTCCCTTTTATGAGAGAGTGTATCCTGTTCATATTCACAGTTACAATTACTATCTATGTCTTCCTCTCCATCCTCTTTCCCCTCATTTGTGCTTTTGCTCCTCTCTACATTCCTCTCTACAATAGAGTTTAAATTCTTGACCAGCACTCCCTCAGTTTCCTATCACTTCTATCAGCATTTCTCCCTTTTACTTCCCTTTTTATTTACTACTTCTTCCCTTCCTTTTAGCCTCCCCTCCCTTTTCTTTCCCCTTTCCCCTCCTACTGCCTATAGGGTAAGTTTGATTTCTATACTTTACTGCATTTGTTGTTCCCTCCTTGAACCAAATAACATAAGATTCAATCTCACACAGTGCTCTTCTCCCTTCCCGCTTTCTCTCTACTGTAATATGTTTTTGTGCCTCTTTCTGTGCTGTAATTTACCTCTTTCAGTCTCCTTTTCACGTCTCTTTTTACAATCGCTTGCACCCTTAAATCTCATTATTGTCATCATATCTTTTACTTTATAGCTACTCCATCTATGTGTACATATACCTTTTATATATCAATAAATATACAATGCTCAAGATTAACACGTGCCATCTTTCCTTATAGGGATATAAAACATTTACCCATATTGAATACAAGATCTTTTGCTCTGTTTACGTTTTTATGCCTCTCTTGAGGCTTGTATGTGAAGATCAAATTTTCTATTGAGCTCAAGTCTTTTCATCAGGAAGGTCTGGAAATCCCTTATTTCATTGAATGTCCATCTCCTTGCCTGAAATACTATGCTCAGTTTTATTTTATTTTCATATTTTTATTAATAAATTTATATATTAAACTTTTTACATTCTTTTTCACCAAATTTTGGGTTCCAAACTTTCTCCCCACTTGTCCCCTCACCCCACCCCAATACACCAAGCATTCTAATTTCCCCCTATTGCTAATCTGCCCTCTCATCTATCATCCCTCCCATCCCTTGACCCCATCTTCTCTTTTGTCCTGTAGGACCAGATAACTTTCTATTCCCCATTACCTGTATGTCTTATTTCTTAGTAGCAAGAAAAATACCTGAAAGTTGTTCGCAAAACTTTGAGTTCTAACTTCTCCCCCTCCCTTTCTCCCCTCCCATTCACTTTGGGAAGGCAGGCAATTCAATACAGGCCATATCTGTGTAGTTTTGCAAATGACTTCTATAATAGTCGTGTTGTGTAGGACTAACTGTATTTCCTTCCATCCTATCCTGCCCCCCATTGTTTCTATTCTGTATTTTGATCCTGTCCCTCCCCAAGTGTTGACTTCAAATTGCTCCTTCCTCCCATTTCCCTCCCTTCCATCATCCTCCCCACCCTGCTTATCTCCTTCTCCCCCACGTTCCTGTATTGTGAGATAGGTTTTCATATCAAAATGAGTGTGCATTTTATTCCTTCCCTTAGTCGAATGTGATGAGTGTAAATTTCATGTTTTTTTTTCTCAGCTCTCCTCTTTTCCCCTCCACTAAAAAGTTTCCTGCATGCCTCTTCTATGAGAGATAATTTACCCCATTCCATTTCACCCTCTCTCCTCCCAATATATTTCTCTCTCACTGTTTACCTTACTTTTGTAAAGATATGAGCCCATCCTATTCAATTCACTCTGTGCTCTCTGTTTCTGTGTGCGTGCACACAGAATGTGTGTGTGTGTGTGTGTGTGTGTGTGTGTGTATAATCCCACCAACTACCCAGATACTGAAAAGTTTTAAGAGTTACAAATATTGTCTTTCCGTGTTTTAAACAGTTCAACTTTGGTAAGTCCCTTGTGACTTCTCTTTGCTGTTTACTTATTCATGCTTCTTCTCATTCTTGTGTTTGAAAGGTCAAATTTTTTTTTTTTTTTATCTCTGGTCTTTTCATCAAGAATGCTTGAAAGTCCTCTATTTCATTGGAAGACCATATTTTCCCCTGAAGTATTATACTCAGTTTTGCTGGGTAGGTGATTCTTTGTTTTAGTCCTAATTCCTTTGACTTCTGGAATATCTTATTCCATGCCCTTCAATCCCTTAATGTAGAAGCTGCTAGATCTTGTGTTATTCTGATTGTATTTGCACAATATTGGAATTGTTTCTTTCTAGCTGCTTGCAATATTTTCTCCTTGACCTGGGAATTCTGGAATTTGGCCACAATGTTCCTAGGAGTTTCTCTTTTTGGATCTCTTTCAAGAGGTGATTGGTGGATTCCTTGAATACTTATTTTGCCTTTTGATTCTGGAACATCAGACCAGTTTTCCTTGATAATTTCATGAAAGATGATGTCTAGGCTCTGATCTGCTCCTCTCCAGCCACGTGGCCAAGGCAGGGCTGGGTTCCACTCCGGGTCTGATGTGCAACAGACCTTTGGGGTCGGTTTTTCAGGGCTCTCTGAAACAGAAATCTCCACCACTCTGTTGCTGTGTGGCTTCCACTGCTTCAGAACCCACTGGGAGTTCTTTTTATAGGTAATTTATGGGTTGTGGGTTCAGAGCTAGCACATGTGAATCTTTCTACTCTGCCATCTTGGCTCCTCCCCCCATGCTCAGTTTTGCTGGGTAATTGTTCCTTAGTTGTCGTGCCAGTTCCAGTTCCTTTGCCTTATGGAATATCATATTCCAATCCCTCAAACTTTTAATGTAGAAGTTACAAGATTCTGTATGATCTTGACTATAATTCCTCGATATTTGAGTTGTTTCTTTCTGGTTGCTTTGCATCTCCTTTTATGTTTGTCCAATTCCTCCAGTTAGGTTTTGTATGTCTTTATCCATTTGTCCAATTTTTTTTAAGTTTTTCCTTGATTTTTTTCATATTTTTAAAATCAATGGCCATTTTTCTTCTACCACTCTAATTTGATCAAAATCCTTCTTAAGGTCTTCCAATAATGTTTTTTGGACTTGAGACCAGTTCATATTCCCTTAAGAGCTTTTAGATGGTAATTCAATTTCAATGCTTACCTCTTTGGGATTTGAGTTTTGGTCTTGTCTCCATAGTAAATACTCTTGTGTTTTCCTTTCTGGCTTGCTTCCTGTTTATGATGATTGCCTTTTCCGGGGTTTTAAAGTGGATCCCTGGTGCTGTGGTACAGGGGAGTCTTTCCCATGATTCTTGTGCTTAGAACTTGAGGCTTTGTGTATTCTGGCCTCTCTTTCTTTCAGCTAGAAGCTAGAATGCTGCAGTGTACCTTGTGCTGAGCTAACTGATGTGCCAAGGCAGAGACCAGGTGCAGTTTTTCTGAGTTTCCCTGGACCTTGCTGTGAGAGGTGTTGAGGAGGAATGGTCTGGCTGTGGGAGGTCTCCTCTCTTGAGCTAGAGCACGGGCAGACTCAGTGGTTGGTAAACACCATCTGTGCTAGTGTCTTCCTGATTCCCCTGGCTGTGCTAAGGCACACCTGGGGTCCTGTTGTTGGTATTTATGAGCTTCACCTCCCTGGGGCTCATGTTTTCCTCCTGGTTCACAAAGGTAGGGCTGTTTGGAACAGCCCAAATCCTACACTAGTCCCCTTCAGCCACAGCAAGAAGGACACCCCCCTCCCCACTTTGTGGTTTTCCTAGCCTCTTCAGCTAAGAGACTGTTTAACCCTTTTGCCGATCTCACTATTCCAGTGTTTTTCCTGGGGAAATATTCTCTGGATCTTTCAAGGTCAGGGGAGGGGAAGAGCACTTACAAATCACTTTGCCATCTATGCTCCCAGAAGTTCAAGTAAGTGACTTACTGACATTTTATCTGTAGGCTGATTGTCTTAGGAGTGGCTGCTGCTGTCACTTGGTGATCTGCACTTCTCTCTCAGTCAGTACCATTGGGCTCCCTCCATCCCCTCTTTTCCCACTACCTTCCCACTCTCACCCTGAGATGGTTCTACACATTTCCCCTTAGTCATATTGCACATAAAAATTTAAAAGAATGGGAGAAATCATAAAACAAAACAAAATGTAATGCAACTGGGGAATGACTTGTATCCTTGAACATTTCACTTACTTCTTTATATATCTTAAAAATGAAGCCTTTATCCCAGTCATTAGTTGCAAAAAGTCTTTCCCACTTTTCTGCTTCCCTTCTAAGGTTGCATTGAGTTTGGTTGTGCACAAACTTTTCAGTTTAATTTAACCAAAATTATCCATTTGGCATTTCATGAAGCTTTCTCTCTCTTGTTTAGTCAAAATTCTTCCCTTCTCAATTAGTTGGAAAAATACACTATTCCCTGCTCCATGAACTTGTTTATAGTATCAGTCATCATACCTACATCATGAATCCACTTGAACTTTATTTCTGTTTATAGTGTCAGGCAATTGTCTGTTCTCACTTTCCACTGTTATGCAGTTTTCCCAACAATTTTTGTCGAACAGTGAGTTTTCATCCTAGAAGTTGGGTTCCTTGGGTTTGTCAATGAGTAGATTACTATATTTATTGACTACTGTGTCATTTATTGGATGACCTGTTCCATTGGTCTGGCCTTCTTCTTCTTAGCCAGTGCCAAGGGGTTTTGATAATTGCTGCTTTATAATACAATTTGAGATCTAGTAGAGTTAGGCCATTTTCTCTACCATTTTTCATAAGTTTCCTTGTTTTTCTGGACCTTTTGTTCTCCAGATGAATTTTGATATTATTTTTTCTATCTCTACAAAATAATTATTTGATAGTTTGATTGGTATGGCACTGAATAAGTAAATTAATTTAAGTAGAACTTTATTTTTCTGTTATACTGACTTAGCATACTCACAACCATCTGACGTTTTCCAGCAAAACTGAGTGAGTGACAGCTGTGGAGCCCCTGTTATCTTCAGCAGCTACTCTTGAGACTCTCAGCCTGAAGATTAAATGGCTGTAAGTCACCTACTTAAAATTGTTGGAGCCCAAATGGTGGAGTGATCACTAAATGCTCTCTCCTACTCAACTTGTAGACTTTTTTTTAAAATATAAATTTATTTATTTAACTTTTTACATTCATTTTCACAAAATTTTGCATTCCAAATTTTCCCCTTGTAGACTTTGAAAGAAGCATGGAACATTTCCCCAGAAAAACCCTTGTTCAGTGGGATCAGCAGAAGGGTCAAACAGTCTGGTAGCATGTGAGGTTAGGAAAATCACTGGTGGTGAAAGGTGAACAGTGCAGGACAGGAGCTGTCCCAGAGAGCCCACTTCAGTGAACCTGGAGCACATTTGGAGCCCCAGGGGTGTGGAATCTCTCAAACACCAATACCAGGATCCCAGCTGTGCCTCAGCACCCCAGGGGAAAATGAGAAGACACTAGGGCAGTGAGGACCACCAGCCACTGAGCTTGCCTTTGCCATATCTCAGGTGAGGAGGTGTCCCGTGGCCAGACCACCTGTACCCCGCACTTAACAAAGTAGCTCCAGGGCAAGGCCAGGGAAAAACAAAAGTACTTCACTTGACCTCTGCTTTCTCTCATCAACCAGGTCAGCACTAGGTTCTTTAGCTTCTAGCTGAAAAACCAGGAGCCTCATTATCATGAGCAAGAAACATAGCAGGAAAGAAAAGACCATAGAATTCTTCTATGGAGATAATGACCAAAATACAAATACAAAAGAGGTCAACATTGAGATGGTAATCCTATTTGAAACATCAGAAGGGTCTATTAACTGGTCAGAAGTATAAAGAGCACTCTTGGAAGAGGTGAAAAAGGATTTTAAAAGTCAAATTATAGAAACAGAAAAAAAACTGGTCAAAAATTTTAAAAATAAGGAAAAAAATCATTAAAGAGAATAGCTTCTTAAAAAGGAAAATTGGACAAATTGAAAAGGAAGCACAAACCCTAACTGGGAAAACTGGACAAATGTAAAGAAAGTACAGAAACTAACTGGAGAAAATAATTCCCTGAAAGGAAAAATTGGACAGATGAAAAAGGAGATGCAAAAGTGAACAGAAGAAAACAATTTGATAAAAATTAGAATTGGTCAAGCAGAATCTATATATTCTATGAGACATCAAGAGTCATTCAAGCAAAATCTAAAGAATGTAAAGATAGAAGAAAATTCAAAATATCTAACTGGAAAAACAACTGACCTGGAAAATAGATCTGGGAAAGAAAATCTAAGAATTATTCCCCTACCAGAAAGCTATGATGACAAAAAGAGACTGGAAAATATCTTTCAAGAAATCACCAAAGAAAACTGCCCAGAAGTCCTAGATCCACAGGGCAAAATATTCATTTAAAGAATCCACTGTTGGGGTGGAGTCAAGATGACAGAGTAGAAAGACTCACGTGTGCTAGCTCCAAACCCACAGCCCATGGATTCCCTGTAGGAAGAACTCCCCACAGGTTCTGGATCACTGCAAGGTGCACAGAAACACAGTGGAAAAGATTTCCATTCCAGAGACCCCTGGAGAGCCATCCCCAGGTTCTGTCGTGCCTCGGAAAGCAGAGTCCACCCCTGAGCTGCCCTGGCCGTGTGGCCGAGAGGAGCAGATCTGAGCAGGCTTCAGGGACTGAATCTTCGGTGGCTGAGAAGGCCCCTCTGCCCACAGATGCTACAGGTTAGTGAGAGAGACATCTGAGCTGGCCGAGAGGGGAGCGGGTTGTCTCCGTGACTCAGAGCACCTCAGAAGGCAGCGGCGGAGGCAGAAGCAGGGGCAGGAAGCAGAGGAGGCAGAAGCAGGGGCAGCAGCGGTGGTGGCCCGGGACTCCCCGAGCAGCAGGCAGAAGCTCAGGTCTCTGCATAAACCCCCTGAGGGAACCGAGCCTTGGAGATGGCCCTGCCCCCACCCGCTCCATTACTGAAGGTCATTGCATAAAGCCCCTGAGGGAACTGAGCCTGGGAGGCGGCCCTGCCCCCACCCCAGCACCAGAACAAAAGCTCACATTGAATAACAGCCACAGGTGCCTCAGAAAGCCCATTTGAATCTCAGACTCCAAGCACTAGCTGGGCAGATCTAAGCAGGGGTGGACAGGAATCTCAGAAGTCAAGTAACTGGCTAGAAAAATGCCCAGAAAAGGGAAGAAAAATAGGACTATAGAGAGCTTCTTTGAGCAGGTGCAAATGTTCCCGCCTTTCAATTCTGATGATGAGGAAATATTCTTACCACCAGGGAAAGATGTAGAGGGCGGGGTCTCTGTATCCCAGACATCCCAGAGGGATGTCGAGTGGGCTCAGACCTTGGAAGAGCTCAAAAAGGATTTTGAAAAGCAAGTTAGACAGGTGGAGGAAAAACTGGGAAGAGAAATGAGAGAAAAGCAAGAAAAGTGTGAAAAATGGGTCAATACCTTGGTAAAGGAGACCCCAAAAAATGCTGACCAAAATAACACCTTGAAAAATAAGCTCACTCAATTGGCAAAAGAGGGTCAAAAAGCCAATGAGGAGAATGCTTTCAAAAGCAGAATTAGCCAAATGGAAAAAGAGGTTCAAAAGCTTACTGAAGAAAATAGTTCTCTCAAAATTAGAATGGGACAGATGGAGTCTAATGACTATCTGAGAAACCAAGAAATCACAAAATAAAACCAAAAGAATGAAAAAATGGAAGAGAATGTGAAATATCTCATGGGAAAAACAACTCACCTGGGAAATAGATCCAGGAGAGGTAATTTACAAATTATGGGAATACCTGAAAGTCATGATTGAAAAAAGAGCCTAGACATCATCTTCCATGAAATTATCAAGGAAAACTGCCCTGACATCCTAAAACCAGAGGGCAAAATAAGTATTGAAAGAATCCATCGATCACCGCCTGAAAGAGATCCAAAAAGAGAAACTCCTAGGAACATTGTGGCCAAATTCCAGAACTCCCAGCTCAAGGAAAAAATCTTGCAAGCAGCAAGAAAGAAACAATTCCAGTATTGTGCAAATACAATCAAGATAACTCAAGATCTACCACCTTCTACATTAAGGGATCGAAGGGCGTGGAATAGGATATTTCAGAAGTCAAAGGAACTAGGACTCAAACCAAGAATCACCTACCCAGAAAAACTGAGTATA
The DNA here is from genome assembly GCA_023548195.1 of Bettongia penicillata ogilbyi. Lineage (NCBI taxonomy): Eukaryota > Metazoa > Chordata > Mammalia > Diprotodontia > Potoroidae > Bettongia > Bettongia penicillata. The sequence continues at coordinate 380,975 of JAJHZJ010001042.1, forward strand.
ATACTTTAGGGGAAAATATTGTCTTTCAGTGAAATAGAGGACTTTCAAGCATTCTTGATGAAAAGACCAGAGCTGAAAAGAAAATTTGACTTTCAAACACAAGAATAAGCAGAAGCATACAAAAGTAAAGAGCAAAGAGAAGTCATAAGGGATTTACCAAAAGTGAACTGTTTACATTCCTACATGGAAAGACAATATTTGTAACTCTTAAAACTTTTCAGTATCTGGGTAGTTGGTGGGACCACACATACGCATACACACACACACGTACATGTGTGCATGCACACACACATACACACATGCACGCACATACAGAGACAGAGAGCACAGAGTGAATTGAATAGGATGGGACAATATCTTAAAAGAAGTTAAGGTAAATGGTGAGAGAGAAATGTCGGGGGAGGAAAGAGGGTGAAATGGAATGGAGTAAATTATATGTCATTCAAGAGGGAAGGAGGAGACTTTTTAGTGGAGGGAAAAAGAGGAGAGCTGAGAAAAAAACAAGAAGTTTACCCTCATCACATTCGACTAAAGGAAGGAATAAAATGTACACTCATTTTGGTATGAAAACCTATCTTACAATACAGGAAAGTGGGGGAGAAGGACATAAGCAAGGGGGGGGATGATGGAAGGGAGGGTAATGGGAGGAGGGAGCAATTTGAAGTCAACTTTTGCTGAGGGACCGGATGAAAAGACAGAATAGAAACAATGAGGGGCAAGTTAGGATGGAGGGTAATTCAGTTAGTCTTACACATGACTATTATGGAAATCATTTGCAAAACTATACAGATAGGGCTATATTGAATTGCCTGCCTTCCCAAAGGGAATGGGTGGTGAGGGAGGGATGGGGAGAATTTGGAACTCAAAGTTTTAGGAACAACTGTTTAGTATTGTTGTTGCTACTAGGAAATAAGACATACAGTTAATGAGGAATGGAAAGTCATCTGGCCCTACAGGACAAAAGAGAAGATGGGGACAAGAGAAGGGAGGGATGAAAGAAGAGAGGGCAGATTAGTGATAGGGAAAATTAGATTGCTTGGTGTATTGAGGGGGGGAGGGGATAAAAGGGGAGAAAATTTGGAACCCAAAATTTTGTGAAAATGAATGTAAAAAGTTAAATAAATAAATTTTTATTTCAAAAAGAAAAAAAAAGAATCCACTGTTCACCTGCAAAAAGGGATCTCAAGTTAAAAACAGTGAGGAATATCCTTGCCAAATTCCAGAACTATCAGGTGAAGGAGAAAAGATTATAGGCAACGAGTAAGAAACCATTCAAATATCAGGAGCTACAGTCAAGTTCACACAGGACATTGTATCTTCTACATTAATTGATCAATGAGATTGGAATATGATATTATGTAAGGCAAAGAAGTTGGGACTCCAATGAAGTATAAATTAACCAGTAAAGTTTAGCATAATATTTGGGACAAGGAGATGGACATTGAATGAAATAATGGATTTCCAGACCTTTTTGATAAAAAAAGCCAGAACTCAATAGAAAATTTGATCTTCAAACACAGGTCTCAAGAGAGGCATAAAAAGGTAAACAGAGGAAAAGAAAAACGCGTTACTCAATATGGCCAAACTGCTTACATCCCTATAAGGAAAGAAGATCCTTGTTAATCTTGAGAGTTGTATATTTATTGTGAAATATAAAAGGTATAAACATAGATAGAGGGAGTGTGGATAAAGTAAATGTTGTGATGATAAAAATATGGTTTAAAGGTGTAGTGGGATTATAACAGGAGATTTGAAAAGGAGGAGACAGAAAATGATAAAATACCTCAGAAGAAGAAGCATAAAACTATATTACAGTAGAGGGAAAGAGGGGAAAGTGATGAGTATTGTTTGAGAGGTACTCTCATCTGATTTGGTTGAAGGAGGGAACAACAAACTTAATTAAGTATATAAATCTAAATAGCTCTGCCGGCAGTAGGAGGGGAAGGGGGAAATAAAGAAGTGAGACTAAACGGGAGGGAAGACATAGTAATGTTTAAGGGGAGAAAAGGGAGGGAAACTGAAAGAAGGAAGGGAAGTCTGCAGGAGGTAGAGGTCAAAAATTAAAACTCTTATTGTGGAGAGGAAGGGAGAAGTAAAATACAAAAGGTGGGAAAGAGGATGGAGGGAAAGACACAGATAATACTCATAACAGTGAATGTGAATGTGATTAACTCTCCCATAAAAAGGAGACAGATAGCAGAATGGATTCAAAACCATAAACAAACAATATGTTGTTTACAAGAAACACATTTGCAAAGGAGGGATACACAAAGGGTAAAGGTTAAAGGTTGGAGCTGAATATATTGTGCTTTATCTGATGTAAAAAATGCAGATAAAAAATATCAGACAAAGCAAAAGCAAAAATAGATCTAATCAAAACAGATAAGGAAAGAAACTATATCTTTCTAAAAGCCATCATAGAGAATGAAGCAATATCATTACTAAATATATATGCTCCAAGTTGTGTGACATCCACATTCTTAGAGGAGAAGTTAGTGGAATTACAGGAAGAAATAGACAACAAAATTATACTAGTGGGGGATGTCAACACCCACATCTCTGAACTTGATAAATCTAACTTAAAAATAAACAAGAAAGAAGTTAAGGAGATGAATAAAACTCTGGATAAGGTAGATATGATAGATCTTTGGAGAAAATTGAATGGGGATAGAGAGGAATATACCTTTTTCTCAGTGGTACATGGCATATATACAAAAATTGACCAGGTACTACGCCAAAAACACCTCACAATTCAGTGTAGAAAGACAGAGATAGTCAAGGCATCGTTCTCAGATCAAAATGCAATAAAAAAAATTATGTGTAATAAAAAGTCATGGAAAAATTGGCCAAATCCTAATGAATGAGTGAGTTAAACAACAAATCATAGAAACAATCAACAACTTCATTCAAAAGAATGACAATAATGAGAAAACCTATCAGATATTCTGGGATACTGCAAAAGCAGTTATTTGGGGCAGCTTTCTATCTTTGAATGCCTACATGAATAAAATAGAGAAAAAGGTGATCAATGAATTAGGCATGCAGCTTAAAAAGTTTGAAATTAAACTAATGGAAAATCCCCCTATAAATACAGAAGTAGAAATGCTGAAAACCAAAGGAGAGATTAATATAATTGAATTAAGAAAGCCATTGAACTAATCAATAAAACAAAGATTTAGTTTCATGAAAAAAACAATGAAATTAATAAACTTTGGTCAATTTGATTAAAAAAAGAAAGAAGAAAGCCAAATTAGCAATATCAAAAACATAAATAGTGATCTCACCTCCAATGAGTAGCAAATTAAAACAATAAGTAGGAATTACTTTGCTCAATATAAGTCCATAAATTCGACAATCTAAGTGAGATGAATAATTATGTTAAAAAATGTAAATTACGGGGGGCGGAGCCAAGATGGCGGAGTAGAAGGACGCACGTTTACGAGCTCCGAAACCAAAGCCCATGGAATTGGTGTAGAAAGAGTCCCCCATAGATTCTGGGTGAGTGCAAGGTGTGCAGAGGCAGAGTGGAGGAGATTTCCGTCCCAGGGAGCCCTCAAGACCCGTCCCCAGGGTCCGGCGCGCCCCGGAGAGTAAACCCGACCCCCAGCGCTGCCCTGGCCGAGGCCTCAGAGAAGCGAATCCGAGCAGGCTTCAGAGACGGAAGCTGAAGCAGCCGGGAAAGTCCCTCCGCCCACAGAAGCAGGTCAGTGAGAGAGGCCGCGCTGAAGGAGAGGGGAAGCAGGGAGCCTCCGTGACTCGGGCCCCCTCGGAGGAAGCGGCGGCGGCGGGGACGGGGGCAGGAAGCGGTGGCGGCAGAGGCGTGGGCTGGGGCTGAGGCGGCAGCGGCCCGGGACTCAGGAATCCCCCAGCTGCAGGCGGGATCTTCATTACGGAAGATTCCCGCATAAAACCTGACGGAGCTGAGCCTGGGAAACGGCCCTGCCCCCGCCCCGCTCTGTTGCTGAAGACTTCTGCTCGGGACCCCCGGGGGAGCTGAGATTGGGAGGCGGGCCCCCCCACCCCGCCCCCACCCGCTCCATTCTTGAGAGTCGCTGCATAAAGCCCCCCCCCCCCCCCCCGAGGGATCAGAGTCTCGGAGACAGCCCTGGCCCCGCCCCAGCACCTGAACTAAAGCTCACTGATTGACAGCCAGCAGGAGGAAAGCCCATTTGAATCTCAGAGGCCAGGCGCTGGCTGGGCGGATCCAGGCGGGGGTGGAAGGGAATCTCAGAGGTCAAGTAACTGGCTGGGAAAATGCCTAGAAAGGGGAAGAAAAATAAGACTTTAGAGAGTTTTTTCCAACAAATGCAAATGATCCCGACCTTCGGATCTGATGGGGAGGACGAGAACGTATTTTTCCCATCAGGGAAAGATGTGGAGGGCGGGGCCTCAGTACCCCCAGACACCCCAGGGGGGTGTTGGGTGGGCTCAGGCCTTGGAAGAGCTTAAAAAGGATTTTGAAAAGCAAGTTAGACAGGTGGAGGAAAGACTGGGAAAAGAAATGACAAAGATGCAAGAAGAGTATGAAAAAAAGGTCAATATCTTGGTAAAGGAGACCCAAAAAAATGCTGAGGAAATTAACACCCTGAAAAATAGGCTCACTCAATTGGCAAAAGAGGTTCAAAAAGCCAATGAGGAGAAGAATGCATTCAAAAGCAAAATGAGCCAAATGGAAAAAGAGGCTCAAAAGCTCACTGAATTTAATAGTTCTCTCAAAATTAGAATGGAACAGATGGAGTCTAATGATTTTATGAGAAACCAAGAAATCACCAAACAAAACCAAAAGAACAATAAAATGGAAGAGAATGTGAAATATCTCATGGGAAAAACAACTGACCTGGAAAATAGATCAAGGAGAGACAACTTAAAAATTATGGGACTACCTGAAAGCCATGATCAAAAAAAGAGCCTAGACATCGTCTTGCATGAAATTATCAAGGAAAACTGCCCTGACATTCTAGAACCAGAGGGCAAAATAAGTATTGAAAGAATCCATCGATCACCACCTGAAAGAGATCCAAAAAGAGAAACTCCTAGGAACATTGTGGCCAAATTCCAGAACTCCCAGCTCAAGGAAAAAATCTTGCAAGCAGCCAGAAACAAACAATTCCAGTACTGTGGTAATACAATCAGGATAACCCAAGATCTAGCAGCTTCTACATTAAGGGATCGAAGGGCGTGGAATAGGATATTCCAGAAGGCAAAGGAACTAGGACTCAAACCAAGAATCACCTACCCGGCTAAACTGAGTATAATATTTCAAGGGAAAATATGGTCTTTCAATGAAACAGAGGACTTTCAATCATTCTTGATGAAAAAACCAGAGCTGAAAAGAAAATTTGACTTTCAAACACAAGAATGAGAGGAAGCATGCAAAAGTAAACAGCAAGGAGAAGTATTAAGGGACTTACCAGAAATGAACTGTTTGCATTCATACATGGAAGGACAATATTTCTAACTCTTAAAACTTTTCAGTATCTGGGTGGTTGGTGGGACCACACATACACATGTACACGCATGCACACACATACACACATGCATTCACATGCAGAGACAGAGAGCACAGATTGAACTGAATAGGATGGGACCATACCTTAAAAGGAATTAAGGTAAATGATGAGAGAGAAATGTAGTGAGAGGAAAGAGGGAGAAATGGAAGGGGGTAACTATATGTCATTTAAGAGGCAAGTAGGAGATGTTTTTAGTGGAGGGAAAAAGAGGAGAGCTGAAGAAAAACAAACAAACAAACAAACAAAAGTTTACCCTCATCACATTTGACTAAACGAAGGAGTGAAATGCACACTCATTTTGGTATGAAAACCTATCTTACAGTATAAGAAAGCGGGGGAGAAGGAGATATTGGGGGGGGGATGATGGAAGGGAGGGCAAAGGGAGGAGGGAGTAATTGAAAGTCAACACTTGGGGAGGGACAGGATCAAAGAGAAACAATGAGGGGCAGGTGAGGAGGGATGGCAATTCAGTTAGTCTTACACAACACGACTATCAGGAAGGTCATTTGCAAAGCTACACAGATATGGCCTATAATGAATTGCCTGCCGTACCAAAGGGAATGGGTGGGGAGGGAGGGATGGGGAGAATTTGGAACTCAAAGTTTTAGGAACAATTGTTTAGTATTGCTGTTGCAACTAGGAAAGAAGACATACAGTTAATGAGGAATAGAAAGTCATCTGGCCCTACAGGAGAAAAGAGAAGATAGAGACAAGGGAAGGGAGGGATGACAGAAGAGAGGACAGATTGGAGATAGGGAAAATTAGATTGCTTGGGGTATTGGGGTGGGGGGAGGGGAGAAAAAGGGAGAAAATTTGGAACCCAAAAATTTGTGAAAATGAATGTAAAATAAATAAATAAATTAATTAAAAAAAAAAATGTAAATTACCCAGATTAAGAGAAGAGGAAATTGAATACTTAAATAACCCCATTTCAGAAAAAGAAATTGAACAAAGCATCAGTGAACTCCTTAGGAAAAAATCATCAAGGTTGGATGGATTTAGAAGTGGATTCTATCAAACATTTAAAGAACAGTTAATTCCAGCACTATACAGATGATTTGGGAAAATAGAGGAAAAGGAGTCCTATTAACTTCTTTTTATGATACAAATATGGTTTTGATGCCTAAACCAGGATGCACCAAAACATAGAAAGGAAATTATAGACCAATTTCTCTAATATATTTAGATGCAAAAATTTTAAATATTTAGCAACTTATCATGAGAATAATATATTATTATTAGGCAGAATTTATTCCAGGAATTCAGGACTGGTTCAATATTAGAAAAACTATTAGCTTTATTGATCATATCAACAACAACAAAACTAAAAGAAACCACATTATTATCTCAATAGATGCAGAAAAAGCTTTTGACAAACTACAACACCCATTCATATTGAAAACACTGGAGAGCATAGGAATAAAGGGAACTTTCCATAAAATAATAAGTAGTATCTACCTAAAACCTTTAGTAAGCATTATTTGCAATGGAGATAAGCTAGATTCATTCCCAATAAGATCAGGGGTGAAACAAGGATGTCCATTATCACCACTACTTTTCAGTATGGTACTAGAAATTTTAGCTGTAGCAATAAGAGAAGACAAAGGAATTGATGGAATTAAAATAGGCAAAGAAGAAACTAAGTTATTACTCTATAGATAATATAATGATATATTTAGAGAATCCCAAAGAGTTAATTAAAAAAAAAAAAAACTACTTGAAGTAATAAACAAATTTAGCCAAGTTGCCGGTTGCCAAATAAATGCACACAAATCTTCTGCATTTCTATATATTTCTAACAAAACCCAACAGCAAGAGTTAGGATGGGAAATTGCATTTAATGCTAGGATGGACACTATAAGATATTTTAGAGTCTACCTGTCAAAAAAAATTTGGAAACTATATGAACACACTTAGAAAACACTTTTCACACAAATAAAATCAGGTCTAAATGAATGGAAAAACATCAGTTGCTCGGGACTAGGCTGAGTCAATATAATAAAAATGAAAATTTTACCTAAATTAATTGTATTTTTCAGTGCCACACCAATCAAATTATCAGATAAGTATTTTCTAGAGCTAGAAAAAAATAATATCAAAATTTATCTGGAAGAACACAAGAGAATTTTTTTTATTTCATTCACCTTTCTTTTATTTCATTTTATTTTTATTCATTCATTCATTCATTCATTTCTTTATTTCTGTATTTATTTATTTATTTATTCATTCATTCATCTATTCATTCATTCATTCATCCATCCATCCATCCATCCATCCATCCATCCATCCATCCATCCATCCATCCATTTATTTATTTATTTATTCGTCCATCTATTTAATCATCCATCCATTTATTTATTTATTTATTATTCATTCATTCATTCATTCATTCATTTATTTATTTACTTATTCATTCATTCATTTATTCATTCATTCATTCATTTATTTATGTATTCGTTTATTCATTCACACATTCATTCATTCATTCATTCATTCATTTATTTATTTATTTATTTATTTATTTATTTATTTGACTTTTTACATTCATTTTCACAAAATTTGGGTTCCAAATTTTCTCCCCTTTTCTCCCCTCCCCTCACCGCAATACACCAAACAATCTAATTTTCCCTATCTCCAATCTGCCCTCTCTTTTGTCATCCCTCCCTTCTCTTGTCTCCATTTTCTCTTTTCTCCTGTAGGGCCAGATGACTCTCCATTCCTCATTAACTGTATGTCTTATTTCCTTGTACCAACTACAATACTAAACAGTTGTTCCTAAAACTTTGAGTTCCAAATTCTCCCCATCCCTCCCTCCCCACCCATTCCCTTTGGGAAGGCAGGCAATTGAATATAGGCCCTATCTGTGTAGTTTTGCAAATGACTTCCCTGATAGTCGTGTTGTGTAAGACTAACTGAATTACCCTCCATCCTAACCTGCCCCTCATTGTTTCTCTTCTGTCTTTTGACCCTGTCCCTCCCCAAGTGTTGACTTCAAATTGCTCCCTCCTCCCTTTCCCCTCCCTTGCATCATTCCCCCCTTGCTTATCTCCTTCTCGCCCACTTTCCTGTACTGTAAGATAGGTTTTCATACCAAAATGAGTGTGCATTTTATTCCTTCCTTTAGTCAACTGTGATGAGGGTAAACTTCTTGTTTTTTGTTTTTTTTTCTCAGCTCTCCTCTTTTTCCCTCCACTAAAAAGTCTCCCGCTTGCCTCTTAAATGACAGATAATTACCCCATTCCATTTCACCCTCTCTCCTCCCACTACATTTCTCTCTCACCATTTACCTTAATTTCTTTTAAGATATGGTTCCATCCTATTCAATTCAATCTGTGCTCTCTGTCTCTGTAGGTGTGTGCATGTGTGTATGTGTGTGTGTGCATGAGTGTACATGTCTGTGTATGGACCCACCAACTACCCAGGTACTGAAAAGTTTTAAGAGTTACAAATATTGTCTTTCCATGTAGGAATGTAAACATTTCACTTCTGGTAAGTCCCTTAAGACTTCTCTTTCCTGTTTACTTTTTCATGCTTCTTCTCATTCATGTGTGTGAAACTCAAATTTTCTTTTCAGCTCTGGTCTTTTCATCAAGAATGATTGAAAGTCCTCTGTTTCATTGGAGGACCATATTTTCCCCTGAAGTATTATACTCAGTTTAGCTGGGTAGGTGATTCTTGGTTTAAGTCCTAGTTCCTTTAACTTCTGGAATATCCTATTCCACGCCCTTCGATCCCTTAATGTAGAATCTGCTAAATCTTGAGTTATCCTGATTTTATTTCCACGATACAGGAATTGTTTCTTTCTAGCTGCTTGTAAGATTTTCTCCTTGAGCTGGGAGTTCTGGAATTTGGCCACAATGTTCCTAGGAGTTTCTCTTTTTGGCTCTCTTTCAGGTCATGATCGATGGATTCTTTCAATACTTATTTTGCCCTCTATTTGTAGAATATCAGGGCAGTTTTCCTCGATAATTTCATGGAAGATGATATATAGGCTCTTTTTTGATCATGACTTTCAGGTAGTCCCATAATTTTTAAATTGTCTCTCCTGGATCTATTTTCCAGGTCAGTTGTTTTTCCAATGAGATATTTCACATTCTCTTCCATTTTTTCATTCTTTTGGTTTTATTTTGTGATTTCTTGGTTTCTCAGAAAGTCATTAGACTCCATCTGTTCCATTCTAATTTTGAGAGAACTATTCTCTTCAGTGAGCTTTTGAACCTCTTTTTCCATTTGACTAATTCTGCTTTCGAAAGCATTCTTCTGCTCATTGGGTTTTGACCCTCTTTTGCCAATTGAGTGAGCCTATTTTTTCAAGGTGTTATTTTGTTCAGCATTTTTTGGGGTGTCCTTTACCAAAGTATTGACCTGTTTTTCATACTTTTCTTACATCTCTCTCATTTCTCTTCCCAGTTTTTCCTCCACCTGTCTAACTTCCTTTTCAAAATCCTTTCTGAGCTCTTCCATGGCCTCAGCCCACCCGACATCCCCCTGGGATGTCTGGGGTACTGAGGCCCCGCCCTCCACCTCTTTCCTTGATGGCAAGAATATGTCCTCTTCGTCGTCAGATCACAAAGTCGGGATCATTTGCATCTGTTTGAAAAAACTCTCTATAGTCTTATTTTTCTTCCCTTTTCTAGGCATTTTCCCAGCCGGTTACTTGACTTCTGAGATTCCTGTCCAGCCCCGCCTAGATCCGCCCAGCTAGTGCTTGGGGTCTGAGATTCAAATGGGCTTTCCGCGGCAAGTGGCTGCTAATCAATGTGAGCTTTAATTCTGGTGCTGGGGTGGGGGCAGGTCCACCTCCCAGGCTCAGCTGGCTGAGGGGGTTTATGCAGAGACCTTCAGAAATGGAACGGGTGGGGCAGGGCCGTCTCCCAGGCTCAGCTCCCTCAGGGGCTTTATGCAGAGACTCTCAGTAATGAAGATCCTGCCTGCTGCTGGGGGATTCCCGGGCCTCCGCCGCGCCACAGCTGCCTCCACTGCCACCCCTGCCTCTGCCTCCGCCGTAGCCCCCACCTCTGCCACCACCACTTCCTCCCAAGGGGGGCCCGAGTCACGGAGGCACCCCATTCCCCTTGGCCTGCCAGCCAGCCGTCTCTCTCACTGACCTGTAGCTTCTGTGGGTGGAGGTACCTTCCCGGCCGCTGGAGGTTCCGTCCCTGAAGCCTGCTCGGATCAGCTTCTCTCGGGCCTTGGCCAGGGCAGCACTGTGGTGGACTCCGCTTTCCGGGGCACGACAGACCCTGGGGACGGTTCTCCAGGGCTCTCTGGAATGGAAATCTCTTCCACTCTGTTTCTGCACACCTTGTAGTGATCCAGAACTTATGGGGATCTCTTTTTTCATTAATTCTATGGGCTGTGGGTTCGGAGCTCGTAAATGTGTGTCTTTCTACTCCGCCATCTTGACTCCGCCCCCCCAGAAGAGAATTTTAACTAAAATTAGTACAAAATAGATTTTCACTACCCACTTCCTTTAGAATGGAAGAATTACAACACTACTATGATCTCTTTCCCTGAACTACCAAGTTGATTTCCTTGCTGTGTTTTGGCCTACATCAATGAAGTCAATGTTCTTCTGCCCTTAAATCCCATAAGTAGGTAAGTTGAATATTCCAATTCAAGTTATTTACTTCTTTACAGGGATTTTTTTTTCTTTTGTAACGATAAGGTACAGGGCATTTTTTTATTTTTTTTTAACCTTGCTAAATGTATCAAGATATCATAATGGACAACATTTGTAAACCAGTTCAGGGAAAATTAAATACAGGGGAAATATTCAATGAAATTTTGAAAGCTTTAGAAGGAAGTAAGATCTTTAAAGGACAAATACTAAATGGAATAAAGTATTGCAAAATGTATTATATTTGTGACTATGATGTTATTACACTTTGCAGTTGTAAAAACATTGGTCACCCACTTTGTCAAGCTCTGAACTTTTCATTCTAGCACAAAAGTAATTATCCTTTGCATTCATTTCAGTAATAATGGTAATAAAATTTACCTTTATATGATCCTTTTTTCTAAGAGTTTAAATGTTTTGGAGGCAAACTGCTGAACTAATTCTCATACTAATCTTATCAAGTAAGTAGATAGAGATAAATGGCCCTAAAAGACACATAAAGGAAATTTTTTTTAACCTGGGAAGATTGATTACTACTAATCCAGGTTTAATGAGTCAAAGAAATGTGTTTTGCATTAAGAATATAAGTTTATAACACTTCTAAATATCCAGGTTATCACTCCTTCTATTTCAATAGACAAATGGTGAACTTTATTATTTCAAGTTTCTTTCTCACTAATTTTAGAAGCATTTCCAGTTTTTCTATATTATTATTATATTGAAATAATTTAGATATATTTTCCTGAAAGGATTTTTAAAATTCTTACTAGTTGTGACAACAATTACTATTTTATGCTTGTATAAACACAGATATAACTTTCATAGAAATCACTTTCACAAAAGCTCCACATCCAAATATTATAAGTAATCAAAGCTTATGAAAGTTTTGAGAATTTTAATGAAGAATCCATTGAAAGTAGTGAAAAAGTAAAACATACAGAATATCCAGGGAAATCAGATTAGCATAAAGAAAGATGACTTTTAGTAACAGTTTGGAAAGATGCTTTTTTTTTTTTCCCTAATGACTGATTTCTTGGTATGAAATGGAATTGATTCACTCTGAAACATAAAGAACTGACCCAAGCATACTATGGTATAAACCAGAGTTTGTGATTTGTTCACAAATCCAAAACTTCTAGGAATAACTTTAAGAAATGAAAAAATGAGAAATCAAGTTTTTCATTGTAGTTTCTTTTGAGGTCCCATCTCAGGCACTGATTTGCAGTGGCCATACATACCACACACACACACACACACACACACACACACACCTGCATGCACGTACATATGATCATAGTATTTCAGTCATGGGACAGGAGGAGGATATTTTGAAATTCTTTCAAACTACCAAATTTCTGCTTCATAATGAAATTTGATCCTAGAGAAACGATGGGTGAACTGATACAAATGGATGCAATTTAACCAGTTTTTGAGGTTTCATATTCTTGGACTTGATATTTTGTAACAGGGTAATTATGCTCAACAAATTGTCATTGGAAATATGACAACTAATTTTGTCTCTATTTACTGTCCTTGGCTTTCCTGAGTAACATTTGTAAAATACTATTTCCACAACAGCAAGACCAAATGCATTATTAAAAAATAAACTAAAATCCTTTCACACTACAATGTTTGCTTTACTTTTAATCAAAATTATTATATATATTTACTTAACACTCTATAAAGTAAGGAGTAGCTATATTTGTTGGTGTAGCAAGCTACTTAGTGTGGTTAAATCATTTTTCTTCAATTCGAATTCAATTTAACATGCATTAACTTCAACTTTTGTACAAGGAATTTTGGTAAAGTTGACAAAGGACCAGTCTTAGAGTTTGGGAGCCCAGTTTTCAAAGTCTGATCTTGAACAGATCACTTAACTTCTCAGAATCTCAGACAACTCTTTAAGACTTTAAATGTCAAAGAAATTACTCAATTGATTTAGTACAGGGATTATTTTTTTAAAGATATTTCCTACGTTTAGGAATGCAGAGAGGTCCAAACCTATCCAAAACACATGTACACATGCACACAACAACAACAACAAACAAAGAAACAAACAAAAATCTGTGATAAACCCCGGGGATAAAATGAGCAAGTCCTTGTCTTCAAGAAACTTCAATTCTAGGAAGGGCTAATAAAGCCACTGGGGAAATGGAATAGACCTCATTTTCTCTATCTAATGTTTAATCTCTCTCCCATTCATTTTCTCTGTATTTATTAGTTTCTATCCCACTGGGTAAAAGAAATCTTTCCTATCATTGAAAATATTACTAGACACTATCGTCTCTCCAAACCAATGTACTATAAAGTTATTATTTTTCTCAGGAAAACCCCTAGAAAAAAAACGTCTCCAACAATTACACATACCATCTTTCTTTTTATCAATTTCTGAAGTCTTCATTATATTATTTCATACCTTCTCTTTCAGGTAAAGTACACTGTTCAAACTTACCAATGATTCTTTGATAACTATGACCATCTTTTCTCACTTTATAGCCATTTGGATGTTCCAAATTGCTCTGAAGAAAAGTTGAATCAATTCAGAATTCCATCAGCAATGCATTAGTGTTTCATTCTTTCCCAGATGACCTGCAACATTTGTCACTCTCCTTTTCTGTTCTATTAGCCAATCTAATACGTATGGGGTAGTAATTTAAAATTATTATAATTTACATTTCTCTAATCAATAGTGAGTTAGAGCACTTTTTCATACAGTTATAAAAAGAGTTGATTACTTCATCTGAAAACTGTACATAATTTTTGATCATTTATCAATTGAAGAATAACTTATTTTTATGAACTGGATTCCTTTATATTTCAGAAATGGGACCTTAATGAGAGAAACTTAAAGTTTCAAAGTTTTTTCACAGTTATGATGGCAAAATGTATTTCTCTCCATGTTATTCCTCTTCCTGTGTAGTAGCAACCATACTAACACACAGGGTGGATAACTAGGACAGGTTCTTTGATCTGCTTTCCTAAAGGAAAGACAATGTCAAAGCAGTCAACAATCTTACTTTACTTAAACTATGTAGATAGATAAGTAGAAAAAAATGAAGATCCCTAATATGCAGAGCTACAACTGTCTAGACAAAATATTAGATACATAATCACCATACTAGGGAGCACAGGATCTCGTTTCTCAAACTCAGGGAGTCCCTTAATAATAGGTAAACAGTATCTGATCTGACCAAATAACAAAGAAACATTCTTCCCATGAGTAAGCCTCAAAGTAGAATACCAAACACCCAGTATTTCTTGTTTCCAACTAATAGACCTAGAGTCAGAAGGCATTGCAACCCACTTAGTGTCTACTTAATTCCCTGACTTAGGGCCTACTTGATTCAAGCCTCTTTAAAAGTGAGTTTATGGGGAGGAGCCAACATGGCAGAGTAGAAAGACACACATATGCTAGCTCTGAAACAACAGCCTATTAAAAATCTGTAAAGAAGAACTCCTAACAAATTCTGGAGTGGTGGAAGCCACAGAACAACAGAGCAGAGGAGATTTCTGTTACAGAGATCTCTGAAAAACCGACCCCAAAGATCTGTCGCACACTGGACCCAGAGCAGAGCCCAGCCCGGCTTTGACCAAGCTGCCCCAAGAGGTCAAGATCAGAGCAGGCTTCAGGGACAGAATGTACAGCGCCTGGGAAGGTCCCTCCACCCACAGGCACAAAGGTCAGTGAGAGAGACTTCTGGGCTGGCTGAGAGGGGAGCGAGCTGTCTCTATAACTCAGACCCCCTCAGGAGGCAGTGCCAGAGACAGCAGCAGACAAGGACTCCCAAAGCAGGCAGGAACTCTGAGCCATTATTGAAGGTCTCCACATACCCCCTGAGGGAACTGAGCCTGGGCAGTGGTCCTGCCCCCACCTGAGAACCTGAATTTCATCTCTCACTGAATACCAGCCTGTTCCCCACCCCACCCGCTGAAAGCCCTAAGGTGAGGGAGCAGCATTTGAATCTAAGACCCCAAACTCTAGCTGAGCTGATCTGGAGGCAAGGTGGATGTGAAAAGGAATCTCAGAAGTCAAGTAACTGGCTGGGAAAATGCCAAGAAAAGGGGAAAAAAATAAGACCATAGAAGGTTACTTTCTTGGTGACCAAATGTTTCCTCCTTTCCTTTCCGATGAGGAAGCATAATGCTTGCCATCAGGGAAAGACATAGAAGTCAAGACCTCTGTATCCCAAACATTTGAAATAAATATTGAATGGGCTCAGGCCATGGAAGAGCTCAAAAAGAATTTTGAAAATCAAATTAGACAGGTAGAGGAAAAACTGGGAAGAGAAATGAGAGAGATGCAAGAAAAGCATGAACAGTGAGTCAACAGCTGACTAAAGGAGACACAAAAAAAATGCTGAAGAAAATAACACCTTGAAAAATAGGCTCACTCAATTGGCAAAAGAGGTTCAAAAAACCTGTGAGGAGAAGAATGCTTTCAAAAGCAGAATTAGGCAAATGGAAAGGGAGGTACAAAAGCTCACTGAAAAAAATAGTTCTCTCAAAATTAGAATGGAACAGATGGAGGCTAATGACTTTCTGAGAAACCAAGAAATCACAAAACAAAACCAAAAGAATGAAAAAATGGAAGAGAATGTGAAATATCTCATTGGAAAAAAAACAACTGACCTGGAAAATAGATCCAGGAGAAACAATTTAAAAGTTATGGGACTACCTGAAAGTCATGATCAAAAAAAGAGCCTAGACATCATCTTTCATGAAATTATCAAGGAAAACTGCCCTGATATTCTAGAACCAGAGGGCAAAATAAGTATTGAAGGAATCCATCGATCATCTCCTGAAAAAGATCCAAAAAGAGAAACTCCTAGGAACACTGTGGCCAAATTCCAGAATTCGCAGGTCAAGGAGAAAATATTGCAAGCAGCTAGAACGAAACAATTCCAGTATTGTGGAAATACAGTCAGGATAACACAATATCTAGCAGCTTTTACATTAAGGGATGGAAGGGCATGGAATAGGATATTCCAGAAGTCAAAGGAATTAGGACTCAAACAAAGAATCACCTACCCAGCAAAACTGAGTATAATACTTCAGGTGAAAATATTGTCTTTCAGTGAAATAGAGGACTTTCAAGCTTTCTTGATGAAAAGACCAGAGCTGCAAAGAAAATTTGACTTTCAAACACAAGAATGAGAAGCATGAAAAAGTAAACAGCGAAGAGAAGTCATAAGGAACTTACTAAAGTTGAACTGTTTACATTCCTACATGGAAAGACCATATTTGTAACTCTTTTTTGTCGAAAGCTTTTTCTGTACCTATTGAGATAATCATGTGATTTTTGTTGTTGATATGATCCACAATGCTAATAGTTTTCCTAATATTGAACCAGCTCTGCATTCCTGGCATGAAACCTAACTGATCATAATATATTATTCTCTTGATAAGATGCTGTATTCGTTTTGCTAAAATCTCGTTTAAAATTTTTGCATCTATATTCATTAGAGAAATTGGTCTATAATTTTCTTTCTCTGTTTTGTCTCTTCCTGGTTTGGGTATCAGAACCATATTTGTATCATAGAGAGAATTTGGGAGGACTCCTTCTTCTCCAATTTTCAAAAATAGTCTATATAGTATTGGAATTAATTTTTCTTTAAAGGTTTCATCGAATTCACTTGTGAATTCATAGGGTCCTGGAAATATTTTCCTAAGGAGTTCATTGATGGCTTGTTGAATTTCTTTTTCAAGATGGGGTTGGTGAAGTATTCAATTTCCTCTTCTGTTAATGTGGGCAATTTGTATTTTTTAAAACATTCACCCATCTCATTTAGATTATCGAGTTTGTGGGCATAAAGTTGGGCAATATAATTTCAAATTATTGTTTAAATTTCCTCCTCATTGGAGGTGAGTTCACCCCTTTCATTTTTAATATTAGTAATGACTTTCTTCTTTCTTTTTTTAATCAAATTGACCAAAGGTTTATCAATTTTATTAGTTTTTTCATAAAATCAACTATTGGTTTTATTTATTAATTCAATAGTTTTCTTAATTTATATTTTACTAATCTCTACTTTGGTTTTCAGTATTTCTCATTTGGTATTTTTTTGAGGATTTTCAATTTGTTCTTTTTCTAGCTTTTCAGCTGCATACCCAAGTCATTGATCTCCTCTTTCTCTATTTTATTTATGTAGGCATTCAGAGATATAAAACTTCCCCTAAGAACTGCTTTTGCAGTATCCCATAAGATTTGGTGGGTTGTCTCACTGTTGTCATTCTCTTCAATGAAGTTGTTGATTGTTTCTATGATTTCTTCTTTAACCCATTCTTTCTTTAGGATTAGATTATTTAGTTTCCAAATGATTATTGCTTTATCTTTCCATGGCCTTGTATTACATATAATTTTTATTGCATTATGATCTGAGAAGGATGCACTGATTATCTCTGCATTTCTGCACTGGATTGTGAGATTTTTATGTCCTAGTACATGGTCAATTTTTGTAAATGTGCCATGTATTGCTGAGAAAAAGGTATATTCCTTTCTATTCCCATTCAATTTTCTCCAAAGATCTATCATATGTACCTTATCTAGAGTTTTATTTACCTCCTTAACCTCTTTCTTGTTTATTTTGAGGTTAGATTTATCAAGTTCAGAAAGAGTGAGGTTGAGGTCCCCCACTAGTATAGTTTTGCTGTCAATTTCTTCCTTCAATTCCCCAACCTCTCCTCTAAGAATCTGGATGCTCTATCACTTGGAGCATACATGTTTAGTAATGATATTCCTTCATTGTCTATGGTGCCTTTTAGCAGGATATAGTTTCCATCCTTATCCCTCTTGATTGGATCTATTGCTGCTTTTGCTTTGTCTGAGATTAGGACTGCTACTCCTGCCTTTCTTACATCAGCTGAAGCACAATATATTCTCCTCCATCCTTTGACCTTTATCCTATGTGTATGCCCCCATTTCAAATGTGTTTCTTGTAAGCAGCATATTGTAAGCAGCATTCACTTTCACAGTTATGATTACAGTCTGTGTATTTCCCTCCATCTTCTTTCCCACCATTTGTGCTTTTAGCTCTCCTGTCTCCCTTCCCCTCCTCAATAGTATTCATTTATCACCACTTCCTCCTCCCACCTTCCCCTCCTTCTTTTAGCCCCCCTCCCTTTCACTCCCCTTTACTCATTGCTTCTTCCCTCCCTTTTAGCCTCCCTCTTCTTTCTTCCCCCTTCCTCTCCTACTGCCTATAGAGCTAGTTAGGATTATCTACTTAAATTTATTGTTCGGTCCTTTAAACAAATCAGATGAGAGTACCTCTCACACAATGCTCATCTCCCTCCCCTCTTTCCCTCTACTATGATTTTGCACTTCTTCTTGTCATGGAATTTGCCATTTTCTGCTTCCTCCTTTTCACACCTCCTATTACAGTCCCTTCTTATACTTAAATCATATTTTTTATCATGATAGCCTTAACTTTATACCCGTTCCCCCTATGCATATCCCTGTTATATTTCTTAATAGCTGCACAGTTCTCAAGATTAACAGGTATCATCTTCCCTTATAGGCAGGTAAACAATTTGCCCTAATTGAGTAACAAGTTGTTCCCCCCGCAATGTTTACCTTTTTATGACTCTCTTGAGACCTGCATTTGAAGATCAAATTGTCTATTAAGTTCTGGCGTTTTGGTCAGGAAGCTAAGGAAATCCCTTACTTCATTGAATGACTTTCTCCTTGCCTGAAATGTTATGCTGAACTTTGTTGGGTAGTTGATCCTTGGTTGTAGTCCCAACTCCTTTGCCTTATGGAATATTGGGTTTCAATTCTTTCGATCTTTTAATGTAGAAGCTGCAAGGTCCTGTGTAATCCTGATTGTGTCTCCTTGATATTTAAATTGTTTCTTTCTGGCTGCTTGTAACATTTTCTCCTTCACTTGATAACTCTGGAATTTGGCAACTATATTTCTTGGGGTTGAGTTTGGGATCTTTCAGGGGGGAAACGGGGGATTCTTTCGATGACTATTTTGCCCTCTGAATCTAGCATTTCTGGGCAGTTTTCCTTGATGATTTCCTGGAAGATATTATCCAGGTTCTTTTCTCCATCATCAGTTTCTGGCCGGCCAATAATTATTTTTTTTTTTATTTACCTTTTTACATTCATTTTCCCAAAATTCTAGGTTCCAAATTTTCTACCCTTTCATCCCCTCCCACCACCCAAGTACACCGAGGAATCTAATTTTCCCTATCACCAATCTGCCCTCTCTTCTGTCATCTGTCCCTTCTCTTGTCCCCATCTTCTCTTTTGTCCTGTAAGGCCATATGACTTTTTATTTCCCATTAACTGTATGTCTTATTTCCTAGTAGCAAGAACAATAGTCAACATTTGTTCCTAAAACTTTGAGTTCCAAATTCTCCCCATCACTCCCTCCCCACCCATTCCCTTTGGGAAGGCCGGCAATTCAATATAGGCCCTATCTGTGTAGTTTTGCAAATTACTTCCATAATAGTCGTGTTGTGTAAGACTAACTGTATTTCCCTCCATCCTATCCTGCACCTCATTGTTTCTATTCTGTCTTTTGATCCTGTCCCTCCCTGAGTGTTGATTCCAAATTGCTCCCCGCTCCCACTGCCCTCTCTTCCATCATCTCCCCACCCTTGCTTATGTCCTTCTCCCCCACTTTCCTGTATTGTAAGATAGGACTTCATACCAAAATGAGGGTGCATTTTATTCCTTCCTTTACTCGAATGTGATGAGGGTAAACTTCTTGTTTTTTTCTCAGCTCTCTGCTTTTCCCCTCCACTAAAAAGTCTTCTGTTTGCTACTTGAATGAGATATAATTTACCCCATTCCATTTCACCCTCTTTCCTCCCACTACGTTTCTCTCTCACCATTTACCTTAATTTCTTTTAAGTTATGGTCCCATCCTATTCAATTCACTCTGTGCTCTCTGTCTCTGTATGTGCATACATATGTGTATGTGTGTGTGTGTGCACGCATGTACATGTGTGTGTGTGTATGTGTGTGTGCTCCCACAAACTACCTAGATACTGAAAAGTTTTAAGAGTTATAAATATTGTCTTTCCATGTAGGAATGTAAACATTTCACTTCTGGTAAGTCCCTTCTGACTTCTCTTTGCTGTTTACCTTTTCATGCTTCTTGTCATTCTTGTGTTTGAAAGTCAAATTTTCTTTTCAGCTCTGGTCTTTTCATCAAGAATGCTTGAAAGTCCTCTTTTTCATTGAAAGACCATATTTTCCCCTGAAGTATTATACTCAGTTTTGCTGGGTAGGTGATTCTTGATTTGATTCCTAGTTCCTTTGACTTCTGGAGTATCCTATTCCACGCCCTTCGACCCTTTAAGGTAGAAGCTGATAGATCTTTAGTTATGCTGATTGTATTTGCACAATAATGGAATTGTTTCTTTCTAGCTGCTTGTAATATTTTCTCCTTGACCTGGAAATTCTGAAATTTGGCCACAATATTCCTAGGAGTTTCTCCTTTTGGTTGTCTTTCAGATGATGAACGATGGATTCTTTTAATACTTATTTTGCCCTCTAGTTGTAGAATATCAGGGCAGTTTTCCTCGATAATTTCATGGAAGATGATGTCCAGGCTCTTTTTTTGATCATGACTTTCAGGCAATCCCATAATTTATAAATTGTCTCTCCTGGATCTATTTTCCAGGTCAGTTGTTTTTCCAATGAGATATTTCACATTCTCTTCCATTTTTTCATTCTTTTGGTTTTGTTTTGTGATTTCTTGGTTTCTCAGAAAGTCATTACACTCCATCTGTTCCATTCTAATTTTGAAAGAACTCTTATCTTCAGTGAGCTTTTGAACCTCTTTTTCCATTTGGCTAATTCTGCTTTTGAAAGCATTCTTCTCCTCATTGGCTTTTTGAACCTCTTTTGCCAATTCAGTGAGCTTATTTTTCAAGGTTTTATTTTCTTCAGCATTTTTTTGGGTCTCCTTTAGCAAGGTATTGACCCATTTTTCATGCTTTTCTTGCATCTCTCTCATTTCTCTTCCCAGTTTCTCCCCCACCTGTCTAACTTGATTTTCAAAATCCTTTTTGAGCTCTTCCATGGCCTGAGCCCACCAGACATCCACCTGGGATATCTGGGATACAGAGGCCCCGACCTCCACGTCTTTCCCTGATGGTAAGAATAGTTCCTCATCATCAGAATTGAAAGACAGGAGCATCTGTACTCCATCAAAGTAGCTTTCTATAGTCTTATTTTTCTTCCCTTTTCTGGGCAGTTTCCCAGCCAGTTACTTGACTTCTGATATTCATGTCCACCCCCGCCTAGATCTTCCCAGCTAATGCTTGGGGTCTGAGATTCAAATGGGCTTTCAGTGGCAGTCGGTGCTGCTATTCAATGTGAACTTAAGTCCTGGTGCTTCAGTAGGGGGAGGGCCACCTCCCAAGATCACTTCTCTCAGGGCCTTTATGCAGAGACCTTCAGTAATGGGGCAGGTGGGGGCAGGGCCATCTCCCAGGCTCAGTTCCCTCAGGGGGTTTATGCAGAGACCTTCAGTAATGGTCCTGAACTTCTGTCTGCTGCTCAGGGAGTCCCGGGCTGCCTTTACTACTGCTGCTGCCTCTGCTGCTCCCTCTGCCATTTGGGACCTGAGTGGGCCCGAGCCACAGAGACACCCCACTCCCCTCTCAGCCAGCCCAGACGTCTCTCTCACTGCCCTGGAGCTCCTGTGGGTGGATGGACCTTTGTGGCTGCCGGTGATTCCATCCCTGAAGCTTGGTCAGATCTGCTTCTCTGGGGCCCAGTGGCCAGGGCAGCACAGGGGTGGCCTCCACTGTCCGAAGCATGATGGACCCCTGGGGATGACTCTCCAGGTGTCTCTGGAACTGAAATCTTTTCCACTGTGTTTCTGCATGCCTTGCAGTGCTCCAGAATTTGTGGGGAGTTCCTCTTGCTGGACATATATGGGCTGTGGGTTCAGAGCTAGCATACGTGAGTTTTTCTACTCCGCCATCTTGGCTCCACCCCTCAGGTCAATAATTCTTAAGTTTTCCCTTCTAGATCTATTTTCTAGGTCAGTTGTTTTTCCAATTAGATATTTTACATTTTCTTCTATCTTTTCATTCTTTAGATTTTGTTTGACTGATTCTTGCTGTCTCATTGAGTTGTTAGTTTCTACTTGCCCACTTCTAATCTTTATCAAATTATTTTCTTCCGTTTGCATGTCCTTTTCCAACTGCCCAATTTTTCCTTTTAAGAAGCTATTTTCTGCAGTTAATTTTTGTACTTCCTTTTCCATTTGCCCTTTTAGGAAGTTGTTTTCTCCAGTTAATTTTTGAACCTCTTTTTCCATTTGTTCAATTTTCCTTTTCAAAGAAATGTTCTCATCAGTTAATTTTTTTCTTAATAATTTTAAGATCATTGGCCAGTTTATCTTCTATTTCCTTCTTCAGCTTTTCCAGGAGAGCTGCTTGTGCTTGCGAGCAGTTCATAGTCCCTTCTCAAGTTTCAGGTGGAAGTACAGTTTCAGCTGTGACCTCTTTGGGGTTTGCGTTTTGGTCCTTATCCCCATAGAAAGATTCTATGGTTCTTTCGGCCCTCTGCTTTTTCTTATTCATGATGTTGATTGAGTGTTGTGGCTTCTGGTTCTTTCAGTCAGAAGCTAGGGAACTTTTTGCTGAGCTGATGTGTGAAAAAGCTAAAAGCAGGTTTTTGTTTGGTGTTTCCCTGATCAGCCCTGTGTTTAGCTTGTTAAGTGTGGGGGAGGAGGGGTCCGGTCACAGGAGATCTCCTCAGCTGAACTAAGGCAAAGGCAAGCTCAGGGGCTGGTAATCCCAGCTGACCTATTGTCTTTCTGATTCTCCTGGACAGCTGAGGTACACCTGGATGCTAATGCATGTTCCCACCCCTCCTGGGGCTCCTCTCCTGCCAATGAGGCTTGCCTGGGTCCTAGTGTGAGTTTTCTCTGCCCTGGGTCCTCTGTCCTTCCGGTTTGCCTCTGCCACTGTGGGAGTCATCACCCTTAGCTCTTTTCCTCGGCTCAGGTGTTATGAGACTATTGGTCTCCTTCTTCCGTTTCTGCTGATCTGGGATTTTCCTGGGGAAATATTTTATGGTTCTTTCACTGTCATCAAGGGGGAGGAGAGAGCATTTACTGATCCCTCTGCCATCCTGGCTCCTGGAAGTTCAAGTAGGTGACTTACTGAAGTTTCATCTTCGGGCCGAAGGTCTCAGGATCTACTGTGCTGATATCTGGCGATTGGCAGCTCTCATTGACTCTGTTCAGCTTCTCTCCTACCCTGGGTGCCACTCCTCTGGTTCTGCCCGCCACTCAGGTTTCTCGGGTCTATTCTGCTCCACTGCACTGGCCACGCTGTGCTGTGCACTGTGGGCTCACCCTGGCAGAACAGTTCCTTCCCGTGGACCTTCCATTCCAACCTGAGCTCTGAATCCATCACCATCTGTCTCCCACTGGATTCCGCACCTCCAAAATTTGGTCAGATTCTCCTTTCAGAGGTACCTGGAGAAGTTTGTCCAAGAGGTTAGGTGAGTTGTTGCTCTCACTCCATCATCTTGGCTCCACCCCCCAATATTTGTAACTCTTCAAACATTTGAGTATCTGGGTAGTTGGTGGGACCACACACACACACACACACACACACACACACACACACAGACACATGCACGCACACACAGAGACAGAGAGCACAGAGTGAATTGAATAGGATGGGATCATATCTTTAAAAAATGAAGCTAAGTGGTGAGAGAGAAATATATTGGGAGGAGAAAGGGAGAAATGGAATAGGGCAAATTATCTCTCATAGAAGAGGCAGGCAGGAGACTTTTTAGTGGAGGGAAAAAGAGGGGAGCTGACAGAAAAAACATAAAGTTTACTCTCATCACATTTGACTAAAGGAAGGAATAAAATGCACACTGATTTTGGTATGAAAACCTATCTTACAACACAGGAAAGTGGGGGAGAAAGGGGTAAGCAGGGTGGGGGGCATGATGGAAGGGAGGGCAATGGGATGAGAGAGCAATTTGGAATCAACACTCTTGAGGAGGACATGATCAAAAGACAGAATGGAAATAATAGGGGGCAGGATAGGATGGAGGGAAATATAGTTAGTTTTACACAACATGACTATTATGGAAGTCATTTGCAAAACTACACAGATATGGCCTATATTGAATTGCCTGCCTTCCCAAGGGAATGGATGGGGAGGGAGGGATGGGGAGAATTTGGAACTCAAAGTTTTAGGAACAACCATTGAGTATTGTTCTTGCTACTAGGAAATAAGAAATACAGGTAATGGGGAATAGAAAGTTATTTGGCCGTACAGGACTAAAGAGTAAATGGGGACAAGGGAAGGGAGAGATGATAGAAGAGAGGGCAGATTTGTGATAGGGGAAATTAGATTGCTCAGTGTGGGGGTGGGGGAGGGGACAAAGGGGGCGAAAATTTGGAACCCAAAATTTTGTGAAAACGAATATAAGAAGCTAAATAAATAAATTTATTAATTGAATAAAAAAAAAATAAAAGATAAGCTTACCCCTGAGCTCCTTCTTCCGTGGTGCTGGCTTGCACCATCCCCTCTCCCATTTCTTCCCTCTCTCCCAAATCTCAATTGAATTTGACTCTGTAACAACTAAGATATTTCCATTCTCTTACTCTTCCTCCTCTTCAGTAGACAGATTCTATCCTTCCTCACAATTACTGACTTTATCCTCCTCTTCTGGTTCCTCTCTGCTGCTGTCTTCTTCCTCCTGAGCTCAATGCTCACTCTGCTGATGAGGACTCACCTGAGCTTGGCTGCCTCTTACTGCTATCTTGTCAGTCAGAACATGAATCCTCTGTCTCTTCCAGTTTCTCTCTTATGATTGGCTGCATGCCATGCCCCTCAAGAGTCTTCTTGTAATGATCTGTGATGAGCAGAAACTTCTCCTCTGATATTTGCTCTCTGTGCCTCTTCTCAGAGTCTCTCCCATTCCTTCCATTCCCTTCCTCCTTCTTTCTCATCTTTCCTTCTCAATCTCTCCTTAGGCTCAGTTGTTCAAGATGATCCTTCTCCCTCCTGGAATGTTCTCAAGCCATCTCCTCCTCTTCTGCCTTTCCCATTCCAATCAATCTTTATCCTCCTCCTCCCAATGCCTTTTTCACAGCTCAGGTTCTCACTTCTTTCAGCCTGGCATCGTTCATTGTGCCAAATGGCTGTGATGCCTGCCTCCCTATTTCCTTTTCTCATCAATTCCTTGATGAGTTTTTTTTCCTTTCTGTGGCATTTTCTGGGGTGGTCTGATGGTCAAGGAGTCACATTTTTCACCTCTCTCTCCCACAGAATCTGCCTTCCTGTAAGGTGGATTCTTGATTGTTCTCTCCATGGGGTGATCTCTCAGCTTCCCCTCTTCAAGGAAATCCCACTTGGAATTCTCACCACAACTTTTGATGTTTCACCTCTGCCATTTCTTCTTGTGCTTTTCCTGAAGTGTTTCATCTAAAATTTTCCATTTCCAAAGATCCTTTCCATCACTCATTTGAATTGAGACACACATGGCATCCCTTACCCCAATACAACAACTGCTGTCTGCCCAGAGACTGAGGAGAAGCAGCATTGAGTGCAGGATTAGTGGGCATTTCCCTTTTGGCATGACCTAGTGATGTCACATTTGAACTTCTCATCTAAGTTTTAGAAAAACTTAATATGAAGTTTGACCATTAAAACTGTCTATTTTTAATAAATATTACAATCTTTAGGGGAAAAAAAGGAGTAAGCTCTTCCCCCAAGGTAATGTAAATCGCCCTGAATCACCTGATGGGCTCTGTATGACTTAGGATGTGGCATAGCTGTAAACTGAGTAGAAGTTCAAAGCAGCAAGACACCCATGATTGAAATATCTTTATACTTCTAGACCAGGGAACACAGCTCCGATTGCAAGAGTTCTTTTCTTCATTTAAGCTTTTTATCTCCTTATTCGTTTGCCCATTTGTACATTTTAAGGACCTGAATGTATTTTTAAAGTCATTGGTCAATTTTTCTTCTACTTCTTTAATTTGGCCTTTAAAATCCTTCATGAGTTCTTCCAAGAATACCCTTTAGACTTGAGACCAGTTCATATTCCCTTTTGAAGTTTCAAATTTAAGTAGAGTGTCAATAGTGCCCTCTTCTGAATTTCTATTTTGTACTTCTCTATTCCTGTAATAAGATTCTATGGTCTTTGGTTTTCTACTTTAATTATTTCTCCTGGTAATAGCCTTTTTCCAGACTTTTAAAGTGGATCTCTACTTCTGGGGCACAGGGAACTCTGTCCCATTTTCTTGTGCTAGGTATCTGCTTACTGACTTTGTGTTCTGTTACCCCTACTTCTTTCCACTGAAGGCTACATAATACTGCTGCCTATCTAGTGCCAAACTGGTTGATTTGTCTCAAGGTTGAGGCCAGGTGAAGTCTGAGTTTCCCTCGTGTTACACTAAAGCTCACAGCATGAGGCATGAGGGAGGGATAGTGTGGCCTCTGGAAATTTCTTCATAACCTTCTTATTAGCTAACTAAGCCCATCTGTTCTGGGGTCTCCTCAATTCCCCTGGCTGTGGTCCTGGTGTCAGAATTTACTGTTTCATCCCCCTTAGCTTTGACAATCTCTTGTGTTCTGGTCAGGTGGGGCTTGCTGGACCACTTCTGGTCCTTCACTAGTGGTTCCTTTTCAGTCACAGCAAGAGGGACCCTTCCCAGTGGTCTCCCTAGACTCCCAAGCTAAAAGACTGTTTACCCCTTCTGCTGGCTCCACTATTCTAGGATGTCTCCCTCAGTCAATATTCTCTGGGATTTTCAAGGTTACTCAGGGAGGGTGAGAGTACTTACAGTTTAATCTGCCATCTTGGCTCTCAGAAGTTTAAGTCGGTGACTTTCAAACGTTTAAGTTTTGGGCTGATAGCCCCAGGAATAGTTGTTGTAGCTGTTGTGCTTCTCTCTCACCCAGCTCTGCTGGACTGCCATCCTGTGCACTTTGGGAATCCAAACTGCTTCTGGAGATTCAGCCCACTCAGGACCATTGCCATGCCACTATGGCTTCGTCTGCATGGGACTCAACTCCTATTTTTAAGGAATTATATTTTTAGTGACCTTTTGTACTCCTTTTCCATTTGCTCAAATCTACCTTTTAAACAGGCTTTTTTTTGTTCAATTAATTCTGTGCCTTTTTTCTATTTGGTCAACTCAGCTTTTCAAGTCACTTTATTCCTCACTGAAGTTTTGGACCTCTTTTACCATTTGGTCTAGTCTGGTTTTTTAAGGTCTTATTTACTTCAGTATTTTATTGTGTCCCCTTTACCAAACTATTGACTCATTTTTAATGATTTTCTCATGTCACTCTCATTCCTCTGTCCATTTTTCTTCTATCTTTCTTATCTGATTTTCAAAATCTTTCTTGAGCTCTTCCTTCACCTAAGACAAATTCATACTTTTCCTGGAGATTTTGGATATGGAGCTTGGACCCTGATGTCTTTTTATTATGTGTTTTATTTTCCTTGACACCATAGTAATTCTTTTATGTCTGACTTTTTCCATTGTTTGCTCATTTTCAAGTATTTTTCTTGACTTTTAAATCTTTGTTAAAGTAGGGCTCTACTTCCAGGGTGGAAGATGTGCTATTCCAAGCTTCAGGTGTTTTGTGAAGCTGTTTTCAGCAATATTTCTAAGGACCTCAAAGTTTCCAGTTCTTCCAAGGTTGTGCTCTGGTCTATGAGTGACCAGACGCACTCTTTTCTGTCCTGGAACTGTGACAAAGGTCCCCACGCCCCTGTAGCTACAAAGAGACCTTTGTAATATCCTTCTGACCAGTTATTTGATCCCCTTACCATCTAAGGTATGAGAGCTCAGAATGTAGCTGTTGCCACTCCTAATTCAATGGCTCCCAATGTCCAGTCCTGATTTGCTCAGGCCTGTCTGTGCTGGCATGACCTGCACTGGACTGGACTCTACTCTCAATCACTGTATTGGAGCTTTCCTGCTGACTTTCTAAATTTCCCTGTAGGAAAACAATTTCTTCCTATTATTTTGTGAATCTGGTGCTTCAGAAACTTTTTATGACATTATTTAAAGGTGTTCAGAGGGGTTTGGGTATAGTTTATGAGTTCATACCTTTTTTCTGCATCTTGGTTTTGCCTGTAGACTAAATATTTTAAACAAAAACAACAGCAAAAATCTCTCTCCCCACAATTACTAATTCCCTCATACACCTCAATAATCATAGAAAAATCTTGATTCCTCAAAAAAGCTGAAAAAAAAAAAGAATGGAAGTATAGCACTTTGATGTCAGCAGCATGGGAGAAGGAGGTGTTCTCTACCTCAGTTTCTGTATGGCCATCATCCTTTCTTGATTTGTTTAATTAGCCTTATTTTCAAATTTATAATATATATTTGAGGTTGGGGAGTCTGTGATTATCTGAGGTATGACTTATTTTTTCTTCTCTCTGTTGATTTTTTTCTTTTCTAATTCATTTAGGAGGTTAGGTTGTATTTCATTTTTTAAAAAGTTCTTCATGTATTATCACATATTTTGCTGTTGATACAGTACACCTTTATCTTCTGTGTTTTGTTATTACATATTGGGTTTTCAGTAAGAACAATTTCATACTACATTTTCAGTTTCATATATTATTACCCTTCCCACACTCTATGCTCTAGATCAAGACCTCTTAACCTTATTTCTGTCATAGGAAATCTTTTAGGCAGTCTGGCTAATCCTGTTGTTTTCCTCAGAATTTTTCTTAATATTACTTAAGATTGTAAAGGAAATCAACTGTGTAGCTATATACTCATATACCAAACTGTATATATTTGGTTTAAATAGTTTGATACAGTAATCAAATACACATATCAATTTTGTTTTAAAAAGTCAAGTTTAAGGACCACACTTAAAATTTTCAAATCTAGACAAACTGACCATTTTAATCATTCCTTAATTCCTTATATACACCATTATGTTTTCCATCTCTTTGCACTGCAATGGCCATTTTGCTTTCTTGAAATGTTCTCCCTCCTAACCTCTATTTCATAGGATATCTTAATTCCCTCAAAATTCATCTCAAAAGTTACATTGCATATGAATCCATCCCAACCACTAATTGCCCCTTCTACATAAACATTTATCACATTTTATATTAATCATATTCTTTATCTACATATCTCTCATTTGAATTTAATCACTATTATTTTTGTCCTTGTATCCTTAGGGTCCAGTGTAAAACCTTGTTTGTGATGATGATGACGATGATGATGATGATGATGATGATGATGATGATGATTATGGTGGGGGTGGCAGTGGTAGTGGTGGTGCTGGTCATGGTAATGGTGGTGATAGTGGTGGTAATATCTTGTATTTATATAGTACCTACTATGTGGCAAGTATTGGACTACAAGTTTCTTAAAAATTGCCTAATTTAATCATCAGAACAACCCTTGTAGGTAGGTAATATACCTTACACAGTAGGGACTTAATAAATGCCTGTATATTTTCACTCATTTTTAATTATTAGCAATGCTGCTATAAATAAAATAATCCCAATAGGAAAATGCAATAGTCCCAATTGGGACCCAGGAAATCTGGAATTTACTAATGTCATTCACCATTAAAGAAAGTAAAACGAACAAGTTTGGAAAACTTTTACAAAAATTATTAATGTATTACTGTGATATGTTTTTCTTTTTTGCACGTATAGCAGTACTACCTCTCATCTTTTATAAAACCTGACAGTAAACAAACTATATTCCTTCTAAACTTAGTGAAATATTTTGCTTCCCATCTAAATATGCTTTTTTATGAATGAGAATGCATCAATGGAAATGAAGATATAGTTTTTGCTCTAGGAATTTCATTGGCATTAAAGGGAAAGTCAAAAGAAAGCAAGAATCAAAATTGTCCCTTTCACCTCCTCAGACTATCTAATTATAATCAGCAGAACATAATCCTTCAATAGACTATGTATTCAAGATTATAGAAATATCTACGACAGTGAATTGAATTGTGTAGTTGAGTCAATTATGTGAATTATTCAGTCATAAAGCTGCCATTAAGACAAAATTGGGCTTAGGGGAATTAATTATCTAAACATCTATTCACAGTGTTTAAAATCTTTCAACTGTCCATTTCACTTTACTTGTGCAGACAGAAACATAACCAATTTTTAAAAAATCTTATTCCATGACTTATAGGGGATAAAAACATGAAGAGCTATTTGAAATCAATGGCAGTACCAAGAGCAGATGATAACCACTGAAAATAGGTCAATACAGAAATTAATCATTTATTTTTATACCTTATATGTGCCTAAACAGCAAAAATAAAGTTATAGAATGAAAATTATCCAGTGAATTTGCTTAATCTAAGAATGAAATCTATGTATTTTAAATTCCCTATGCATTACTCAAGAGTAAATTTCAGGAGCATCCAAGATGGTGGAGTAGAAAGACTCACATATGCTAGCTCCAAACCCACATTCCATAAATTTCCTGTAAAAAGAACTCCCCACAAATTCTGGAGCAGTGGAACCCACGCAGAAACACAGTAGAAGAAATTTCCATTCCAGAGAGCCCTGGAAAGTGGTCCCCAGGGGTCCATCCCGCTCCGGACAGCGGAGCCCACCCCTATGCTACCCTGGTCACATGGCCCCCAGGAGTAGATCAAAGCAGGCTTCAGGGATGGAGCCTCCGGCAGCTGCGAAGGTCCCTCCACACACAGGCACTGCAGGTCAGTGAGAGAGACGTCTGGACTGGCCTAGAGGGGAACGGGGTATCTCCATGACTCGGGCCCCCTCGGGAGGCAGTGGCAGAGGGAGTGGCAGAGGCAGCAGCAGCGCAGAACTCCCAAAGCAAGCAGGAGGTCAGGGCCATTACCGAAGGTCTCCCCATAAAGCCTCTGAGGGAACTGAGCCTGGGAGGAGGCCCTGCCCCCACCTGATCACCAGAACTTAAGCTCACATTGAATAGCAGCTACGCCCACTGCAGAAAGCCCTGAGGCTGGGGAGAAGCATTTGAATCTCAGACCCCAAGCACTAGCTACATGGATCTAGGTGGGGGTGGACAGGAATCTCAGAGGTCAAGTAACTGGCTGGGAAAATACCCAGAAAAGGGAAGAAAAATAATACCATAGAAAGCTACTTTCTTGGGGGACAGATGTTCACGCCTTTCATTTCTGATGATGAGGAACAATGCTTAAAATCAGGGAAAGATGTGGCGGTCGGGGCCTCTGTATCCCAGAAATCCGAGGTGGATGTCTGGTGGGCTGAGACCATACAAGAGCTCAAAAAGGATTTTGAAAATCAAGTTAGACAGGTGGAGGAAAAACTGGGAAGAGAAATGAGAGAGATGCAAGAAAAGCATGAAAAATGGGTCAATACCTTGCTAAAGGAGACCAAAAAAATGCTGAAGAAAATAACACCCTGAAAAATAGACTCACTCAATTGGCAAAAGAGGTTCAAAAAGCCAATGAGGAGAAGAATGCTTTCAAAAGCAGAATTAGCCAAATGGAAAAAAGAGGTTCAAAAGCTCACTGAAGAAAATAGTTCTCTCAAAATTAGAATGCAAAAGATGGAGGCTGATGACATTTTGAGAAATCAAGAAATCATAAAAAAACCAAAAGAATGAAAAAATGGAAGAGAATGTGAAATATCTCATTGTAAAAACAACTGACTTGGAAAATAGGTAGAGGAGAGACAATTTAAATATTATGGGACTACCTGAAAGCCATGATCAAAAAAGAGCCTAAACATGATCTTTCATGAAATTATCAAGGAAAACTGCCCTGAGATTCTAGAACCAGAGGGCACAATAAGTACTGAATGAATCCATCAATCACTGCCTGAAAGAGATCCAAAAAGAGAAACTTCTAGGAACATTGTGGCCAAATTCCAGAATTCCCAGGTCAAGGAGAAAATATTGCAAGCAACGAGAAAGAAACAATTCCAGTACTGTGCAAATACAATCAGGATAACACAAGATCTAGCAGCTTCTACATTAAGAGACTGAAAGGCATGGAATAGGATATTCCAGGAGTCAAAGGAACTAGGACTCAAACCAAGAATCACCTACCCAGCAAAACTCAGTATAATACTCCAGGGAAAAATATGGTCTTTCAATGAAATAGAGGACTTTCAAGCATTCTTGATGAAAAGACCATAGCTGAAAAGAAAATTTGACTTTCAAACACAAGAATGAGAAGAAGCGTGAAAAAGTAAACAGCAAAGAGAAGTCATAAGGGACTTACCAAAGGTGAACTGTTTACATTCCTACATGGAAAGACAATATTTGTAACTCTTAAAACTTTTCAGTATCTGGGTAGTTGGTGGGACCACACACACATACACACACATGTGCATGCATGTGCGCACACACACATACACACATGCATGCACTTACAGAGACAGAGAGCACAGAGTGAATTGAATAGGATGGGGCCATATCTTAAAATAAATTAAGGTAAACGGTGAGAGAGAAATGTAGTGGGAGGAGAGAGGTTGAAATGGAATGGGGTAAATTATCTCTCATTCAAGAGGCAAGCAGGAGACTTTTTAGTGGAGGGAAAAAGAGGAGAGCTGGTTAAAAAAAACCATGAAGTTTACCCTCATCACATTCAGCTAAAAGAAGGAATAAAATGCACACTCATTTGGTATGAAAACCTATGTTACAATACAGGAAAGTGGGGGAGAAGGAGATAAACAGGGTGGGGGGATGATGGAAGGGAGCACAATGTGTGGAGGGAGCAATTTGAAGTCAACACTTGAGGAAGGACAGGATCAAAAGAGAGAATAGAAGCAATGGGGGGCAGGATAGGAAGGAGGGAAATACAGTTAGTCTTACACAACATGACTATTATGGAAGTCCTTTGCAAAGCTACGCAGATATGGCCTATATTGAATTGCCTGCCTTTCCCAAGGGAATAGGTGGGGAGGGAGGGATGGGGAGAATTTGAAACTCAAAGTTTTAGGAACAACTGTTTAGTATTGTTGTTGCTACTAGGAAATAAAAAATACAGGTAATGGGGAATAGAAAGTCATCTGGCCCTACAGGACAAAAGAGAAGATGGGGACAAGAGAAGGGAGGGATGATAGAAAAGAGGGCAGATTGGTGATAGGGAAAATTAGAATGCTTAGTGTATTGGGGTGGGGGGAGTGTATAAATGGGGAGAAAATTTGGAACCCAAAATTTTGTGAAAATGAATGTAAAAATTTAAATAAATTTATATTAAGCAATAATAATAAAAATTTTTTAAAAAGAGTAAATTTCTATGCCTGAATTTTATGGACAATGACCATATCTCCCAGGCAATCTACTGATATGGAAAGTAAACAATATAATTCAAATTACTTACTGTAACAGAAGAGGACGTTGAATACTTTAATAACCCCATCTCAGGAAAAGTAATTGTGTAAGTCATCAATTAACACCCTAGGCAAAAATCTCCACGGCCAGAGGGATCCACAAATGAATGCTATCAAACATTTAGAGAATAGTTAATTCAATCCTATATAGATTATTTGGAAAATTGGGGAAGAAGGAGTCCTATAAGATTCTTTGTATGATACAAAGATGGCTTTGCAAAGGACTTCCATAATAGTCATGTTGTGTAAGACTAACTGTATTTCCCTCCTTCCTATCCTGCCCCGCATTGCTTCTATTCTCTCTTTTCATCCTGTCCTTCCTCAAGTGTTGACTTCAAATTGTTCCCTCCACACATTGTGCTCCCTTCCATCATCCCCCCACCCTGTTTATCTCCTTCTCCCCCACTTTCCTGTATTGTAACATAGGTTTTCATACCAAATGAGTGTGCATTTTATTCCTTCTTTTAGCTGAATGTGATGAGGGTAAACTTCATGGTTTTTTTTAACCAGCTCTCCTCTTTTTCCCTCCACTAAAAAGTCTCCTGCTTGCCTCTTGAATGAGAGAAGATGTGTGTGTGGTCCCACCAACTACCCAGGAAGAGCCAAAACAAATAAAGAAAGCTATAGACCAATTTCTCAATGAATGTAGATGAAAAAAATTTAAATATGATTTGAGCAAAAAGAATACAGCAACTTATCACAAGAATCACACATTACAATCAGGTGTGATTTATACTAGGAATGTAGGGCTGGTTCAATATTAGGAAATCTATTAATGTTATTGATCATAACGACAAAACCAACAGATAACATGATTATCTCAATAGATGCAAAAAAAAAAACTTTTGATAAAACACAACACCCATTCCTATTGAAAATGCTGGAGGACATAAGAACAAATGGAACTTTCCACAAAATATTAAGGAATATTTTTCTAAAACCTTCCACAAGCATTATATGCAATGAGGATAAGCCAGATGTATTTCCAGTAAGGTCACAGGTGAAACAAGGATGTAAATTATCACCAGTATTATTTAAAGTGGTACTAGAAATGTTAGCTGTAGCAACAAGACATGAAAACGGAATTGAAAGAATTAGAACAGGTAAAGACGAAACTAAGTTATCATTCTTTTCAGATGATATGATGATATACTTAGAGAACTCCAGAGATTCAAGAAGAAAAAAAAAACCTACTTGAAATAATAAACAATTTTGGAAAAGTTACAGGTTGCAAAATAAACCCACACAAATCTTTTGCATTTCTATATATTACTAACAAAGCCTAAGAGCAACAAATAAAAAGAAAAATCCCATTTAAAGCTGTGGTAGATACTGTAAATATTTTGGAGTCTACATACCAAAACAAACCAAGTGACTACATAAACACAGTTGCAAAACACTTTTCACACAAAGAAAAGTCATACCTAAGTAAGTGGAAAAACATCAGTTGCCCATAGGTAGGTCGAGCCAATATAATAAACATTACAATTCTACCTAATTTAATTTACATATTCAGTGTCATGCCAATCAAGCTATCAGATAATTATTTTGTAGAGTTAGAAAAAATATCAAAAGTCATCTGGAAGAACAAAAGTCCAGAATATCAAGGGAAGTAATGAAAAGAAATGCTAGACAAAGTGGCCTAGTTCGACCAGATCTCAAATTGTCTTATAAAGCAGCAAATATCAAAATCTCTTGGTACCGGCTAAGAAACAGAAGTCTAGACCAATGGAATATGTTAGGTTCCCAAGACACAGTATTCAATGAATATAGCAGTCTACTGTTTGACAAACCCAAGGACCCCTGCTTCTGGGATAAGAACTCACTGTTTGACAAAAGTTGCTGGGAAAACTGGATAACAGTATGGCAGAAACTAGGCATAGACCAATGCCTGACACCGTGCACAAGAATAAAGTCCAAATGGGTACATGATCTAGTTATAAAGACTTGATGCTATTAATAAATTAGTAGAGCAAGGAATAGTGTATTTATCAGATTTATGGAGAAGGGAAGAATTTTTGACTAAACAAGAGATAAAAAATATCATGAAATGCAGAATGGATAATTTTGGTTACATTAAATCAAAAAGTTTTTGCACAAACAAACCCAATGCAACCAAGATTAGAAGGGTAGCAGGAAGCTGGGAAAGAATTTTTGCAACTGATGTCTGTGATAAAGGCCTCATTTCTAAAATGTATAGAGAACTGAGTCAAACGTACAAGAATACAAGTCATTCCCCAATCGATAAATAGTCAAAGGATATGAACAGACAGTTTTCAGAGGAAGAAATCAAAGCTATCTCTAGTCATATGAAAACTTGCTCTAAATCACTATTGATTGGAGAGATTCAAATAAAAACAACTCTGAGGTACCACATCATACCTATCAGATTGACTAACATGACAAAACAGGATGACGGTAAATGTTGGAGAAGATGGGGGAGAGTTGAAACTTTAATTAATTGTTGCTGAAGCTGTGAGATGATTGAGCTGTTTTGGAGACCAATTTAGAACTATGCCCAAAGGGCTACAAAAAAGTGTATACCCTTTGACCCATCAATAGTGCTTTTAGGACTGTATCCCCAAGAGATCATAAAAATGGGGAAAAAAAGTCCCACATGTTCAAAAATATTTGTAGCAGTGCTCTTTGTGGTGCCAAAAACTGGAAATCAAGTGGATGCCCATCAATTGGGGAATGGTTGAATAAATTTGGATATATGAAAGTAATGAAATACTACTGTGCTGTATGAAATAATGAATAGGAAATCTTCAGCAAGATATGGAAAGACTTATATGAACTGATGATGAGTGAAAGGAGAAGAAGCAGGCAGCAACAACCTCAGTGTATGAGGAGTTTTTCTGGTAGACTTCATTGTACAGCAAGGACTTAAAAGTTGCCACTGTTGTCTTAAGGCAAAATGCCTTCCACATCCAGAGAAAGAACTATGGAATTCAATTGGAGAATGTAGCATTTTTTTTTTTTGTATTATGTTTTGGTTTGTTTTATGTTCCTCATATTCATCTTAATTCTTCTCTACAACATGACTAATGAGAAAGTACATTTAATAGGGATGTATATGCAACACCTATGTTAAATTATATGCCATCTCAGGGAGGGAGAGGGGAAGGAAAGGGGAAGGAGTGGGAGGGGCTAAGTTATATGGAAGTGACAGTAGGAAATGGAAAACAAATAAAATAATAATAATAAAAATAAACAAGAAAAAAGTTAAGGAGGTGAATTAAACTCTGGATAATGTAGATATGATAGATCCCTGGAGAAAACTAAATGGACTTAGAAAGGAATGGACTTTTTTCTCAGTGGTACATGGTACATAT
The DNA here is from genome assembly GCA_023548195.1 of Bettongia penicillata ogilbyi. Taxonomy (NCBI): domain Eukaryota; kingdom Metazoa; phylum Chordata; class Mammalia; order Diprotodontia; family Potoroidae; genus Bettongia; species Bettongia penicillata. Next base: position 417,746 of record JAJHZJ010001042.1, read on the forward strand.
TCAAAAATTGACCATGTTCCAAGCTACAAAAATCTCACAATCCAGTGCAGAAAGGCAGATATTATGGAGGCATCCTTCTCAGACCACAACGCAATAAAAATTATATGTGATAAAAGGCCATGGAAAGATTGACCAAAAATTAAATGGATACTGAATAATCTAATCCTAAGGAAGGAGTGGGTTAAACAACAAATCATAAAAACAATCAACAAATTCATTCAAGAGAATGACAATAATGTGACAAACTACCAAATCTTATGGGATGATGCAAAAGAAGGTTTTAGGGGAAGTTTTATGTCTCTGAATGCCTACATGAATAATAAAACAGAGAAAGAGGAGCTGATAAAGCTCAAAAAAGAACAAATTGAAAATTCCCAAGTAAATACTATATTAGAAATACTGAAAACCAAAGGAGATAGTAATAAAATTGAAATTAAGACAACTACTAAACTAATAAATGAAAGTAAGAGTTGATTTTATGAAAAAACCAATAAAATTGATAAACAACTTGATTAAAAAAAGAAAGAAGAAAACCAAATTACCAATATCAAAAATGAAAAAGGTGAACTAACCTCCAATGAGGAAAAAATTAAAACAATAATTAAAAATCACTTTGCTCAACTTTATGCCCATAAATTTGACAATCTAAGTAAGACAAGTGATTATTTTAAAATGTGTAAATTGCTCAGATTAACAGAAGAGGAAGTTGAGTACTTGAATAACCCAGTCACAGAAAAGGAAATTGAACAAACAATCTATGATCTCCCTAGGAAAAATCTCCAGGGCCAGGTGAATTTACAAGTGAATTCTATCAAACATGTAAATAACAGTTAATTCTAATACTATATAGACTATCTGGAAAAATTGCTGAAGGAGAAGTTCTATCAAATTCCTTTTATGATACAAATATGGTCCTGATACCTAAACCAGGAAGTGCCAAAAGAGAGAAAGAAAATTATAGACCAATTTCTTTAATAAATATAGATGCAAAAATTTTAAATAAGATATTAGCAAAAAGTGTACAGCAACTTATCACAAGAATCATATATTATGATCAGGTAGGATTTATACCAGGAATGAAGGGCTGGTTCAATATTAGAAACACTTATAGCATTATTGTTCATCTCAGCAACAAAACTAACAGAAACCACACAATTATCTCCAAAGATGTAGAAAATCTTTTTGACAAAGTACAACACCCATTCCTACTGAAAACGCTAGAGAGCATAGGGATAAATGTTAACTCTTGCAATAGGAGAAGAAAAAGAAATTGAAGATTTCTAGAATAGGCAAAAAAGAAACTAAGTTTTCACTATTTTGAGGTGATATGATATACTTACAGAATTCCAGAGAATCAAGTAAAAAAATACTTGAAATAATAAAAAAAACTTTAGCAAAGGCGCAGGTTACAAAATAAACCCATACAAATTTCTGCATTTCTATGTTACAAATAAAGTCCACCATCAAGAGATAGAAACAGAAATCCCATTTAAAGCTAAGTTAGATGCTGTAAAATATATGGGAGTCTACCTGCCAAAACAAACTCAGTAACTATATGAACACAATTACAAAACACTTTTCACACAAAGAAAGTCAGAACTAAGTAAGGGCAAAAACATCAGTTGCTCATGGGTAGGGCCAGTCGTTATCATAAAATGACAGTTTTACCAAAATTCATTTACTTATTCAGTGTCATACCAACCAAACTATCGATAATTATTTTGTGGAACTAGAAAAAATAATATCAAAATTCTTCTGGAAGAGCAAAAGGTCTAGAATATCAAGGCAGCTAAAGAAAACAAATGCTAGGAAAGGTATCATAGCTCTACCAGACCTCAAATTGTATTTTAAAGCAGTAATTATCAAAATTACTTGGTACTGGCTAAGAAACAGAAGGCTAGACCAGTGGAATAGTTTAGGTACTCGAGATACAATAGTCAATGAATACAGCAATCTACTGTTTAATAAACCCAAGGACCCCAGTTTCTGGGATAAGAACTCACTGTTTGACAAAAATTGCTGGGAAAACTGGATAACAGTGTGGCAGAAACTGGTCACAGACCAATGCCTGACACCATGCCAAGAGTGAAGTCCAAATGAGTACAAGATCTAGTTATAAAGATTGATATTATAAACAAATTAGTGGTTCAAGGAATAGTGCATTTATCAGATTTATGGAGAAGGAAGAATTTTTGACCAAACAAGAGATAGAAAACATTATGAAGTGCAAAATGTGTAATCTTGATGACATTAGATAGAAATGATTTTGTATAACCAAACCCAATGCAACCAAGCTTTGGAGGGAAGCAGAAAATTGGGAATGAATTTTTACCACCCGTGTCTGTGATAAAAGCCTCATTTCTAAAATATGTAGAGAACTGAGTCAAATGTACAAGAATGCAAATTGCTCCCCAATTGATCAAAGTATATAAAAAGGCAGTGTTCAGAGGAGGAAAGTAAAGCTATCTATTGTCATATGAAAAAATGCTCTAAATCACTATTGATTAAAGAGACACAAATAAAAAACTCTGAGGTACCACATCACACCTACCAAATAGGTAACAGGACAAAACAGAAAGATGATAGATGTTAGAAAAGATGTGGGATGGTTGGAATACTAATTCATTTTTGGTGGAGCTGTGAGCTCATCCAATCATTCTGGAAAGCAATTTGGAACTATGCTCAAAGGGCTACAAAAATGTGCATACCCTTTGACCCAGCAACAGTACTTCTAGGACTGCATCCTCAAGAGAGCTTAAAAATGGAAAAGATTCCTGACGAGGCTTAGGGGTGCTGAGGACCCCAAAATACCAACAGTCCAGGTCCTGCTCAAATGAATTCAACTCAAGTCTTCTTAAAGCCAAAGCAAACAAAGTTTATTAAAGATTCACCAAATTGGGTTGGCTTTTAAGAAGCCTAAGCATTTGTAATGCTTGTATTCACAAGCGAGTCAGATAGAATCCCAGCTAGATGGAGTCTGAGCTGGATTGAATCTGAGCACCTTCATGGAGGCAAGATGGAACTTAAATATAGAAAAGACTATAGGAGGGATCTGGGGGTGGTATGGTAGTTTGGGTAATAGGAGGAGGGTTTTAGGGAAGGTCTTGAGGTGTCAAGAGTGATCAAGGGTTGGAAACAACTAGAGACAATGAGGAGATATAATCAGGCGATGCCAGACAATGGAGGACTTGGGTGGGCAGCAGGTGGGGCAATAAAGAAGTAACAGATAATGACCACAGATCTGGGTGTGAAAGGCCAGGTTAAGTGAGGAAATTCAAGGAGAATTTAATTTGGGTGTGAAAAGCCAGGTTAAGTGGGGAGATTCAAGGAGAATTCAAGAATGTTCCCAAAGTCTGAACCCTATTATTCCCATATGTACAAAAATATTTATAGCACCTCTCTTTGTGTTGGACAAAAAGTGTAAATCAAGAGGATACCCATCAATTGAGGAATGGTTTAATTAATGGTGGTATTTGAATGCAATGAAATACTACTGTGACATAAGAAATGTTAAAGAGGAAGACTCCATAGAGGCCTGGAAAAAATTATATGAACTGATGCTGAGTCAAAGGAACAGGACCAGGAAGACTTTGTACACAGCACCAACCACATTGTGTGAGAACCTTTCCTGGTAAACTTAGTACTTCATTGCAATGCAAGGACTGAAGAAATTCCCAATGATCTCTTAAGGCAAAATACCTTCCACATCCAGAGAAAGAACTAGGGAATTTGATCTCAGAATGAAACAGACCATTTTCTTTTGTGTTATGTTTTACGTTGTTTTATGATTTCTCCCATTCCTTTTAATTCTTCTATGCAACATAACTAAGGTAGCAATGTATTTATTAGGAATGTATTTGTAGAACCTACATAAAATTATGTGCCATCTCAGCAATGGAGTGGGGAGGCAGGTGAATAAATCTGTGATATATGGAAATGATTGTTGAACACTGAAAACAAATAAAATAATTTACTAAAAAAAAGAGGGAGCCCTCTTGTCAATTTTCCTAGACTCATGGGCTGAGACTGTTTACCCCTTCAGCTTTTCCTATTTTTCCATTCTTCAGGAAATATTCTCTGAGTTTTTCAAGATCAACAAGGGGAGGACTAGGGAACTTACCAATCACTCTGCCATCTTGGCTCCTGGAAGTTCAAGTAGGTAATTTACAGACATTTAATCTATGGGTTGATATTCTCAGGGGCGGCCACTGCAGTTACCTGGGGTTCTGAAGTTCTCTCATGCTCACTAGACTCCTGTCCTGGGCTCATATATTTGAGACTCTGCAGTGTTGTTGCTGCTTCAAATCACCCAGGGCTTCCTGCTTGTCTTTTCTATGGCAGAGTCTGTGTTGGTACATTTTGTGCACTGTGTGCTCCTCCAGTCTTATGCAACAGATCCTTCCCCTCAACCTTCCAATCCGACCTAGGTTGAAAATCTGCCACACTTGGTCTCCTGCCGGATTCTACCACTACAATTTGTCCAGATTCTCTTTTTAGAGGTAGCTGAAGGAGTTTGTCTCAGAACTTAGGTGAGTAGTTGCTCTCACTCCACCATCTTGGGTCCACCCCTCATCAACATACATACTTCTTTACCAGAGAGGGAACATCTGGGTTTCTCATAGATAGGAGTGAGGGAGTGGGAGCAGAGAAGTTCCTGAGCAGCTTCCTAGAATCCTCTCCTGGTCAAACACTTCTAGTCAGTAAGCCCCAAAGTAAAACGTCATCCTCATAGGATTTATACACTTTACAAAGCCAGATGGCATAACCCTCTGACCAGTGCCTCAATATAAAAAAAAAAACAAAACAGGTACTTGGTACACACCTACAAAACAGTTTTGTCTTTGTCCTTTGTTCTTGAAAAGGATCATGACATCAAGATGATGACACGACTTGCAGTTGACTTTAATTTGAATGAAAGAGGGCTATGTAAGGTCATCAACATCACTTTCTTCTCCTTTCTGCCTTTTCTTAATGAGGCACTGGTTCTCAAGCGTTTTGATGCCTTATGGGTCTATAAAAGCTATGAATACTCTCATTTGATATTTAGGCAGTTTACTGACTAGAAGCGTTCATTTGGCCAAATGAGAACACTGGAAAATGCTAAACTAGCCCCTCAGTTATGAAAACTCAGATTTCTGTTCTTCCCTCTCTGTTAACTATGGTCAGACAGTTAGACATGTCCGTTGATTTCAGACATAGGAAGCCATATCTGTTGATCTTTTATTTCTCTTTATTTTCTCTGAAGTTCAGGGTGCTGACTTCCATGAACTATGTGAATGATATATGTGCTTGATTAAAGGAATGATACATGTGCTTAACTAAAGTGTTTGTTAATCCCTTGCAAGTTGCTTTCCTTTTATGAATGTAAATCTAATAACTTGTGATAGTGGGCCCCTCTGTGTATGTTGGGGTGTTTACTCTTACAAGGTGTTTTGACATAGTTGTCCTCCTCTGAGTTAATGCATTGGTCTTCCCTTTCACAATAATAACTTCCTATGGTCAGATTCTTTTTTTGCTTTGGTTTTCTTTGGTCATCTTTATTCATGATCTTTTTCTTTCCTCTTTAATTTGGTCTCTGCCTCCAGAGTGGGAGGGGTTCTGTACCAGGCTTATTGTGCCAGTTTCTACAAGTACTGGCTGTTCACCTGGTGGTGCACTGATATTTCCCTGAGGACCATGGGGGACCCTAGTGTCTGGTGCTCTATTGAGAGGATAGGGTGGGATTTGACTGGTGCTGCTGGAGACTGAAAGGATATGGCAGCTTACCTGGTGTAGAACTCGGGTCCTTGTAATGATGTCTGGCATGTGCTGAGGTCTGGCATGTTTTTTCTGTGTTCTTTCTTTAAAGCACTTGGAGGTCTGGTCACTGGAGGATTCCTATTTGCCCTGGGCTGTGCTAAGACACATGATGGTCTTCAGAGCTGGAGTCTGCTGATTCCCCTGCATATGCTAAGGCATATGGTGTGTCTTAGTGTTGGAATTTACTAATAGTTTGCTACTGGCTTTCTTGGATGTTTCCTTTCTTAGAATTTACTCTTACTTCTACCTGAGTCAGACTTTTCTTGCCAATTCACGAAGTCTTCTGGTCTAAAAGATCACTCCATCTCATATTTCTATTGACTTTATTATTATAGGATTTGTTCTGGGTCACTATTTTATTGCTATTTGGAGGTGAAGATATGAGAGCTATAGAGACTTATTGCTTATTAAGTCATCGTGTCTCCCTGAAGTAGGGGCGGAGTCAAGATGGCAGAGTAGAAAGACACACATTTACGAGCTCCGAACCCACAGCCCATAGAATTAATGTAAAAAGAGATCCCCATAAGTTCTGGATCACTGCAAAGTGTGCAGAAACATAGTGGAAGAGATTTCCATTCCAGAGAGCCCTGGAGAGCCGTCCCGAGGGTCCGTCGTGCCCCAGAAAGCAGACCCCACCCCAGCGCTGCCCTGGCCGGGGCCCCAGAGAAGCTGATCCAAGCAGGCTTCAGGGACGGAAGCTCTGGCTGCCGGGAAGGTCCCTCCGCCCACAGACTCTACAGGTCAGTGAGAGAGACGGCTGGCTGGCCGAGAGGGGGAGCGGAGTGTCTCCGTGACTCGGGCCCCCTTGAGAGGAAGCGGTGGAGGCAGAGGCGGGGGTGGCAGTGGAGGCAGCAGTGGCGCAGCCGGCCACAGCAGCCCGGGACTCCCCCAGCAGCAGGCAGGATCTGCATTACTGAGAGTCTCTGCATAAACCCCCTGAGGGAGCTAAGCCTTGGAGACGGCCCTGCCCCACCCACTCCATTTCTGAAGGTCTCTGCATAAAGCCTCTGAGGGAACCGAGCCTGGGAGGTGGCCCTGCCCCCACCCCAGCACCAGAACTAAAGCTCACATTGAATAGCAGCAGCTCCTGCCGCGGAAAGCCCATTTGAATCTCAGACCCCAAGCACTAGCTGGGCGGATCTAGGCAGGGGTGGACAGGAATCTCAGAAGTCAAGTAACTGGCTGGGAAAATGCCCAGAAAAGGGAAGAAAAATAATAAGACTATAGAGAGTTTTTTCGAACAGATGCAAATGATCCCGACTTTCGGATCTGAGGACGACGAGGACATATTCTTGCCATCAGGGAAAGATGTGAAGGGCGGGGCCTCAGTACCCCAGACATCCCAGGGGGATGTTGGGTGGGCTCAGTCCTTGGAAGAGCTCAAAAAGGATTTTGAAAAGCAAGTTAGACAGGTGGAGGAAAAACTGGGAAGACAAATGAGAGAGATGCAAGAAAAGTAAGTCATCGTGTCTCCCTGAAGTAGAATTGACTAAATGATAAACTCATATTATTCAGAGTAAACTTATAAGTAGGGATGTGAGTAAAGGACATTAAAGATTACTCTAATCCCTCAGGAATCTGTTGAAAGGAAAATTCTTCATTTTGATTTTCACCCTTATTAACAAGGCAGAACACAGGACAATGAAAATTAAGATGATTTTAAGTGCATCAAAGTAGCACTCAGTAGACTGATCACAGAAAATTGGCATGACTCTAAGGTATGGACAGCTTTTATACATAACTTTAAGACAATTCAATGGGTCCACCCCTGTAAAAAAAAAAAAAGTTGGCTCTTTGAATCTCGATTCCTCTCCAAGGTAGCAATAATATGACAATTTGTAGGCAGTGGTAGTTGACAAAGAGCAGATGATTAAAAAATAAACAAAAAATCCTGCAGATTTCATTTTCCTTTGTCCACTAGAGTCTCTCTCAACACTGATTGATAAGTAGGACTGGAAAGTATGGGTAACTGAGTCAACATAACTGTCAACAGGACTACTATCATTCCATGAGATATTAGCCTATATCTAAGATCCCTATCAGTGGGGAAGAGAGTTATAATTAAGGAAACTCACAGCTTATATAAGCTATATGACAATATATGTGGAAAAGGTTTGGACATTTTGGTAATTTTCAAATTAAATATCATTTGTAACTTATTAACTAGAAAAGTTAATTTCTTGTAAGGCTAGGTAAACAGCATTTAGAATAAAGGAATTGGTAGCCTCACTATCATCTTCTCTAATCATTCTACATTTAGGATATTGTATTCAATCGCAGAACTATGTATTTTTAGAATCATAGATTTAGAATTGAATGAGATCTCAGAAGAAATTTAATCTAACTTCCTCATTATACAGATGAGGATATTGATTCTCTTGGAGACTTTATTTGCACAAAGTCATACAAACAGGAATTGTCATTGCTGAGACTTTATTCCTGTTCCTCTGATTAAGAATCCAATTCTCTTACTGTTGTACTATCCTGCTTTATGGGAATGTTCTGACAAGATGGAGAGAGTTCAGAAGAGGGCAGCCACAATGAGGAAGGGCCAAAATCCATTTTTTGTATTAAGATCAGTACAAGAAATGAATATGTTTAGCCAGGACATGGGAAAACTTAAGGGATATGTAAAGTTCTCTTCAATTATTTGAAAGATTACATAGAAAAGAGATTTTCAATTTGTTCTTTTTTATTATTGCAGGAGAAATTGGATTAATGTGTGGAAGCTTCAAAACATTCTAACGATTAGAATTGCAGAAAATCATCATTGGAGATTTCAAAGTGAATGTTGGATGACCTCTTATGGAATGTTGCAGAGCAGATTCCCATATAGAGAGAGATTAAATTATTTTGCCTCTGACATCTGCCTCAAGTCTATGTTTCTAGTTACTCAGTAACAAAAGATAGGACTAAAATAATTTCTAAATTTTGAATACTTTATGTATAACCAAATCTTCAATAGGAATTATGAGACATACAAGAATTACTAAAATAAATTCAATACAAAAAAAAACAAGACTCCTGTTGTACATTAAAAGTTCTAATTTGTTTCAACTTCAAGAAGTCTGTTGTGTCTGGACAAAGTTCTTTGGCAACTGAAGAGAACTTTAAGTTGTAAATATCATGTTGTCTATAGAATGTCTTATTATTATTCACCAACTTATAAAACAGTTTATATGCTCATCATAGTGTAGCTGAAAATCAGCATTTCAAATGGTTTGAGTTTTTGTTCTCCAAAGTTTTCCTGTTCAGAGCATCATTCAAGCAAGAGAAATGAAAAAGATTAAGGGGTTCAGCAATTTTCCACATTGGAGTCAATTCCAAAGTTGGTGTCTGCTGTAACAAAGATCTGGATGGCATTTTCGGCAACATATCAACTGTGTTAGGAGAACCACAATGCTATCCTCGGCTGTGGATATGAGATAAGGATGCTGACTAATAAGAGCAGTGCTAGGACAGGCACAAATGAGATTACTGTAAGACGTCTCTAATTGTGCCAAAACTGAGGGTGACTTTTTTTGTCTTGAGCTGTCACAGATGGGAATGCTTAAAACATGAACATCACATAGCCTTTAACAAAAAGTGGTGATATTGCGGTGTTGGCATGTGCTTCAGGGGTGGGTGAAGGAGGAATCAGTTTTCAAGGACAAAATATTATGAAGTGACATGGAAATTGGACTTAAAGGGAAAAAAATCTAGGAGAATTCAACCTATTACAGAATTGGCACGTTACAGATTTGCACTCTCTTCAGCATTTTGGCAGAATCTATTTATAACAGATTTCATGTTGGGGATTGAGTCCAAAAGCTACTCCTCCTCTAATTGTGGATTGAATGTCCCCTTTAAAAAAGAAAATGAAGAAGAAAAGAAAGACAGGGGGAAAATCCTCTCCATTTGTGGATTATATGGAAATTTGAAAGGAATCAGCCCAGCAGGATGGATTAACAACTGTAAAATTTGGAAAGGATGTAAGGGCTGGGATTTCAGGCTCCAAACTGGTGGACTCTGAAATTGTCACAGAGGTTAGCTCAGTCTCCAAAGGGGAGCCAGGCATCCTGTGCAAGAGTACCCCCTGTTGGTTGGTTGGCTAGAGAACATTGGCAAACTTTACTGTAGCAGCTGTTCATTTAAACTTCTACCCAGAAAGTTAATGGAATGAAAGCTAGAAGAGGAGAGAGTGGGAAGGGGAGAGAAATTATTAAAAGGGGAGTGATAAATAATTAAATTAGAAGAAAAAATGAAGGGAATGAAGAAGTGTGGGAAAGGGAAGTTAGGTAAAAGATAAAAATCAAATAGTTCTGGACTGGTGCTAACCATTATCTAAATATAGTTTTTCTTGTCAGAAATTTTTCTTCTTTAAATTTTTAAAATTAAATCTAATGACTTAATCAGCCTTTCCTTAAAGCAGAATTAAATGGGAAATACTGGAGATAGATGTTTTTACCAAAAAATTTCATTGTATTTTTTTCCAGCTAATTACACAAAAAGTTATGGAATATTCTCCACTACATAGTGCCTGTATAATGTGCAGAAATGAAACAGAAACAACAACTAAACTTGTCTTTATTCTGAATTTAGGTAACTTGATGGAAATGGCCATATAACAGCCATTCTTCTTTTTTTTCAACGAAAATAGCATTAGACATTTTAAAGACAGTTGTTTGTTGGAAACTGAAGTGAGAAAATAAAATCATTTCACATCACTTATTCAGTTGATATCTGGTACTTTTTTTTTGCTTGTTTATTTGTTTGTTTTGTAGGATAAGATCCAGACATAGTTCGGATAGAAAGAAAAGATCTCAAAGTACAAAATTCCATGGTATTCCATCACTGATTCTTTCTGTTGTCTGGTCTCCATTCAGGTACCGATATTCTTGTGTACCTGTCATTTGAAAATAATTACCTCAAAAGAAATAAAAAACGCTGTTTTTTTCCCCATACTGAAATATTAACCAATGTTAGTAGAGATTGAGTTTGGTTTGTTGTAATCTTTACAGCAAGGATTCACTGGGGTTCCAAAAGGTTAATGAACCACTTGTGGCAGACCTTTCCTTCACATTTTAACTCTGCTTTATTCCTGATGGAACCATTAACTTTTACACTAACCTTTCTACTTGTTGCTGTTACACACATTCTACCTACTAAAGCTTCCTATTGATTTTTGCAAGTGAGGATCTATAAAATGTAGCTTTAAATATACGGTTTTTGCACCTACCAGCATATGTGAGGATAAAAATTAATTTTTATGTTCCATATTTTTCTATTGTCATTCAAGCTTTTTCCCTCCATGAACCTATTTTATTATTTGCTCAGTTTAAACATATGTGGTCCTTTCAAGAATATTTAGTTAAAGTAGAACAAAAAACACAAACATTGTTCCCCCAACCTAAGTTCAGATTTTCCAACATTACCAAATATGAATTACATGCTTTTTTATACTAGTAACTTTTTTATATAATGATGAAAATCTGTAATAATAAATGTACAGAAGAATATTTATTGATAAGTAAATGTCATTAACATAAGTTGATAATATTAAGCTAAATTACTTATGGCCAATAGAAATTCATAAGCAATATTCATATGTTTAAAATAATATCAGTGGTTTTAAACCTAAGTGTAATTTTGTTTATACCTTTTCCCTCACATCCAATATCTAACTAATAGATAATTCTACAACAATCTTGCATTAATTCTCTTTTTTCCACTTACATTGCCACTTATTTAGCTCGTTGCTCTTACTTCTCACCTTGACTATAATATAATTTTCATAACTCTAATTCCTTTCCCCATTCATTATCCTTATCAGTCAATTATTTATAAAGGTAGCAAAATAACCTCTAATATGCAGGTATAACATGTGGTCATTTCCTATTACTAACATGAAATACACATTATTTTCTCTTACTACCTAAGATCCTCCAAAATTTAGCTGAAATTCTTTTTTCAGTCTTGCTTTATGTTGCTCTCCTTTATGTATTACATGCAGACAAATTGTCTGTACACTAACAGTTCCTTGAACTAAACCTGTCATCTCTCTTCTCTATATTTAGGAATAAAATGTATTGTGTCTGTTATGTGGGATTGAATCTTTTCTTCATGTTTGCCTTCTTTCTCTCTCTTCTATCAAACCTTACCTCTGGAATAACCTCTTTCACAAAACATTTTTACCCACTTAGAAGTATTCTCTCATTCCTAAAGTTATATTTTTAAATTAAGAAACAAACAAATTCGTTATGAAAGGTTTGGAACTTGCCCTCTTCACATGTACAAAGGAGTTTTCTGCTACTGCCTATGCATGTACCAGTACATTTTGCTAGCTCACTTATATAAATCCTAAACATGACAGAGTATGTGTGCATGCATGCATATGTGTGTCTGTGTGTAGCAGGACAAGGGTAACACTTATATTGTGTGCTCACAGGTACTACTGTGGTACTCAAAAATTTCCAAATACCCTTTGTACCTAACAATAGTTACATAAACTATTAAATGACAATAAATATTATAATATTATGTCACAAATCATCTAAATAATATTATCACTCTCATCAGTTCATTAAATCAAGAGCTTTGCCCCCATTTATGAAACCACAGAAATCTCTTCCCCCCTAAAATTTTCCTTCGGGTTACACAAGCATCAATAATATTGGCTGCATTATTTATTAACAGGAAAGCAAACACTCCTTCCCAGACAATGGAACAGCAGTGCCTTTAAGCAGCTTATTCAAGAAAGCTCTCAAGACTTTTTCTTAGGACTTCCTGAAGCCAAGATGGTGAAGAAAATATTAAATTACTCTCCCATATTTACCTCCAAACAACCATAAAATAGTGTCTCGGAATAAATCCTGGAAGAGCTTTGAAAACATAGGGTAGAACAGTGTTTTAGCCTGGTAGACAAGAAAGGTCTGTATCGCTTGGGTAAAAGGTGAGCCCAGTCCAGGACAGGAAATGTCCCAATAAGCCAGCAGTAAGCTCACCTCAGCAGACTAGGAGGAGATCCTGACCCACATCAGTGAAGCAGAAAAATGCCAACATGAGGATCCCCACTTCCCCACATAGATTAGCATAGCCAGGGGACACAGCAGACTCTAGCTCTGAGAACCACTTCAGGGTTCTATGTAACCCAGGAGAAACAGGTAACCTTCAAGGGCATGACCTCTGTGTGGTTCATTGTTGCCCTACGGAAAGGCAAGAAAAATCTACCTGGTCTCAGTACACAGCAGTCACCACCACTAGGACCCCTGACTTACACCAAGTAAGTTGTCATATCCCTCTAACTTCCAGACACCAACACCTGAGATTCTAGTGCACAAATTCAGTGACCAGACCCCCTGACACCCACTCCAAGAACTTGGGATGGTGTCCCTTGTATGCCAGTAGGACAGTTCAACTTGAAAAGCAATAAAATAGGCAAAAACCAGATGAGCAAAAAGCAAAAACAAACGTTGGGCATAAAAGGTTGCTATGGTAGCAGTGAAGAACAACACAAACTCAGAAGAGGGTAACATTGTCAATATGTCTACACACAAAACCTTAAAGGGGAATATAAATTGGTGTCAAGACCCAAAATATTCTTGGAAGAGTTCAAGAAGGCTTCTAGAGTTGAATAAGAGAGGTAGAAGAAAAATAGGAGAAAAAAATGGGTAGTGTGCAAGAGCCTATAGCTTGAAAAAGGAAGGACAAAAAATGATTGAAGAAAACAATTCCTTAAAAAGTACAATTGGCAAATTGGAAAAAATCAAAATCTGAAGAAAAGAACTTTTTAAAAAGTAAAATCAGCCAAATGGAAAAGGAGGGGAAAAATAAATTTGAGAAAATAATTCCTCAAAATTGAAACAAGCAAATACAACCTAATGACAAGGAGACATAAATAATCAGGAAAAGAAAATTAAAAAAAATGAAAATAATAAAATAAAGTGTAAAATATCTCATTAGAAGAACAACTGATCTGAAATATAAATCCAAGAGAGATTATTTAAGAATTATTGGTATATATGAAAATCATGATCAAAAAAGGATCCTGGACAGCATCTCTTAAGAAATTATAAAGGATAAGTGCCCTGATGTCCTAGAACCAGAAGGTAAAATAGTCAAAGAAAGAATTCACTGATAACCACCTGAAAATGATTCTAAAAAAAACCTAAGTATTATTTTAGACAAATTTCAGAATTATCAGATCAAACAAAAAATATAGCCAACAGCTGGAAAGAAAGAGTTTAAATATTGTGAAAACACATTCAGGATTACAGAGGATGTTGCAGCTTCTACATTAAAAGATCAGGGGTTGGAATGAGATGTTCCAGAAGAAAAAGGAGTTTGGATTACAACCAGGAATCAAATGCCCACAAAATGAGCATGATATTTCAGGAGAAAAATGGATATTCAAGGAAACAAGGAACTCTCAATCATTTATGATGAAAAAAAAAAAAGAGGTGAACAGAAAATCCAATCTTCAAATGCAAGACTCAAGAGAAGAATCAAAAGATAAACAGGATAGAAAATAAATACTGTTCAATAAGATTAAACTGTTTGCATCTCTGCACAGAAAGATGATTCTCATAAATTTTGAGCACACTATATTTATCAGGGGAATTTTAAAGGTTATACATAGACAGAGGGTGTGGGTATAAGTTTACTGTGATGTGATAAAATTTAACTAATTAATTAATGGATGAATAAAAGGATTATACTCTGAGCAGAGGAAAGTGGAAGAAACAAGAGAGTGAATTACACCACCTGAAGAGGTGCAAAGACCAATTACAGTGAAGGGAAAGTGGGTGGGGGGCCGCAATTATTGTTTGAACCTTACTCTCAATAGATTTGGTTCAAAGATGGAATAACATACACATTTAGTTCATTATAGAACTCTATCTTAGCTTATAGAGTAATAAGATGAGAGAAGGGAAAGAAAAAGTAGAGGGATGGATAGCAGGGAGGGTTAATTGATGGGAGTGGTGGTTAGAAGCAAAACATTGGTATGGAGGGATGGGATGAAAGGAAAGAAAAAAGTATAAAGGGGGGAAAGGATGGAAAGACAAAATTAGTAATCATAACTATGAATGTGAATGGTATGAACTGTTCCATAAAATGGAAACAGATAGAGTGGATCAAAAACCATAAACCTACAACATTTTGTTTACAAGAAATACAATTGAAACAAAGAGATACATGTGGAGAAAAGGCAACCGACTGGAGCAGAATGTACTGTGTTTCAGCTGAAGCAAAACAGCAGGGTGAGCAATATTTATCTCATACAAAGCAAAAACAAAACTAGATCTAATTAAAATAGATGGGGAAGGAAACTGCACCTTTCTGAATGATACCATAGAAAATGAAGTGCCGTTAATAATAAACATATGCAACAAGTGGTATGGTAGCCAAATTCTCAGAGGATAAAGTAAGTGAGTTACAAGAAGAAATAGAGTGCAAAACAATACGAGTGGAGGATCTGAACTGTATCCTTGTAGAACTCAGTAAATCCAACCAGAAATAAATAGAAAGAACTCTACTTCTCAAAATTAAATAAATCTAAAAAGAAGTACTGAGGTGAGAAGAATTGTAGAAAAATTAGATATGATATATCTCTGGAGAAAACAGAATGAGAATAGAAAGGTATATAGTTTTGTCTGAAAGGAACAATGTGCCTACAAAAAAATTGACCAAACATTAGGGCATAAAATCCACAAAATGCAGTGCATAAAGGCAGAAATATTAAGTGCATCCTTTTAAGATAATGATGAAACAAAAAATATGTGCAATAAAGATTCATCAAAAATAGAAAAAATAATTGGAAAATTAATAATCTGATTCTTAAGAATGAGTGGGTCAAACGACAAATCACAGAAGCAATCAATACCTTCATCAGAAAGAATGACAACAATAATACAACACAGCAAAACTTACGGGATGTTAGGACAGCAATTCTTTCTTTTTTAATTAACTTATTTATTTTTAGTTTTCAACATTAATTTCCACAGGATTTTGAGTTCCAAATTTTCTCCTCATATCTCCCCTTCCCAACCCCAAGACACCGTAAATTCTTATTACTCCTTCCCCCAATCTGCCTTCCCTTCTATCACACCCCTCCCTTCCCTTATCCTCCTCTCTTCTATTTTCTTGTCAGGCAGGATAGATTTCTATACACGGTTACCTTCTATGCACCATATATTTCTTATTTCCTAGTTGTATGTAAAAACAATTTTTAATTTTTGATCTCTTACATATATACATAAATTTGATTAAGATGAATTCCAGAAATTGAAAACCCAAATGTCATTTTTTTTTAATTTCCCAAGATTGTAGGTCAATATGGGACTTTAGAAGCCATAGATGAGGCAGCTGAAGCCCAGTAAGTTTAAGTGACTTGTCAAGATTCACCAAGGCTGTAAGCATCAGATTTAGAACTTATTTATTTGATTACTTTGAGTCAAATTATTTTTATTCTTCCTTGATTAGTAATTTTCATTGATTAATGCTCCTATTGTTTGAACAAAGCCAAATAATTTTCATTTTATTTACTTAATTATTTATTTTTAGTTTTCGACAGTCATTTCCACAAGATTTTGTGTTCCTAATTTTCTTGCCATGTCTCCCCTCCACCCACCCCAAAACACCGTGAGTTCAGATTATCACTTCCCCTAATCTGTCCTCCCTTCTATCACACCACTCCCTTCCCTTATTCCCATCTCTTCTTTTCCTTGTAGGGAAAGATAAATTTCTGTACCCCATTACCTGCATTTCTTATTTCCCATTTGAATGCAAAACAGTTCTCAACATTGGTTCCTAAAACTTTTGAGTTCCAACTTCTCTCCCTTTCTCCCTTCCCACCCATTCCCACTGAGAAGGCAAACAATTCAGTATAGGTTATGCATGTGTAGTTATGCAAAAGACTTCCATAAAAGTAATGTTGTGAAAGAATAACTATATTTTCTCCATCCTACCCTGTCTCCCATTTATTCTGTTCTCTCTTTTGACCTTTTCCCTCTCCAAAGTGCTTCTTCCTAATTACCCTCTCCTCTTATTTGTCCTCCCTTCTGTCATTCTCCTCACATCCCACTTATCCCCTTCTCCCCAACTTTTCTGAAGTGTGAAACAGATTTTCATGCCAAATTGAGTATGCATGTTATTCCCTCCTTAAGTCAAATGTGAGAGTAAGCTTCACTTTTTCCCTCTCACACATCACCTTTTCCCCTGAAAATATTACATTACAAACATTGCTTTTCCATGTAGTAATGTAAACATTTCTACTTAATAAGTCCCTTATGATTTCTCTTCCCTGTTTACCTGTTCATGCTTCTCTTGATTGTTGTGTTTGAAAGTCAAATTTTCTACTCAGCTCTGGCTTTTCATCAAGAATTCTTGAAAGTCTTTTATTTTATTGAATGACCATTCTTCCCCTGAAATATTATATTAAGTTTTTCTGGGTAGGTGATTCTTGGTTTTAATCATATATCCTTTGACTTCTGGAACTTTATAGGCCAAGTCCATCTGTCCCTTAACATAGAAGCTGCTAGATCTTGTGTTATCCTGATTTCATTTCCACAATACTGGACCTGCTTCTTTCTGTCTAGTTGCAATATTTTCTACTTCACCAAGGAACTCTGGAATTTGGCTACAATATTCCTAGGAATTTTTTATTTCAGATCTCTTTCAGGAGGTGATTTGTGGACTATTTCAATATTCATTTTACCCTCTAGTTCTAGAATATCAGGGCAGTTTTCCTTTAAAATTTCATGATAGATGAGGTCTAGGCTCTTTTTTGATCATGACTTTCAGGTAGTCCCATTATTTTTAAATTGCCTCTACTGGATCTATTTTCCAGGTCAGTTGTTTTTCCAATGAGATATTTCACATTGTCTGCTATTTTTTCATTCTTTAGTTTTGTTTTGTTCTTTAGTCTTGATTTGTCATGACATCATTAGCTTCCATATGTTCTACTGTAATCTTCAAGGAATTATTTTCTTCAGTGAGGTTTTGGATCTCCTTTTCCATCTCTCCAATTCTGCTTTTTGGGGTATTCTTCTCCTCATTGCCATTTTGAATCTTTTTTTGCAATTTGGGTTAGTTTATTTTTTAAAGTGTTATTTTCTTCAACATTTTTGGGGACTCCTTTAGCAAGCAGTTGACTCATTTTTCATGATTTTATTGCATCCCTTTCATTTCTCTTCCCAATTTTTGCTCTACTACTTTTACTTGATTTTCATAATCCTTTCTGAGCTCTTCCCTGGCCTGACATCAATTCATATTTTTCTTAGAGACTTTAGATGGTGGAGCTTTCACTTTGTTTTCTTCTGTTTGCATGATTTGGCCTTCCTTGTCACCAAAGTAAGATTCTGTACTCATTATTTTTCTATTTTTTGCTCATTTCTCCATTGACTTTTGAGATCTTGTTCAAAGTTGTTATCTTCCAGTGGAGGTGGGAAGTATACTGTCAGCTGCTCAATACCCCCACAACCTGTGGGCCTAGAGCTCCAGAAACAGTGACTGCAGCTGGTCTTATTTCATCTTTGGCTGATGTGTAGGTTCCTCTGTGGCACTCCACCCTCTGCCACTCTGAGTCTGGAGCCTGACCACTCCACTCTCCTCCACTGATCCCACAGGCTTTTCCCACTGACCTTCCAATTTGTCCTCAGTGTTTTGAGGTCATGAAGTCTGGAAACTACCACAAATGTAAGAGATTCAGCCTCCCCAAGTCCTGCTCAGGTCTTGTTTGTCATTACCAGTAGGGAGCAGCTAGGTGGTACAGTGGATTGAGCACCAATGCAGGAAGATCTGAGTTAAATCTCACCTCAGACACTTGACACTCACTAGGTGTGGGACTTTGGACAAGTCACTTAATCCCAATAACCTCATCCTGGTCCATCTCCCATCCTTCTGGTGAATATGTGGTCACTGGATTCAGATGGCTCTGGAGGAGAAGTGAGGCTGGTGACCTGCACAGCCCTCCCTCACTCAAAACAATGTCAAATGCAAACCACGTCATCGTTTCTCTGATGGCATGGTCTTCTTTGGCAATGAAGGATAAACACACACACATCGTCAAGTATTAGATGTCAGGGGGGGAATGCTAGAAGCATTTCCAATAAGATCAAGTGTCAATCAAGGATGTCCATTATCACCACTGTTATTCAGTATTGTACTAGAAATGTTATCTTTAGGAATAAGACAAGAAAAGCAATTGAAGGAATTGGACCAGGGAATGAAGAAACATTGTCATCACTTTTTGCAGATGATATGATGGCAAACTTAGAGAATCCTAGAAAATCAACTAAAAGCTATGTGAAATAATTAATAAGTTTAGGGAAGTTTATGACATAAAAATGCACATAAATAATCCGTCTTTTTATATATTACAAAAAAGTCCAACAAGAAATGATAGAAAGAAATTCCATATAAAATAACTGAGAACAGAAAATATTTGGCAAGCAACCTGCCAACACAAACTCCAGAACTATGTGTTCACAACTACAAAATATTTTTCACACAAATAAAGTGAAATCTAAATAAATAGGGAAAAAAACATTAGTTACTCATGGGCAGGTTAAGGTAATGTAATAAAAATGACAATTCTACCTAAATTGATTTTCTTATTCAGGGCCGTGTCAATCAAACTACCAAAAAATATTTTAAAGATATAGAAAAAAATAGTAACAAAATCTATCTGGAAGAAGAAAACGTCCAGAATATAAAAGGAATTAATGAAAAAATGCAAAGGAAGTTATCTTAGGCATATACCACATCTAAAGGTAGAAAATAACTTGACAATCATCAAAACTTTTTGATACTGGCAAAAAATAGATTTCTAGATAAGACTAAGCATGCAAGACACAGTGATAAATAACTATAGCAGTATAGTAATGTTTGACAAACCCAGTGACTACAACTTCTGTCGTGAAAACTCACCATTTGACAAAAACTTCTGGGAAATTGGACAGTAATATGGCAGAAAATAGGTGTAGACCAATGCCTTATTTATTTGTTTCATTTATTTATTCATTTATTCATTCAACCACTCATCCATTCATTCATTCATCCATTCGTTCACTCACTCATTTATTTATTTATTTATCCATTCATTCATCCATCCATTTATTTATTTATTTATCTCTCCATTTATTTATTTATGTATTCATTCATTCATTTATTTATGTGTGCATTTATTTATTTATTTATCCATTTGTTCATATGTTTATTCATCTATTCATTCATTCATTCATTCATTTATTTATTTATTTACTTATTTTATTCATTTGCATTTTCGATGTGCATTTCCACAAAGTTTTGGGTTCCAGATTTTCTCCCCATTTCTCCTCTCCCCCTACCCCAAAAGGCTGAGCATCCTTATTACCCCTATCACCAATTTGTCCTCCCTTCTAACATCCCTTCCTTCCCTTATCCCCGTCTTCTCTTTTGTCTTGTAGGGCAAGATAAATTTCCATACACCATTACCTGTATTTCTTATTTCCTAGTTACAAGAACAATACTCAACAGTTATTCCTAAAACTTTGAGTTCCAACTTCTCTTCATCTCTCCCACCCCACCCCTTCCCTTTGAGAAGGCAAACAATTCAATATAGGCCATTATCTGTGTAGTTTTGCAAATGACTTCCCTTCATCCTATCCTCCCCCCTGTTTCTTCTATTCTCTCTTTTGATCTTATCCCTCCCCAAGAGTATTGACTTCTAATTACTCCCTCCTCCCACTGCCCTCCCTTCCATTAACCCCTCCCACATCCTGCTTATTCCCTTCTCCCCCACTTTCCTGTATTGTAAGACAGGTTTTCATACCAAAATGAGTGTGCATTTTATTCCTTCCCTTAGTCAAATGTGATGAGAGTAAGCTTCATGTTTTTTCTCTCACCTCCCCCTTTTTCCCTCCACTGAAAAGTGTAGACCAATATCTTAAAACATACACCAAGAGAAATTTAAATGGGAGCGTAAGATATAAAAGGTAATATCATAAGCAAATTAGAAGGGCAAGGAATAGCTCACCTGGCAGATTTATGAAAAAGAGAATAATTATTACCAAACAAGCAATAGAGGATAATATGAAATGCAAGATGGATAATTTTGATTACATTAAATTACAAAAGTTTGGAGAAATCCATTACCACAATGACTAGAATACCAAAAAGTGTGGAAAAAATTTTTCATAGTAAATATCTCTGATAAAGGACTCATTTCTTTTTTTTTAAAGTAATTGATTTTTGATTTTTATCAGTTACTTCCATTAGATTCTGATTTTTGAATTTTCTCCCACAATCTCACCTCATTCCTCCCCGAGACAGCATGCAATCTGATACAGCCTCTACTTATACTTTCATGTTAGTCATGAGGCAATGAAGAGGTAGAATAATGAGAGGAGCCATGCAAAAGAAGAAACAAAACAACGAAAGAAAAAGAGAGCAAATAGTATGCTTCAATCTGCATTCGCATTCCAAAGTTCTTTTTGTGGATGAAGATAGCATTTTCCATCATTAGTCTTTTGTAGTTGTCTTAGATTCTTGCATTGCTGAGAAGGGCTAAGTTTATTAAGGTCATTCGCTTTACAATGTTGTTGCTATTGTATACAATGTTCTGGTTCTGCTCACTCCACTCAGCTTCTGTTTATATAAGTCTTTCCAGGTTTTTTTGAAGTCAGCCTGTTCATCAGTTCTTATAGTGGGTTATTATTCCATTGCATTCATATATCACAACTTGTTTCCACCACAAAAAGACCTGATATATAGGCTTTATCAGAGACACTGACTATAAAAATTATTTTCCAACTTTCTGCTTCCCTTTAAATTTTGGTTGTTGGCTTTATTTGTGCAAATAAAAATTTGTTGTAATCAAAATAATCCATTTTGCATTTCTTAGTGTCCTCTATCTCTGTTTGGTGATAGATTCTTCCCTTCCCCATATATCTCACAGGTAAACTATTCCTTACTTTCCTAGTTTGCTTATAGTATCAGTCTCTTTCCTTAATCATGTACCCATTCTGACTTTACATTGTATAGGATGTAAGATGTTGATCTCTGCCTAGTTTCTTCCATACTGTTTTCTAGTTCTCCCAGCAATTTTTGTTGAATAATGAGTTCATATGCCAGAAGGTGGAGTTAGGGGGTTTATCAAACAATAGATTACTATAATAATTGACTATTGTTTCTTACATGCATAATCTGTTCTACTCATCCAACACTCTATTTCTTAGTGTCAATTTATTTTGGTGATTGCTCCTTTATAACACAATTTCAGATCTCATACAGCTAAGTTACTTTCCCTTGTATGTCTTTTCATTAATTTCCTTGATATTCTGAACTTTTTGTTCTTCCAGATGATATTTGCTATTGTTTTTCTAGCTCTCTAAAATAATTCTTTGGTAGTTGGTTGCTATGGCACTGAATAAAATAATTAATTTGGGTAGAATTATCATTTTTATTATGTTATCTCAGCCTACGTGTGAGCAACTGCTATTTTTCCAGTTGTTTAGATCTAACTTTATTCTTTGAAAATGGTTTTGTAATTGTGCTCATAGAGTTCCTGTGTTTGTTTTGGCAGGTAGACTTCCAAATATTTTAACATATCTATGGTAATTTTAAATGGAATTTTTTTTCTATCTCTTGCTGTTCGACTTTGTTACATATATATATATATATATATATGTTAAAGATGTTATATATATGTTACATATATATATATATGTTATATATATATATAAATAATATATATGTTATATATATATATATATGTTACATATATATATATATATATATATGTTAAAGATTTATGTGGGTTTATTTTATGTCCTGCAACTTTGCTAACGTTGTTCACTATTTCAAGTAATTTTTTTACTTGATTCTCTAGTACTCTCTAAATATACCATCATATCATCTGCAAAGACTGGTAACTTTGTTTTTTCTGTGCTTATTCTACTTCCCTCACTTTCTTTTTCTTCACTTACTACTAAAGTATACAGTTCTAATACCATATTGCATAAAAGTAGTGATAACGGACATCACTGTTTCATCCCTGATCTTATTGGAAGTACTTCTGGTTTATCTCCATTACATGTAAGGCTTGCTAATGATTTAAGCAAGCTACTTATTGTGTTAGACTAACTATATTTCCCTCCATCCTATCCTGCCCTTCACTGCTTCTATTCTCTCTTTTGATCCTGTCCCTCCCCAAAAGTGTTGACTTCAAATTGCTTCCTCTTCCCATTGCCCTCCCTTCCATCATCCCTCTCACCCTATTTATCCCCTTCTCCTCCACTTTACTGTATTGTAAGATAGGTTTTCATACCAAAATGAGTGTGCATTTTCTTCCTTCCTTTAGTCGAATGTGATGAGAGTAAACTTCATGTTTTTTCTCTCAGCTCTCCTCTTTTTCCCTCCACTAAAAAGTCTCCTGCCTGCCTCTTCTATAAGAGATAATTTGCACCATTCCACTTCTCCCTCTCTCCTCCCAATACATTTCTCTCTCACTGTTTAACTTCTTTTTTTTTAAAGATATGATCCCATCCTATTCAATTCACTCTGTGCTCTCTGTCTCTGTGTGTGCGTGCATGTGTGTGTGTGAGTGTGTGTGTAATCCCACCAACTACCCAGATACTGATAAATTTCAAGAGTTACAAACATCGTCTTTCAACATAGGAATGTAAACAGTTCAACTTTAGTAAGTCCCTTATGACTTCTCTTTGCTGTTTACCTTTTCATGCTTCTTTTCATTCTTGTGTTTGAAAGTCAAATTTTCTTTTCAGCTCTGGTCTTCTCATCAAGAATGCTTGAAAGTCCTCTATTTCATAGAAAGACCATTTTTGTCCCTGAAGTATTCTACTCAGTTTTGCTGGGTAGGTGATTCTTGGTTTGAGTCCAGTTCCTTTGACTTCTGGAATATCCTATTCCACACCCTTCGATCCCTTAATGTAGAAGCTGCTAGATCTTGTGTTATCCTGATTGTACTTCCATAATAGTAGAATTGTTTGTTTCTAGCTGCTTGCAATATCTTCTCCTTGACCTGGGAATTCTGGAATTTGGCCACAATGTCCCTAGGAGTTTCTCTTTTTGGGTCTCTTTCAGGTGGTGATAGGTGGATTCCTTGAATACTTATTTTGCCTTCTGGTTCTGAAACATCAGGGCACTTTTCCTTGATAATTTCATGAAAGATGATGTCTAGGCTCTTTCTTTGATCATGGCTTTCAGGTAGTCCCACAATTTTTAAATTGTCTCTCCTGGATCTCTTTTCCAGGTCAGTTGTTTTTCCAATGAGATATTTCACATTGTCTTCCATTTTGTCATTCTTTTGGTTTTGTTTTGTGATTTCTTGGTTTCTCAGAAAGCCATTAGCCTCCATCTGTTCCATTCTCATTTTGAGAGAACTATTTTCTTCAGTGAGCTTTTCAACCTCTTTTTGCATTTGGCTAATTCTGCTTTTGAAAGCATTCTTCTCCTCATTGACTTTTTGAACCTCTTTTGCCAATTGAGTTAGCCTTTTTTTCAAGGTGTTATTTTCTTCAGCATTTTTTGGGGTCTCTTTTAGCAAGGTATTGACCCATTTTTCACGCTTTTCTTGCATCTCTGTCATTTCTCTTCCTAGTTTTTCCTCCACCCGTCTAACTTGATTTTCAAAATCTTTTTTGAGCTCTTCCATGGCCTGAGTCCATTGGATATCTATTCCGGATGTTTGGGATACAGCGACCTTGATTTCTACGACTTTTCCTGATGGTAAGCATTGTACTTCCTCATCGGAAAGGAAAGGAAGAAATATCTGTTCACCAAGAAAGTAACCTTCTATGGTCTTATTTTTTTTTTCATTTTTTTGGGCATTTTCCCAGCCAGTTACTTGACTTCTGGGATTCCTCTCCACCCCACCTTACCTCCAGATCCACCCAGCTAGTTCTTGGGGTCTGAGATTCAAATGTTGCCTCCCAGCCTCAGGGCTTTTAGTGGGGGGGGGGGGTAGGACTGCTATTCAGTGAGAGATTAAGTTCAGGTTTTCAGGTGGGGGCAGGACTGCCTCCCAGTCTCAGTTCCCTCAGGGGGTTTATGCGGAGATGCTCAGTAATGGATCCAAGCTCCTGCCTGCTTTGGGAGACCCTGTCTGCTGCTGCCTCTGCTGCCACCTCCTGAGGGGGCCTGAGTTATGGAGACACCCCTCTTCCCTCTCAGCCAGTCCAGAAGTCTCTCTCACTGACCTGTGGCACCTGTGGGTTGAGGGACCTTCACGGCCTCTGGAGATTCCACCCCTGAAGCCTACTTGGATCTGGTCCTCGTGGTGCTGCGGTCAAAGCAGTGCTAGGCTCTGCTCTGATAGGGCTGTCTGGAACAGAAATCTCCCTCCCTCCATTGTTGTGCAGCTTCCAGTGCTCCAGAATTTGTTGGGAGTTCCTCTTTACAGGTAATTTATGGGCTGTGGGTTCAGAGCTAGCATATGTGAATCTTTCTGCCATCTTGGCTCCTCCCCCTACAAGCTACTAATTAATATAAAGAAGATTCCATTTATTCCTATGTTGTCTCATTTTTTTTAGTAAGAATCTTTGTCACATTTTGTCAAATGACTTCTGTATCTATTAAGATACACATGATTTCGGTTAATTATTTTTTTACTGTTATGGTCAATTGTCCTTATACATTTCCTAATATTAAACCAGACTTGCATGCCTGGTATGAATTCTCATAGTGTATTGTCCTAGAGATATGTTGCTGTAATCTCTTTGCTAATACTCGATTTAAAATTTTTGCATCTTTATTCATTAGGGAAATTGATGAGTAAATTTCTTTCTCTATTTTGGTTTTTCCTGGTTTATGTATCAGCAGCATATATGTATCATAGAAAGAATTTGTTAGGGCTTGATCTATTTTCCTGAATACTTTATGTATCATTGCAGTTAGTTTTCCTTTAAATCTGTGTAAATATACACTTGTAAATCCATCTGGCCCTGGTCATTTTTTTCCTTGGGAGTTTATTGATGGCTTGCTCAATTTATTTTTCTGCAATGAGGTTATTTAAACATTTCATTTCCTCTTCTGTTAATCTGACCAACTGATATACTTGTAAATATTCATCCATTTTACTAAGATTGTCATATTTATTAGTATACAGTTGTGCAAAATAACTCCTATTTTTTCTATTGATTTCCTCTTCATGGGTACTGAATATGCCTTCTTTATTTTTGATGTAATAATTCGGTTTTTTCCTTTCTTTTCTTTTAGCTAAATTAATGGAAAGTTTGTCTATTCTATTGATTTTTTTCATAAAATAAGCTCTTAGTTCTATTTATTAGTTCAATAGTTTCCTTAATTTCAATTTTGTTAATTTCTCCTTTGGTTTTCAGAATTTCTGTTTTGGTATTTCATTGGGAATATTTAGCTTGTTATTTTCTAGCTTTTGTGAGTTGCCCAGTTGATTCATCTATTCTTTCTCTATTTTATTCATGTAAGTATTTAGAGATCTAAAACTGCCCATAAGAAGTGCTTTCATTGCATCTCATAACTTTTGGTATGTTGTTTCATTGTTGTCATTCTCTTGGATGAAGTTATTTATTGTTCCTATGATTTGTTGTTTGACCCACTCATTCTTTAGGATTAGATTATTTAGTTTCCAATTAATTTTGGTCTATCTTTTCATGGCCCTTCATAGTATGTAATTTTTTATTGAATTATAATGTGGAAAGGATGTATTTAATATTTCTACCTTTCTGCATTGGATTGTAATCTAATACTCTATACATGTTCAGTTTTAGTGTAGGTGAGATGTACCACCGAGGAAAAAGTGTATTTCTTTCTATCTTAATTCAGCTTTCTCTAGAAGTCTACCAAATCTGACTTTTCCAAAATTCTATTCACCTCTTTAATTTCTTTCCTGTTTATTTTATGCTTAGATTTATCTAGCTCTGAGAGAGCGAGATTGAGTTCCCCCACTAGTTAGTTTAGTTTTGCTATCTATTTCTTCTGATAGCTCTCTTAGCTTCTAAGAATCTGGATGAAATCTGAATGATATACCACTCACTGCATATGTGTTTACTAACGATACTATTTCATTGTCTATTGTAACTTTTAGTAGAGTGTACCTTCCTTCCTCATCTCTTTTGATTTGATCTATTTTTGTTTTTGCTTTTCTGAGAACAGGATTTCTATCTCTTTTTTTTCTTGCTTCAGTTGAAGCATAATATATTCTACTCCAGTCTTTTACCTGTACTCTGTGTATATTCTGCTTCTTCAAATATGTTCCTTGTAAGCACCATATTGTTGGCTTATGATTCCTAATCAACTCTGTTATTCCCTTCTATTTTCTGGGAGAGTTCATCGCATTCACATTCACACTTATGATTGCTATCTGTGTTTTTCTCTCCATTCTATTTTTTACCATTTAAGCTTTTCTCTACCTTCTCTCCCTTTCCCCATTCACTAGTTTTGCTTTTCACCATTGCCTACCTCAATTTTCCCACACTTTTTTTAGCCCCATTCATTTTCTTTCCTTTTTCCCATCCTACTTCTTCCCTGCCATTCTATCCACTCCCTCCTTTTTCTCTCCTTTTTCTTTTCCTGCTTTCTATAGTGTAAATTAATTTTCTATACCTAACTGATTATGTTATTCCCTCTTTAAGGCAAATGTCATGAGACTGACATTCAAACAATGCTCATCTCCCTCCTTTAATTTCCTCTGCTTTAATAGGTTTTTGTGCCTTTTCATGTGATGTAATATTCCCTTGTCTGCCTCCTCTTCTCCTCTTCTTCAAGGTTAATCTCTTTTCAGCACTTAATTAGGTTTTTAATCATCACATAAAAGTCAATTCATATCCACATGATAACTAAGTTTACCTCTTAAATGACATAATAGCAATCCTGTTTTCAAGAGTTACAAATTTCATCTTCCCTTGTAGGAATGTACAAAGTTTGCCCTTATTAATAATGCTCTCTTTTCTTTCCTGTTTACCTTACTATTTTTGTTGTCTTATATTTTAACATCAGATTTCCTGTTCAGCTCTGGTCTTTTCATCAGGAAACTTTGAAAGTCCTGTATTTTGTTGAATGTCCATCTCCTTCCCTGAAAGATCAAGCTCAGTTTTGCCAGGTAGTTGAACTTTGCTTGTAATCCAAGCTCTTTTGTCTTACGGAAAATTGTATTGTATAACTCTGGTCTGTTCATGTAGAAGCTGCAAGGTCCGACAGAAGCCTGGCTATAGTTCCATCATAATTAAATTATTTCTTTTTGATTGCTTGCAGGATTTTTCTTTGATCTGGTAGTTTTTTAATTGGACTACAATATTCCTTGGTGTTTTCAATTTGGGATCTCTTTCAGGGAGTGATTGGTATATTCTTTTGATGGTTATGTTACTTTCTGGTTCTAGAACCTCAGGGCAATTTTTTTTCATGATTTCCTGAAAGAAGCTCTCCAGATTCTTTTATTTTATCATGATTTGCATGTAGAAAAATAATTTGCTCTTTGTTTAACTGATTCTAGATATCTCAAAGACTCATTAGCTTCCACTTGCCCAATTTTAATTCTAAACAAATTACTTTCTTCTATTAGATTCTTTAGTTCCTTTCTCATTTAGCTCGTTTTACTTTTTAAGAGCTCTTCCCTTAAGTGAATTTTTGTGTCTCCTTTTCCATTTGACCAATTGTGCTTTATAAGGACTTGCTTTCTACAGTCAATTTTTGTCCCTCCTTTTCCAGGATATCCATTCTCTCTTGTGTATCTCTCACTTCTTTTCCCAATTTTTCTTCTATCTCTGTTATTTGACTTTTAAAATACTTCTTAAGCTCTTCCTAGATAGCTTGGGACCACTTCATATTCCCCTTTGAGGTTTCAGATCTGTATATATTGACAATGTTTTCCTCTTCTAAATTTGTAGCTTTATCTTCCCTGTCCCACTAATAAGAATCTAGGGTCATTGTCTTTTTCTACGCTTTGCTCATGGTGTTTGTCTGTTACCTGGATTTTAGAGTTGACCTCTCCTGCTGGAGTGCAGGGGAAACTGACTCAATTTTTTTTTGCTGAGTGTCTGGATGTGGTTACTGGTTTTTTGTACTGGGACTCTGTCAGTTGGAGACTGTAATTGACTGTCAATTTGCCCTTTGTTGAGCTCAGGTCAGAAGCAATGGACCTTTACGTTTGGGGGTGGGGATTATGTCCCCTAGGTGATGCTCACTCATCTGGGCCCTGCACTGTCTCCTGCTCACCCAAACATTGCTCTTGAATGTTTGCTTGCTGAAGGATGTGCCCCAGCCACCTGCAACTATGCCTCCTAGAGTTATGCTTCCTGGAGTTGTGCTGAATCATAGAGATATTTGACTGCTGAAGAATGCTGGCACATAGGGTGATTTTCTAAACTGGTATATGCTGGTTCCCCCACTTATGTTGAAAAACTTTGGTATGGGGGGTCCTGGTATTGGTGTTTTCCTGTTCTACTCCCCTGGGGCTCAGCAACTCCCCTTGGTTTGCTAAAGTGAGGCTTGCTTTTGGCTCTCTGGGACACCTATCATCCTGCTCTGCTCCCCCTCCCCACAGCAAGAGGAGCCTTTCACATTAGTTACACAATATTACTGAGCTACAAGACTGCTGTACGCCATATTTCGTATGGCTCAGCAGATTTTTCACAGAACTTTTCCTGTGACAATATTTTCTATGCTTTCAGAGGTCAATAGGGAAGGGTGAGAGCAACTTACTTCTTACTCTGCCCTCTTGGCTCCCTGAACTAGAAGTCCCATAGACCTCTTTTCTAAAATACATAGAAAAGTGAGCCAAATTTATAAGAATACAAGCTTCAGAACCACAGGAGAATCAGAAAGACACTAATGGAGCCAACTTCACAAACTGCTGAGCTTGCCCATGGTTTAGGAGTGCTTCTTTGACCAGACCATCCCCCAACACCCTTAACACAGCTAGTCTCAGGATAACTCCAGGGAAACCTAGAAAGATTTCACCTGGATTCTGCTTTCAAACACCAGCTAACTCAGCACCAGGTAAATGGCAGCATTTTAATTTCTAGATGAAAGAACCAGAGGCCACAACACACAAAGCCTCGAATTCTATGCACAAAACTGTGGGGCAGAGAAAACTGGAAATGAATTTCTGCAACTACTGTCTGTGATAAAGGTCTTATTTCTAAAATATAAAGAGAACTGAGGCAAATGTACAAGGATACAAGTCATTTCCTAACTGATAAATGATCAAAAGATATGAACAGGAAGTTTTCAGAGGAAGAAATTAAAGATATTTATAGTCATGAAAAAATGTTCTAAATCACTATTGATAAGGGAGATGCAAATTAAAATATCTCTGAGGTACCACATCACACCTATCAGATAGGCTAACATGACAAAACAGGAATATGATAAATGTCGGAGAAGATGTGGGTGAGTTGAAACACTAATTCATTGCTGGTGGAACTGTGAGCTTATCCAACCATTTTGGAGAGCAATTTGGAACTATGTCTGAAGGGCTACAAAAATTTGCATATCCTTTTCACCCAGCAATACTGCTTCTAGGACTATATCACCAAGAGATCTGAAAAATGGGAGTCCCACATATGCAAAAATATTTATAGAAGCACTCTTCATGGTGTCCAAAAACTGGAAATCAAGGGAATGTCTATCAATTGGGGAAATGACTGAATATATTATGTAATATGAATGTAATGGAAAACTATTGTGCTATAAGAAATGATGAACAGGAAGACTTCAGAGAGGCCTGGGAACACTTAAATGAATTGATGCTGAGTTAAAGGAGAAGAATCGGGAGAACAATCACAGTGTCCAAGGAATTTTCCTGGTAGATTTAGTCCTGTATAGCAATGCAGGGACCTAAAAAATTCCCAATGGACTTTTAGCAAAACGACTTCCACATCTAGAGAAAGAACTGTGGAATTCAATCGCAGATTGCAGCAGGTCATTTTCTTTTGTATTATGTTTTGGTTTATTATATGATTTCTCCCAGTCATTTTAATTCTTCTATAAAGCATGAAAGAAAAAAAAAACAACTGTGGGAAAGAGCCCCATGTGCCCCAGAAACAGAGATGCAAAAGGGTGATCATCATGAGTAAGAAACAAAACAGAAAAGACCATAGAATCTTTTCATGGGAACAAGGACCAAAACACAAATATCAAAGAGGTCAGCACTGAGATTGTATGCCCATCTGAAACTGCAGAAGGAAATATGAAGTGGACTCAAGTCCAAAGAGCATCCTTGGAAGAGCTCAAACAGGCTTTTAAAAGTCAAATTAGAGAAATAGAAGAAAAAAAGGAAAATGACTTTTTTAAAAATATGAAAAAAATAATTCACTGAAAAGAACAGATCTTTAAGATGGAAAATTGGACAAAGGAAAAAGGAAGTACAAAATGTAACTGGAGAAAATAACTCCTTAAAAGGAAAAATTAAACAGATGGAAAAGGAGACACAAAAGTGGACTGAAGACAAAATTTTGATAAAATTTAGAGTCAAGCAAGTAGAAACTTAATGGCTCTGTGAGACATCATGAATCAATCAAACAGAATCTAAAGAATAAAAAGATAGAAGAAAATGGAAAATTTCTAATTGAACAAACAACTGACCTGGAAAAAAGAACCAAGAGAGTAAATCTAAGAATTATTGGTCTACCAGAAAGCCATGAAGAAAAAAAATAGCCTGAACAATATCTTCCAAGAAATCATCAAGGAAAACTGTCCAGAATTCCTGGATCCAAAGGGCAAAATATTCATTGAAAAAATCCACCATTCACCTCCTCAAAGGGATACCAAACTAAAAACACCAAGGAATATTGTTGCCAAATTTCAGAAATGTCAAGTGAGCAAGAAAATATTGTAGGCAGCCAGAAAGAAAAAAAAAATATCGAGGCACTAGAGGCACAAGACCACAGAGGATCTTGCAGCTTCTTCATTAAAAGATCAAAGGAATTTAAATATGATGTTCTGTAAGGCAAAAGAGATGGGACTATAATCAAGGATCAATTACCAAACATATTTGAGCATAATACTTCAGGGAAGGAGGTGGACACACGATGAAAGAAGGGATTTCCAGACCTTCCTTATGAAAAGGCCAGAGATCAATAGAACTAATAAAAAAACTAAGGGTGGGTTTATGTAAAACTAATAAAATTGATAAACATTTGGTCAATTTAATTAAAAATGAAAGAAAGAAGAAAACCAAATTACCAATAACAAAAATGAGACGGTTGAATTAACCTCCAATGAGAAGAAAATTACAATTATTAGAAATTAATTTGTCCAATGATGAACCCATAAATTCCACAGTATAAATGAGATGGATGATTACTTCTTTTTAAAAATATAAATTTTCCAGATTAACAAAAGAGGAAATTGAATACTTAAATAACCTCATGTGAGAAAAAGAAATTGAACAAGCCATCAATGAAATCCTTAGGAAAAAATCTTCATGGCCAGATGGATTTACAAGTGAATTCTATCTAATATTTAAAGAAACATTAATTCCAATACTATATAGATCATTTGGGAAAATTGCAGAAGAAGGAGTTCTATCAAATTTTTGTTATGATACAAATGGGGTTCTGACACCTAAACAAGGAAGAACCAAAACAGAGAAAGAAAATTATAAGCCAATTTCTGTAAGGAATATAGATGCAAAAATTTTAAATAAGATATTAGGAAAAAATATAGCAACTTATCACCAGAATAATGCATCATGATCACATAGGATTTATACCAGGAATGTAGGGCTGGTTCAAAATCAGGAAAGCTATGAGGATTACTGATCATATCAACAACAAAGCTAACAGAAACCACATGACTATTTCAATAAATGCATAAAAAGCATTTCACAAAATAAAACACTGATTGATTCCTCTTGAAAACACTGGAGAGCATAGGAATAAATTACACTTTCCATAAAAATAATAAGCATTATCTACCTAATACCTTAAGGAAGCATAATGTGCAAAGGGGATAAGCTAGACACACTTCCAACAATATCAGGGGTGGAACAAGGATGTTCTTTATCACCAATGTCATTCAATATGATACTATAAATGTTAGCTGTAGCAATAAGAGAAGAAAAAGAAATTGAAGGAATTAGAATAGGCAAAGAAGAAACTAAGTTATCACTCTTTGTAGATGATATGATGAAATACTTAGAGAATCAAGTAAGAAACTGTTTGAAATAGTAAATAACTTTGGCAAATTTGCAGCTTAAAAAATAAACCCACATACATCATCTGCATTTCTGCATACTACTAATGAAGCCCAACAACAAGAGATATAAATAATATAAATAGAAATCCCATTTGAAAATACAGTAGATACCATAAAATATCAAGGAATATACTTGCCAAAACAAACCCAGGGACTACATATACACAATTACAAAATGCTTTTCATACAACGAAAGTCATATCTAAGTAAGTGGGAAGATATTAGCTGCTTGTGGGTAGGCCGAGGCAATATAATTAAAAAATGACAATTCTACCTGAGTTAATTTACTTATTCTGAGCCATACTGTTAAAGTTACCAGATAATTATTTTCTATAGCCAGAAAAAAACAATATCAACATTCATGTGGAAAAGAAAACGGTCCAGAATATCAAGGAAACTAGTGAAAAGAAATGCTAGGGAAGGTGACCTAGCCCTACTAGATTTCAAATTGTATTACAACAGCAATCATCAAAACATCTTAGTACTGGTTTGGAAACAGAAGGATAGACCAGTGGAATAGATTAGGTACTCATGAAGCAGTAGTCAGTGAATACAGCAAACTACTGTTTGATAAACCCAAGTAACCCACTTCTGGAATAAAAACTCACTGTTTGACAAAAATTGCTGGGAAGACTGGATAACAGTGTGACAGAAACTGGGCATGGACCAATGCCTGACACCGTGCACAAGAATAAAATCCATATGAATACATGATGTAGTTATAAAGATTGATATTATAAACAAATTAGAGGATCAAGAAATAGTGTATTTGTCAGATTTATGGAGAATGGAGAAATTTTTGACCAAACATGAGTAAGAGAATATTATGAAGTGCAAAATGCATAATTTTGATTACACTGAAATTTTGATTACACTGCCCAAACAAATCCAATGCAACCAAGATTAGGAGGGAAGCACATAGCTGGAAAAG
The DNA here is from genome assembly GCA_023548195.1 of Bettongia penicillata ogilbyi. NCBI lineage: Eukaryota > Metazoa > Chordata > Mammalia > Diprotodontia > Potoroidae > Bettongia > Bettongia penicillata. Next base: position 451,629 of record JAJHZJ010001042.1, read on the forward strand.
AATTATTGCAATTAATGACTGTGACAAAGCCTTCATTTCTAAAATATATGAAGAACTGATTCAGATGTCCAAGAAATTAAGTCATTCCCCAGTTGATAAATGGTCAATGGATATATAAAGGCAATTTTCAGAGGAACAAATTAAACTATCTATAGTTATATGAAAAAATGCTCTAAATCCCTATTGATTAGAGAGATACAAATCAAAACAACTCTGAGATACCACATCACACCTATCAGATTGACTAACATGACAAAACAGGAGATGATAAGTGTTACAAATGATGAGGAAGAGTTGGAACACTAATTCATTGTTCATGGAGTTGTGAGCTGATCCAACCATTCTGGAGAGCAATTTGGAACTATGCCAAACGGGCTACAAAAATGTGCATACCCTCTGACTCAACAATATCGCTCTGGGACTCTATCCCAAAGAGATCATAGAAATGGGGAAGGGTCCCACATGTACAAAAATATTTATAGCAGCTCTCTTTGTGGTGGCAAAACCTGGAAACCAAGAGGATCCTCATCAATTGGGAAATGGCTGAACAAGTTCTGCTACATGAATGTAATGGAATACTATTGTGCTATGAGAAATGATGAACAAGAAGACTTCAGAGGGTCCTGGAAAGACTAAAATAAATTAATGCTGAGTTAAAGTAGCAAAACCAAGAGAACTTTGTACACAGCAGCAACCACAGCGTGACAGGAAATTTTCTGGTACATTTAGTCCTTCACAGCAACGAAGGAACCTAAAAATTTCCCAATGGACTTTTAGCAAACCCCTTCCATGTCCAAAGAAATAACTATGGAATTGGATTGCTGAATGAAGCAGACCATTTTCTTTTGTATTATGTTTTGTTTAATGGTTTCTCCCATTCATTTTAATTCTTGTATTAAACATGACCAAAGTGAAAATGTATTTAATAGGAATATATGTTTAGAACCTATATAAGATTACATGCCTTCAAGGGGAGAGAGTAGGGATGGAGGGGAGAAGTAGGAGTAGGGAGCAGAAAAAAAAAATCTAAGATATATAGAAGTGATTGCAGAACACTGAAAAGAGACAAAATAATGGAAAAAAAAATAGGTATACAAGACCCAATTGATAAATGGTCAAAGGATATGAACAGAAAATATTCAGATGAATAAATTAAAATTATAGTCATGAAAAAATGATCTAAATCTTTATTGATGAGAAAAATGCAAAACAAAACAGCTCTGAACTATCACCTTCTACTTATTTGATTGGCTAATATGACAAAAAAAGAAAATGACAAATGTGGGAGAACATGCTACAAAATTGCATTATTGGTGGAGTTGAGAACTGATCCAACCATTTTGGAGACAAATTTGGAAATATGCCCATGATGCCATTTAACTGTGAACACCCTTTGATCCAGTAACACAACTACAAGGTCTGTATTTGAAAGAGATTATAGAGATGGTAAAAGGACCCACATGTACAAAAATATTTATTGTAGCTCTTTTGGTGCTGGCAAAGAATTGGAAATAGAGGGGATATCCATCAACTTGGAAATGGCTGAAAACGTTGTGGTATATGAATATAACAGAATACTATTTTTCCATAAGAAATCAGTTGATGCAACTCCAGATTTTTCTGGAATTGACTTAGAGTTACATGAACTGATGTTGTGTGAACAGAGCTGAACCAATAGAATAGTGAATACTATAACAGCAGCATTTTTCAGTGACCAGCTTTAATAGACTTAACTCTTCTCAGTCATACAATGATCTAAGACTTCCAAAACACTCATGATGGAAAATGTTATCTGTACTCAGAGAAAGAAAAATGTAATCTGAATATATATCAAAGTGTCCTATTTTCTCTTTTTTTCTTTCCCATGGTTTTCCATTTTTGTTCTGATTCTTCTTCTTTCTTTAAATTTTATTTTTTATTAAATATTTATTTTTAATTTTCAGCATTCATTTCCACAAAATTTTGAGTTCCCAATTGTCGGCTTATCTCTCCCCTCCCCCACTCCATAATACCTTGCCTCCTAATTACACCTTCCCTCAATATGCTCTCCCTTCAATCTCACCCCTCCCTTCCCTTATCTTCATCTTTTCTCTTTTCTTGTAGGGCAAAATAGATTTCTACGTCCCATTACCCATATTTCTTATTTCCAGGGTGTATGCAAAAACGTTTCTCAACATTTGTTCCTAATACTTTGAATTTCAACTTCACTCCCTTCCTTCCTCCCCACCCATTCCCATTGAGAAGGCAAGCAATTCAATATTGGCTGTACATGTGTAGTTTTGCAAAAGACTTCCATAATACATGTTGTGTAAGACTAACAATATTTCTCTTCATCCTATCCTGCTCCCCACTTATTCTATTCTCTCTTTTGACCTTTCCCCACCCCATAAGTTCTTACTTCTAATTACTCCCTTTGCCCGTTTGCCCTCCCTTGTATCATCCCCCTCACCTGACTTGTCTCCTTTTCTCCTACCTTCCTGTAGTGTAATATAGATTTTCATATCAAATTTAGTGGGCATGTTATTCCCTCCTTTAGCCAAATGTGAAGATATTAAGCTTGACTTTTTCCCTCTCACCTCCTCTCTTTTCTACTCCACTGAATAAGCTTATTTTTACCTCTTTTATGAATGATAATTTGGCCCATTCCACTTCTCCCTTTCTCCTCCCAATATATTCTTCTCTCACCCCTTACTTTTATTTTTTTAGATATCATCCCTTCTTATTTAACTCACTCTGTGCTCTCTGTCTATGTATGTGTGTGTTCGTTTGTGTGTGTGTGTGTATGTATGTGTGTATAATCCCTTCAACAACACAAATACAGAAAAAAGTCTCAAGGGTTACAAATATTATCTTTCCATGTAGGAATATAAACAGTCCCACTTTAAAAAGTCCTTTATGATTTCTCCTTACTGTTTACTTTTTCATGTTTCTCTTGATTCTTGTGTTTGAAAGCCAAATTTTCTTTTCAGGTGTGGTCTTTTCATTCAGAATGCATGAAACTCCTCTAAATAATTGAATGATCATTTTATTCCCCTGAAGTATTACATTGAGTTTGATTGGGTAGGTAATTCCTGGTTTTAATCCTAGTTCCTTTGACTTCTGGAATACTATATTCCAAGCCCTTTGATCCCTTAATGAGGAAGTTGCCAGATGCTTTGTTATCCTGATTGTATTTCCATACTACTTGAATTATTTCATTTTAGCTGCCTGCAATTTTTTCTCTTTGAACTGGAAACTCTGGAATTTGGCTACAATATTCTCAGGAGTTTCTCTTTTTGGATCTCTTTCAGGAAGTGATTGGTGGATTGTTTCAATATATATTTTACCCTCTGGTTCTAGAATATCAGGGCAGTTTTGCTTGATAATTTAATGAAAGATGATGTCTAGGCACTTTTTTTGATCATAGCTTTCAGGTAGTCCCACAATATTTAAATTTTCTCTATTGAATCTGTCTTCCAGGTCAGTTGTTTTTCCAGTGAGGTATTTCACATTGTCTTCTATCTTTTCATTCTTTTGATTTTGTTTTATAATTTCTTGGTATCTCATAAAGTCATTGGCTTCCATCTGTTCCATTCTAATTTTTAAAGAACTATTTTCTTCAGTGAGCTTTTGAACCTCCTTTTACAGTTGGCTAATACAGCTCTTTAAAGTATTCTTCTCATTGGCTTTTTGGGCCTTTTTCACCATTTGAATTAGTCTATTTTTTAAAGTGTTAATTTCTTCAGCATTTTTTTTGGTCTCCTTTAGCAAGTTGTTGATTTGCTTTTTATGGTTTTCTTGCATTGCTCTGATTTCTCTTCCCAATTCTTCCTCTACCTCTCTTACTTGATTTTTAAAGTCGTTTTTGAGCTCTTCCATAGTCTGAGATCATTGCATATTTATTTTGGAGGTTTTCCATGCAGAGTCTTTGCTTTTAGGTCTTCTTCTGAAGACCTAAATTGTTCCTCCTCATCTAAAAGGAAAATATTTGCTCACCAAGAAAGTAACCTTCTATTGTCTTAATTTTTCCCCTTTTTTGGATATTTTTCCAGCCAGTTTCTTTACTTTTGAGTTCTTTGTCAGGGTTGTCACTCAGGGCTTTAGTCAGAGGGCTTCAAAAATGGAAACTTCAGCTGCAGTGACTGCTGCCAGGGTCCAGACCATGCTCCCCTCTCCTGACCTCCCACTGACCTTTGAAGTTGTCTGCGGCATTTGTGGGTTGAGAAATCTGGGAACTTCTGTTGCCGGTTGCTCCCTGACTTCTGTTCAGAGTCCTCTTCCTTGCCAAGGCAGGTTGCCCTCCATGCTTCCTGGACTGTGCTGCATGTGCACCTGCTCTGATACTTTTTTCACATGACTAATGTAGAAATATATTTAATATAATATATAGCCTATATCACATTGCTTGCTAACTTGGATAGGGGCCATGGCAGGATGGAGGGAGAAAATATTTGGAGCCCCAAATTTTATATAAGTCAATGCCGAAAGCTATTTTTACATATAATTAGAAAAAAATAAAATATTTTAAATAGGGAAAAAAAGTATTTTCCTCAGAATTTTTTCCCCACTGTATATCTGCTCTATAAGATGTCTTCTCCACACTCTAAATAATAATAGTTAACTTCTACCTCTTACAAGATGTCATATAACTGTTTTCTCACAGCATCCTCAAAACTGAAAACTAACATTACATAGAAAGTCAGTTTAACTCTGTGAGTTTGTTCTCTCAAAACAATTGATAGTTAAACTGTCTTAGTCTCAGTCTCTCACATAGAATGACACTTACATTCTTGAAGTGTTCTTACAAAATTCTTATGTAATGTCAGTTGAAATGTCAGTTGCCCTGAGAATCTATCCCATTTTCCATAAAGTAACAGTAGCAATCCACACATTCCATGAAAAGGGTTAATTAATATAAATTTAAGGAAGATTTTGTTCTTTTGCATTAAAGGCATATTATAATACCCAACTCACAAGAGAATACTCCCTTATCACAAAGGAAAATAAAACAGCCAGTTAAGTCAATGTCAACCAACAGAACACTACACCTGAGAGAGTGTAATACATTTGGAATGATTAGAACCTCACCTCTTTACTAAGAAGACAATGTTATGTTTAAACATTTATTGAAGCAGTATTCAATATTAACCTTTTTCTTCTTTATTTATACATTTATTATAATAATTAATTTTAAATAATGCAAATTTCTTAGCTCTATATCAATCAACACATATGCCAGCAATCACTTAAGCAATTTCCCTAAGATTAAGAATCGTTTTATATTAGTCTTAAAATGACTCTCTTAATAGAACATATTTGTAGTTTTTAATGATTCAATGAGTCCATCATTTCATATGCTTAAATTTGTTCAATCATTCTCCACTTGATAGTTACTCACCTTGTTAACAGTTTTTTTTTTCTTACTAACACAAAAAAGTGAGCATTTTGGTTTGTACCACACACTTTTTGCTGTCTTTGAAGTCCATGGAAGATTTGAGCAATGTAGAATTGGTTGGGAAATTATATAACTTCTATATATGTATAACTTTTCTTACAGAAATTTATTTTTCAGAATGGTTGGATGAATCCACAACTATATTAGCAAGGTCTTATTGTCTCTCTTCCCACAGTTGCTCAACTATTAAGTATTTACATGTATTGCCTTATTTACCAATTTGATATCTGTAAGATAAAATTCCATATTTGTTCAATTGATTTTCAAAATTTTTATACCTTTTTTGATCTACATATTCTTTGAAATCTAGGTATTCCCATCTATCATTTATTTTTTTGGTTATCTACACTGAGGACGGGCTATGTTTCATATATTTACATCAGTTTATATCATGTACTAAGAATATGAACATTGCTCAATATTTGATGCATAGATTTTTTTTGTTTAGAATTTTTCCTATTATATATATACATATAAGTATATTAAATATATTTATATATTTTATTTGTTATTTAATAAATACATATATTAATATATATATTTAGCATCAGTATATAAGTATATTATATATATATATATATATATATATATCACCAGTAAAAGGGTCAGGAGGACCTGAGTTCAAATCTCATCTCAAATACTTGACACTCACCAGCTGTGTGACCTTGGGCAAGTCACTTAACCCCAGTTGCCTCATCCTGGGTCATCTCTAGTCATCCTGATGAATATCTGGTCCCTGGGTTCAGATGGCTCTGGAGCACAAATGAGGCTGGTGACCTGCACAGCCCTCCCTCATTAAAAACAAAGTCAAATGCAAGTCATGTCATTATTTTTCTGATGGCATGATCTTCTTTGGCAACGAAGGATGAACACACACACATACATACATATGTGTGTGTGTTTGTATTACCTTTTGCGATATCCTCTATGGCTTTCAATTCTTCCCTTAAAAATAGTGATTTTGTCTATTTTCTACCTTCCATTTTCCTGTCTTAAATTTATGAGAACATTGTTAGTTTGCTTTTGCACTTTCAGTTTAGTATACTTTATGGTTCAAGCTGCTAATCTCCTGAAATTTTCCTATAGGAGTTAGCCTGTACCCCCCCCTTTACTTTTCTCATATCCTACATCTTATTACAATTAACTACCTATCTTTCACAATAGAATATAAGTTCTCTGGGAGAATCGATTGAGACAAAAATAATATATCTCCAGCACCTAACAGTGTCTTTCCTTCAGGAGATACTTAATGTTTCTTGAAGGAATGAACTTAATTCCATTGCAAACTCCTCTTTTAATACCCTATAATGCTCAGGGAACAAGGGATTCCTGTTAACATAATTTTCTGGCCTTATTAAATATTAACTGAAAGCTTTTAAATTTTTTTTTTGCATGGGAATATTTTGAAATATATCAATATATGTATTTTGTCCCAACATTAATTAATATAATGTGTGAAATTTTATTCAATAATTATTGATAACTGAGGATCTAAAAATGACTGAATTATCAGCCTAAACCTTCTTTTGTGAATAGAGTACAACAGATGCTCACTGAATGAAAAACTAGGAATTCAATTTCGTTTTAAAAAAATTTGTGATTTTTTAGGGGAAAAAAAATAAAACTCCTCTTTTACTTGAAGAGAGGAGTTAAAGAAAATCTATTGACTGAGAGTAATATTCTGGCTCCAAAAAATCTAGATGTTTATTGTAATAACGATTGCATGATATTTCAGGATGCACTAAATCAGAAAAATGTAGGACAGTTGTTTGAACTGAATTAAGCAAACAAACAAACAAAAAAAAAACCCTCCTGTACCAAAATCCATGGGGGGAAAAACATGGGAAAGCACCTTAGGGAAAGTGTAAAGACCTCCTTTTTTCTTCTGAAATCCCTTCAATGAGCCCATTGATCAGACAGCCATAAGGACCTGAAATATTTGGGGTACATGACCAATTCCAAGAGTTCATTATAGATTTAAAAAATGTGAGGGATTAGGGATTTCATATTTACCTGTAATGTCACAGAAACATTATTTTGTCTACTAAGAAGTAGATTTTATTCTCAGCTCTCAATTACACTCAAATTGATCCACGATTTCATTAATTAGGTTTTTCCCTCCAATGATACAGATCACAGTCTGTATAGGTTTATCTATTGTGTTTGATTCTTGTACTATCTTTTCATCAGTTTGGCACAAGTATTTCATTCAATGTGATGGTGACTTTTCTCTCCTCTTGAAATCATGAAAATAGAGTGAGGCATCTGGAAAATCCATGTGTCAACCATTTCCCTTTCCATTTAACCAGCTTATCACTTCCTGTAATATATTTTATTTATATTATCCTTTATTCCCATTTTCATGATCCATGTGGATTATTTGCCACACCTGGCTCATATGCACTTTAAGCTTATCTGTTCTATGTTTTATGTGACATTAATTTTAACTCTTCAGATTCTGTTGCCTTCACTGTCTTACAAACATGCTTAAAATCAATAAAATACCAGAATAAAAATGGGCTTTAGTTTCTGAGAGAAAATTGAGATCATTAAAGTAGTTTTACATTTTGCTAAAGTCAATACATTCTTTCCTTCCTTATTAAATTATATCTCTAATTCATTGTTGTTTTATTGTTGTCCAAGAGATACATACTGATAGAAAAGCTTTATATGTCTTCCATGAAACCACATGAACAATATAAATTTGTCATCCACCTTATTTTTCTTATATGAATGATTAGATTATACTCTTTTGACTCATAATGGATTTCTTGCAAGAGACTTTGTAATGTGCCAGGTTTTCATGCAACAAATGCTAAGATATCTTCGAGCAGAAATATCTGAAGAACCTTATCATCAATAGGTGATCCATCTTCAATTTGGACTCTATGAGCAATCCCCATTAGTTGACTTAAAAAAGCATCTCACGGTAATGACTTTTCTGATTTTTAATCAGAGTGTCATTGAGTAGGTTTATTTTTGCTATGTTTTTGAAGAATCTTAAATTATTTAAAATGTATAAATGGTATTTTATCTACTGCATTACTATAACTATACATTATTACAAAATGATAAAGATGTGGTCCACTATAGAAACAAATGTGTAAATAAAACTTGCAAGCAATTAGGTGCTATAACGAAGATCACACTGGGTTTGAATTTCAGAAGACCTGAATTAAAATCTTACCTCACATATTTCCTAGTTATGTGATACTGAGAAAATCATAAACTCTGTCTCTTTTAATTGATTGACCTGTAAGTTAAAAGTAATAGTAGTATCTACTTCCAAATTTTGTGATGATTAGATGAGACTATATTGTGTCTAAGGTCGTATTTGAATTCCATTTTTTTCAAATCCAGGTCTATTACTTTATCCACTGGAAGGAAAAAATAAAAATGATCAGACTTAGTGATGGTGTTATTAGGTTTATATGACAACATAAAAGAAGAGGGACGATAAGTACAAAATATTTACAACTCTTTTGGAGTCACAAAAAATAATGAAAATTAAGTAAATCTCCATCCATTGGCAAATGACTTGAGAAAATGCTATATGAATTTAATGCAATTGTACTGTACTATGAAAATTATGGAAGAGACAGTTTCAGAAAACAACTGACGAGGAGTGAAATAAGCAGATCCATGAGAATAATTGATACAAAACTAACAACATTTTAAAGACAAATCTTCTGAAAGACTTAAGAACTCTGAGAAAAACAATGACCAAACATGATTACATTGTAACAATAATGAATCATACTACCCACTTGCAGCCAGAAGAGTAATAGCTAAAGGCAAAGTTACATTTTAAACAAGTTCAATGTGGGAATATGTTTTATTTGAATATGCCTATTTATTACAAATGTTCTATTTTTATTCTTTTTCAATGATGGGGGGAGTTAGGAAGAAAAGAAAATAATTTAATTTTTAAAAAGGATGAAGAGCAAAATCATAATTGTAAATTAATCTGCAAATCTACTAATTCCTTTATAATATATATGTAAAAAAGTAAGAAATAGTAATATATGAAAAATATAAAATCATGACAAAGCCCTGTCACAAGATTTTCACGAATCCTAAAATTCAGAATGAGTTGAGGTTGGCAAGGAAAAGTAAATGACACTGAAAGATTGTAGAATGTCATATTTTTCCCAATTTTCTAGAAAAGTGAAAAAAATGGAAAATTCTATTGTGGAGACAATGACATTGAATTCTATTCCTGGAAAATTTTTAGAATATATTATTGAGATATTGAGGTAACATATGGAAAAGGAAAAATTAATTTAAAAGAGAGAAGGCTTAGGTTCTTCAAACATTACCTTTTCACTGAAATGGTGAAGTAGTGGTAGGAACTCACCTGAACTCTTCCAAATTCCCCACCAAACAGCTTTAAATTAATCAATTAATTAATCAAATCAAATTCTGGAGCAGCAGAGAAAAAAAGAAATTTTGAGTGATGCAATTTTCCAGCCTAAGACATTTTAGGAGGTCAGTAGGAGAAGTCTGTCATGCCAGTGTCGTGAGTCAGCCAGGAATACAGTGTAGGCTTACTGCAGCAGTGGCAGCAGCAGGTCTTGGAGACAGTTGCCTCAACAGTAGCAATATATTCAGAAGCTCTGAGCCCTCAAACCATGGGCATCAGACAACTGTTCAAAAAGAGATTACAGGAGACCTTTGGCTGGCAGTGGGTCTAGGCCCCTGTTGTACTGCCAATATGCAGCTCTTGGCTATAGTTCCAGGGTGAAAAGGAGCACTAGCACACTAGCATTTACAGCTACATGGGAGCAAAGGTCCTAATTTCAGTTAAAGGGAGAAGAATGCTTGTTTGCATTCACAGAAGTGTAGGGGACCTGATCTCAGTCCAAAGGCCCAAAGAAGCACTAGTATTTGTGGCTTCAGGAAGATGGGGAACATGACCACAGTTTCATGGCCAAGAGGAGTGCTATCACTTGTGACTATAGGGAAACAAAATCCCTTTATTGATAAAGAAGAGACCACAGGTCAGCAGAAGAGTGACATCACTTGTCTGTATATCACGCCTCCTTGGAACACTGTACACATTTGATTGATACGACACTGAATATGTAAATTAATGTAAATAAAACTATCAGTTTTATTATATCGACTTGGCCTACCCATGAGTAAGTGATATAAATTGGCCAGGAAATAGAGTGGTGGATCAGTGAAATAGATTAGTTATAGAAGATGTAACAGTTGCTGACCACAGTAAAGTATTTGAAATACTTTAGATGATTTAGACATGAAGGGCCATGTAATGAGCAAATTAGGAGATCATGGAATAGTTTTCCTGTCAGATCTACAAAGAAGCGAAGGATTTATTTATTTTTTAATTAATTCCTAATTTATCTATTTTAAGTTTTCAAAATTCATTTCCACAAAATTTTGAGTTCCAAATTTTTTCTCCATCTCTCCCCTCTACCCACCCCATAAGGCCAAGCATTCTGATTGCTACTTCCATCAATCTGCCCTCCCTTCTAAAATCCATGTCTTCCCTTATCCCCATCTTGCCTTTTGTCCTGTAGGGCAAGACAAATTTCTATACTCAATTACCTGTACTTCTTATTTCTCAGTTGTATGCAGCAGCAATACTCAACATTTGTTCTTAAAACTTTGGGTTCCAATTTCTTTTCCTTTCTCCCTCTCCACTCATCCCGACTGAGAAGGCAAGCAACTCAATATAGACTGTATATGTGTAGTTTTGCAAATGACTTCCATAACAGTCATATTGTGTAAGACTGACTATATTTCCCTCCATTTTATCCTGCCCCCTCAGTTCTTCTATTCTTTCTTTTGACCTTCTCCCTCCCCAAGAGTATTTATTTCTAATTCCTCACTCTTCCCATTTGCCCTCCTCTTCATCACTCTCCCCACCCTGATCATCCCCTTCTCCCTTAATTTTCTGTATTGTAAGATACGTTTTCATACCAAATTGAATGTGCATGTTATTCCTTCCTTGAGCCAAATGTTGTGAGAGTAAGCTTCACTTTTTCCCTCTCACCTCCTCCTCTTTTCCCTCCATTGAAAAGACTTATTCTTGCCTCTTTTATGAGAGATAATTTGCCCCATTCCATTTCTTCCTTTCTCCTTCCAATGCATTCCTTTCTCTCCCCTTAATTTTATTTTTTTTACATATGATACCTTCCTATTCAACTCACCCTATGCTCTGCCATATACATGTGTGTACATATATACATGTATATATACATATATGTATATATACATATATGTATATATACATATATGTATATTTTTATATTTATATAGTTTTATATATGTATATATAATGTATATATGTATATATGTGTATATATGCATGAATATATACATATGTGTTATAAATACGTGTGTGTGTGTGTGTGTGTGTGTGTGTGTATAATCCCATCAACTACCCAAATACTGAGAAAGGATTCAAGAGTTACAAATATTATCTTCCATGTAGGAATGTAAACAGTTAAACTGTTGTAAGTCCCTTATGATTTCTCTTTTCTGTTTACTTTTTACTGGCTCTCTTGATTCTTGTATTTGAAAGAAAATTTTCCTTTCAGCTCTGGTCTTTTCATGAAGAATACTTGAAAGTCCTCTATTTCATGGGAAGACCATTTTCCCCCCTGACGTATTATACTCAGTTTTGCTGAATAGGTGATTTTTGGTTTTAATCCTAGTTCCTATGACTTCTGGATTATCATATGCCACACCCTCTGATCTCTTAATGTGCAAGTTGCTAGATCTTGTGTTATCTTGATTGTCCTTACACAATATTCGAATTGTTTCTTTCTAGTTTCTTGCAATATTTTCTCCTTGACCTGGGAGCTCTGGAATTTGGCTACAAAGTTCCTACGAGTTTCTCTTTTTGGATCTCTTTCAGGAGGTGATTGATGAATTGTTTCAGTATATATTTTGCCCTCTGGTTCTAGAATATCAGGGCAGTTTTCCTTGATAATTTCATGCAACATGATGTCTAGGCTCTTATTTTGATCATGGCTTTCAGGTAGTCCCATCATTTTTAAATTGTCTCTCCTGGATATATTTACCAGGTCATTTGGTTTTCCAATGAGGCATTTCACATTATCTTCTCTTTTTTTATTCTTTTGGTTTTGTTTTGTGATTTCTTGGTTTCTCATAAAGTCATTAGCATTCATCTCTTCCATTCTAATTTTAAAGAAATATTTTCTTCAGTAAGCTTTTAAACATCCTTTTCCATTTGGCTAATTATGCTTTTAAAAGCATTCTTCTCATTGACTTTTTGAACCTCTTTTGCCAGTTGAGTTAGCCTATTTTTCAAGGTGTCATTCTCTTCAGCATTTTAGGTGTCTCTTTTAACAAGCTGTTGACTTGCTTTTCCTGATTTTCTTGCATCTCTCTCATTTCTCTTTCCAATTTTTCCTTCATCTCTCTTACTTGATTTTCAAAATCTTTTTTGGTCTCTTCTGTGGCTTGAGACCTTCAAATATTTATTTTGGATTTTGGGGATACAGAAGCCTTAACTTCTATGTCTTTCCTTGCTGGTAGGCATTGTTCTTTCTCATCTAAAATCAAGGGAGAAGATACCTGTTCACCAAGAAAGTAACCTTCTATCGTCTTTTCCCCCTTTTTTGGATATTTTCCCAACCAATTACTTGATTTTTCAGTTCTTTGTCAAGAGTAGGGTATACTTTGGGGACATGTAAGATCTCAGTTCCTCCAAGGTGGCACAATCAAGCCTGCACACTAATCTAGGAGCAATCAGAAAATTTTTTGGCCAGAATATGTGAGTAACAGAATTTCGTCTCCACAACTGCCTCACTTACAGTTCCGCCACACCAGCACACAGGGCTGAGGTTCAGATCAGCTGCTCAATTCCCCCAGTGGCTTTATGATTGAGGCCTTCAGCAATAGTTGTTAGCTGGTGCCTTCCCAGGAAGCCACTGCCCTCTCAGGCCTCTGCTGCTTGAGGCTGGAGCTATGGGGGGCGGGGGGGAACTTGCTCCCTTCTCAGCCAGCTGAAAAAGTCCTCTCACTGACCTTTGATGCCTATGGGTTGAGGGATCTGCTGCTGCTACTGGGGATTCCACCCCCGAGACCTACTCTAGTTCTCCTCCCTGTGCTGTGTGGTCAAGTCTGGGCAAGGCTCTTCTCATGCTCAGTGCAACAAATCTTTCACGTTTCTAGCCCAGGTCACCCTGGGCTAGAAGTCTCCTCCACTTCATTGTTCTGTGACTTCTGCTGCCCTAGAATTTGTTGAGAGTCATTCTTTACAGCTATTTTATGGGCTTTGGGGGAAAAGCTAGAGTATATGAGTCTTTCTACTCCACCATCTTGGCTCTGCCCCCCAAAGGGAAGAATTTTTGACAAAATAAGAGATAGAGAGCATTATGAGGTATGAAATGGATAATTTTGATTATATTAAATTAAAAAGATTTAGTACAAACAAAACCAATGCAACCAAATGATTAGAGGGAAAATAGAAAGCTGAGAAACAATCTTTATAGCAAATATCTCTGATTACTCAAATGTATAGTGAAATGAGTCAAATTTTTATGAGTAAAACCATCTATCAATTGGGAAATATTTGATCAAAAGATATGAACAGGAAGTTTCAGATGAAGACATCAAAACTCTCTATAATATTTTTTTTAAATGCTCTAAACCACTTTTGAATGGAAAAATGCAAATTAAAATTACTGCAAGGTACCCCCTCTCACCTATAAGATTGGCTATTATGGTAGAAAGGGAAAAAGATAAACGTTGGAGAGAATGTAGAAAAACAGACATTAATGCACTGTTGCTGGAGTTATGAACTGATCCAACCATTCTGGAGAGCAATTTGGACTACGTCCATAGAGCAATCAAATTCTGCATACCCTCTTGGTCTGTATCCTGAAAAAATAAAAATAAAAGGGGAAGTGAAGGACATACGTGTACAAAAATATTCATGGTAACTTTTTATGGTGGCAAAAAATAGAATTTGGAAGGAAGTATATCAGTTATGGAATACCTGATCACATCAAGGCATATGAATATCATGGAATACTATTGGACTATAAAAAATTATGAGCAGGCAGATTTCAGAAAAACCTGAAAAGGCTTTCATGAAATGATGTCAAGCTAATTGAGCAGAAGCACGGGAACATGATACACAGTAACAACATTTTGTGATGATCACTTATTATTAATTTAGCTCTTCTCAGCAATACAGACATCCAAGACAATTTCAAAGGACTCATGATGAAAAATGCTACTCACATCCAGACAAGCAATTGATTGAGTTCAAATTCAGATCAAAGCATACTATATTCACTTTATTTTTTTCCAGGTTTTGTTTTCTTTTGCATTGTTTTTTTCTTTTCCAACATTAATAATATGGAAATATATTTTGCAAGATTGCATATATAACCTCTATCAAATTGCTTAGGACAGAAGAGGAAAGGAGTGAAAAAGTTTAGAACTCAAAAGTTTTAAAAATTGAAGGTTAGATTTTTTTTACATGTAGGACTCATTCTTTGTCTGAATTTCCAAATAGTTTGCATAATATTAAAATTAATTTTTTTAAAAAATTGCATAGAATCAACTTCTGAATTGAGGAATTTATTTCCTGCAAAGTTTATTGATTACTTGTTCAATTTCTTTTTTGTAAAACAAAGGTTTAAATTTTAAGTATTCTGTTTCTTCTATTCATCTGGGCAATTATAATTTTTGCAAATATTCATTCATTTAATTAAAGTTTTAGGATTATTGTTACATAATTGATGCAAAGATGTCCTGATAATTACATTAATTTACTCTTCATTGGTGGTGAATTCACCTCTTTCATTTTTGATACTGATAATTTTGTTTTCCTATTTCTTTTTTAATCAAACAAGTTGATGGTTTATCTATTTTATTGATTTTTGAAAAATATTATTTATTTTCGGTGATCTACAATCACTACCAAATAACTCATATTTTTTTTCCATCCCCCTCTTCTTCTGCTCTACCTCTTCCCTCCCTCCCCTAGATGACATAAAATTTTATATAGATTTTATACATACATTCCTATTAAATAAATCTTCACCATTGTCATGGTGCACAGAAGAATTAAAATGAGTGGGAGAAATCATATAAGAAACCAAAACATAATACAAAAGAAAATGATCTGCTACATTTTGTGATTGAATTTCATAGTCCTTTCTCTGGATATGGAAGGCATTTTGCCTTAAAAGACCATAGGGAATTTTCTTAAGTCCTTGCCTTGCAAGGAAGTGCCAAGTCTACCAGAAAAATCTCTCATACACTGTGGTCATTGCTGTGCAAAAATATCTCCTGTGCTTTCATTCAGCATCAGATAAGTCTTTCTAGGTCTCTCTGAAGTCTTCCTGTTCACCATTTCTTATAGTGCAATAGTATTTCATTACATTCATTTACCATAATTTATTCATTCTTTTCCCATTTGATGGACATCCCCTTGATTTTCAGTTTTTGACCACCACAAAGTGTACTTCTATAAATAATTTTGTACATGTGGGACCCTTTCACATTTTTATGATCTCTTGAGGATACAATCCTAGAAGGAGAATTGCTGAGTCAAAGGGTATGCACATTTCTGTAGCCCTTTGGGCATAATTCCAAATTGCTCTTCAGAATGGTTGTATCAGCTCACAGCTCCACCAACAGTGAATTAGTGTTCCAACTCTCCCATATCGTCTTCAACATTTATCATCTTCCTGTTTTGTCATGTTAGGCAATCTGATAGGTGTGATGTGGTATCTCAGAGTTCTTTTGATTTGCATCTCTTTAATCAACAGTGATTTAGAGCATTGTTTTTCAAATGACTTTGTTAGGGCCCAGCTCTGGACCGTGGCCTCCTGTGAAGGTAGTAGAAACGCCTGGAGGTGCTAACCTGCCCCTAGGGTACTGGGAACGCCTCGGTAACAGCGTGGGCTCCACCCACGGGGAGGAACATGGGAGGAGCTCGGGCAGGTAATATAACCTGGGGTAAGGGGCTTGCTCTCTCTCTTCTCTCCCGCTGCTTCCACATGTAAGCAATAAACGCTATGCTTCAACTCGGGTGCTCTGTCTAGTCATTCCCCTCCCTCACCGGAGGGGCCGGAGACCAGGTAAGGTAAGTATCCGGGCGATGGTCAGGGTAGCAGACCCTGACACTACTTATATCTTTAATTTCTTCCTCTGAAAACTGCCTGTTCATATCTTTTGACCATTTATCAATTGGGGAATGATTGGTGTTCTTGTATGTTTGATTCAATTCTCTACATATTTTAGAGATGAGGCCTTCATCAGAGGTTGCAAAAATTCTTTCCCAGTTTTCTACTTCCTTCCTTAACTTGGTTGCACTGTGTTTGATTGTGCAAAAACTTTTCAGGTTAATGTCATCAAAATTATCTGTTTTGCACTTCATAATGCTTTCTATCTCTTTTTTAGTCAAAGATAAATCTGATAAATACACTATTCCTTGCTGCACTGATTTGTTTATAGTACCAGTCTTTATACCTTGATCATTAACCCATTGTGTTTTGGCAGGTAGACTCCCAAACCTTTTATAGTATCTTTAAATGGGAATTCTCTTTCTCCCTCTTACTGTTGGGCTTTATTAGCAAAATATAAAAATGCAGAAGATTTCTGTGGGTTTATCTGGTAACCTGCAAATTTGCCAAAGTTGTTTATTATTTCAGCTGGTTTTTTTTACTTAATTTTCTCTCAGTATATAATCATATCATCTCCAAAGAGTGAAAATTTAGTTTCTTCTTTGCCTATTCTAATTCTTTCCATTTCTTTTTATCTTATTGCTAGAGTTAATATTTCTAGTACCATGTTGAATAATAGTGGTGATAATAGACATCCTTGTTTCACCTCCTGATCTTATTGGCAATGCATCTAGCTTATCTCCATTGCATATAATGCTTGCTGAAGGTTTTAGGTAAATACTGCTTATAATTTTATGGAAAGTTCTATTTATTCTTATTCTGTACAATATTTTTAAATAGGAATGTGTTGTATTTTGTCAGGTGTTTTCTGCATCTATTGAGATAATAATGTGGTTTCTGTTAGTTTTGTATGTCATATGATTAATAATGCTAATAGCTTTCCTAATTTTGATCCAGCCCTGCATCCCTGGTATGAAGTCTACCTGATCATAATGTATTATTTTCATGATAAGATGCTGTATTCTCTTTGCTAAAATCTTATTTAAAAGTTTTGCATCTATATTCGTTAGAGAAATTAGTCCATAACTTTCTTTCTCTGTTTTGGCTCTTCCCAGTTTACATATTACAACCATATTTATATGACAAAAAGGATTTGGCAGGATTTCATCTTCCACCATTTTCCCAATTGGTCTACATAATATTGGAATTAACTGTTATTTTAATGTTTGATAGAATTCACTTGTAAATCCATCTGGCCCTGAAGATTTTTTCCTGCGGAGTTCATTGATGGGTTGTTCATTTTCTTTTTATTAGATGGGATTATGTAAGTATTCAACTTCCTTTTCAGCTAATCTGGGCAATTTATATTTTTTAGAATAATCATAATTCTTATTTAGATTGTCGAATTTATGGTGATAAAGTTAGGCAAAGTAATTTCTAATTATTGTTTTAATCTCCTCCTCATTGGAAATGAGTTCACCCCTTTCATTTTTGATACTGGTCATTTCATTCTCTTCTTTATTTTTTTAATCAAATTGACCAAAGTTTATCAATTTTATTGTTTTGTTTTTTTTTATGAAACCAACTCTTAGTTTTATTTACTAGTTGAATAGTGTTCTTTATTTCAATTTTATTAATTTCTCCTTTGGTTTTCAGTATTTCTTATATGTTACTTGGTGATTTTCAGTTTGTTCTTTTTTGAGTTTTGTCAGCTGCATACCCAATTATTTGATTTCCTCTATCTCTATTTTATTCATGTAGGCATTCAAAGATATAACACTTCCCCTAAGAACTGCTTTGACATAAGATGTTGTAGGTTGTCTCATTATTGTCATTATCTTGAATTAAGTTTTTGTTGTTTCTATGATTTGTTTTTTAACTCATGCTCTCTTTAGGATTAGACTATTCAGTTTCCAATTAACTATGGATTTGTCTTTCCATTACTTTTTCTTACATATAATTTTTTTTGCATTATGATCCGAGAAGGATGCATTGACTATCTCAGCCTTTCTGCACTGGATTGTGAGTTTTTTGTGGCCTAGTACATGATCAATTTTTGTATATATGCCATGTACCACTGAGAAAAAGCACATTCCTTTCTTTCCCCGTTCAATTTTCTCCTTATGATGCCTTAGACTGCCCCAGAGCTTTTCTGCTCGGCTATGCCATGGAGGGATGCGCTGTGCTTTGTGCTGTGTGCTGTTCCACCCCTGTGCAACAATTCCTTTCTGTAGACCTTTCAGTCTGTCCTGGTCTATGAATCTGCCACAGTCTGTCTCCTATTGTATTCTGCACCTCCAAAATTTGGTCAGATTCTTTTTTTAGAGGTATCAGAAGGAGTTTGTCTAAGAGCTTAGGTGAGTAGTTGCTCTCACTCTGCCATCTTGACTCTGCCCCCATGTACTTTTTTATAAAACCAAAATCAACTTTAATTTATCAGTTCAATGATTTTCTTACTTTCAATTTTATTAATCTCACCTTTGAATTTCAGAATTTTCAGTTAAGTGTTTAACTGTGGATTTTAAATTTCTTTTTCTAATTGTTTTTTTTTTTTTTAATTTCAGGACCAATTCATTGATTTCCTCTTCATTTTATTTTTGTAAGCATTTAGAGGCTTTTGATGTAGGGCCTTTGATTTCATTTGCTGGATGAGTTAAAAAAAAATCTTAAAAAACAAATGATATTTGGACAGAGCCAAGGTGATTGAATAAAAGCAGGAACTTGATTGAGGTCTCCCCCATACCCCTCCAAATATTTGAAAAAATAACTCTCAACAAAATCTAGGGTATTATCACCCAAAAGAGGACAAATCAAAAGTAATTTCCAGCTCAAGAACAACCTAGAAGGCCGGCAGGAAAGGTGTATTGTACCCATCTGAGAGAAGAGTGCAATCCAGTGCAAAACAAATCAGCATACACCAGGCGCCAGCAAAGCCAGAGCAGGCTTTCGAGACTGAATCACTGGTAGCTGTGGTGGTTTGCAGAGTTTTCAACCAACAAAAGCCAAAGTCAACTTAGAAGCTCAGTAGGAACGGCCTGGGTGAGAGAGTGTATGCTTTGATTTTCCTTATCACCAAAGTAAGTTACGATGTTCTGAGATTTTTCTATTGTTTCCTCATTTCCCCAGCCAATTCCTTGGTTTCTACCTCTTTGTTAACACAGGGCCCTGCTTCCAGTATGGAGTGTGTACTGCCACGAGCTTTAGGGGTTTTGTGCTGCTGTTTTCAGAGATACTTCTAGGAACCTGTAAATTTTTAGCTCTTCCAAGGTAGTATGATCAATGGAGAAGCGGTTACTCTTCTCCTAGTCTGTGTTCTGGTCTGTGAGTGAGCAGAAATAATCTTTTCCACGTTGGACCTATGAGGAGGATTCCCTCTCCACTGCTGCCACAAGTTCAGTCATGCAAGTGCTCCTCCTTGCACTAGAACCTTCCACAGCCCTCCCTCACTCAATTCAAAGTCAGGTGCATGTCATGTTATCATCCTGATGTCATTTTCCTCTTAAAAAATGAAGGACAAATAAAAGTAGGACAGCAATCCTCGGACTGTGACCCAGATCCAAACATAGGCAAAGTAAGAGAATCCTGCCTCAATGCCAGCAGAGATCCCTGCAATTCCCCTCTGATCAGTCACTTGGTTCCCCTATCATCTGTGGGCCAAGAGTTCCAGAAGTAGCTGCCACTGCCCCTGCTGCCTCTTCAGAGCTGGGGATTGGACCAAACTCCTCTCTCATCCAGCTCTGATAGACATTTCCTACTGAACTTCTAAGTTTACTTTGGCTTTTGTGGGTTGAGAAGTGTGGAAACCACCACAACTATCATTGATTCAGTCCCTGAAACCTGCTCTGTGTTTACTGGGGCCTGATCTATTCTGGTTTGTTTTGCACTGGAGTGCAGTCTTCTCTCAGACTGGAACAATAGACTTTCCTGTTGACTTTCAGGTTGTCTTGAGCTGGAAATTAGTTTCACCATGTCATATTTTGGGTTCTGATACACTAGAATTGTTTTCAGATGTTTTGGGGGATTTGGGGGAGAGCTCAAGGAAGTCCCTGATTTTATTCAGTCATCTTTTCTCTGCCCCAATATCATTTGTTTTTGAAAATTCCTTTTTAACTCTTCCAGTAAATCATTTTGACCTAAGTCCACTTCACATTTCTTCAGGCTTTGCATATAGGAATTTTGACATTATTGTCTTCTTCTGAGTTTGTGTTTTTATCTTCCCTGTCACCATAGTAACTTTCTGTGATGTATATTTGGTTGTTATTGTTGGTTGCTCCTTTTTCAGTTTATTTCTTGACTTCCAATTTTATCTTGAAGGTGGTTTCTGTTCCCAGCATGTAAGGGGCAGTGTGTCAAGCTTCCAGTGTGTTTATGTTAGGAATTTTTTACTGCTGTTTTCAGAGCTAGTGCAAAGTGACATGATCAAGGAGGTCACTTCTCTTCTGGACTGTGTTGTGGATTATGAGCCACCTTAAGTACTCTTTTCCTCTCTGGAGGTGTGACCAAGATACATGCTCCCCTGTTTCTCTGAACTTTAGTGTGCTAGTTTTCCTCCTAATTCTGGTACCGGGATACATGCCTACTCTCTGATCCTCAGATAGACAATGCAACAAAATACAGCACCAGTGTCAGCAAAGGGTCATCTGTAATCTGCTTCTGACCACTTTTGATCCCCTTATCATTTGTGGGCTGAGTGCTCTGGAATTTTATGGAGCTCATTCAGTTACCCACTAGTAACCCACATTCTTGTTGATTTGCTACAATTTCACTGTATTGAAAATGGACTAACTATGGATAATCCTCATCATTTCGTCAATAGAATCATAGATATTTCAAAAGTTGTAAAGGTATTTTTATCAAATGCTTCTCACAGAATGAATATGATTTCTTAATATTCACTGACCAGATTAATGGAATATACTGAGTTTTTAATATTCACAATCATTTTGTATGAGGTAAAATAATAGGATTAAAGATGTAGACCTGCAAAAAACTCAGATGTTAAAGCTTGACTCCTTTATTTTGTAAATAAAGTAGCTAATTCACAGATAAATTAAGTTGTTTACCCAAGGAAAAAGGGAGTATGCAACAGAGATAGAATTTGAATCCACATTCTCTGACATCAGAGCTAATTTCACCCACATTATTCCACACTTCTTTCTGTGGTTTTCAGCAGAAGAAAAGAATGATGATTAGGTCAGATCTAACATCACCTGGGTCAAAGGTGACCTTGAATCCTGAAAGTAGCCTAGTACCATTCAGTTTTCACTAAACTAATGCCTGTTTTTCTTTCTGAGTATGCTCAGTATATGTCTTGCCCACTAGACTGCATTTGTAATAGAAGATAACTGCTTCCCCCATCCTTTTTTGCGGTCATCTCTTACTGCTTTTACATTCACTTTCTGTAAGCTATGGTCCCCCTTGCTTCTCTGTGTGAAATCATTTTGTCCGATGCTCCATTTCTCATCATTCCATCAATAATCTCATGTCTTCTAATCTAGGTGACCAGTGTTCTATGAGCAGTTGAAGTTAGATTTTCTGAGTTAGAGCAATCTTTGAAGGCTCAGACCTGTCCTCAATCAAATTTAATCCTATTTCAAATGCTTATAATCCATTTCTTGTCTCCCTCAATATCAGATTTTGTGATATAGATTCTTGTTTGCTCAACTAGTCTAATCTCATCCACATCTCCCAGTTGCACTGTCACTCTCACTACCAGCCTTTTTAGTAGTCTTTCCACATTCTTCACAGAATAAGAGGGTTTCTTCTCTTGTACTGAAGGTAGCAGAGAGGATGTTTTTATTAAGGTAGCCCTCTTGGCCAAAAATCCTTCTCTAATTGTTTGCAGAAAAAGTTAAATGACTCTCTTCAGCTTCTTTTCTTTTCTTTGTCTTTTTTATGGCAACAGTAGCTTTAGTTATCCCGTCCCTTTAAAATCCACCTCCCCAATTTAAAACAACACAAGGGAAAAACATAATTGTTGTAACAAAAAAAAAAGTTTCACAAAACAAAGTAACGCATTTGAAAGTTCCCCAAAAGGTATGACTGATGCACTCCTTGAATGCATCAACAAATTTTTGGGAGGAAATTGGGTAATGTGCTTCATTATTAACTTTCTGAGTTTATGCTTTGCCATTGAATTGATCAGAATTCACAAGGCATTATAACATATTTTTCTTTATAGTTTTATTTTATCAGTGTCAAATCCTCTGGTTTTACTCACTTCACTCTGAAACAGTTTGCATAAGTCATCCCAGGTTTCCCTAAAAGAATCCCTTTTGGCATTTCTAACTGGAGAATAATATTTAATTATATTTATAGAGTATATTTTTTCTTTATAGATTTTGTTATTTACTTATTTTAAAGATTCTTTTTTTCTGAATTTCAAGTTCCAAAATGTCTGCCTCGCTCTTTCTCACCCCTGTCCAAAGCACTGAAAAGGCAACCAAAATTATATCAATTATACATGTGAAATCATACAAAACATATTCCCATATTAGTTGTGTCAAATTAAAAACAAGATAAGAAAAGAAAATGAGAAAATCATAGTTAAATTTGTACTTAGAGTTAATCAATTCTCTCTCTTGAGCTGGATAGCATTGTTTTCAACATAAGTCCTTTGAAGTTGTCTTGGATAATCATATTGAACAGAGTAGACAAGACTTTTGATAGATGATCATCATTACAACAATGTTATTACTGTGCACAATGATCTCCTGATTCTTCTCACCACATTTTTCATCAGTTCTTATAACTGTTGTCATGTTTGTTTAATTTTTTCTGAATCCATTCTCCTTTTCATTTCTTTTAGCATAATAGCATTCTATCACAATCATTTGCCAAAACTTGCTCAGCCATTCTCCAATTGATGAGCACGCCTTCATTTCTAATTCTTTGCCATCATAAAAAGAGCTTTGGGGTACAGGCATAGTTGAGATATTGCTGGTTCCAAGGATATGCAGTTTTATACCTCTTTGGGCATGGTATCAAATTGCTTTCCAGAATTATTTGGACTAATTCACAACTCTTCCAACAATTTACCTATCTTCCCTCATCTCCTCTAGCATTTATCATTTCTTACAGGTATGAGGTTACATTTCAGCATTGTTTTAGTTTGTCCTTCTCAAATAAATAGTGATTTAGAATCTTTTTTTCATATACCTATAGACAGTTTTGATTTTTTTTTCACTCACAAATGCCTATTCATATCTTTGGAGCATTTATAAATTGGGAAATAAATCTTACTTTTATAAATTTGACTTAGTTTCCATCCTATATATTTGAGGAAAAAGACCTTTATCAGAGAAATTTGTTATTATTTTTTTATATTACCTCATTATCTATGGTACCGCTTTTTAAGCAAAATATAATTTCCCTGCTTATTAATTTTAATTAAATCTATTTTTTGTTTTTCATTTGTATAAGATCATGATTTCTTACATCTGATTTTTTTCTTAACCTGAGGCAAATAGGTTCTGCTTTAGTCTCCTGACTTTCCATGTGTCTTTCTGTTTCTAGTGTGTTTCTAGTTGACAACAGATTATTGGATTCTGGTTTCTAATCCATTCTGTAGTCCCCTTCCATTTTATGAGTGTGTTCAACTTATTTCCCTTCACTTATGATAACTGATTTTGTATTTCCTTCTATCCAATTTTCTTCTGTTTATACTTCTTGTTCTCATTTTATTGTGTCCTTAAAAACGTATGCATAGAGCTTGTCAGATAGCATGCTGTCTTGGGGAGGTGTGAGGGGAGTGAGGCAGAAAAAAATTAAAACTTATAGAGGTAAATGTTGAAGTTTTATCCAATCCCTCTTCAAAAATCTGTTTTATTTCTGACCACTGACTGCATTAATCTGCCCTCCCTTTTATAAACCACTCTCCCATATCTGTCATCTCCTTGCCTTCCTATTTCCTTATTATAGATTTATTTTCTCCCACTAAAATACTAAAAGTAGTATTTTATTTTTTTCCAACTACATATAAAAATGGTTCTTAACATTCACTTGTATAAGATTTTGAGTTCCACATTTTTCTCCCTTGCTCCTACCTCCTGCAGTATGGCAAGCAATCTAATATAGGCTGCATATATGTGATCATATTAAACATATTTCTACATTAGACATTTTGTGAAAGAAGAATCAGAACAAAAGGGAAAAAAACAGAAGAAGAAAAAAAGAAAGAAAATAGCATGTTTTGATCTGCATTCAGATTCCATAATTCTCTCTATCAACGTGGATAACATTTTCCATCATGAGTCTTTTGGAATTGTCTTGGATCATAATATTGATGAGAACTAATTCTTTCATAGTTGATCATTGCACAGTGTTTCTGTTATTTTGCATGCTGTTCTGCTTCTGCTCATTTCAAACAGAATCAACTGATACAAGTCTTTCCCAGTTTTTCTGAAATCCGCCTGCTCATTATTTGTTGTGTAAAAATAGTATTCCATCATATTCATATACCACAATATCTTCAGGCATTTTCCAATTGATGGGCATTCCTTCAGTTTTTAAATCTTTGCCAACATAAAAAGAGCTTGTATAAATAATTTTGTATATGTGTGTCCTTGTCCCTTTTTTGTGATCACTTTGGGATGCAGACCTACTCATGGTATTGCCAGATTAAAGGAAAGGTACAGTTTTATAACATTTTGGACACAGTTCCAAATTGCTCTCCTTAGTGGTTGGATCATTTCATACCTCCATCAACAATGCAGTAGTGTTCCAGTTTTCCTATATCTTCTTCAACATTTATCATTGTCCTGTTTTGCCATATTGGTCAATCTGATAGGTGTGAGGTGGTATCTCAGAGTTGTTTTGATTTACATTTCTCTAATCAATGGTGATTTAGAGCATTTTTTTATATGACTATAGATAGCTTTAATTGTTTCCTCTGGAAACTTCCTGTTCATATCCTTTGACCATTTATCAATTGATGGGTGACTTGTATTCTTATAAATTTGGCTCAGTTCCCTATATATTTTGGTCAAAAGGCCTCAGAGGGGCTGATTATACAAAATATTTCCCAGTTTTCTGCTTTCCTCCCTTGGTTGAATTGGCTTTGTGTAATTTTTTTTTAAATTTAATGTAATCGAAATTATCCCTTTTGCATTTCAGAACATTTCTCTATTCCTTGTTTGGTCACAAATTCTTTCTTTCTCTATAGATTTGACAGGTAAACTATTCTTGCTCTCCTAATTGGCTTATGGTATCATCCTTTATATCTAAATCATGTACCCATTTTGATCTTATCTTGGTATATGTTGTATGATGTTAGTCTATGCCTAATTTATGCTATAGCGTTTTCTAGTTCTTCCTGCAGTTTTTGTCAGATGGTGAGATTTTTTCCGATAGCCTGGAATCTTTGGGGTTATCAAGCAGTAGATTATTATAATCATTAACTATTGTGTCTTATGTATCTAACCTATTTCACTGATCCACCATTCTACTTCTTAGCCAGCACCAAAATAGTTTTGATGGTTGATGCTTTGTAATATAGTTTTATAACTGGTATGACTAGACTGACTTCCTTTGCATTTTTTCATTAACTTCCTTGATATTTCTGACCTTTTGTTCTTCCAGATGAATTTTGTTGTTATTTTTTCT
Organism: Bettongia penicillata ogilbyi; assembly: GCA_023548195.1. Lineage (NCBI taxonomy): Eukaryota > Metazoa > Chordata > Mammalia > Diprotodontia > Potoroidae > Bettongia > Bettongia penicillata. The sequence continues at coordinate 477,804 of JAJHZJ010001042.1, forward strand.
TAGCTCTATAAAATAACTTTTTGTATTTCGGTGGTTTGATGCTGAACAAGTAATGTAATTTAATTAGAATTGTATTTTTATATTAGCTCAGTCTACCAATGAGCAATTCATGCTTTTCCAATTATTTATATCTGACTTTATTTGTGCGGAAAATGTTTTGTAATTTTGCTCAAATAGTTTCTGGGTTTGTCTCAGTAGACAAACTCTCAAATATTTTATATTGGTTTCAGTTATTTTAAGTAGAATTTCTCAGGCAAAGAGCCAAGATGGTGGAGTACAAGCATGACCCTACTTGAGATCTCCCACCTAAGCCCTTAAAATACCTGCAAAAAAGAGCTGTAAACAAATTCTAGAGAAGCTGAATCCACAAAATGGCACAGTGAAACAGATTTTCACCCCAAGACAAGCTGGAAGGGTGACAGGAAATGTCTATTACACTGGACTTAGAGTGGAGCACAGACCAGCATGGACCACAATGGCACAGACAGAATTGGAGCAGGCTTCAGGGCAACTGCTGTGGTTTCCATATTTCTCAACACAAAAATTCAAAATACAGATTCAAAGGTCACTGAGAAATCACTCTCAACTGGGTGAGAGGAGAACATGGACCACACCCAGCCCTAGTCCCATGCCAGCAGCAGCCACTTTCACAACAACATTCAATTATGGAGCTCTTAGCCTACAAACTGGGGAAATAGAGAGGCTGATATGGTACTCAGTGTTGGGTGGTGGCTGGGGGGAGGAGGAGCACTGGCATGGGGAAGCTGTTGATTGTGGTTACTCAGAGACCAGAGCCCAGGCTAGTATATGAGTAAACCCCTCTCCCTTAATTATACCACCTTGGAGGAACTTAGAACTTACAGGTCCTTAGAAATATCTCAGAGAGAAGCTGCACAAAACCTCTGAAACCTGGGGTACTGTGTCCTCCACTTGAATAAGGACTCAAAAGTCAAGCAATTGACTGGGAAATGCCCCAAAAGGGGAAAAAAATAAGACTATTGAAGCGTAAATTCTGGTTGAAAAGATAATTTCTTCCATCATTTTGGATGGGGAAAATCAAAGTATACAACCAGAGGAAGACAAAAATATACAACTAGAGGAAGACAGCAAAGTCAAGGCTCCTACATCCAAAGCCTCCAAAAATATATGCAGTTGTCTCAGGCTATGGAAGAGCTCAAAAAAGATTTTGAAAATTAAGTAAGAGAGGTAGAGGAAAAATTGTGAAGAGAAATAAAAACAATGCAAGAAAATAATGAAAAACAAGTCGACAGATTGCCAAAGCAGCTCCCCAAAATGCTGAAGAAAATAGTACCTTTAAAATAGACTGCACCAAATGGTAAAAGAGGTTCAAAAAACCAATCAGGAGGAGAATGCTTTAAAAAGAAGAATTGGCCAAAAGGAAAAAGAGGTGTAAAACTCACTAAGAAATTGTTCTTTAAAACTGTTATGGAGGAGATGGAAGCTAATGACTTTAGGAGAAATCAAGAAAGTAGTAAACCAAACCAAAAATAGAAGAAAATGTGAAATATCTCAATGGAAAAAAAAACTGATCTGTAAAACAGATCCAGGAAAGACAATTTAAAAATTATTGGTCTAACTGAAAACTATGATCAAAAAAAAAAAAAAAGCCTCAGCATCATCTTTCAAGATATTACCAAGTAAAACTGCCCTGATATTCTAAAATCGGAGGGTGGAACAGAAAAGGAAAGAATTCACTAACCACCTCCTGAAAGAGATCCCAAAAGGAAAATTGGTAGGATTATCACAGCCAAATTCGAGTTCCCAGGTCAAGGAGGAAATAATCCAAGCAAACAAAAAGAAAGAATCCAAGTATCATGAAAATATAATTAGGATGACACAGGATTTTCTAGATTCTACTCAAATGGACTGAACAGCTTGGAATGTGATACTCCAGAGGTCAAAGGAGGTAGGGTTAAAACCTGAATCACCTACCCAGTCAAGCTGAATATAATACTTCAGGGGAAAAAATGGAATTTCAACGAAATTGAGGACTTTCAAGCATTCTTGTTGAAAAGACCAGAGCTAATTAGAAAATTTGACTTTCAAATACAAAAATAAGAAAAGGTAAATAGGAAAGAGAAGCCATAAGGGACTAATTAAATTTCAACTATTTCCATTCCTACATGGAATGATGATAATTATAATTCATGAGAATTATTTCAGTATTACGGTATTTAGAAGGACTCTATATCTATATCTATCTATCTATCTATCTAGAGAGATGTAGATATACACATACACAAACACACATATATACACATACGTGTAGGTGTGTATATGTGTGCATATATATATATATATATGTCAGGTGTGCTTGGATATGTATGTAGATGTATCTTATATGTGTTTAGGTATATGGGTATATGTATATTACATATATAAATATATGTATACATACATATGCATATGTTTACACACATATATACATATGTGTATATGTGTGTATATACATATGTGTATGTATAAATGCATATACACACACACACACACACACACATAGACAGAGGGCACAAGGTGAGCTGAATATGAAGGAAGAATACCTAAAAAAATAAATTACTGTTAAGTGTAATATACTAGGACAAAAGTAAAGGGAGAGGTAGAATGTAGCAAATAAGCTCACATAAAAGAGGCCAAAAAAAACCCTTTTACACTGGAGGGTGTAATGACAAGCAAAATAGGATCTTTTACTGTTTTTGTTTGAGCATAATCAAGTGTCTGTGATTGAATCTTGCCCTTATAAATCAAGAGTCTTTACTAGAAGGAAAGTACAGAAACAAGAATTTCTTTAACTAGAAACAGTATGTGTATATGTATTATTAATTATTTTAATGCAATTAAAGACCTTCCCCACCCTTTAATGGGCCTGCCCATTAAGGAGATTTTGATTATGGAAGATTTGTGGGAAGGTCCAAGCCTTTTGTTCTCAAGCATTATAATGATCTCTGTTTTTAAAAAAGGTCTAAATACTATGAGGTGAGGTTTTCCTTTGGGGCTGACAGACTGGAAGTGCTTGTTTGGCCAGATGAGGACTCTTACAAGCCACTACAAGAGTGCCCCAGCTTTGAAAACCCAGATGTTGGTGTTTCCCTCTCTGGTAACTTATGGTCAAACAGTTGGATATTCCTGTTGAATTCAAGCAGAGGAAGCCATGTCTCTTGATCATTGGTGTCTTTGTATTTTCTTTGAAGTTCAGGGTGCTGACTCACCTGAACTAGGTGAATGATACACGTGCTTGGTTAAAGAAATGATACATGTGCTGAATTAAAGTGATTGTTAACCCCTGAAATGTTGCATTTCTTTTTTTGAATGCAGATCTAAGAATCTGTGATGGCAGCCCCTCTCCTGTGTATGTTGGGGTGCTTTATATTTCAGAGGGAAAGAAGGGGAGATGACAAGGGACAAATGAACATTACTCTCATGGGATTTGTCTTAAAAAAGGAATAGCACACACTCATTTAGGTATGGAAATCCATTTTACCCTGCCAGAAGCCAGTGGGGGGAAGGGAACAGGAGAGAGAAGATAATAGAAGGGACAGCAAATTAGGGAACAGGTAATCAGAATCAAATATCGTTGTGTGGGGGCAGGACAAGGGAAAGAATGGAAAAAGTGGGGGGCAGGCTCTAACAGAGGGAAATGTGGTTAATCTTTTGCAACACGACTGTTACGGTACTGTTTTGCATGACTACAGATGCATGGCCTCTATCCAATTTCTTGCTTTCTCAATGTGGGTGGGTGGGGAGGGAGGAAGAGAGAGCGTATGGAAGTCAAAGCTTTAAAAATGAATGTTAAAAATTTCTTTTGAATACATGACAGAAATAAGATGTACTGACAATGGTATAGAATATCTATTTTGTCCTTCTGGAAAACAGACGGAAGGGGGATGAAAAAAAGTAGGTGGGGGTGACACACTCTCGTTTTGCTTTTCCCTTGCACTGAAAAAGATCTACCTTTCATTCTTCTTTTGTGTGAGAGAAAAAATTGCCAATTTAATCTGTCCTTTCCCCCTCTTTCCTGTGAATCTCTCTTTCTCATCCCTTCAGGGTGTTGTTTTTTTTTTTTTTATTCCTATAAAATCAACTCATACTAAAATGACCTCTGTATGTTAAACTCCTGACAACTGCCTTACTAATGTTTAAGTTTTGCAGAGTTACATGCTCATTCTTCCCATGAACAGATGTTAACAGTTTAACTATTGATTTCCTTGTGTTTTCTCTTTCATGTTTTCCTTTTTTATACTTTTTTTGAGTCTTGTGTTTAAATTTTTTTATTTAGCTCTGGTATTCATCAAGAATGCTTGAAAATCCTCTATTTCATTAAATATTTTTTTTTCCTGGAAGGATTATACTCACTTTTGCTCATAAATTACTTTTTATTGTTATCCTAGCTCCTTTGCCTTCTCCAATATCATGTTAAAGTCCTATGCTCCTCTGAAATGTAAACTACTAAATACCTTGTGATTCTGACTGGGTGCCCATGATATTTGATTTATTTCTGACTGCTTAAAGTACTTATTCCTTATCCTGGAAGTTCTGGAATTTGGCCATAATACTTCTGAGACTTTTCATTTTTGGTTTTCTTTTAGGTGGTAATCACTGGATTTTTTTTTTCATGGGACAGGGTAGTAGGATGTGTTCAAGAAAGACTAGTCCCTCTTGCATGAGGTTTGTCAAGACCTTTTTAGTTCAGGGTTGCTTTCCACTGTTGGTGTCCACCTGATCCACCTAATTCTCAGATGTGGCTCCAAGATGTAGCATGTGCAACAGCCACACCCCACTAAACAATGTGGAGGGTAAACGTGGTGCCTCAAACTCATTGGTGAATTAGTGGAATCTCTACCTTAAGCATATGAAGACTTCCTCGAGTGAAAGGTCAAATGAGAACAATTTGTTCCAAGGACCATGAGGGCACTTAAAGCAGGAGCTGTACAGCACTTGGACCTTGGTTAGATTTCAAGATGCTAAGGATATCCAATGCATCTTGAGTCATCACCAGTCACTTAGAGTCTGTCCTGCCACTGGACTGTGATGATTCCAGAGGAGGGAGTGAGAGCAATGACTTGGTGTAACTCTGCCTCACTTAAATCCAATTTACACATGAATCAAAAGAAATCACTCATACATTTTACCATTTTTACCTATCTCAAAGTCCTGTAGTGACAAGAAAGTGATGAGGCAGCAGGTACAGACGCATTGGGAGATATAATTAACATTTCTGAACACAGGCAGCCCAGGCCATAGGGCTGTATTCTCACTGGAAGCATCAGTGAGATTTGACAGCCCTCTAGGTGTCTGAGAAGCATTTTAAGGTGTATACTGCTCAGCTCCTGGTATGATGAAGGGGCAAGAAAAGATGGCAACCTAACTCTGCAGTTAAAACACACACACACATGCACACACAAACTTCTTCATAGATAGTTCTTTTCATCATTGGCACATGAAATGCATGCACAATTATAGACAACACAAACTCTAGTACACCTGAAACACAAATATCTCTTGTGAGAGAACTCACCCGGTATTGCATCCACATAGTTATCTCAAGTGAAACAAGGCTGACAAATGAAGATCAGCTTACTAAAGTGGAGATGTTTGTTTGTTTTTTCTGTAGTGGATGCAGTCAAGGGGAGCACCGTGAAGCTGGTGTAGGTTTTGAAAGAAAAAATAATCTAGTCAAAAAGCTTGTATACTTACCAAAAGGAGTGAATGACAGACTCATGAAAATGAAATTGTGCCTTCCAGGAAAACATCATGCTGCAGTCATCAGTGCCTATAGATCCACCATGATTGACCCTGATGAATCAAAGAAAAATGTTATGAAAACCTGTAGACTCTTATAATTAAGGTGCCAAAAGAGAACAACCTTATAATTCCATGTGACTTTAATTCTTGAGTAGGCTTAGACTTCCATGCATGGCAAGGAGAAATTGAGAAGTTGGAAACAGGAGCAGGAATTGTCACCTACTTCTGAAAACCTGTTTATCTCATAGCTCTCATCTACAACACTGTCATCTGTTTACTTGGATAAAATGAAAATAACAAAACTTTATGGATAAACCCTCACAGCAAACATTGACACTTAATAGACTATGTGACTGTATAAAGAAGAGATAGATAGGATATGCCAGTGATGAGGCAATGTGTGGTATGGAGTTCTGGAGTGACTATAGACAACCTCTCCAAGCTAAACATTCTTATTCATCAAAAGGAGCAGTGCCAAGGAAAAAATGACTACCAGAAGGATTGCATCTCAGCTTCAGAGGCTGCATTGAAAGACCAATCATGTGCAAAACAAAAAAATCATGCAACAGCACTACCTGCATTTTAGTCTGGGCTTGTAGCCTTTTCAAGTTGAAGAATTTACCATTAGCACGGTAGTTAACCTTCATGCTCTTCTCATCCTCATGGAAGGCATTTGACAACATGGCTAAAAACAACATACTGAAAAGTATGAGAGTAGGCACCCAGTCTTGTTTTACTCCATTGATGACTGGGAAAGGAGGAAAGAATCATTCATTATCTAAAACCCAGGCAAGCATACCATCATGAAACTGATGAACAATACTAGGGAACTTCTCAACAGTTTAGAGAGCTTCTCTGATCTGGAACAGTTTGTTGCTAACTTGGAGGGAGAGTTGAGTCAAGACGTAATTGACAACAACTGAGCAGTAAAGAAGTGGGTAACATTCATAGATTTGGTGTATACCAATGCATTTATTCTTCAGAGTCAAAACATTTACTAACATCAAGACTGGTTTGATAAAAATGATGGCAAATCCAGAAGTTGTTAAATGAGGAACAAGGTCTTCACAGGGTTTACCAATAGGATGTCATCCATCTCTAAGAAGGCAGCATTTAATACCATCAAAAGTAAAGTATAAGCAAAGCTTAGACAGATGCAGGATTCTTGGCTCACTAAGAAAGCAGAAGAAATTCATTTTTTTGCTGACAGTAACGATAAAAAGTACTTTTATGATGCCCTGAATAGTATTTATGGGCCAAATACCCATAGTCTATCACAACTACTCAATGCTGATGGAGTTGCATTGATTAGTGATGAGGACATGATCCTAGAGAGATGGGTTGAACCTTTCCACGGTGTTCTCAACAGATCATCATCAATCAATGCCAAAGCCATCTATTATTTACCTTAAATTGAACTTAATCCCTCCCTAGCTAAAGTTCCAGCTAAAGAACAGATTCTAAATGACATTAGGTGCCTTTCATATGGCAAAGCGCCTGGTGCTTATTCTACTCCACCTGAGATTTACAAGTTGGGAAGTCCATCACTTATACAAAAACTGACTAAAATTTTCTGTGTTATATGGAAAGAGGTTATCCCCCAGGAGTTCAAGGATACTTTCATTGTCCATCGCTGTAAAGGTAAAGGAAATAGATTGTCCTGTGACAGCAATGGGGTGAAAGGAGGAGGAGGTCTTTCATTAGCCATTGCTGGCAATATTCTTGTCAGAATATTCCTTAATAAGTTGATCCTTAACCTGGATGAAGGTCATCTACCTAAGAGTCAGCGTGACTTCATAAAGGGCTGACAAACAGTGAATAGAGTTTTATCTTGCAAGGCTAGGGGAATTTAGGGAAAGGTCCCTCTTTGTTGTGACTGAAGTACAGAATGGGAGGTGTCCCAGGAAGCCAATGGCAAGCTGCAGTTCAGCAAACAAGCAAGATATCCTGAGTCTCAGGGAGGAGGAGCAGGTAAGTGTCAACACACCAGGCACACACCAGCCATCACCACCAGTTCCAGTCTAGCATCAAATAATCTACCATCCTTCAGCTGTTAGCACCTGAAACTTTAACACAGAAAACCAGTAACCAGGTCTCTAGTCCCTAGCACAAGAAGCTTGGAACAGTATCTCCTGTGCCTCAGAAACACAGATTTTTTAAAAACATACAACATGGGCACAAAACAATAAAGAAAAACAATGACCATAGAGAAGTACCTTGGTGACAGGAAAGATCAAAACACAAATTCAGGAGACTACAACTTTGTCAATACATTCACGTTTGAAACCTCAAAGGGGAAGATGAACTAGTCTTTAGTCCAAAAAGTCTTCTTGGAAGAACTCAAAAGAGATTTTAAAAGTCAGATAAGACATGAAGAAGAAAAAAATGAACAATTCCTTAAAAAAAAAAAAAACAATTGACAAAATGCAAAAAATAAAAGGTAAACTAGAGAATCCACTCTAAATGTATACATGGACTATTTGTGCCTGATCTGTGGTATAACATTCAGAGCTCATATTGGTCTGATCAGCTACACTTGCATACACCATAACTTGACTCTAGAATAGTGATGTCATTTTGATTCTCTTTGAGAACAAAGTACAACAACCAACCAGCCAACTAACAATCCTAGGAGAGGTATAGTCATTCTTCTGGTTTTTTGTTCTGGTCTGTACCCAGAAAGACACCCTTTGCCCCTGTAGCCTTAAGTATTAGTACTCCTCTTGGCCCTAGAACTATGACCATGTCCTCTGCTTTTTTGTTACCCACTACAAGCACTTGTCTCCAGTCTGGAACTGTGAGCCACAGAGCAGGACCATCTGCACGAGTGTCAGCAAAGGGTTCCTTGTAATAATTTTTTTGAGCAGTCATCCAACTCCCTTATCTCTGGGCTGAGAGCTCCCAAAATTGTTGCTGTAGATGTTGCTGCCACTACTGCTTTTGCAGGAGCTTCTAAAGCCCGTGGGTGGTTAGGACTGCTTCCATGTTTTGCACTGTCACAACCTCCAGTATTATAGACCTCCTTGCCAAGTTCCTAACTTGCCTTCAAGTGGAAAAAAAAATGTCTCAGCGACCTTTTATTGACTCTGCCTCTACAAAATTTGATTTGAAAAGTTATTTTAAAATTGTATGAAGGATGGTGTTAAGAGAATCCAGAAAAGTGCCTACCTTTAATCTGCCATCTTGACTCTGCCTCCTTAATTTTTCAACCATTACCAAAGTGGTGGAATATACCTACCATTTATATTACTTTTTAAATAATTGTGGGGGCAAAGAATATTCTTGTTTTACCCCTGACTTTACTGGAAAGATTTCATTTTCACCTACATTATTTATTGTGTTGGTTTATGTTTATAGATAGGTGTTATCTATCATATTAAAATAAATTTCTGATTTTTCGCAAAAATGTTTTATTTTTTTCATCTATTGATATAACTAGGTTTTTGAAAGCTTTTCCCAAAAATGTGATCTATTAAGTTTGTAATTTTTTAAAATATTGAACAAACACAATATTTTTAGTCTAAATGTTACTAGATTATCCTGTATAATGTTTTCTGTGTTTTGATGAATTCTATTTGTCCACATTTTGTTACCTAAATTTAGATTGATATTTATTTGCTAACCTAGCACATACTTTATCTGATCTATCTCTCTCTGTTTTAGGTATCAATACCATACTGATACCATTAGGTATCAATACCATGGAAGGAAATCAGGAGTATTCCTTCTCCCTCCCATCAATTCTAACAGATTGCTTATATAACTGAAGTGATGTCTAGAGCTTGTCTTTCATGTCTCACATTTCCTTTTTTCTGAAGTTGAGTTATTAAAATTATCTGCATCTTAATCTCCTAATCTTTCTAGTATTTTTAATATACTTCCACTTGACTTGAATATTTGTGGTAGGAGTTGGATTAATGATAAGTATATCAATGGGCTGAAGAGTTCATAGCAATGTTATTATGTTTCTTATTCTTTGTTGGATTTCTCCTTTTTCATTTTTATACTGAAAATTTGATTTTCCTCTTTGCTTTTATAAAGCAATTGATTGGTGCCTTTTTAAAATATGTGCCAAAGATTTTAACATTGCTTATTAATTAGATGTTTTGATACTGGTTTTCATTTGTTGATTGCTAGTTTCCAGAATTTTCTAGGGTTTTCCTTTTCTTGTTTTTTTTTTTTTTTTTTTTTTTTTTTTTTTTTTTTTTTTAGCAAATTTCAATTCATTGATATGCTCCATCTCTTTTTGTTTTTCATTAATGGGAATACTTAGAGATATAATATGTCCTCTCAGTACTGATTTGACTAATCTCAAAATGTTTGGTAATTTATCTCATTATTTTCATTTTCTTTAATGAAGTTCTGAATTAATTAGTATCTAATGAATAGATAATAAATGCCTGTAGAACTGGACTTCAATATCAGAAAAGTCTTTTGTACACACAAGACAGAAAGATTGTAGGTAGAAAATGTGTTTCTGTTTCATCCAACTTACCCAAAGAGGATATATGCTGTTTTTGTTGTCCTTATTTCTTTGTTGTTGTTGTTTCTTTTGTATATTTTGAAAAGCAAATGACAGAGCAGTCCACTTTTTCTTTCTCTTTAGAGGTAGACAGTTATCACAAAGTTCACACATTTTATTTCTTAAGCAGAAGAGAAGGGCCATTCTCAGATCTCACCTAGACAACTATATATGAAATTAAACCACGAAATAGAAATAGAAAGATATGAAAAATAGCAAAAAAGTAACAGATGATAGCAAAAAGAGCCAACAGGAGAACTAAGATCCCTTCTGATTTAAATTTTCTGCCATCAACACTGAAAAAAAATGTCTGGTTAATGAGAAAGCCTTCCTACAGAACAAGTCTTTTAGGGATAAAATTTAAAGAACAAGGCAATATACGGTGTTAATTGTATCTCTTTTTCACCAAGAAAATATTTAATTTTTGTACAACATTCCAAATAAAGTAGGCACAAATACATTAAAAAAAAATTATCTTAAAAGTAATAGCAAAAAGTTTGGGTGCTTAAGGAAATAATTATGAGTCACTGAGGAATTTTACTTCCATTGGACAGTTCATTCCTCAATACTTCTAGGCAAATGAAGTGACTTTTTGCCATGTTGCAAGTGACTAATAATGTCATTGTGAGAATAGTATAGTCAACTTTGAATTACTGATGAGTATATGAATCTTACTTCCAAATTTGCTCATGACCAAGCTTTTTAAATTTGACTTTTTTGTATAAAATAAATGAAGGGAGTTAAAAAGGCAAGAGACCTTTTAAAAGAACCCAACATCTGCTTCCTATCTATTATGAAAAATTTCTGACCACTAGCCAAAATGGCATTTTCTCTCCCTTTTATCATTGCCCCCACCTCATTTGTCCCCTTTTTCCCTACTTTCCTGCAGTTTAAAATGGATTTTCATACCACACTGAGTGTCCATGTTATTGCCTCCTTAAGTCAAATGTGATAAGAGTAAGCTTAACTTTTGCCCTTTCACCTGCCCCCTTTCCCTCTCCATTGATAAAGCTTTTTCTTGCCTTTTTTTGAGAGATAATTTGCCTCATTCTGTTTCTACTTTTCTCCTCCCAATATGTTCCTCTCTCACCCCTTAATTTTATAATTTTATTTTTAGATGTTATCCCTTCCTATTCATCTCCCCCTGTGCACTCTCTCTCTCTCCCTCGTTCTCTCTCTCTCTTTCTCTCTCTCTCCATATTATATATATATATATATATATGTATGTATGTATTGTGCATGTATGTATGTATGTATGTGTGTGTATAATCTCTCCAATTCTCAAAGTACTGAGAAAAGTTTCAAGAGTTACAATTATCTTTCCATGTAGGAACACAAACAGTTCACCTTTAGTAAGGGCCTTATTTTTTTCTTGTTTATCTTTTCATACTCCTTTTGATTTTTGTGTTTGACAGTCAAATTTTCAATTCAAGTCTGATCTTTTCATCAAGAATGCTTAAAAGTCCTCTATTTCATTGAATGACCTTTTTTTCATCTGAAGTATTTTACTCAGTTTTTATGGGTAGGTAATTCTTGGTTTTAATCCTAGTTCCTTTGACTTGTGGAATATCATTTTCCAAGCCCTTCAAGCCTTACTGTGTTAGTTTCTAAATCTTATGTTATCATGATTGTATTTCTGCAGCACTCGAATTGTTTTTGTGTAAATGTTTGCAATATTTTTTCTTTGACTTGGGAACTCTGGAATTTGACTACAATATTCCTAGGTGTTACTCTTTTTGGATCTCTTTCAGAAGGTGATTGGTGGATTCCTTCAATATTTATATTGCCCTCTGATTCTAGAATATCAGGGCAGTTTTCCTTGATAATTTCATGAAAGATGATATATAGGGTTTTTTTTTCAATCATGGCTTTAAGGTGTGCCCATAATTTTTAAATTGTCTCTTCCTGGATCTATTTTCCAGATCAGTTGTTTTTCCAAGGAGATATTTCACATTAACTTCTATTTTTTTATTCTTTTGATTTTGTTTTGTAATTTCTTGGTTTTTCATAAAGTCATTGGTTTCCATCTGCTCCATTCTAATTTTTAAAGAACTATTTTCTTTAGTAAGGTTTTAAGTCTATTTTTTCCATTTGGCTATTTCTGCCTTTTAAAGTAGGCTTCTCAACATTGGCTTCTTGGACCTCTTTTGCCAATTGACTTAGCTTATTTTTAAAAGTGTTAATTTCTTCAGCATTCTTTTGGGTCTCCTTTAGCTAACTGTTGACTTGCTTTTCATGATTTTCTTGCAATGCTCTCATTTTTCTTCCCAATTTTTCCTCAACCTCTCTTACCTGATTTTCAAAATCCTTTTTGAGCTCTTTCATGCCTTGAGACTATTGCATATCTATTTTGGAGGTTTTGGATTCAGAAGCCTTGAATTTCAGGTGTTCCTCTGATGATATGCATTTTTCTACTTCATATGAAAGGATGGAAGAAAATACCTGTTCACCAAGAAAGTAGCCTTCAATAGCCTTAGTTTGTCCCTTTATTGAGCATTTTCACAGTAAGCTATTTGACTTTTGAGTTCTTTGTCAAGAGAAGAGTATACTCTGGGATCCCATACATTTTCAGTTCTTCTAAGGTGGCACAATAAATGGAGAGGAGTTTTCTCCTCTCCTGGGCTGCACCGTTGTCTGTGACCACAAGCCCTCTGTTCTTCCGAGGATCTGCCATCAGGATTCCCTCTTTACACCTGCCTCCAGCTCTACCAGTAGCATTCCTCCTCACCCCAAGACTGACACTCAAGACTGAGATTCAGTTCAGCAGCTCAATTCCCCCAGGGCCTTTAGGCTGAGGGCTCCAAAAATGGATGCTGCTGGTGGGACCAGACTGCCTTCCCTTCTCAACCAGATGAAAGAGCTTTCTCACTGACCTTTGAAGCTGTCTTTGGCGTTTTTGAGTTGAGCAATCTGGGAACCACAGCTGCTGCCAGAGATTCCACCACCTCAGACCTGCAGAAGTTCTGTTCCTACTAGTTCCACCAAGCCAAGTCTGGGCTGAGTTCTGTAGGCTGTACTTTCTCCCAAGCCTGGTGTGACAGACCTTTCTTTTCAACCTCCCAGGATGCCTTGGGTTGGAAATCTCTTTCACTTTGTCGTTTTGTGGCTTCTATTGCTCTAGTATTTGTTTAGAATCATTTTTACAGGTATATTATGGGATATAGTGGGGAGCTTCTAGAGGTCTGTCTTTCTAACCCGTCATCTTAGATCTGCCCCCAAGATGTTTTCTTGTCAGCAGTTTTTGGGTCTCCTTTAGCAAGCTATTGACTTGTTTTTCATGATTTTCTTGCATTACTTTCATTTGTCTTCCCAATTTTTCCTCCATCTCTCTTATTTGGCCTTCAAAATTCTTTTTGAGCCCTTCCATGTCCTGAGAACACTGCATATATTTTGGAAGTTTGGGATATAGAAGTCTTGACTTTGAAGTCTTCCTTAGATGGTTTACTTTGTTCTTCTTCATCTGAAAGGATGGAAGAAAATACCTTCTCACCAAGAAAATAACCTCCTAGAATCTTATTTTCCCCCTCTTTTGAACATTTTCCCACCCAGACACTTGACTTTTGAGTCCTTTGTCAAATAGAGGGTAGACTCTAGGGACCTATAAGTTCTTAATTACCCCAATGTGGAACAATCAAGGGAGATGAGCTTACTCCTCTCCTGACCTTCATTCTGGTTTGGGAGCAACCACAAGCTTTCTTTTTCCCTAGGATCTGTGAGTAGGATTCCCTCTCCAGAGCCCCTACCTACTCCACAGTGCCATCCTCCTCACCCCAGGATATCCATTCAGAACTGAGACCAAGAACAGCTGTTTTATTTCCCCAGGGTCTTAGAGTTCCAAACGTGGCTACTGCTGCTGCAGTGCCTGCTGCTTCCCTGAGGCTGAGACTGAGACCAGACCTTGTTCCCCTATCACCCAAGTGAAAGAGCTTTCTCACTGACCTCTGAAGCTGTCTTTGGAATTTGTGGGTTGTTAAATCTGAGAACTGCAGCTATTGCATGTGATTTCATGTCCTGAACTTTTCCAGTCTTGTCCATGCTATACAACGTGGTCAAGGCTGAGCTGCACTCTGCTGTGAACCCTGTGTGATAGCCCTTTTCTGTAGTCCTTCCTAGCTGTCTTGGACCAGAAATCTCTTTCTCTGTGATTTTTTTGGTTATTTTTGTGATTTTTGATGTTCTAGAATTTGCTTAAAGTCATTTTTACAGGTATTTTATGGGCTACTACAGCAAAGCTAGAGCAGATCCATCTTTCTACCCTACCATCTTGGCTCTACCCCATAGTCCCATTTTTCTAAGCATCACTATTACTAGTTCTTTTCTGCCCAAACCTCCCCTCTGTCTTTTTTTCTATTTGCATCTCTAGGACTTAAAATCATGTTTTTCACATAGTAAGTGCTTTAATAAAATAAATTCATTCACTAATTTATCAGAGGAAATCATAACTCATTCACATCTTCACAGTGTTATATTTTTTCTTCCATGTGTCCTCCAAGACAAAGGAATTCTTTTAAGTCTTTTCTACATTTTTAGTTATCATTGAAAGAATACTGGAGTGAGTACTGGCCTTAGAGGTCAGGAATTCTGAGTTATAACCCCTCTGTGGATACTTTTGAGCTATGTGACCATGAACAAGACCCTTCATTTTTATAAATCTCAGTTTTTTTCTGCTGTAAATTGAACATAACAATATGATGTTGTGAAGCTCAAATGAGATAAAGTATGTAAAGTTTTGCAGAACTTAAAGTACTGTATAAATTTATCTATTATTAAAATATGTGCAGAGCTATGACTACATTTTTTTTGTTGTTAGCAACCAACATACTTCCTTTCCCAATAGTACTACTTATTGACATGCAGTTTCTTAAACATAGGTTATCACTGCAAATATTTTGCAACCTATTTGCACATTGTTCATCTCTCTAGTTTTCTTTTGACAACACCCAATGTTGATTCTTTGAGATGTGATATTCCAAGAATCATAATCAGAAAACATCATAAAGAGAACATATGATTTCAGAAAAAATTATCTTGGGGGAGGAGCCAAGATGGTGGAGTAGAAAGACTCACATATGCTAGCTCTGAATCCAGAACCCATAAATTTCCTGTAAAAAGAAATCCCCACAAATTCTGGAGCAGTAAAAGCCACACAGAAACACAGTAGAAGAGATTTCCATTCCAGAGAGCCCTGGAAAGCTGTCCCCCAGGGTCCATCATGCTCCAGATGTGGAGCCCAACCCTGCACTGCCCTGGCCATGGAGCCCCAGAGGAGCAGATCCGAGCAGGCTTCAGGGACAGAACCTCTGGCGGCCACGAAGGTCCCTCCACCCGCAGGCGCTACAGGTCAGTGAGAGTGACTTCTGGGCTGGCCAAGAGAGGAGCGGGGTGTCTCCGTGACTCAGGCCCCCTCAGGAGGCAGTGGAAGAGGCAGCTGCAGAGGCAGCAGTGGTGGCCCAGGACTCCCCAAGCAGGCAGGAGCCCAGGGCCATTACCAAAGGTCTCTACATAAATCCCCTGATGGGAACTGAGCCTGGGAGGCAGCCCTGCCCCCACCCAAGCACCAGAACTTAAGCTCACGTTGAATAGCAGCCACTCCCACCACAGAAAGCCCTGAGGCTGGGGAGCAGCATTTGAATCTCAGACCCCAAGCACTACCTAGGCAGATCTTGGTGGGGGTGGACAGAAATCTCAGAAGTCAAGTAACTGGCTGGGAAAATGCCCACAAAAGGGAAGAAAAATAAGACCATAGAAAGTTACTTTCTTGGAGGACAGATGTTCCTTCCTCCTTTCATTTCTGATGAGGAAGTCCAATCCTTGCTATCAGGGAAAGACGTGGAGGTCGGGGCCTCTCTATCCCAGACATCCGAGGTGGATGTCCAGTGGGCTCAGGCCATGGAAGAGATCAAAAAGGATTTTGAAAATCAAGTTAGACAGGTGGAGGAAAAACTGGGAAGAGAAATGAGAGAGATGCAAGAAAAGCATGAAAAGTGGGTCAATACCTTGGTAAAGGAGACCCAAAAAATGCTGAAGAAAATAACACCTTGAAAAATAGGCTAAGTCAATTGGCAAAAGAGGTGCAAAAAGCCAATGAAGAGAAGAATGCTTTCAAAAGCAGAATTAGCCAAACGGAAAAAGAGGATCAAAAGCTCACTGAAGAAAACAGTTCTCTCAAAATTAGAATGGAACAGATGGAGGCTAATGACTTTCTGAGAAACCAAGAAATCACCAAACAAAACTGAAAGAATGAAAAAATGGAGAGAATGTGAAATATCTCATTGGAAAAACAACTCACCTGGAAAATAGATCCAGGAGAGACAATTTAAAAATTATGGGACCACCTGAAATCCATGATCAAAAAAGAGCCTAGACATCATCTTTCATGAAATTATCACGAAAAACTGCCCTGATATTCTAGGACCAGATGACAAAATAAGTATTGAAGGAATCCATCAATCACCACCTGAAAGAGATCCAAAAAGAGAAACTCCTAGGAACATTGTGGCCAAATTCCAGAATTCCCAGGTCAAGGAGAAAATATTGCAAACAAATAGAAAGAAACAATTCCAGCATTGTGGAAATACAATCAGAGTAACACAAGATCTAGCAGCTTCTACATAAGCAGCTTCTACACATGGAAGGGTGTGAAATGTGATATTCCAGAAGTCAAAGGAACTAGTACTAAAACCAAGAATCACCTACCCAGCAAAACTGAGTATAATACTTAAGGAGAAAATATGGTCTTTCAATGAAACAGAGGACTTTCAAGCATTCTTGATGAAAAGACCAGAGCTGAAAAGAAAATTTGACTTTCAAACACAAGAATGAGAAGAAGCATGAAAATGTAAACAGGAAAGAGAATTCATAAGGGACTTACCAAAGGTGAACTGTTTACATTCCTACATGGAAAGACAATATTTGTAACTCTTAAAACTTTTCAGTATCTGGGTAGTTGGTGGGACCACACACAGACATACACACACACGTACATGCGTGCACGCACACACACATACACACATGCACACACACACAGAGACAGAGACCACAGAGTGAACTGAATAGGATGGGACCATATCTTAAAAGAAATTAAGGTAAATGGTGAGAGAGAAATGTAATGGGAGGAGAGAGGGTGAAATGGAATGGGGTAAATTATATCTCATTCAAGAGACAAGTAGGAGACTTTTTAGTGGAGGGAAAAAGAGGAGAGCTGAGAAAAAAACATGAAGTTTACCCTCATCACATTCGACTAAAGGAAGGAGTAAAATGCACACTCATTTTGGTATGAAAACCTATCTTACAATACAGGAAAGTGGGGGAGAAGGAGATAAGCAAGGGGGGGGGTGATGGAAGGGAGGGCAAAGGGAGGAGGGAGCAATTTGAAGTTAACACTCAGGGAGGGACAGGATCAAAAGACAGAGTAGAAACAATGTGGGGGCAGATTAGGATGGGGGGAAATACAGTTAGTCTTACAGAATACGACTATTATTGAAGTCATTTGCAATACACACAGATAGGGCCTATATTGAATTGCCTGCCTTCCCAAAGGAAATGGGTGGGGAGGGAGGGATGGGGAGAATTTGTAACTCAAAGTTTTAGGAACAACTGCTGTGTATTTTTCTTGTTACTAGGAAATAAGAAATACAGTTAATGGGGAATAGAAAGTTGTCTGGCCCTACAGGACAAAAGAGAAGATGGGGACAAGAGAAGGGAGGGATGATAGAAGAGAGGGCAGATTGGTGATAGGGAAAATTAGAATGCTTGGTGTATTGGGGTGGGGGGAGGGGATAAATAGGGAGTAAATTTGGAACCCAAAATTTTGTGAAAATGAATGTAAAAGTTTAAATAAATAAATTTATACTTAAAAAAGATAAAAAGGATCTTTCATGCAAAGGAACAGCTTGATATTTCAATTTTTCAAAAGTTTGGTAAACATTCATTTCTCTGTTTTATGCCTGACTTGGTATGGATAATAAGATGGTAGTTGAACAGTTATCTCTGTGACTTTATTTATCAAAACATCTAGCATGATTTTTAAAATATACAATAAAATTCTTGTTGAAAGATAGACTTTGAGATTGCTTCATTTTATCTAATTAAATGACTTTTTTTGGCAATGATATGACTACTCAATATTATATAGAAATGTAATTTTATAGCTGTAATCAAAAGATCCTAGAGGACAAGTCTCTAACTAATCTATTTTTTTCATGGAACAAGTGTCATTAATTTAGTAAAACAAGCAGCTAAGCATTTTGTCATTATGTTTTCCTGATAGTGACTGTTAGTTTTAACTTTCTACAGTTTTCCTTAATCTGTCACTCTAAGGAAACAGCATGAAAGAAACACTGAGGGTAAAAACTGTTAGCCCTGATTCTGACCCTATTAATATGGAGCAAACTTATTTAAAATCCATTTTAACCTATCATATCCATTAAAATACTTTAATTCTTAAATTTCTAAAGGAGATGGAGCTATTTTAAGGGTTTAGAGAAGAAATATTCTGTATCTAATTCCTTTGTGATTTAGTAGATAACATCTACATATTAGTATACATGGTGGAAGAGTAAAATAATTTTGAAACTAAGTTTATTACTAAGGTAATTTATTTACAAATAAGTTTCACATAAGTATATAATTCATAGATCACCACATTTCAGTATGTCCATTTTGAATAATTTAGTATTTACTGCTCTTACTCAAATTTGATACAGACAAATCTAAATACCTTCAATTTTTCATACCAACATTTCCATTTAGTTCTCTATTATTTTTCTTAAAACTAATACTTACAATGTTATTTAATCTTTAAAATTGCAAGCATGTTTTGCTCATCCATCTATTGTCATTAAAGTATATTGGTTTCAAATAGATAATAATGTTATTATTTCTATACACAAAAAACATCAATATGCAAGGACTATTGCTAGGAGCAGCAATTTAGGGTTCCTTGCATCTCATAAAAAGTCAGTTAGTGCTTTAAAGAAATCCATGATATTTTCACATGATGCTACAAATTATTCTGTATCACAAAATAGTCTTGAATTTCTAAATAGGTTTAAATGAGTAGCATTTATCACTATACAAAATGTCAGTACAGTGTACTAATCTTTCTTTTTCTTTTCTGAAAGAATATAGCTGCTTCCCTAATTGCCATTTGTATATCTGAAAATTTCTGGATAAACCAAATTCAACACCTGATGATTTCAGTGTGTGTGTGTGTGTGTGTGTGTGTGTCTTATTATGTCATAAAAAATCCAGATGCTGAGCCCTATTTGTAATATTTTCAGTAGTATAGATAGATATTGTAAAAGGTATAGGTTTAGATACATTATCTCAATGGAGAAGCAATTCAAAGGTAAAAGACTGTTAACTGCTGGATATTGTTATTCACATTCATTTAAAATTTAATGAAATAATTTTATTCACAAAGTGATTGAAGGCTAAATGTTGAGAATAAGGTAAAAATCTTTAACTCCTTCTTTTTATTTTTATGACTGATGTCAATCCTTAGGAAGAGGGCTTATTATTGAAGAAATTCCCTTCAGTAAATAACACAAATCTATATCTTGCAAATGTGAAATAAGATAAGAACACAATATTTTTTTTTTCTCCTAACCACATAGACACTTCATAAGACTTCAGTTTTGAAATATTGCAAGACAATTTTTACACACATACTCAGTACTTAGCACTGATGATACTCTTGATGGAAAGCTGAAAAAAGTCAGAATGAAACCTCTTCACTGTGTCATGACTAAAATTAGATATTTGTTTGAAATATTTATAAACAAGATCTAGAAGTAAGGGGAAAGGATTCTAAGTAGAAATGTTTAATTATGGTTTTTTAGAATTTTAATCATTACATTTAGTTTTTTAAATATTTAAATAAAAATTTGAGATACATGGATTAGGATGGATATTTCAATAAAAACAATAGGATGTGAATTCTCCCTTCCTCAATGAAACTCACAACATACCCACTCAGACTTAATATAGAGAACATTTTAGTCAATGTGATGTAACCTAAATAATAGCAAACTAAAATCATAAATAAAAAGACTAAGTACAAGATTTGACTTTGTAGATATTTGTATAAATGTTTGTGTGTGTGTTTATGTGTGTATCTATATATACATACATACATATATGTATATATAATTCTCTTCCTCACATAAATAATATTACTTATTTAGAATAGGAAAATATAACAAATTCCTCTGCACTGCTTAAAGTATTTGAAAATAATAGGAAACAAATCAGTATGAATTTCTCACTCACCTTTTATACATTCCTGCATATGCACACAGAAAATTAATAATTTCAGATTTCTATTATCAGAACATTTATTCTTTTAGCTAAAGGGACAGATTTTGAGCTTCATTCTCATACCTAAACCAAAAGAAACCACAAGAATTGTATAAAACAGAAAGGGTGAATATTTATTGGGGGAGAGAACTTGCAGTAAAATCCCAACCAAAAGAGGAGAAACATCAGTTCTCTGGAAAGAAATGATATTATGTCAACTGCAGGTTCCTACACACAATGTTTTAACAGACAGTTTAGGTGACTACCTAAATCCTCACCACAAGGAAGTTACTTAATCAGTTAGTCAAACTGATTTGGACAGTATGGAATATAGAATTGGTTGAAAATGTGGTAATACAATGTGGAAATATGAATAAAAAGCTAATTCATCAGGATAGACAGAAAGTGTTCAATAACCTTAAGAACACATATCATCTGGTTGAAATCTCCAGGGCAGAAACAAGATGGTAGAACAAAGTTCTTCCCCAAACTCCTCCAAACACTTTTGAAATGACTCTAAATAAATTCTAGAGGAGCAAAATCCACAAAAAGATGAACTGACAAATATTTCCAGCCCAAGACAACTTGGAAGGTTGGCAGGAAATATCTGCTGCAGGGAGGTGAGTGAGGACAGCCATCCAGCACAGGTCACACCAGTGCAGACCAGGCACCAGCAAACCTAGATGAGGCCTCAGAGTGACTGAATCACTGGAAGCAGTGGCTGATTCCAGACTGATCAGCCCACATGTGCCAGAAAACTTGAAAAAATGAGCAGGGAAAGTATATAACACCTGGTTGAGAGTGAAGCTCAGTCCAGCACAGGTCATGCCAGCACAGCCATGGCCCCAAAGAATGATCGGATCAGCAGTGACAAAGGCAGCAGCAGCAACTGCTTTCAGAGATCATAACTCTAATATG
Organism: Bettongia penicillata ogilbyi; assembly: GCA_023548195.1. NCBI lineage: Eukaryota > Metazoa > Chordata > Mammalia > Diprotodontia > Potoroidae > Bettongia > Bettongia penicillata. Next base: position 499,303 of record JAJHZJ010001042.1, read on the forward strand.
GTAAGCATTGGAAGAACTGTTCAGAAGGAGATCACAGATTTATTCATTTGCTTGCTTTTGCTAGCACTAAGGCAGGACTCCATTGTTTTTTCCATATTCTGATGCAGGTTTCATTCCATGGTGGCACCTACAGGGCAAAGAGGAGCACTAGCATAGCAGAACTTAGGGCCACAGTGGAGAGGAGAGCATCATCACAGTTCTTGCTTATGGTTGCTCATAGACCAGAATAAAGGCCAGGAGATTAGTAAACAATTCCCCTTAGATCATACCACATTGGAAGAACTGAAAACTTACAGGTACCTGGAATTATCTCTGAAATCACCTGCCCAAAACCCTGAAACTTGCAACAGTATGACCTCCACTCTGGAGACCTCTATTTTAATAAAAAAAAATCAAATCAAATAATAGGTTGGGGAAATGAGCAAACATTGGGAAAAAAACTACAGAAATTTACTATAGTAACAAGGAAGATCAAAAGACACACTCAGAAGACAACAAAGTCAAAGGTCCTACATTCAAAGCATGCAACAAAAATATGAATAAACCTCAGGCCATGGAATAGTTAAAAAAAAGGATTCTGAAAATGAAGTAAGAGAGGTAAAGGAAAAGTTGTGAAGGAACATGATAGTGATGCAAAAAACAAAATTGTAAGAAAAGTGTCAACAGCTGGGTAAGGGAGATCTACAAAATACTGAAGAAAATTACACCTTAAGAAATGGAGCAGACCAAATGGTAAAAGAGGTCCAAAAACATCAATAAGTTGAAAAATGCCTTAAAAAGCAGAATTGACCAAATGAGAAGGGAGGTACAGAAGAACACTAAAGAAAATTATTCCTGAAAAATTAGAATGGAGCAAATGGATGCTAATGGTTTTATGAGAAATCAAGGAACAATAAAATAAAATGAGAAGAATAGAAAAGTAGAAGACAATGTGAAATATCGCATTGGAAAAAAACAAAAACAACCAACTCAGCAAATAGATGTAGGGGAGATAATTTAAAAATGACTGGACTACCTGAAAATCATAATAAAAAAGAGCCTAGACATCATCTGTCAAGGAATTATCAAGGAACAATCCCCTATTATTCTACAACCAGAGAGTAAAATAGAAATTGAATGAATTCACCAGACACATCATGAAAAAGATTCCAAAAGGGAAACTGCCAAGAATATTATAGAAAAATACCAGAGTTCCTAGGTCATGGAGAAAATATTGAAAGCAGCCAGAAAGAAATATTTCAAGTACTATGGAACCCCCAATCAGTATAGCACAAGATTTGGCAGCTTCTACATCACAGGATCAGAGGTCTTGGAATATGATATTCAGAAGGGTAACAGAACTAGGATTACAACCAAAAATTACCTATTCAGCAACACTAAGTATAATCCTTGAGAGGCAAAATTGAACATTCAATGAAATACAGGACTTTCAAGCATTCTTGATGAAAAGACCAGAGCTGAACAGAAAATTTGACTTTCAAATACAAGTCTAAAGAGAGAAATAAAAAGGTAAAGAGAAAGGGGAAATTATGAGGGACTTAATAAAGTTAAACTGTTTACATTGCTATATTTTACATGTGAAGAACTTAGAAGACTGTTCTCATAATTAAGGGAGTTAGGAGTATATATTTAGAGAGAGTAGAGGTGTAAGTTGAATATGAAGGAATGATATCTTAAAAATAAAATGAAAGAGTGAGAGAAAAGAATGGACTGAGAGAAAGAGAAAGGGAGAGAGATACAATGGGGTAAATTATTTCACATAAAAAAGGCAAGAAAAAAACTTTTCACACCAGAGAGGAAGAGGAGGTTGATGAACTTTACTCTCATCAGAATTTTCTCAAAGAGGAAATAACATAAACTCATTTAAGTATAGAAATCAATCTTATGCTACAGAAAGTAGGAGATGAAGGGGGTGAGTGAAGAGGGAAGAGGTGAATGAAGGGAGGCCAGATTGTGGGAGGGTATAATCAGAAGCAAAATAATTTTGAGGAAGGTCAGGGTGAAAGGAGAGAGAGAATAAAATGAATGGATGATAGGATGGAAAAAATATAGTTAGCAATAATACTGGTGGGGAATTGAAGCAAATTTCTCTAATTAAGGCCTTATTTCTAAAATACATAGAGAAGTGTATCAAATTTATATGAATAAGAGCCATTCCAAAATTGCTAAATGATTAAATGATAAGATCAGTTTTCAGAGGAGATAATCGAAGCTATCTATAGCTATGTGAAAAAATACTCTAACATTATTAATTTGAGAAATGCAAATTGGAATAATTCTGAGCTTCTACCTCCTACCTATTAGATTGGTTAATAGGACAGAAAAGATCCATGAGAAATGTTGCAATGAATGTTGGAAAAATGAGTCATTAATCACTATTGGTGGAGTTGTGAATTGATCCAACCATTCTGTAGAGCAATTTGGAACTATGCAGAAAAGGCTATAAAACCATTCTTGAAATTTGACCTTGTAATACCATTACTAGATCTGTAAATGAAAAGAGTAAAAAAAAAATATTTGCCAAAATATTCATAGCAACTCATTTGACTGGGGGCCACAAATTGGAAATTGAAGGGGATGACTGAATACAAGTTGTGGTATGTGATTATGATAAGATACTATTATAGATTCTATAAGAGCAGGATGCTCTCAAAAAATCCTGGAAAGACTTGTATGAGCTGATGCCAAGCGAAATGTATTCTGTACAAAGTAACAGTGATATTGTAAGACGATCAGCTGAGAATGACTTAGATTTACTCAGCAATACAGCAATCCAAGACTTAAGATGAAAAACTGAAGGAATTTGGATGAAAAACTCTATTCATTTCCAGAAAAACAGCTGATAGTGTCTGAATAAAAATCATAGTATACATATTTTTTTTACTTTTTGTTTACATTTTCTTTCACAACTTGAGTATTTCTTACATATTTTGTGTGACTGAAAATGTATAACCTATATGAAACCACTTGCCTTCTCAATGAGAGAGGCATAGAGATAAGAAGAGAGCAAATCTGGAGCCCAAATTTTTAAGACTGAATATTAAAAATTGTAATGGGAGAAATATAACACTATATAAATTTAAAAGTTAAAAAGATAACAAGTCTATACATAGCTATTTTAAGTTACATAAAAATAGATTAAAAAATAATTTGTGGAGGAGTCAGAGCCAAGAAGGTGGAGTAAAATCAGGATTTGCTTGAGCTCTTCCCCAAACTCCTTCAACTACCTCTAAAAATGATACTAAATACATTCTAGAGCAACAGAACCCACAAATTGACAGAAGGAAACAAATTTACAGTCTAACATAGCCTGAAAGGTTGACAGGAAAGGTCTATTGCATCAGACTGGGAGAGGAGCAGTATAGAGTGTACGGCACTGGCATAGAAGGGTTAGAGCACATCTCAGGGCACTGAATCACTACAGCTACCAAACATCTTAAGCCTAAAATGCCAAAGAAAACTTGAAAGCTCAGTAGAAAAAGTCTACTGAACCTCTGTGAGAGACGAGTGTGATCCAGGTCGAGGCCCATGGTAGTATCAGCAGTGGCAGCAACAGTGGCTGTTCCTGGAACTCTCAGCCCATGAATGATTAGATGGATTTGAAGAGATCTCTATGCTCACACCAAGGCAAGATTATCTTGCTTTGTCTTCACTTAAATGTGTCTCATATGCCTGGGTGGAAGTCCTAGGATAAGGAGGATCACTGGCATTGTGGAGCTTGTGATAACAGTAGAGAGGGAATCCTCCTCATAGTTTCAAGGCAGAAAAAAGTACTTGAGTTCACTCACAGATCAGATCATACCACCTTGGAAGAACTGAATTGACAAGTCCCTTGAAGTATCTTTGAAAGCAGCTAAATGAAACCCTGAAGTTTGGGACAGTACACCATCCACACTGGAAACAGAGTACTATCTTGAGAAAGTGCTAAAAAGTCAAGTAAATGACTGGGAAAATGAGCAAACAACTGGGAAAAATCGTGCTATAGAATCTTACTGTACTGACAAGGAAGATCAAAACATATAATCAGAAGACAACAAAGACAAAACTTCTACATCCAAAGCTTCCAAAAAAAATATAAATTGGTTGCAGGCCAAGGAAGAACTCAAAAAGGGTTTTGCAAATTAAGCAAGAGATTTCTGGTTCCAAGAGCCAAGATGCTGGAGTGATCAATAACTACCATCTCCCTCCCTTTGTTGACCTTTGCCAGCTCAGAGATTATTTCCCCCAGAAAAAAAAAAAAAAAAAAAAAAAAAAAAAAACCACTGGAACGGTGGGAGCAGCAGAAGGGATAAACAGACCCTCAGCACAGGAGGCTAGAAAGATCACTAAGGAGAGCTCCTCTTGCTGTCGCCAAAGGCAACCAGTGTAGGATCAGAGTTCTCCTAGATAGTCCTACCTCAACAAACCAGGTGAAAATCCTGAACCCCAGGTGAGTGACACGAACAACTGCCTCCATCAGGACGGCTGGTACGCCTCAGCACCCCAGGTGCGTTGGGAAGACACTAGCACGTTAAGCAGAGTTGGTCTATGCTCTAGCTCAGCCGCAGAGCCTCCTGCATACAGACCACGCCTCCCTCACACTTTCCCTACCTCCAGGGTATCAGCAGGGAAACCCCAAGAGACATAACTGGCCGTTGATTTCAAACACTAGCCAGTTCAGTACCAGGTAAGCTGCAGTATTTAATTTCTATCTGAAAGAACTACAGGCCAAAACAAAAAGAAAAGCCTCAAGTTCTAGGCACAAGAACTGTGGGGCAGAGCTCCTTTTGCCACAGATGCAGAGATCTACCTTTAAAGCCAGGAAAAGGGTTATTATCATGAATAAAAAAGCAAAGCAGAAAAGAAAAGACCATAGAATCTTTCTATGGAGACAAGGACCAAAACACAAATACCAAAGAGGTCATCATTGAGACTGTGCTACAATCTGAAGCTTCAGAAGGGAATATAAACTGGTCAGAAGAACAAAAAGCCTTCTTGGAAGAGCTCTGGAAGGATTTAAAAACCCAAATTAGAAAAATGGCCCAATAATTTTAAAAATATGAAAAAAAAAAGAATTCACTGAAGAGAACAGCTCCTTAAAAAGGAAAGATGGACAAATGGAAAAAGGAAATACAAAACCTAACTGGTGAAAATAACTCCTTTAAAGGAACTATTGGACAGATGGAAAAGGAAATAAAAAAGTTAATTGAAGAAAACAATTCGATATAAAACAGAATCAGTCAAGTAGAAGGTAATGAATCTGTGAGACATCAAAAATCAGTCAAGCAGAATCTAAAGAATGAAAAGATAGAAGACAATGTAAAATGTCTAACTGGAAAAACAACTGACATGGAAAATAGCTCCAGGAGAGAAAAATCTAAGGATTATTTGTCTACCAGAAAGCCATGTCCCATAGAGCTGGGGCAATAAAGAACAATACTAACAGAAACCACTTGATTATCTCAACAGATGAAGAAAATGTTTTTGACAAAATTTGACAAAATACAACACCATTTCTTATTGAAAACATTGGAGAGAGTAGGAATAAATGGAACTTTCCATAAAATAATAACCAGTATCTACCCAAAACCTTCAGCAAGCATTATGCACAATGGAAATAAACTAGATGCATTTCCAGGAAGATCAGGGGTGAAACAATGATGTCCATTATCACCACTATTCTTCAATATGGAACTAGAAATATTAGCTGTAGTAATAAGAGAAGACAAATAAATTGAAGGAATTAGAATAGGCAAAGACGAAACTGTTATGACTCTTTGCAGATGATATGATGATATACTTAGAGAATCCTAGAGATTCAACTAAAAAACTACTTGAAATAATAGACAACTTTGGCAAAGTTGCAGGTTACAAAATAAATGCACACACATCGTTGGCATTTCTATATATTACTAACAAAGCCCAACAGCAAGATATAGAAAGGGAAATCCCATTTAAAGCTAAGGTAGACAGTATAAAATATTTGGGAGTCTACCTGCCAAAACAAACCCAGGGACTATATGAACACAATTATAAAACATCTTTCATCCTGGGTCATCTCCAGTCATCCTGATGAATATCTGGGCACTGGATTCAGATGACTCTGGAGGAGAAGTGAGGCTGGTGACCTGCACAGCCCTCCCTCACTCTAAACAAAGTCAAGTGCAAGTCAATCATGTCATCATATGGAGGGAAGGGGTAATCGGAAAGTGAGAGGTTATGGGATGGGGGAAGGGGAGCGATGAGGAGAAAATTTGTATCTCAAAATTTTGTGGAAATGAATGTTTAAAACTAAAAAATAAATAAATAAACTTTTTGAAAAGAAAACTAAAAATAAATTAATCAATAGGAAAAAAAACAATTTGTAGGAGTGAATTTCAGGATCAGGAAAAGATTAATGTAAAAGATTTCCTTTGGTCTCAGTCTTAAAAATAGCTATGATTCTAAGAGATGGTGAGGAGGGACTACATTTTAGCTATGGGGAACTTATCATAGTGGTGGTTATTAAAATCCTGAAATCAAAAATAATGTGGTTTAGCATGCAAAGTAACAGCTACATATGTAGAGTCAAAAGACCTGATCTTAGTTTGGCTAATTCCAAAAAGAACAGAACAACTACAGAAATGCAAGCAAACTAAAAACCCTTTAATTGTTTTTCACAGATGTGAAATGATATGAACATCACTAACTTATCTCTTAGCCTTTTGTGAGAGGTTGCTAGTAATATAATCTGTGGTCGTGCAACTGTGACATGATACCAACTCAAAATAGTGTGTAAACCTACTTTATATTGTTTTTCAGTCTTTTATTCATGTCTGACTTTTTGTGTCCCCATGGACCATATCAACCATTTAGTTGATATTGGCAAAGTTATTGCAGTGATTTGCCAGTTTCTTCTTTAGTGGATTCAGGCAAACAGAAGTTAAGTGATCTGCTCAGGGTCACACAGCTAGGTACTATCTGAAGCCAGATTTAAACTCAAGTCTTCCTGACTCTAGACCCTGAGCTTTCCCCAGTGAAACATTTAGTTGCCTCCTATATAATGCTTATGAGTAATTTAAGGATGCAACGCTTGATTTTTATTATTAAACGACCTTATTTTTTTTGAGATTCAGCACACTGGCTTGTTTTTATCACCATTCTTTTCTGTTCTGTTCTGCAGTTATTAAGTACTGAAAATTATTGAGATGTAGTGCTAGGTATTAAAAGGAACAGTTTATGTATAGACAGAACAACAGCAAAAATGTATATATTCATTTCATTTCTGAATTTAACAGTTAGAAGTGACAATTGTTGATTTTTTTCTCCAAATTCCCATCTAAATTAAGATAAGTAAGTTATGAACAACAAAAAAAGGGTCCAGAAAAAGTCATAGTGAATTCAAATCACAAAAAGCAATAGAAAGGCATCCTCCAACCAACCATAAAATATCACTGCAATGAATTCTTTTTTTTTGGTAGCATTAATCTGTAATACATAGTTCATAATATTTAGTTACAACATCCTTTACATGGACTAGATATCTGATACTCACAAAATCCTGAGAGGTTAGTTTCAAATTATAGTTATATACTATTTAACAAATTAAAAAACTGCTTCAGGTAATTTAATTAACAGTTTACGTAGCAAGTAAACTGTGAAGCTGGGACAAAAATACAATTAAGTGAGGCACCTTCCTTTTAAATGTAATCATTTTTTCTTTATATTTCAAGCTAAATTACACTGATTCATTTCATGTCAGATTGTCTAGTTTGTACTGGAAAAATTGTATGTATCTAAGTTCTGAAAAGGTCTTTTGGGATAAAATTCTACTTTTAAAATATTATCTTTATATTTTTTTGCCATCTTTGGCTTGGGATTTTCCTATCACTTTTGAACTGTCTTTCTTCCTTCCCAAGAACTTTTTGCTTCTGACAATATGAATAGATGATCCCTTGGGTTAAATTTAGACAGACCACATAGATCAGCAATTTGAACTTCCTCTTTTGCCTTTCAACTTCTCCTTTCACCTTTCTCTTTTCCTTTTGTCCCTCATGGGATGCACAAATTTCACTTTTACTGTGAGAAAAAGATGAGTTTTTTTAAATTTTATTTTGGAACAGAGTAAAAAAAGGTATTTTTCACACAGAGTAGAACATGACCAAATTACGCATGAGAAAACTGATGACAGGCAGAGTTTTGGGGAAAAGAGATAAAAGATAAATCTTACTATGCTTTTATTTTAGATTTTTATCTGTCTGTGGCAAAGCCTTTACCCCACATTTTGCAAGCGTATATCAATGTGTGATTAGAAAGGAGGGAGGAAAAATCATCTTCAGTCTCTTCTCTATCCCCAAACTTTCTCCAAAACGGACTCTATTTCATGCCAGGTGAGAAATGGCAAGTGAAGGGCATAGACTCAGTCATTCTGTTCCCCCTTGAGATGGTAGCACACTAAAATTGCACCTATCTATTCACTTACATATAATTATTTCAAGGCCAGAGTGGGTTACCTGTGGCTTTGAGGTTACATGTGACTCTCTGGGTCCTAAAGTGTGGCCCTTTGACTGAATCTAAACTTCACAGAACAAAACTCCTTAATAAAAGGATTTGGTCAATAAAACTTGGACTCATTTAAAAGGCCACACCTGAGGACCTAGAAGGGCACATGTGATGTTGAGGTTGCCAATCCTGGAGCGGTCCCCACTCCTGATCTAAGGTATATGTTTTTTTTTTTTTTTTTTTAGTTCTGATCACTGTTACAGTTTTGGAGAAAGCAAATGAATGCATAAGTTTGATACTCAGGACTTGATCCCATCTCCCACCAAATTCAATTTCTTTAATGAACACTCATTAGGAATATCAAAGGGATGTACTTTTGAAGTGAAGCCAAGATGGCCAAGTAAAGTCAGTAACTCTACTGGGCTTTCCCAAATTTTCCTCCAAATAACTCTAAAATAACACCTCAAAACAAATTCTGAGGTGACAGAACCAACAAAAGGAATGAGTGAAACAATTTTCCACCCCAAGACAACTTAGAGGGTTGACAGGAAAGGTATCTCATTGGGGAAAGATTGGAATTAGTCCATCATAGGTGGCACCCCCACAAGCCAGCAATAGGCTGGGTCTCCTGCAAACCAGCACAGGTCTTAGCAAAGACTCATTTAGTAACATGAAATAACTTCAAGAGTTCACAATATACAGAAAGTAAAGTGACCAGCAACTGGTCAGAAGATTACCAGGGATATTTTGCTGACCCTGGGTACTGGAATCTGTTTCATTACCCATGATGTGATTACACTCAAAGGCTGAAGTCAATTCCATGGTGAAAAGGAGTACTAGTACACTAGACCATGAGGCTGCAAGGGATTGGGGGGGATACTGGTCAAAGTTCAGGGCAGAAAAGAGTGCTTATGTTTGCTCACAGAACAGAACATAGGCTAGGAGAGCAGTGAAAACATCCCTCCTTATATCATGCCACCTTAGAAGAAAAAAATAAAATTGCAGGTCTTCAGAATTAGCTCTGAAAACAGCAGAATAAAAACCTGAAGCTTGGGACAGTGCCCCACTGAATAACACAAGGCCTAACTTTAACACAAGTTACAAGTCAAAAAATAAACTGGAAAATGAGCAAATCACAAAACTAGGACCTGACCAAAGAAAGTCACTGTGATGACAGGGAAGGTCAAAACACAGATCTTTACATTTAGAAAAATATTAATTGTTCATATGTAGGCTGAGGCAATGTAAGAAAAACGATAATTTTTCCTAAATTAATTTAATTCTTCAATGTCACACCAATAAAAGCATGAAAATATTATTTCATAGAACCAGCAAAAATAATTAAATTACTCTGGAAGTACAAAGAATCAAGGAAATTAATGAAACAATATGAAGGAAGATGGTGTAGTAACACAAGATTTCAAACTGTATTATAAAGTGGTAATCCAACAAAAAACCATTTGGTAAAGACTAAGATAGACTGATCAGTGGAATGGATTGGGCACGTCCCAAAACTGTCAGATTACTTAATATGACAGAAAAGGATAATAATAAATGTTAGAGGGTATGTGGGAAAACTGGGACATTAATGCACTATTGGTAGGATTGTGAACTGTTTAAATTTCTATAAAACTGCGCATACCCTTTAAGTTAGCAGTACCATTTATAGTTCTGCATCTCAAAAGGAGAAAAGGAAAATTATTTATCTCTGCAAAATTATTTACAGAAACTCTTTCTGTGGTGGCGAAGAATTGGAAATTGAGGGGATGTCCCTCAATTGGGGAATGGCTGAACAATTTATGGTGTGTGATTGTAGTAGAATACCAATGTGCTATAAGAAATAATGAGCAGGATACTTTCAGAAAAACCTGTTAAGACTTACATGAACTGATTCAAAATGAAGTGAGTAGAATCAACAGAACATTGTACACAGTAACAGCAATATTGCACAATGATCAACTGGGAATTACTTAATTATTCTTAGCATTACAAAGATCAAAGAAAATTCTGAAGAATTTATGATGAAAAATGCTATGCACATCCAGAGCCAGAACTGATAGAGTATAATGCAGATTAAAGCATACTATTTTTTATACTTTTTTTTGTGTTTTTGTTTGTATTTTATTTCATGAGATAGTTAATATGAAATTATGTTTTGCATATATTATATATGTTATATATAACCTATATCAAATTGTTTGCTTTATTAGTGAGGGGAAAAGAAAGGGATTGAGGGAGAACATTTGGAACTCAAATTTTTTTAAAAATCACGTTGAACATCATTTCATATCATTGGAAAAATGAAATATTAAAAAAAATCTTTAAAAAAGAAACACACTTATCTCATTTAATGGAAATACATAAATCAGAGAAAGTATACGTAGGACAATGTGTATCAGACCATACAGAGAGAAGGGATTCTTTGAGTAACTCAGATCAACTGAGAGAGTCCTCCAGATTTTCAAATGTCTCTAGTGTAGCATTCTGGATCTAAGGACCCAAAGAAGACTACCAACTCATCCTAGTTTTTCTTTTTTTGAGTCATTTCCTTGAGCCACCTGAAGTGTGTTTGGCATAAATCATCTTCTCTCTCAATATTGGAATCCAAAAGTGCCTGAAACTACTACAGGGCCTGAAGTGACTCTCACGCCCACAGAAAGTACAAAAAAACTGAGGAGCTCTCCTCTCTCCTACTCCCACCTATTTGGTTCTCTCTCTCCACTTCAAGTCTAATCAGGCAGCCATTTTGACCTCGTCTTGGAAGAGGGTGTGCGATATTGCTTTATACACAGTTTTTGCCATACTGTTTTAGACTTTTCCTGGTAGTGTTGGTCAAATAGTGAGTTCTTATCCCAGAAGCTAGGTTTGAGTGATTATTACAAAATAGATTGTTATTGTCATTTACTGCTTTCTGTGTCTTGTATAGCTAATCTATTTCTGTGATCTACCATTTTGTTTCTTAGCCAGGAAATACTTCTGATATTTCCCTCTTTACAAAACCCTTTGAGATCTATTTCATCTAGACAATGTTCCTTTACATTGTTCCCCTAGTCCTCTTGATATTCTTGAACTTTTAGTCTTCCATGTGAATTTTATAATTACTAGTTTTTTAATAAAAATTTATTTAACTTTTTACATTCATTTTCACAAAATTTTGGGTTCCAAATTTTCTCCCCTTTTATCCCCTCCCCCACCCCAATACACCAAACAATCTAATTTTCCCTATCACCAATCTGCCCTCTCTTCTATCATCCCTCCCTTCTCTTGTCCCCATCTTCTCTTTTGTCCTATAGGGCCAGATGACTTTCTATTCCCCATTAACTGTATTTCTTATTTCCTAGTAGCAAGAACAATACTCAACAGTTGTTCCTAAAACTTTGAGTTCCAAATTCTCCCCATCCCTCCCTCCCCACCCATTCCCTTTGGGAAGGCAGGCAATTCAATATAGGCCAAATCTGTGTAGTTTTGCAAATGACTTCGATAATAGTCATGTTGTGTAAGACTAACTGTATTTCCCTCCATCCTATCCTGTCCCTCATTGTTTATAGTCTGTCTTTCGATTCTGTCCCTCCCCGAGTGTTGACTTCAAATTTCTCCCTCCTCCCATTGCCCTCCCTTCTATCATCCCCCCCACCCTGCTTATCTCCTTCTCCCCCACTTTCCTGTATTGTAAGATAGGTTTTCATACCAAAATGAGTGTGCATTTTATTCTTTCCTTTAGTCGAATGTGATGAGGGTAAACTTCTTGTTTTTTTCTCAGCTCTCCTCTTTTTCTCTCCACTAACAAGTCTCCTTCTTGCCTCTTGAATGAGATATAATTTAACCCATTTCATTTCACCCTCTTTCCTCCCACTACATTTCTCTCTCATCATTTACATTAATTTCTTTTGAGATATGGCCCGATCCTATCAATTCACTCTGTGCTCTCTGTCTCTCTATGTGCATACATGTGTGTATGTGTGCATGCACGTGTGTACATGTATGTGTGCATGCACGTGTGTGTGTGTATGTGTGTGTGTGGTCCCACCAACTACCCAGATACTGAAAAGTTTTAAGAGGTACAAATATTGTCTTTCCATGTAGGAATGTAAACAGTTTACTTTTGGTAAGTCCCTTATGACTTCTCTTTGCTGTTTACCTTTTCATGCTTCTTCTCATTCTTGTGTTCGAAAGTCAAATTTTCTTTTCAGCTCTAGTCTTTTCATTAAGAATGCTTGAAAGTCCTCTGTTTCATTGAAAGACCATATTTCCCCCTGAAGTATTATACTCAGTTTTGCTGAGTAGGTGATTCTTGGTTTGAGTCCTAGTTCCTTTGACTTCTGGAATATCCTATTCCATGCCCTTCGATCCCTTAATGTAGAAGCTGCTAGATCTTCAGTTATCCTGACTGTATTTCCACAATACTGGAATTGTTTCTTTCTAGTTGCTTGCAATATTTTCTCCTTGACCTGGGAGTTCTGGAATTTGGCCACAATGTTCCTAGGAGTTTCTCTTTTTGGATCTCTTTCAGGTGGCTCCCCCCCTAGTTTTATGAGTTTTAAAAATATTTTTGTAGTTTAATTGACATGGCACAAAATAAGCAAATTAACTTAGAATTGACATTTCTGTTATATTGGCTTAGTCTACCTACCCATGAGCAAGTAATATGCTTCCAGTTGCTTAGATATAATTTTATTTGAGTGAAGTGTTTTCTAAATTATGTTCAAATAGTTCCCGCATTTATTTTGGCAGGGAGACTCCCAAGTATTTTATATAGTCTATAAATTTATATGGTCTATAGTAATTTAAAATGGAATTTTTCTTCCTCTCTCTTGCTGCTCTATGTTGTAGGTAATATAGAGAAATGCTAGTGATTTATGTGAGTTTATATTAGGTTTATACTAGGTGGGTTTATTTTTAGATTTACATTTAGATTTAACAAATTTGGTAAAGTTAATTATTTCAATTAATTTTAGTTGATTCTCTATAATTCTATAAGTATGCAATCATGTCATATGCAACAAGTTTTGTTTCCTCATTACCTGTTCTAATTCTTTAAATTTCTTTTGCTTTTCCTGTTGCCAAAGCTAACATTTCTAGTATGATATTGAATAATATGGGTGATAATGTATACCCTTGTTTCACTCCTGATCTCTTTGGGAAGGCTTCTATCTTGTTCCTCTCACAGACAACGGTTCCTATTCTTTCAGGTAGCTACCATTTATCTTTTTATCTTTATATATATATATATATATATATATATATATATATGTATATGTGTGTGTATCTTTTTTTTAATCTTTTTTTTTAACTCTCTTATTTCTATGCCCTCTAATGTAGTTAGTAAGAACTGGTGTGGCATTTTGTCAATTTTTTTTTTCTTTCCTGTATCTATTGAGATAATAATATGACAATTATGTGTTTTTCTACAATTATGGTCAATTATGCTAGTAGTATTCCTGACACTCAACCAGTCTTCTATTTCTGGTCTAAGTCTCTCCTAGTTATAGTTCATGATCTTCATGAAATATTGTTATGATCTCTTTGTCAGTATTTTTTTCCCCATCAACATTCACGAGGGAAATTGTTCTACAGTCTTCTTTCTCTATACTCAAGCAATATATCTCTACAGTTAAACCAGCTTGTCATACATGTAGACTGCTATATTCATTGACTACAATGTCTTGAGTACCTAACGTATTCCACTGATCTACTCCTCTATTTCTTAGTCAGTACCAAGTGGTTTTGATGATTGCTGCTTTATAATGCAATTTGAGATCTGGTAAGGGTAGGTCACCTTCCCTGGTATTTCTTTTCATTAATCCCCTTGATATTCTGGACTTTTGGTTCTACCAGATGAATTTTGATATTATTTGTTCTAGTGCTAGAAAATAATTTTCTGGCAATTTAATTGGTAAGGCACTAAATAAGTAAATTAATTTAGGTAGAATTGTCATATTTCTTATATTAGCTCAGCCTATTCACGAGCAACTTATGCTTTTCCAGTTATTTAGATCTAACTTTATTTTTGTGAAAAGCACTTTCTAATTGTGTTAGTCCCTGGGTTTGTTTTTTCAAGTAGACTCCCAAATATTTTATAGGTTCCACCACAACTTTAATGGGTTTTCTCTTTCTATCTCTTGGTGCTGGGTTTTGCTAATAACATAAAGAAATTCAAATAATTTATATAGGTTTATTTTATAACTGCTATTTTATTTTTTACTTTCAATTTTATTAATCTCTCCTTTGATTTTCTGGACTATCAATTTGGTGTTTAAATGGAGAGGTTGATTCCCAAGTATTTTATGTTGTTTATAGTTCTTTAAATGCAATTTTCTTTTATTTTTTTTTGCTGGCAATGTATAGAAATACTAATGTTTTATGTGGGTTGGCTACATCCTGTGACTTTGCTAAAGTTGTTGTTTCTATTAGTTTTTCAGTTAATTCTCTGGAATTCTCCAAGTATACCATCATATCATCTGCAAAAATCATACTTTTTTCATCCTTACCCATTTTAACTCCTTCAATTTGCTTTTCTTCTGTTATTACTGTAACGAGCATTTCTAGTACAATATAGAACAGTAGTGATGATAGTGACCATCTTTGCTTCACACCTAATCTTAGCAGGAAGGCTTTTAGTTTATCTCCACTACAAATAATTTTGCTCCTGGTTTTAGACTTTTGGACCTATTATTTTAAGGAAATTTGCATTTATTCTAATACATTCTAGAGTTTTTAGTGCGAGTGGGTGTTGCATTTTGTAGAAACATATTTTTGCATCTGAGATAATCATATGATTTTTTTTCAGTTTTGTCATTGACACTATCAACTATATTGTTAGATTTCCTGATATTGAATGAGCCTTGCATTCCTGGTGCAAATCACGCCCTCCTTCTGTTCATAGAGTTGGTTTTTATCACATATTACTGTTATCTCCTGCCCAATATTTTATTTAAAATTTTTGAGTCAAATACCTATTTGGGAAAATATAATATAGTTTTCTTTCTCTGTTTTTGTTCTTCTAAGTTTAATTATCACCACCATATATTTGTACTATAAAAATAATTTTGAAGGACTCCTTTTTTGCTTAATATTTCAAAATAATTTACATAATAATGGATTAATTGTTCTTTAAATCATTGGCATAATTCACTTGTGAATCCATCTGGTACGGGGATATTATTTTCTTTGGGAAATCATTAATGACTTGTTCAGTTTCTTTTTCTAAAATAGAGTTATTTAAATATTCTTCTTCATTTTCATTTAACATAGGTAACTTGCATTTTTTGTAAATATTCATCCGTCTTCCTTCTATTATCAAATTTATTGGCATACGTTTAGGCAAAGTCATCTATGATAATCATTTATAATAATCATATATGCTTATAATTTATGTTTATAATAATTTATGATAATATTTGTATATTATATATAAATATTATAAAAATACTTAATATTTATAATAATCATAATCATTTGTAATAAAACCAGAAGCTAGTTTTATAAACTACTTCAATAGTTTTCTTACCATCACTTTTACTAATCTCTCTTCTAATTTTTAGTAATACCAATTATTATTTAACTAGGATTTTTTTTAATTTTTCCTATATTTATGTTTGCATACCTTATTCACTGATTTGTTCTTTCTTTTATTTATATATGTTTAGAAATATAAAATTCCAAGAAAACCGTGAGGAGCACAGATCAGACCAGCATGATAAGCACAGACCAGTGGGGGGATCAGACCAGCATGGAGCACAGATCAGCATGGAGCACAGACCAGCGTGGAACAGCAGGTACAAGACCCAGAACAGGATTCAGGGCGCCACTTGCAGTAGTTCCCAGATTAGTCAACCAGCAGACTCCACAGAGAGCTTCAAAGGTCAGGGGGAAGGCCCCAGTAGCTGCCATTTTCAGAACCCTGCAATTAGAGCTTCTGGGGGAATTGAAGGGCTGATATAATATCAGCCCTGAGTGGCAACGCTGGGAGACCTTCACCTAAAACTCCAGGGGGAAGTGAGTCACTGATTTGACTCTCAGCCCTGAACTCCACCTAGGAGTGAGGCAGAGCACTGGCAGTGAAGCTAGAGGCAGTTGTGGTGAAGAAATTCAATGGCAGATTCTGGGCAGAAAAGATTTTGGTTGCTCCCAGACCAGTGCACAGGTAAGGAGAGGAAGAAACACCTCTCCCTTGATTAGACCTCCTTGGAGGAACTGAGAATTTACAGGTCCCAGAAGATACCCTCTTCTCAAAAAAGGTCTCAAAAATCAAGGAACTGGCTGGGAAAATGCCCGAAAAAGGAAGAAAAAATGACTATACAAGGCTATTTTGTTGGTGAACAGGTATTTTCTCCCATCCTTTCAGCTGAGGAAGAACAAAGTATAACATCAGAGGAAGTCAAGGCTTTTACGTCCAAAACCACCAAAATAAATAAATGGTCTCAGGCCATGGAAGAGCTGAAGAAGGATTTTGAAAAGCAAGTAAGAGAGGTGGAGAAAAAATTGGGAAGAGAAACGAGGGTGATGCAAGAAAATCATGAAAAGTGAGTCAACAGCTTGCTAAAGGACCCCAAAAAAATCCTGAAGAAAATAACACCTTCAAAAATAGGCTAAGTCCATTGATGAAAGAGGTTCAAAAGGCACAATGAGGAGAATGCTTTAAAAAGCAGAATTAGCCAAATGGAAAAGGAGGTTCAAAAACTCACTGAAGAAAACAGTTCTTTAAAACTTAAGATGGAACAGATGAAAGTTAATGACTTTATAAAAAACCAAGAAATTAGAAAACAAAACCAAAAGAATGAAAAAAATGGAAGATAATGTGAAATATCTCATTTGAAAAACAACTGACCTGGAAAATATGTCCAGGAGAGATAATTTAAAAATTATAGGAGTACCTGAAAGCCATGATCAGCAAAAGAACCTAGACATTATCTTTCATGAAATTATCAAGGAAAACTTTCCTGATATGCCAGAACCAAAGGACAAAATAAATATCGAAAGAATCCACTGATCACCTCCTGAAAGAGATCAAAAAAGACAAATTCCTAGGAATATTGTAGCCAAATTCCAAAGTACCCAAATCAAGAAGAAAACATTGCAAGCAGCCAGAAAGAAACAGTTTGAGTATTGTGGAAATGAAATCAGGATAACACAGGATCTGGCAGCTTCTACATTAAGGGATTGCAGGGAGTGGAATATGATATTCCAGAAGCCAGAGAAACTGGGATTAAAACCAATAATCACTTACCCAGCAAAACTGAGAAGAATATTCCATGGGAAAAATGGCCACCCAATGATGCAGAGGACTTTCAAGCATTCTTAATAAAAAAAAAACCATAACTGAATAGAAAATTTGACTTTCAAACCCAAGAATCAAGAGAAGCATGAAAAGGCAAACAAGAAAGAGAAAGCATAAAGGACTTTCTAAAGTGGAACTGTTTACGTTGCTGCATGGAAAGATAATATTTGTAAGTCTTGAGACTTTTCTCGGTATGAAGGGATCACACATACACACACAAGCACACGCACATAAACATACATACATATGTATATATGTAGATAGAGATCACAGGGTGAGTTCAAAAAGAAGGGATGATACCTAAAAATAATAAAATTGAGGGGTGAGAGAGGAATATATTGGGAGGAGAAAGGGATAAATGGAAGGGGGTAGATTATTATGCATCAAAGAAGCAAGAAAAAGCTTTTTCAGTGGAGGCAAAAAGGGAGGATGTGAGAGGGAAAAGGAAAACTTATTCTCTTCACTTTTGACTTGAGGGAATGATATGCTCACTCATTTTGGTGTGAAAATATATCCTGCACTACAGAAGGGTAGGGGATAAGGGGACAAGTGGGGTCAGGGGGATGACAGAAGGGAGGGCAAATGGGAGAAGGGAACAATCGGAAGTAAACACTTTTGGAGAGGGACAAGGTCAAAAGAATAGAATAAATTGCGGGCAGGATAGGATGGAGGGAAATATAGTTAGTCTTACACTACATGAGTATTATGGAAGCCTCTTCCAAAACCACATTTATACATCCTATATTGAATGTCTGCCTTCTCAGTGGGGATGGGTGGGGTCAGAGAAAGGGAGAGAAGTTTGAGTTCAAAGTATTAGGAATGATTGTTGAGAATTGTTTTTTCATATAATGGGAAAATAAGAAATACAGGTAATGGGGTGTAGAAACCTACCTTGCCCTAAAAGAAAAGAGAGAAGAAGGGGATAAGGGAAGGGAGGGGTGTGATAAAAGTGAGGGCATATTGAGGGAAGGGTAATCAGAATGCAAGGCCTTATGGAGTGGGGGGAGGGGAGAGAGGGACAAAATCTGTAACTCAAAATTTTGTGGAAATGAATGTTTAAAACTAAATAAAAATAAATAAATAAATAAATGAATGAACATAAAAAAAGAAGTATAAATTTCCCTTAAGTTCTTCTTTGTCTGTATCTCACAAGTTTTAGCATTTTTCTCATTATTGTAATTTTGTTTAATTGAAGTGTTTTTTCTATGATTTTTATTTGACTTACTGCTTTTTTAAAAATTATATTATTTGGTTTCCAAATAATGTTCTTTCCCCATACACTCTAAAATTTATTTAATTTAATATTTTATTTTCCTCCACTTATAAGTAAAAAAAATAATTTGTTATTTCGTGTTTTAAATTACATATTTTTCTCTCTAACCCATCTCCTTCACCATTGATTTCAATGATCATATTTCAATCACCCAAAACTTATTTCCATATTAGTCATATTATGTAAAATAATACAGACCAAAACAAATAAACAAAAACAATTAAGTAATTTTTTTTCGCTGTAATCTGCATTCAGACTTCATCAAATCTTTTTGTAAATTTAAATAGCATTTTTCACCATAGGTTTTTTCAGAAATTATCTTGGATCATTACATTGCTATGAGTATGTAAGTCATTGATAGATGATTATTGTACAATATTGTTGTTATTCTGTATGATGTTCTCCACATTCTTTTCTATTTACTTTTCATCAATTTATACAAGTTTTTCCTTTTTTTATGAGACCATCTTGCTTATCATTTCTTTTAACATTTCATCCAAACATATACCACAACTTGTTCAGCTATTCCTCAGTTGATGGACATCTGCTCAATTTCCTATTCCTTGCCACCACAAAAGAACTGTTATACGTATTTGTATGCATATAGGTCCTTATCCTTTTATTATCTCTTTTAGATACTGATCCAGGAATGGTTCTTGCCTTTAAAAGTTTTGGTCAGTTCTGTATGTATTTGAGAAATGTAACTTTTATCAAAGAAATGCTGAAAAATCCAGTTATGGTTACTAACTGTATTTCACACCTTTCTATTCTCCCCATTTATTCCACTCTCTCTATCCTTTCAATCTGTACAAACTCAAAAGACTTCTTCTTCTGACTACCATCTGATCAATCCACCATGTCTTTCATCACTCTCCATTTCTTTTAACCCCTTTCCCTCCTTTCTTCCTGTAGGTTAAGATAAGTTTCCACACCTAGCAATGTTATTTATTCACTCTTTGAGCTAATTCTAATGCCAATAAAACTCAAGTTCTCCCCCTCTTTATTTCTCCCATCTTCTCTTGTACTATAAAACCTCTTTGCACCTCTTTTATCTGAAATAATTTATCCAATTGTCTACCCCTTTCACTTTGTTTGAATTTTTTTTCTCATTTTTAATTGTATTTTTAAGATGTCATTCCATTATATTCAATATACACCAATGTCCTTATGTATATTCCATCTACCTGCACCAAATATGAGAAAATTTGAGTTTGTATTTGAAAGTAAAATTTTCTATTCAGGTCTGGTCTTTTCATCAGGAATGTTTGAAAGTATCCTATTTCACTAAATACCAATCTCTCCCCTAAAGCATTGTGCTTGGTTTTTCTGGGTAGATGATTCTTTGTTGAAATTCTAACTCCTTTGCCTTCCAGAATATAATATTCAGAACTTGTTGATCCTTTAATATACAAGTTGCCAATTTCAGCGTAATCCTACCTGTATATCTTTGGCATTTGACTTGTTTCAATATTTTCTCACTGACCTGGGGGCTCTAGAGTTTGCCAAAATACTCCTAGGAGTGCTCATTTTGGGATCTCTTTCAAGAGATGATTACTGGATTCTTTCAATTTCTATTTTACCTTCTGGTTCTAGGAAATCAGGGCAATTTTCCTTGATAATTTCTTGAAATATAAAATCCATACTGTTATTTATCATGACTTTCAGGTAGTCTAATAATTATTAAATTGTTGGCCCTCAATCTATCTTCCAGGTCAGTTCTTTTTCCAATAATATATTTGATGTCTTCTATTTCTCATTCTCATCTAATGGCTTCTTGATGTATGGTGGAGTCTTAAGTTTCCCTTGCCGAATTCCAATTTTTAAAAGCATTGTTTTCTTCATTGGGAATGTGTGCCTCTTTTTCTGTTTGGCTAATTTATTTTTTAAAGTTTTTCTTCAATTATTTTTTGTATATCTTTTTTCCATGTGACCAATTCTACTTATTATGGAGATATTCTGTTTTTGTGAATTTTTGAACATTTTTTTTTTCATTTAGCCAGTTCTGCATTTAAAGGCAGTTTTTAAAATTTTTCAATGAATTTTTGTGCCTTTTTTTTCATTTGGACTATACTCTTTTTAAGGTGTTACTGTCTTTAGTATGTTTTCTGCCACTTATACCAAGCTATTAAGTCTTTTCAAAGTTATTTTCTTGTACCACTGTCATTTCTTTCCCCAGTTTTTCCTCTATCTCTCCTATGAGATTTTAAAAATATTTTTGATAAAAAAAAGTCATTCTTCTTGGGCTTGAGACAAATTCACATTTCTTTTCTCATTTCTCATTTTCTTTCCATATTTATCATTTTTGACATTGTTGTCATCTTCTGAGTCTGTTTTTTCATATACCCTGTCATCATAGTAACTTTCTATCAAAAGGATTTTTTTTCTTATTTGTCCATTTATCTACCTATTTCTTGACTTTTAACTTTATGTTAAAGTTGAGCTCTGATCCCAGGGTAGGGCAAACACTGTTTCAAGCTTCAAAAATTGTGTAGGTAATTCTGGTGGTCTATAAACTTTCAGTTTTTCCAGGATGGTGCGATTTAAGGAAATGTGTGTTTACTACTCTCCTGGTCTAACTTTTGTTTTCTAAAATTCTAGTCCTCTCCTAAAAATCTCTTATCTTTTGCTTAGCTTTGTATAGTTCTGAGAGAGAACAGTTGAGGTCCTCCACTAATATCATTTTACCATTTAAAGGTCTACAGAGCCATTGTGCTGATCTTGCTGTTGTACACCTGTGAAACATGGACAGTCTCCTAGCACCATGCCAGGAAACTGAATCACTTCCATTTGAATTGTAGTAGGAAGATTCTGAAGATCACATGGCAGGATAAAGTGCCAGACACAGAGGTCCTTACTTGAGCTAAACTGTCAACGTTCAAACTATACTTCAGAGAGAGCAACTTGGGTGGGCTGGCCATGTAATTGAAATGCAAAATGTACACTTGGCAAAAAAACTATTTTATGGAGAACTTACATGGGGCAGGTGATCACACAGTGGTCAAAAGAGGTACTACAAAAACACTGTCAAGGCCTCTTTCAGGAACTTTGGAATTGATTGTGTGACATGGTAGACACGGGCACAGGATTGCTCAGTATGGCATGCCCACATCAGAGAAGGTGCTGTCCTCTATGAGCAAAGCAGAATTGAAAAAGCTCAAAGGAATCATAGGATGCACAAATTTAAAGTATCTACCCCAAATGTTCATGTGGATTAATTGTTCCTAATCTGTCATAGAGCATTCTGAGCACATATTGGTTTGACCAGCCACAGTCAGGCACATTGAAATTTGACTTTATCATAGTGATGTCATTTTGGTCCTATTCAAGAAATAAGGACAACAACTAACAGACCATTTATTTCCTCCTGTCACTCATTTATTTTTTCATTGAAGAATATATATGGGCCAAGATGATGGAGAAAAAACAGGGACTTGCCTGAGCTCTCGGCCCAAACACAACAAATACCTGCAAAAAATGACTCTAAACAAATTCTACAGCAGGATAACCTAAAAAAGGACAGAGTGAATCAAATTTCCAGCCCAGGATAACCTTCAAGGTCAATAGAAAAGACCTGTTGTACCAGTCTGACAGCACACTTCAGTTCAGCACAAAACCTACCAGGAGTAGACTGGGACCCAGCAAATCAGGAGCAGGTCTCCAGGGCCCGAATCAATGGCAGCAATTTCCAGACTTCTGACTTCACAAATGCCAAAGATAGCTTAGAAGATCATATCTGCCTGACCTGGCTGAGAGAGAGGTATGATCAGGCCCAGGGATGAGGTGGTGGCAGCAGTGGTGGTGGCTGCTTCCAGATCACTTGGCCCATAGGTAGTGGGGGGAATCAAAGGGATCTTTTTGTTGACACTGAGGCAGGATTCTCTTGCTTTGACCACACTTGGCTCTGGGTCACAAGCCTGGTTGGCAGTCCTGGTGCAAGAAAGAGTAATGGCATGGTAGGGCTCATGGCAGCACTAGAAAAAGCATTTTCATCACAAATTTAAGGCTGAAAAAGAGTGTTTGTGGTCATTCACAGTCAAGATCACAGGCCAGGAGAAGAGTAAAAACTTCTTTTTGATCATACCACCTAAGAATAACTGAAAGTTTGTAGGTTCCTGCTGAGCTAGAGCATTGGCAAGTTCAGAGGTTGGTGAGCAGAGGAGACCTGCTGTAGCCATACCAACCCTCACCCACACTTAATACAACTATCTCCAGGATAACTCTGGGGAAACCTAGAAAGATTTCATTTGGCCTCTGCTTCTGACACCAGCCAACTAAGCACAAGGTAAGTTGCAGCATTTTAACTTCTAGTTGAAATAACCAGAGGCCCCAACACACAAAGCCTGAAGCTCAAGGAGCCCCTTTTACCTAGAAGCAGAGATCTACTTTAAAAGCCAGGAAAAGGGTAGTCATCATCTTCATGAGTAAGAAGCAATGCAGAAAAGAATCTTTCTGTGAGGACAAGGACAAAAACACGAATACTAAAGAGGTCAGCCTTGAGACTATACTCCCATCTGAAACTTCATAAGGGAATATGAACTGGTCACAAGCAAAAAGAACACTCTTGGAAGATCTGAAGAAGTATTTAAAAAACCAAATAATAAAAATAGAAGAAAAATGGCCAACGATTTTAAAAATATGGAAAAAGAATTCACTGAAGAGAACAGCTCCTTAAAAAGGAAAATTGGACAATTGGAAATGGAAGCACAAAATCTAACTGGGAAAATTGGACAAATGAAAAATGAAGTACAAAAACTAATTGGAAAAAATAACTTCTTAAAAGGAAAAATTGGACACATGGAAAAGGAGATGGAATATTTAACTGAAGGAAACAATTTGATAACAAATAATTGGGTGAGTAGAAACTAATGACACTATGAGACATCAAGAACGAGTCACACAAAATCAAAAGAATGAAAAGATAGAAGAAATGTAAAATATCTAACTAGAAAAACAACTGACTTGAAAAATGGATCCAGGAGAGAAAAATCTAAGAATTATTGGTCTACCATAAAGCCATGATGAAAAAAAAAAAACCTGAGCAATATCTTCCAAGAAATTATCATGGAAAACTGCACAGAAGTCCTATGTCCAGAGGGTGAATTAGTCATCAAAAGAATTCACAGTTCACCTCCTGAAAGTAATCCCAAACTAAAAACAGCAAGGAATATCTTTCCAAATTTCAGAACTATCAAGTGAAGGAGAAAATATTACAGGCAGCCAGAAAGAAAATTATCAGATTTATGGAGAAGGGAAGAATTTTTGATTAAACAAGTGATAGAAAACTTTATGACGTCCAAAATGAATAATGTTGATTACATTAAATTGAAAAGGTTTTGCACAACCAAACCCAGTGCAATCAAGATTAGAAGGGAAACAAAAAACAAAAAACTAGGAAAGAATTTTTGCATCTAGTGTCTGTGATAAAAGTCTCATTTCCACGATATATAGACAACTGAGTCAAATTGGGATAAGCTAGATGCATTTCTATTATGAATAGAGGTCAAACAAGAATATTGGTCGTTACCACTATTATTTAGCATGATACCAGACATTTTGACTGAGGCAATAAGAGGAGAAGAAAGAAACTGAAGAAATTAAAATAGGCAAAGAAGAAAGTATGATGGCATATTATCACTCTTTGCAGATAATATGATGAAATACTTATAGAACTCCAGAGAATCAAGTAAAAAAAAAAAAAAACTACGTGAAATAATGAACAACTTTGGCAAAGTTGCAGGTTAAAAAATAACCCCACAGAAATCTTCTACCTTTTAATATTTTAATAATATAGCTCAACAGCAAGAGTTAGCAAGGTAAATCCCATTTAAAGCTAAGATAGACACTATAAAATATTTGGGAGCCTACCTACCAAAAGAACTCAGGAACCATATGAAGAAAATTACAGAACACTTTTCACACAAATAAAGTCATATCAAAGTAAGTGGAAAAATAACAGTTGCTCATGAGTAAGCAGAGTCAATGTAATAAAAATGACAATTCTCCTTAAATTAATTTATATATTCAGTGCCATACCAATCAAACTATCACATAATTATTTTGTAGATCTAGAAAAAATAATATCAAAACTCATCTGAAAGAAAAAAAGTCCAGATTATCAAGAGAATTAATGAAAAGAAATGCTAGCGAACATGACCTAGCTCTACAAAATATCAGATTGTGTTATAAAGCAGCAAGTGTCAACACAACTTGGTACTGGCTAAGAAAGAGAGGGCTAGACAAGTGGAATAGTTTAGGTTCTGAAGACACAGTAGTCAATGAATATAGTAATCTACTGTTTGATAAAGTCAAGGATCCTAGCTTCTGTGATAAGAGCTCACTGTTTGACAAAAATTACTTGGAAAACTGGATAGCAGTGATGCAGATACTGGGCATAGATCAATGCCTGACACCATACACAAGAATAAAGTTCAAATGGGTACATGATCTAGGTATAAAAATGATACTATGAATACATTAGTGGAGCAAAGAATAGTGTATTTATCAGATTTATGGAGAATGGAGAAATTTTTGACTAAACAGGAGTCAGAAAACATTAAGTACAAAACAGATAATTTTGATTACACTAAATTAAAAAGTTTTTACACAAACAAACCCAATGCAACCAAGATTAGGAGAGAAGCAGAAAACTGAGAAAGAATTTTGGCAACTTGTGTCTGTGATACAGGCCTCATTTTTAAAATGTCTAGGTACAAGACTACAAGTCATTCCCCAATTGATAAATGGTCAAAAGATATGAACAGGCAGTTTTCAGAGGAAGAATTAAAAATCATATATAGCCATATAAAGAAAAGCTCTAAATCACTATTGATTAGAGAGATGCAAATCAAAACAACTCTGAGATGCCACATCACACCTTATCAGATTGGCTAACAGATTGGCTTAACAGATTGGCTACAAAACAGAAAGATGATAAATGTTGGGGAACATGTGGGAGAGTTGAAACACTAATTCATTGTTGGTGGAGCTGTGAGCTGATCCAACCATTCTGAACAACAATTTGGAACTATGCCCAAAGGGATACAAAAATGTGCATACTCTTTGACCAAGAAACGTTTCTTCTAGGAATTGATCCCCAAGAGATCATGAAAATGAGAAAAGTTGCCAAATGTGCAAAAATATTTATAGCAGCTCTCTTTATGGTGGCCCCAAACTGGAAATCAAGGGGATGCCTATCAATTAAGGAAATGATGAAAAAAATTGTGGTTTATTAATGTAATGAAGTACTATTTTACTAGAGGAAAAGATGAACAGGAAGCCTTCAGAGAGGCCTGGAAAGATGTCAATGAATTGATACTGAGTTAAGGGAAGAGAAGCAGGAGAACATTGTACCTAGCAACATCCACAGTGTGTGAGGAATTTTTCTGGTAGAGTTAGTACTTCAAAGCAAAGCAAAGACTTAAAATATCCCCAATGGTCTCTTAAGGCAAAATCCTTTCAACATCCAGAGAAAGAACTATGGAATTGGATCACAGAATGTAGCAGATCATGTTCTTTTGTATTACATTTTGGTTTGTTTTATGATCACTCCTATTCATTTTAATTCTTTTATGCAACATAACTAAGAGGAAAATGTATTTAATAGGAATGTATGCATAGAAAATAAAATTGTATGCCATCGCAAGGAGGGAGTGTGGAGAGAGAGGGAAAAGGGGAAGGGAAGGAAAAAATCTAAGATATATGGAAGTATTTGTAGAACACTGAAAACAAATAAAATAATTTAAAATAAAAGAAAATTTGACTTTCAAATATAAGACTCAATAAAAGCATGAAAAAGTAAAGAGAAAAAAGAAATCATAAGGGACTTGTTGAATTTGTTTTTTGCTGCAGCCAGTGCAATCCAGCAAGTCCAGGGTGGTTACGGGGCTCACAGAGCAAGGATGAAAAGACAGGCAGGACACAGCAGTCTGAACAAGCTGAGTTTATTCTGGACATACTGAGCCAATAAATCAGGGTATTGAGGTGCCTAAATAGTAAAAAACCATAAGGGTAGCAATTGAGGCATGAAACAGAACAGATCATGATAAGCAGAAAGGGAGACCTCAAGGCCTCTTTGTTGGAATGTTATCCTGTATAGCAGGGACCCTGATTCCTGAAACTTCAACACCTGAATTCAAGGATGTGCACCTGAGAACAACATATAATTTAACTTCTCAACTCAGCTACTCTCCCTTGGAGGAGGGGAACTCTTGATAAAGGGCTCTTTCAAACCCCTCAAGGTTCTCTACAGTTTTTAATGTTTATTTACTGTTTTTAGTTTTTATATTCATTTCCACAAAATTTTGAATTTCCAAATTTTCTCCCCGTCTCTCCCCTCCCCCAACCAGTAACACTTTGCATTCTGATTACCCTTTCCCTCAATATGCCCTCCCTTTTATTCCACCCCTTCCTTCCCTTATCCCCATCTTCTCTCTTTTCCTTTAGGGCAAAATAGATTTCTTTGTCCCATTACCTGTATTTCTTATTTCCCAGCTGTACGCAAAAATAATTCTCTACATTTGCTCCTAATACTTTGAATTCGAACTTCTGGCCCTTCC
Organism: Bettongia penicillata ogilbyi; assembly: GCA_023548195.1. Classification (NCBI taxonomy): domain Eukaryota; kingdom Metazoa; phylum Chordata; class Mammalia; order Diprotodontia; family Potoroidae; genus Bettongia; species Bettongia penicillata. The sequence goes on from JAJHZJ010001042.1 coordinate 526,868, forward strand.
TTCCTCCCCACCCATCCCCACTGAGGAGGCAAGCAATTCAGTATTGCCTGTATATGTGTAGTCTCTCAAAAGACTTCCATAACAGTTATGTTGTGTAAGACTAACTATATTTCCCTCCATCATATCCTGCCCTCCTATTTATTCTAATCTCTCTTTTGATCTTGTCCCTCCCTGAAACTATTTACTTCTAATTGCTCCCTTATCCCATTTACCCTCTCTTCTAACATCCCCCCTACCCCACTTGTCCCCTTCTCTCCTACTTTCCTGTAGTGTAAGATAGATTTTCATAGCAAACTGAGTGAGCATATTATTCCCTCCTTAAGCCAAATATGAAGAGAGTAAGCTTCACTTTCGCCCTCTCATCACCTCCCTTTCCTCCTCCATTGAAAAATCTTTTCTTGCTTCTTTTATGAGAGGTAATTTGTCCCATTCCATTTCTCCCTTTCTTCTCCCAATATTTTCCTATCCCATCCCTTAATTTTATGTTTTAGGTACTATTATTTTTTATTCAACTCACCCTGTGCTGTGTGTGTGTGTGTGTGTGCATGCATACTTGTTTGTGTGCGTGTGTGTGCACATATCTGTGTAATCAACCCCACCAACTACCCAATTACTGCTAAAAGTCTCAAGGGTTGCAAATATTATTTTCACATATAAGAATATGAACAGTTCAACTTTAGAAAGTCCTTTATGATTTCTCTGTAGTGTTTATCATTTCATGCTTCTCTTGATTCTTGTGTTTGAAAGTCAAATTTTCTATTCAATTCTCTTTTCATCACAAATGCTTCAAAGTCCTCTATATCATTGAATGACAATTGTTTTCTCTTGAAGTATTTTACTCAGTTTTTCTGGGTTGGAGATTCTTGGTTTTCATCCTACTTCTTTGACTTCTGGAATATCATATGCCAAGCCCTTTGATCCCTTAATGTAGAAGGTGCCAGATTCAATGTTATCCTAATTGTATTTCCACAATTCTTGAAATGTTTCTTTCTAGTTGCTTGCAATAGTTTCTCCTTCACCTGGAAACTCTGGAATTTGACTACAGTGTCCCTAGGAGTTTCTCTTTTTGGATCTCTTTCAGGAGGTCATCTGTGCATTCTTTCAATATTTATTTTGCCTTCTTGTTCTAGAATATCAGGGCAGTTTTCCTTGATAATTTCATGAAAGATGATGTCTAGGCTCTTTTTTTATCATGGCTTTCAGGAAGACAAGTAATTTTTAAATTATCTCTTCTGGATTTATTTTCCAGGTCAGTTGTTTTTCCAATGAGATATTTCATATTATCTTCTATTTTTTTCATTCTTTTGGTTTTCTTTTGTAATTTTTTGGTTTCTCATAAAGTCATTAGCTTCCGTGTGCTCCATTCTAATTTTTAAAGAACTATTTTCTTCAGTAAACTTTTGAACCACATTTTCCATTTGGCTAACTTGGGTTTTTATAGCATTCTCCTCATTGGATTTTTGGATCTCTTTTGTCAATTGATTTGTGTTTCAAAGGTATTATTTTCTTCAGCATTTTGGTGGCCTCCTTTAGCAAGCTGTTGACTCATTTTTCTTGATTTTCTTGCATTGCTCTCAGTTTTCTTCCAAATTTTTCCTCCACCTCTTTTACTTGACTTTCACAATCCTTTTTCAATTCTTCCATGGCCTGAAATTATTGGATATTTTTGGAGGCTTTGGATATAGGAGACTTGACCTTGCTATCTTCCTCTGGTTGTATGCTTTGGTCTTCTTCTTATTGTATGTTTTGCTCTTCCTCATCTGAAAGGATAGAAGCAATACATTTTCACTAAAAACTAACCTTCTACAGTCTTATTTTTCCCCTTTTCAGGCATTTTCAAAAACAATTACTTGACTTGTGAGTCCTTCTTAAATTGGAAGATATACTACCCCAGGCTTTAGAGGTTTTGTGCAACTCTTTTCTGAGATATCTCTAAAGACCTGGAAGTTCTTAGTTCCTCCAAAGTGGCACAGTTGAGAGAGAGAGGTGTTTACTCCCCTCCTTGCCCACAAACACAATTTTCTGCCCTGGAACTGCAAGTAGGATTCCCTCTCCACAGGTACCACCAGCTCCACCATGCTAACACTCCTTCTCATCCCAGAACCACCACTCATGATTGAGACCTACATCAACCTTCTGGTTCCCCCACAGTCTGTAAGTGGAGAACTCCAGAAGTGGCTTGCTGATGTAGAAGTTATTGCCACTGTACTGGTGCTGGGTCCAAACTGTGCTCCCCTCTCAACCAGGTGAAAGAGCTTTTTCATTGACTTTTGAAGCTATCTTTGGAATTTTTGGGTTGAGAAATCTGGAAATGCACAGAAGCTGCCTGCTCCAGTCTATGTCAAAGAAACACAAAGCGGTCTCTGCTCCACTGTGAGTGTGACTTCTCCTGTAGGCCTTCCCAGCTGTCTTGGGCTGAAAAAAAGTATTTCATTCTGTCATATATAGATAAAACTGAAAATGAAAGGAAAAATGAAATGAGAATTTGATATCTTTAGTTATATTGTGAGAAGCAATGGGATAGCAACATTTGCTCCTGATCTTCCTGTTCTTCCAGCCCAGGTCAGCATTTTTTGCACTTTTGATGTTTTCTGTATTTTTTCCCTTTGATAATCTTATCTTTTTAGGTTTTCTACTACTCTCAAACTCACTCTCTTCATCCTAGCTTTTTCAATCCAATCCCTAGTTAATTTCCTGGATTTTCCTTCACATTTATAAGAGTGACTGATGAAGTCTTGTAGTGAATATCTATTCCTATCTGTTATTATTTGTATACATACTTTATTTTGTTTCGCTTGGATGCAATACAATAATCTTTAAAAACTTAAGTGGGATTATACTGGCTTGGCCTATTATTGGTGAAGCCATATTAATTCGTTGTGATTACTCTATCCTTTCATAAATATTAATTACATAAATCAATCCATGATTCACAAGGGCACTTTGGATAAATGGAAATTTGCCATAAATTCTCCATAAAGGAAGTCATGGAGTTTCATTATGTTTTTATTTCATGAGGCATTTGGTCACCATACTCTTTAATGTCCATATGTTTCAGAATTAAAACTTCCTTGAAGATACTTTGAAATAAATGCATAAACATTTGTTGAAGAGGCTGAAATGATATTAAAAAATCTTACACATAAGTCAGCAAAAACCTCAAGTAATCACGTAGATTGGAACATGTGGGTATTAAGGAAGATGGTGAAAATATGCTGGAAGCTATTTTGAAGGTTTAACCATGTGAAAGATTGTGGACTACTCAGTAGTCTCCTGACTATACATATAAATTGTAAAGAAAAAAGTAGGAAAATGTTTTAAATACTGAGCATTGATGTACACAAAACAAAAATTCAACTACTTCATTTTTGATGTTTGCATGGAAGTATTTTTTTCAGTACACTTTATATATGTGTATATTTTTTTCTTGTTCTTAATTTTTGTAGGTTTTTAAAGAAGTATTTATGTTACATTACTGCCACTCCCATCATACTGAATGGCAAAAACTAATAAAATTTTGCATAATCGAACAAAATGTTCTAACACTTTCTGTGTTCACAAATATGTCTCATTCTGAATTTTAAGTATAACATCTCTCTGGTGCCAAATGAGTAACATGTTTGATCTTTATCTTCTTGCTCATGGTTTCTCATTGTAATGATGAGCATTCTAACGTTATTCAAAATTATTTTTATTTTTAACATTTTTGTCTTTATACAAATAACTGTCCTGTAATAGACAGTTCTTCTCTGCATCAATTAATACTTCCTTCAGAAACTGAACATTTCTTTATTTTTTGCTGTTTAATAATTTTCTATAATTTTCAAATATCAAGTTTGCTTAGTCATTTATGAATGTGAGGATTATGTTTGATTTTTTTTGCTACTACACATAAATCTTCCATTAATATTTACCTATTTATGATTTCTTTTCTTCTTTGGTGTATTAGGGATATAGAATTGGTCCTGATATGACTGAATCAAAGGATATGAATAGTTTAGGGACTTTTGGTGAGTGATTTCAAATTGCCTTCCAGAAAGGTTATACCAGACCACAGCTCCACCAAAAGTGCATAAATGAGCCTTTTTTTTTTTTTCAAATTGTTCAGTGTTTGCCATTTTCCTCTTTGTCATCTTTGACAATCTGATGAGTCTAATGTGGAAGATAAGTATTGATTTAATCTGTATTTCTTTGATTATTACTAATTTAGAATAATTGTTCACGTGGTTTTTAATAGCTTAAATGTTTTCCTTCGAAAACTTCTTTATATCCTTTGTTCACTTTTATACTAAAGAATGTCACAGAATTTATTAAGTTTTAGCAGACACAAAATGAGGATAGGTGTATGTGAAAATTGCTTTTACCTTAGCTATATGAAATCATAATTATTGTTTAGTTAGAAGAAAAACTGATTCAAGATGCCAAACTAGAAGAAAAACTGAAATACAGCACTCTGTAAAGTGTGGTAGTTGTGACATGATCTATTCAAAAAATACATGTGTGTGTATATATATATATATATGTGTATATATATATATATGTGTGTGTGTGTGTGTGTGTGTGTGTGTTTGTGCCTGTGTGAGTATGTATGTATATGCATAATACGTGAATGTGTGTGTGCATCTGGTAACATTTTCCTACTTAAAAATTAGTCAGTGTTAATTAGTTGCCAAAATAGAATTAATCAAAAAGACAAGCAAACCAAGTAAAGAAGTGAGCACTTGATTTTGGTCCAAGAAGATTTGAAACTCAATGGCAATATAGTTTGGAATGCAAGATCATTTGCAAACTATAATACCAATAGATTTTCCTCAGAAACTAACAAGGAGTAGTGGAATATTAAAAGAAGTCTGAGAAACTTGTCACAAGACAACTAAAAATTAAATAATTTTAAGGACATTCATTCATAACAGTGAAAGGAAATAAGAAGTAAATTAAAAATATAAGCAATCTCAAAGTATTTATAAAGTAATCTATTTCAAAGTATTTATGATGGAAAACTTCCACAAAATTTGATCCAATGGTTCATCAAAGACTTGAAATCTCAAAATTTTTGAAGATTATGTGAGAAGAAGGCAAGTTTTGGCAGATTTTACTATTGGGGAAAAAGTTATTTAATGTAGTCCTAGAAATTAATTTTATCTGTGTTCTCAGAATCAGCCTAGCTAAGAATGAGATATCATTTTCAGAAGCAGGTTGATCACTCAGAGTTGAAGATTTACTTCTCTATTCTGTTCCTTCACAAGTCTAGAACTGAAAATTACATCTCAGTTTAAAGGTCAATTACTCTTGCCTGGAAGTTAATTCCAATGCTTCATTGCTATGACGGTGATTTATGGTCAAGGAAAATAATTAATGAAATGTATTTTCTTTTTTGTATATTTCAAGAGTAACAAAACAAGCGTTTAATAATACCAAAAAAGTTTTCATATATTTGGAGGCAGTAAGAGAAAAATTTATTTGAGAATTAGTAAATATTGCTAAATCCATAAGTTTAGGAAAAGGAGAGAAGAGGGAGAGAGAAAAAAAGAAGAGAAAAGAACAGTGAAGAACATAGAAGAGCAAAGAGGAAAAAGAATAAAAAAGTCAGATTTTGTATTTAGTATTTAGCTGTCTATTATTTTTAATTTGATCTCAATTCTGATACTTATGAAGCTGAAGGAAAATATTAGGCTAGAATAAAATAGAATTTAAATGAAAACATGCAATTGTTACTGGCATAATGTTATTCCTAAGTATTTAACTTATTCTCAACTAGAGTTTGAGGCTATCTTGGAGAAATTCCCAGGATTAAGAGATGTGAGCCAGTTTTCTCATTCAGAGGAGTATTTTTTTCTCATAGTTTGTACTACAGCAAATTGCATTTTCTTTTTCTGAACATTTGACTACTTTCTGTCTTTTCACTGCATCCTGTGAGTACACTTTCACAAATTCTAAATATATTGAGGAAAGACTACTTAGCTCTTCTGACTTTTATTTGAATCATGTCATGCAATTTTGTGTGGGTGGGAATGAACAAATATTTTTAGAAAATATTTGTAAGAGAAAATGTTTTGAATTCTAACTATTCATAAGACATTCTTATAAGTAATCAAATTTAGTAAGATCGTACATTGATTTAAAGAGAATCAACTATCATCTAATCGATAATGATATCATTGTTAATTGGTATTTTCCTTATCCTTACCTCCATTCATTTTCTAAAAATATACCGTATTAGAAGCAAGAAGACAAATATCAATAAAGAAATAATGGCACTATCCCATCAACTACCTCATTTGAATTAGTATTTTTCCTCATCCTATAGAAAAGGAACTATACAATCATTAAATATATTGTTAGATATATGGGTAGATAAATATTTTATTTAATGAAACATTTTCAGAGTTATTTCCCAAACATTTGAATAAGAAAGAAATAATGGAAGTAGGAAAATTGCAAGGGCAAAAAGAAAATTGCATGTCAATATCAAAATATCGTTAGGTTCCACAAGTCATCTTAATCAGAACTGACCTTCCGAAGATGAAATATCTATGTGTCCTTTAAACAAGGCATATTTCATTAGGGTAAAACATTTTTATTTTTGTTATTAAAAAAACATTTTTCCCTTAGTGTTCAATAAAAATCAAACATATATGGTATTTATAGGTAGTAAAATACACTCTGGATTTAAGCACTAACCTTGGAATTAACATTTTATTTTATTATTTGTTTTCTGTGTCCTACAATCATTTTCATCTAACTTAGATTTCTTTCTCCTCCCTACACCTTCTTCCCTGGTCCCTCCACACTCCTTCCTTGAGATGGTATAAAGGTTCTATACATACATTCTTGTTAATATATATTTTCACCTCAGTCATGTTGCACAGAAGAATTAAAATGAATGGGAGAAATCATAAAACAAACCAAAATGTAATGCAAAAGGAAATGATCAGCTACATTCTGCGATCCAATTTCATAGCTCTTTTTCTGGAGGTGGAAGACATTTTGCCTTAAGAGATCATTGGGGATTGTTTAAATCCTTGCACTTCAATGAAGTGCTAAATTTACCAAAAATAATCCTCGCACACTGTGGTTGTTGCCATGTACAAAGTTCTCCTGGTTCTACTCCTTCTGCTTACATCAGGTCATGTAAAACTTTCCAGGTGTCTCTGAAGTACTCATGTTCATCATTTCTTGTAGCACAATAGTATTCCACTGCATTCATATACCACAATTTATTTAGCCATTCCCCAACTGAAGGGCATCCCATTGATTTCCAGTTTTTGGCCACCACAAAGAGAGCTGCTATAAATATTTTTGTACATGTGGAACCTTTTCCCATTTTTATGACTTCTTAGGGATACAGTCCTAGAAGTAGTATTGCTGAGTCAAAGGGTTTGCATATTTTTTAGCCCCTTGGGCAGAGTTCCAAATTGCTCTCCAACATGGTTGAATCACCTCACAGCTCCACCAACAATGAATTATTGTTCCAACTCTCCCACATCTCCAACATTTTTCATCTTCATATTTTGTCATGTTAGCCCATCTGAGAGGTGTGATGTGGTATTTCAGAGTTGTTCTGATTTGTATCTTTCTAATCAAAAGTGATTTCATGCATTTTTTCATATGACTGTAGATAGCTTTAATTTCTTCCTCTGAAACTGCCTCTTCAAATCCTTTGACCCTTATCAACTGGGGAATGACTTGTATTATTGTATATTTAACTCAGTTCTCTATATATTTTAGAAATGAGGCCTTTGTCCCAGACACTGGTTGCGAATATTATTTCTCAGTTTTCTGCTCCTTCTTAATCTTGGCTGCATTGAGGTTGGCTGCGCAAAAACTTTTTAGTTTAATGTAATCAAAATTATCCATTTTACACTTCATAATGTTTTCTATCTCTTGTTTAGTAAAAAATTCTTCCCTTCTCCATAAATCTGACAAATGCACTATTCCTTTCTCCACTAATTTGTTTATAGTATCAAGCTTTATACCTAGATCATGTATCCATTCAGACTTTATTCTTGTGGAAAGTGTCAGTCATTGGTCTGCACCTGGTTTCTGTCACACTGTTATCCAGTTTTCCCAGCAATTTTTGTCAAACATTGAGTTCTTATCCCACAAGCTGGGATCCTTGAGTTTACCTAACAGTAAGTTGCTTTATTCATTTACTACTATGTCTTGAGTACATAACATAATACACTGGTCTACCCTTCTGTTTCTTAGCTACTACAACATTAGTTGCTGTTTTATAATACAATATGAGATCTGGCAGAGCTATGCCAACTTTCCTAGCATTTATTTTCACTAGATGCCTTGATATTCTGGACCTCTTCTTCTTCGAGATGAATTTTGATATTGTTTTTTCTAGCTCCATAAAATAATTATCTAATAGTTTGATTGGTATGGCACTGAATAAGTAAATTGATTAGGTAGAATGGTCATTTTTATAATATTGGCATTGCCCACTCTCAGGCAACTGATGTTTTTCCACTTATTTAGATCTGACTTTATTTGTGGGAAAAGTGCTTTGTATTTGTGTTCATTTAGTCGTTGGATTTGTTTTGGCAGGCATCCTCCCAGATATTTTATAGTTTCTACCAGAAATTTAAATGGGATATCTCTTTCTATCTCTTGCCATTGGGCTTTCTTAATAATATATAGAAATGCAGATGATTTATGCGTGTTTACTTTGTAACCTGCAACTTTGCCAACGTTGTTTATTATTTCAAGTAGTTTTTTACTTGATTCTCTGGGATTCTCTAAGTATATCATCTTGTCATCTGCAAAGACTAATAACTTAGTTTCTTCTTTGACTGTACTAATTCCTTCAATTTCTTTTTCTTCTCTAAGTGCTACAGCTATCATTTCTAATGCCATATTAAATAACAGTGGTGATAATGCAAATCCTTGTTTCACCCCTGATCTCATTGAGAATGCATCTAGCTTGTCCCCATTGCATATAAGGCTTATTGAAAGTTTTATGTAGATACTGCTTATTATTTTATGGAAAATTCCATTTATTCCTCTGTGTTGTACTGTTTTCAATGAGAATATGAGTTGTATTGTGTCAAAAATTTTTCTGCACCTATTGAGGTAATCATATGGTTTCTATTAATTTTGTTGTTGATATGATCAATACTGCTGTTAGTTTTCACAATATTGAACCAGCCCTGCATTCCTGGTATAAATCCTACCTGTTCATAATGTATTATTCTTGTTAGAAGTTGTTGTATTATTTACTAATACATTATCTAAAATTTTTCATCTATATTCATTAGAAAAATATTCATAAAGAAAATCTATCATTTTCTTTCCCTGTTTTGGCTCTTCCTGGTTTAGGCATCAAAAACATATTTGTATCATAAAATGAATTTCATATGGCAATGGAAATATTTCCAAATAGTCTATATAGTATTGGAATTAACTGTTCTTTAAATGTTTGATAGAATTCACTTGTAAATCCATCGGGGTCTGTGGATTTTTTCCTAAGGAGTTCCTTAATGACTGCTTTTTTTCTGAGATGGAGTTATTTAAGTACTCAAATTCTTCTTCTGTAAATCTGGCAAATTTATGTTTTTTAAAAATTAATCATTCATCTCACTTAGACTGTTGAATTTGTGGGCATACATTTGGCCAAAGTAATTTCTAATTATTGCTTTAATTTCCTTCTCATTGGTTCACCGTTTTCATTTTTAATATTGGTAATTTGGTTTTATTCTTTCTTATTTTTTAATCAAATTCACCAAACTGGCCCCCAAATTATCAATTTTTAGTGAATTTTTCATAAAATCAACACCTAGTTTTATTTATTAGTTCAATAGTTTTCTTAATTTCAAATTACAATTAGTTCAATCCAATCAGATGAGATTACTTCTCAGACAATGCTCTTCTCCATCCACTCTTTCCTTCTACTGTAATATATTTTTGTGTCTCTTCCTATAATGAAATTTATTTTTTTCTGCCTCCTTTTCACTTCTCCCATTACAATTTCTTTGCAATATTAAATCACATTTGTTATCATCACATCAATTACTTTATAGTCTCTCTATCTATGTATATCCCTTTTGTATGTCATAATAAATACACAATTCTCAAGATGAACAAGTATCATCTTCCCTTTTAAGGATATAAACAGTTTTTCCATACTGAGAAACACGTTGTTGTTTTTTTCCCCCTGTTTACCTTTCTATGACTCTCTTGAGACCTGTGTTTGAAGGTCAAATTTTCTACTGACTTTTGGCCCTTTCATCAAGAAAGTCTACAAATACCTTATTTCATTGAATATCCATCTTTTTGCCTGAAATATTATGCTCAACAAAGGTAATTAATCTTTGGTTTTAGTCCTAGCTCATTTGCCTTACAGAATATAGTATTCCAGTTCCTGTGATCTTTTAATTTAGAAGTTGCCAGGTCCTGTGTGCTACTCACTATAGCTCTTTGATATTTGAATTGTTTCTTTCTGACTCCCTGCAGATTTTCTCCTTCACTTGATAGTTCTGGAATTTGGCAACGATACTTCTTGGTGTTTTGAGCTTAGGGTCCCTTTAAGGAGATGAATGGTGGACTCTTCCACTGACTATTTTTCCCTCTAAATCTAGGAAATCTGGGCAATTTTCCTTGATGACTTCTTGGATGATATTGTCTGGACTCTTTTTTTTCCATCATGGATTTCTATAGACCAGTAATTCTTAGAATTTCTCTCCTGGATCTATTTGCCAAGCCAATTGTTTTTCCAATTAGATATTTTATATTTTCTTCTATTTTTTTCATTCTTTAAATTCTGTTTGATTGTTTCTTAATGTCTCATACATTCCTTAGGTTCTACTTGCCCAATTCTAATTTTTATCAAATTCCTTTCTTCAGTCAACTTTTGCATCTCCTTTTCCATCTGTTCAATTGTTCCTTCTAAGTAGTTATGTTCTCCGCTTAGATTTTGTACTTCCTTTTCCATTTGTCCAATTGACCTTTTAAACACTTCTGTGATTTCTTTTTTCATATTTTTAAAGTCATTGCTCTGTTTTTCTTCTACTTCTCTAATTTGACTTTTAAATAATTCCTGAGCTCTTCCAACAAGACTCTTTCTGCTTCAGATAAGTTCATATTCCCTTCTGTAGTTTCAGATGGGTGTACATTCTCAATGTTGACCTCTTTGGCATTTATGTTTTGATCTTTGTCCACATGGAAAGATACTATGGTCTTTTCTTTTCTGCTTTGCTTTTTCTCATGATAATCACCCTTTTCCCTCTCTTTTAAAGTAAACCTCAGCATCTGGGGCACAGGAAGCTCTATCTTATAGTTCTTGTGCCTAAAACTTGAAGGTCTGTGTGTTGTAGCCTCTGCTTCTTTGATCTAGAAGCTAAAGGGGGGTGGAGCCAAGATGGCAGAGTGAGAGCAACGACTCACCTAACCTCTTAGAAAAACTCCTTCAGGTACCTCTGAAAGGAGAATCTGACCAAATTTTGGAGGTGCAGAATCCAGTGGGAGACAGATTATAACAGATTTGGAGCTCAGGATCAACTGGAAGGTCCACGGGAAGGATCTGTTCCAAGGGGGTGAGCCCACAGCACACAGTGCAGCACGGCCAGTGTAGCTGAGCAGAAGGGACCTGAGAAACCTGAGTGGTGGGCAGAACCAGAGGAGCAGCACGGAGGGCTGGAGACAAGCTGAACCAAGCCAGTGAGAGCCGCTGAGCACCAGATATCAGCACAGAAGCTCCTGAGACCTTCAACCCAAAGATCAAACTTCGGTAAGTCACCTACTTGAACTTCCGGGAGCCAGGATGGCAGAGTGATCAGTAAATGCTCTCTCCTCCCCCTTTGATGACCATGAAAGAACGATAAAATATTTCCCCAGAAAAATCCTAGATGAGCAGGAATAGCAGAAGGAGGCCAATAGTCTCATAAAACCTGAGACAAGGAAAATAGCTAAGGGGTATTCCTCCCACGGTGGCAGAGGCAAACCAGAAGGACAGAGGACTCAGGGGAGAGAAAACTCACACTAGGACCCAGGCAAGCTTTTTTGGCAGGAGAGGAGCCCCAGGAGGGGTGGGAACACGCATTAGCATCCAGGTGTGCCTCAGCTGTCCAAGGGAATCAGAAAGACAATAGGGCAGCTGGGGTTAACAGCCCCTGAGCTTCCTTTTGCCTCAGTTCAGCTGAGGAGATCTCCTATGACCAGACCACTCCTTCCCCACACTTAACAAGCTAAACACAGGGCTGATCGGGGAAACACCAAAGAAAAACCTGTTTTTAGCTTTTTCACACATCAGCTCAGAAAAAGTTCTCTAGCTTCCGACTGAAAGAACCAGAAGCCACAATACTCAATCAACATCATGAACAGGAAAAAGCAGAGGGCTGAAAGAACCATAGAATCTTTCTATGGGGATAAGGACCAAAACACAAACACCAAAGAGGTCAGAGGTGAGACTGTACTTCCATCTGAAACTTCAGAAGGGACTATGAACTGCTCGCAAGCACAAGCAGCTCTCCTAGAACAGCTGAAGAAGGAAATAGAAGATAAACTGGCCAATGAGTTTAAAATTATTGAGAAAGAATTCACTGATGAAAGCATCTCTTTGAAAAGGAAAATTGAACAAATCGGAAAGGAAGTTCAAAAATTAACTGGAGAAAATAGCTCCTTAAAAGGAAAAATTGGGCAGATGGAAAAGGAGATGCAAAAGTTAATGGAAGAAAACAATTTGATAAATATTAGAAATGGGCAAGTAGAAACTAATGACTCAATGAGACAGCAAGAATCAGTCAAACAAAATCTAAAGAATGAAAAGATAGAAGAAAATGTAAAATATCTAATTGGAAAAACAACTAACCTGGAAAATAGATCCAGAAGAGAAAATTTAAGAATTATTGGCCTGCCAGAAACCCATTGTGGACAAAAGAGCCTGGACAATACCTTCCAGGAAATCATCAAGGAAAACTGCCCAGAACTACTAGATTCAGAGGGCAAAATAGTCATTGAAAGAATCCACTATTCCCCTCCTGAAAGGGATCCCAAATTCAAAACCCCAAGAAATATAGTTGCCAAATTCCAGAGCTATCAAGTGAAGGAGAAAATATTACAAGTAGCCAGAAAGAAACGATTTAAATATCAAGGAGATACAGTCAAGATTACACAGGACCGAGGAGGAGCCAAGATGGTGGAGTAGAAAGACTCATGGATGCTAGCTCCAGAACCCACAGTCCATAAATTTTCTTTAAAAAGAACTCCCCAGGGGGGCGGAGCCAAGATGGCGGAGTAGAAGGACGCACATTTACGAGCTCCGAGCCCACAACCCATGGAATTGAGGTAAAAGGAGATCCCCATAAATTCTGAATCTCTGCAGGGGGTGCATAAACACAGGGGAAAAGATTTCCGTTCCACTGAACCCTGGAGAGCCGTCCCCGGGGTCCATCGCACTCCGGAAAGCGGACCCCACCACCACCCCTGGCCGCAGTCCCAGAGAAGCTGACCCGAGCAGACTTCAGAGAGGAAAGCTCGGGGGGAAGCTCCGGCAGCCGGGAAAGTCCCTCCGCCCACAGAAACTACAGGTCAGTAAGAAAGAAGGCTGCAATAGGGGAGGGGAGCGGAACTTCTCCGTGATTCGGGCCCCCTCGGGAGGAAGCGGGCTGCGGCAGAGACGGGGGCAGGAAGCGGCGGAGGCAGAGGCGTGGGCGGGCGGCTGAGGCGGCAACGGCCCGGGACTCAGGAATCCCCCAGCAGCAGGTAGGATCTTCAATACTGAAGGTCTTTCCAACCTGAGGGAGCCGAGCCGGGGAGACGGCCCTGCCCCCACCCTGCTCTACTGCTGAACGCCTCTGAATAAAACCCCCAAGGGAGCTGAGCACAGCAGGCAGGGCCCCCCCACCCCGCCCCCACCCGCTCCGTTCCTGAAAGTCTCTGCAGGAAGCCCCTGAGGGCCCAAGATTAGGAGGCGGCCCTGCCCCCACCCCTGCGCCAGAACCAAAGCTTGCCACGGGAAAGCGCATTTGAATCTCAGAGGCCAAGCACTAGCTGGGCGGATCCAGGTGGAGGTGGAAAGGAATCTCAGAAGTCAAGTAACTGGCTGGGAAAATGCCTAGAAAGGGGAAGAAAAATAAGACTTTAGAGAGTTTTTTCCAACAAATGCAAATGATCCCGACATTCGGATCTGATGGGGAGGACGAGAACGTATTTTTCCCATCAGGGAAAGATGTGGAGGGCGGGGCCTCAGTACCCCAGACACCCCAGGGGGGTGTTGGGTGGGCTCAGGCCTTGGAAGAGCTTAAAAAGGATTTTGAAAAGCAAGTTAGACAGGTGGAGGAAAGACTGGGAAGAGAAATGACAAAGATGCAAGAAGAGTATGAAAAAAAGGTCAATATCTTGGTAAAGGAGACCCAAAAAAATGCTGAGGAAATTAACACCTTGAAAAATAGGCTCACTTAATTGGCAAAAGAGGTTCAAAAAGCCAATGAGGAGAAGAATGCTTTCAAAAGCAGAATGAGCCAAATGGAAAAAGAGGCTCAAAAGCTCACTGAATTTAATAGTTCTCTCAAAATTAGAATGGAACAGATGGAGTCTAATGACTTTATGAGAAACCAAGAAATCACCAAACAAAACCAAAAGAACGAAAAAATGGAAGAGAATGTGAAATATCTCATGGGAAAAACAACTGACCTGGAAAATAGATCAAGGAGAGACAACTTAAAAATTATGGGACTACCTGAAAGCCATGATCAAAAAAAGAGCCTAGACATCGTCTTGCATGAAATTATCAAGGAAAACTGCCCTGACATTCTAGGACCAGAGGGCAAAATAAGTATTGAAAGAATCCATCGATCACCACCTCAAAGAGATCCAAAAAGAGAAACTCCTAGGAACATTGTGGCCAAATTCCAGAACTCCCAGCTCAAGGAAAAAATCTTGCAAGCAGCTAGAAAGAAACAATTCCAGTACTGTGGAAATACAATCAGGATAACCCAAGATCTAGCAGCTTCTACATTAAGGGATCGAAGGGCGTGGAATAGGATATTCCAGAAGGCAAAGGAACTAGGACTGAAACCAAGAATCACCTACCCAGCTAAACTGAGTATAATACTTCAAGGGAAAATATGGTCTTTCAATGAAACAGAGGACTTTCAATCATTCTTAATGAAAAGACCAGAGCTGAAAAGAAAATTTGACTTTCAAACACAAGAATGAGAGGAAGCATGCAAAAGTAAACAGCAAGGAGAAGTATTAAGGGACTTACCAGAAATGAACTGTTTGCATTCATACAGGGAAGGACAATATTTCTAACTCTTAAAACTTTTCAGTTTCTGGGTGGTTGGTGGGACCACACATACACATGTACACGCATGCTCACACATACACACATGCATTCACATGCAGAGACAGAGAGCACAGATTGAACTGAATAGGATGGGACCATACCTTAAAAGAAATTAAGGTAAATGGTGAGAGAGAAATGTAGTGAGAGGAAAGAGGGGGAAATGGAAGGGGGTAACTATATGTCATTTAAGAGGCAAGTAGGAGATGTTTTTAGTGGAGGGAAAAAGAGGAGAGCTGAGGAAAAAAACAAACAAACAAACAAACAAACAAAAGTTTACCCTCATCACATTTGACTAAACGAAGGAGTGAAATGCACACTCATTTTGGTATGAAAACCTATCTTACAGTATAAGAAAGCGGGTTAGAAGGAGATATTGGGGGGGGGATGATGGAAGGGAGGGCAAAGGGAGGAGGGAGTAATTGAAAGTCAACACTTGGGGAGGGACAGGATCAAAGGACAGAAGAGAAACAATGAGGGGCAGGTTAGGAGGGATGGCAGTTCAGTTAGTCTTACACAACACGACTATCAGGAAGGTCATTTGCAAAACTACACAGATAGCGCCTATAATGAATTGCCTGCCGTACCAAAGGGAATGGGTGGGGAGGGAGGGATGGGGAGAATTTGGAACTCAAAGTTTTAGGAACAATTGTTTAGTATTGTTGTTGCAACTAGGAAAGAAGACATACAGTTAATGAGGAATAGAAAGTCATCTGGCCCTACAGGAGAAAAGAGAAGATAGAGACAAGGGAAGGGAGGGATGACAGAAGAGAGGACAGATTGGAAATAGGGAAAATTAGATTGCTTGGGGTATTGGGGTGGGGGGAGGGGAGAAAAGGGGAGAAAATTTGGAACCCAAAAATTTGTGAAAATGAATGTAAAAAGCTAAATAAATAAAAAAAAATAAAAATAAAAAAAAAATAAAAATAAAAAGAACTCCCCACAAATTCTGGAGCAGTGCAAGCCATGCAGCAACACAGTGGAGGAGATTTCCATTCCAGAGAGACCTGAAAAACCGACCCCAAAGGGCCATTGCTCACTGGACAGTGGAGCCCAGGACTGGCTGCATGGCCCTGAGAGGAGCAGATCCGAGCAGGCTTCAGGGATGGAATCCCCAGTGGCCACGAAGGTCCCTCCACCCACAGGTACTACAGGTCAGTGAGAGAGACTTCTGGGCTGGACGAGAGGGGAGCACAGGGTCTCCATAACTCAGGCCCCCTTGGGAGGCAGCAGCAGAAACAGGGACAGCAGCAGATTCGGGTTCCCAAAGAAGATAGGAGCTCTGCTCCATTACTAAAGTCCTCTGCATAAACCCCCTGAGGGAACTGAGCCTGGGAGGTGGCCCTGCCCCAACCTGAACACCAGAACTTAAGCTCACATTGAATAGCAGCTGCAGCCACTGCTGAAAGCCCTGAGGCTGGGGAGCAGCATTTGAATCTCAGACCCCAAGCACTAGCTGGGTGTAGAGGAATCTCAGAAGTCAAGTAACTGGCTGGGAAAATGCCCAGAAAAGGGAAAAAAATAAGACCATAGAAGGCTATTTTCTTGGTGATCAGATATTTCCCCCTCTCAATTCTGATGAGGAAGACCAATGCTTACCATCAGGGAAAGACATAGAAGTCAAGGCCTCTGTATCGCAAATATCCAAAATAGATATCCAATGGGCTCAGGCCATGGAAGAGCTCAAAAAGGATTTTGAAAATCAAGTTAGACAGGTGGAGGAAAAACTTGGAAGAGAAATGAGAGAGATGCAAGAAAAAAATGAAAAATGGGTCAATATCCTGCTAAAGGAGACCCAAAAAATGCTGAAGAAAATAAAACCTTGAAAAATAGGCTAACTCAACTGGCAAAAGAGGTTCAAAAAGCCAATGAGGAGAAGAGTGCTTTCAAAAGCAAAATTAGCCAAATGGAAAAAGAGGTTCACAAGCGCACTAAAGAAAAGAGTTCTCTCAAAATTAGAATGGAACAGATGGAGGCTAATGACTTTCTGAGACACCAAGAAATCACAAAACAAAACCAAAAGGATGAAAAAATGGAACATAATGTGAAATATCTCATTGGAAAAACAACTGACCTGGGAAATATATCCAGAAGAGAAAATTTAAAAATTATGGGACTACCTGAAAGCCATGATCAAAAAAAGAGCCCAGACATCATCTTTCATAAAAATATCAAGGGAAACTGCCCTGATATTCTAGAACCAGAGGGGAAAATAAGTATTCAAGGACTCTACCAATCACCTCCTGAAAGAGATCCAAAAAGAGAAACTCCTAGGAACATTATGGCCAAATTCCAGAATTCCCAGGTCAAGGAGATAATATTGCAAGCAGCTAGAAAGAAACAATTCCAGTATTGTGGAAATACAATCAAGATAACACAAGATATAGCTGCTTCTACATTAAGGGACTGAAGGGCGTGGAATAGGATATTCCAGAAGTCAAAGGAACTAGGACTCAAACGAAGAATCACCTACCCAGCCAAACTGAGTATAATCCTTCAGGGGAAAATATGATCATTCAATGAAACAGAGGACTTTCAAGCTTTCTTGATGAAAAGACCAGAGCTGCAAAGAAAATTTGACTTTCAAACACAAGAATGAGAAGCATGAAAAAGTAAACAGCAAAGAGAAGTCATAAGAGACTTACCAAAGCTGAACTGTTTACATTCCTACATGGAAAGACAATATTTGTAACTCTTAAAACTTTTCAGTATCTGGGTAGTTGGTGGGATCACACACAGACATACACACACACACACATACACGTGCACACGCACACATGTACCATGTGTGAATGCACACACATACACACATGCATGCACATACAGAGACAGAGAGCACAGAGTGAATTGAAGTTTACCCTCATCACATTCGACTAAAGGAAGGAATAAAATGCACACTCATTTTGGTATGAAATCTTATTTTACCATACAGGAAAGTGGCGGAGAAGTTGATAGGTAGGGTGGGGTGGATGATGGAAGGGAGGGCAATGGGAGGAGGGAGCAATTTGAAGTCAACAGTCTTGGAGAAGGATATGATCAAAAGAGAGAATAGAAGCAATAAGGGGCAGGATAGGATGGAAGGAAATACAGTTAGTCTTACACAACACGACTATTACCGAAGTCATTTGCAAAACTACACAGATATGACCTATATTGAATTGCTTGCCTTCCCAAAGGCAATGGGTTGGGAGGGAGGGATGGGGAGAAGTTGAAATTCAAAGTTTTTTATTATTATTATTTTTTTTTACATTCATTTTCACAAATTTTTGGGTTCCAAATTTTCTCCCCTTTTATCCCCTCCTCCCACCCCAATACCCCAAGCAACCTAATTTTCCCTATCTCCAATCTGCCCTCTCTTCTGTCATCCCTCCCTTCTCTTGTCTCCATCTTCTCTTTTCTCCTGTAGGGCCAGATGACTTTCTATTCCCCATTAACTGTATGTCTTCTTTCCTAGTTACAACAACAATATTAAACAGTTGTTCCTAAAACTCTGAGTTCCAAATTCTCCCCATCCCTCCCTCCCCACCCATTCCCTTTGGGACGGCAGGCAATTCAATATAGGCCTTATCTGTGTAGTTTTGCAAATGACCTCCCTGATAGTCGTGTTGTGTAAGACTAACTGAATTACCATCCCTCCTAACCTGCCCCTCCTTGTTTCTCTTCTGTCTTTTGATCCTATCCCTCCCCAAGTGTCGACTACAAATTGCTCCCTCCTCCCTTTGCCCTCACTTCCCTCATCCCCCCCTTGCAATATCTCCTTCTCCCCCCCTTTCTTATACTGTAAGATAAGTTTTCATATCAAAATGAGTGTGCATTTCACTCCTTCCTTTAGTCAAGTGTGATGAGGGTAAACTTCTTGTTTTTTTGTTTTTTGTTTCTTTCTCAGCTCTCCTCTTTTTCCCTCCACTAAAAAAATCTCCTACTTGCCTCTTAAATGACATATAGTTACCCCCTCTTTCCTCCCACTACATTTCTCTCTCACCATTTACCTTAATTTCTTTTAAGGTATGGTCCCATCCTATTCAGTTCACTCTGTGCTCTCTGTCTCTGTATGTGTGTGCATGTGTGTATGTGTGTGCATGCGTGTACATGTGTATGTGTGGTCCCACCAACTACCCAGATACTGAAAAGTTTTAAGAGTTAGAAATATTGTCTTTCCCTGTATGAATGTATACAGTTCACTTCTGGTAAATCCCTTAAGACTTCTCTTTGCTGTTTCCTTTTTCATGCTTCTTCTCATTCTTGTGTTTGAAAGTCACATTTTCTTTTCAGCTCTGGTCTTTTCATCAAGAATGATTGAAAGTCCTCTGTTTCGTTGAAAGACCATATTTTCCCTTTAAGTATTATACTCAGTTTAGCTGGGTAGGTGATTCTGGATTTGAGTCCTAGTTCCTTTGCCTTCTGGAATATCCTATTCCACACCCTTCGATCCCTTAATGTAGAAGCTGTTAGATCTTGAGTTATCCTGATTGTATTTCCACAGTACTGGAATTGTTTCTTTCTAGCTGCTTGCAAGATTTTTTCCTTGAGCTGGGAGTTCTGGAATTTGGCCACAATGTTCCTAGGAGTTTCTCTTTTTGGATCTCTTTGAGGTGGTGATCGATGGATTCTTTCAATACTTATTTTGCCCTCTGGTTCTAGAATATCAGGGCAGTTTTCCTTGATAATTTCATGGAAGATGATGTCTAGGCTCTTTTTTTGATCATGAGTTTCAGGTAGACCCATAATTTTTACATTGTCTCTCCTGGATCTATTTTCCAGGTCAGTTGTTTTTCCCATGAGATATTTCACATTCTCTTCCATTTTTTCGTTCTTTTGGTTTTGTTTAGTGATTTCTTGGTTTCTTGTAACGTCATTAGACTCCATCCGTTCCATTCTAACTTTGAGAGAACTATTAAATTCAGTGAGCTTTTGAGCCTCTTTTTTCCATTTGGCTCATTCTGCTTTTGAAAGCATTCTTCTCCTCATTGGCTTTTTGAACCTCTTTTGCCAATTAAGTGAGCCTATTTTTCAAGGTGTTAATTTCCTCAGCATTTTTTTGGGTCTCCTTTACCAAGGTATTGACCCGTTTTTCATACTTTTCTTGCATGTCTCTCATTTCTCTTCCCAGTTTTTCCTCTACCTCTCTAACTTGCTTTTCAAAATCCTTTTTGATCTCTTCCAAGGCCTGAGCCCACCCGCCACCCCCCTGGGGTGTCTGGGGTACTGAGGCCCCGCCCTCCACGTCTTTCCCTGATGGCAAGAATACGTCCTCATCTTCATCAGATCCAAAGGTCAGGATCATTTGCATTTGTTGGAAAAAACTCTCTATAGTCTTATTTTTCTTCCCTTTTCTAGGCATTTTCCCAGCCAGTTACTTGACTTCTGAGATTCCTTTCCACCCCCGCCTGGATCCGCCCAGCTAGTGCTTGGCCTCTGAGATTCAAATGGGCTTTCTGGCAGCAAGCTTTAGTTCTGGCACTGGGGTGGGGGCAGGGCCGCCTCCCAGGCTCAGATCCCTCAGGGGCTTTATGCAGAGATTTTCAGGAATGGAGCGGGTGGGGACGGGGTGGGGCGCACACCTCCTAGGCTCAGTTCCCTCGGGGGCTTTATGCAGAGGTCTTCAGTAATAGAGCAGGGTGGGGGCAGGGCTGTCTCCCAGGCTCAACTCCGTCAGTTTTTATGCAGAAACCTTCCGTGATGAAGATCCTGCCTGCTGTTGGGGAATTCCTGAGTCCTGGGCCACTGCCGCCTCAGCCGCCGCGCACGCCTCTGCCTCCACCGCTTCCTGCCCCCGTCTCTGCTGCCGCCGCTTCCTCCCGAGGGGGCCGGAGTCACGGAGACGCCCTGCTCCCCCTCTCGTCCAGCCCAGCCTTCTTTCTCACTGACCTGTAGCTTCTGTGGGCGGAGGGACTTTCCCGGCTGCCTGAGCTTCTGTGTCTGAAGCCTGCTCAGGTCAGCTTCTCTGGGGCCGCAGCCAGAGCAGCGTTGGGGTGGGTTCCGCTTTCTGGGGCGCTATGGACCGTGGGGACGGGTCTCCAGGGTTCCCTGGAACGGAAATCTCTTCCACTCTGTTTCTGCGCACCTTGTATTGACCCAGAAGTTATGGGGGTCTCTTTTTACATTAATTCTATGGGCTTTGGTTTTGGAATTCATAAACGTGCATCCTTCTACTCCGCCATCTTCGAAACTCAAAGTTTTAGGAACAACTATTTAGTATTATTGTTCTTGCTACTAGGAAATAAGTAATACAGTCAATGGGGAATAGAAAGTCATTTGGCCCTACAGGACAAAAGAGAAGATGGGAACAAGAGAAGGGAGGGAGGATAGAAGAGAGGGCAGATTGGTGATATGGGAAATTAGAATACTTGATGTATTGGGGTGGGGAGGGGATAAATGGGTAGAAAATTTGGAACCCAAAATTTTGTGAAAATGAATGTAAGAAGTTAAATAAATAAATTTATATTTAAAAAAATTAAAAAAAATTAAAAAAAAAAAGATTACACAGGACCTTGCAGCTTCTCCATTAAAAATTGAAAGAATTGGAACCCAATATTCCATAACGCAAAGGAGTTGGGACTACAACCAAGGATCAACTACCCAGCAACGTTCAGCATAACATTCCAGGCGGGGAGAAAGTCATTCAACGAAGTGAGCGATTTCCAGAGCTTCCTGACCTAAAAGTCAGAACTTAATAGACAGTTCAATATTCAAATGCTGGTCTCAAGAGAATCATAAAAAGGTAAACAGTGGGGAGGAAAAAAAACAGCTTGTTACTCAATCAGGGCAAACTGTTCACCTCCCTCTAAGAGAAGATGATATCTGGTAATCTTGAGAATTGTGAGGGTATTATGAAATATAAAAGGGATATTCTTAGGGGGAACTGGTATAAAGTAAATGATATGATAAAAAATACGATTTAAGTATGAGAAGGGATCATAACAGGAGGTGTGAAAAGGAGGAAGCAGAAAATGGCAAATTACATCACAAGAAGAAGTAGAAAATCATAGTAGAGGGAAAAAGGGGAGGGAGATGAGCATTGTGTGAGAGGTACTGTCATCTGATTTGTTCAAAGGATGGAATGATAAACTTAAGTAGATAATCCTAACTAGCTCTATAGGCAGTAGGAGATGAAGGGGGAAAAAAGAGGAGGGAGGCTAAAATGGAGGGAAGAAGCAATAAGAGTAAAGGGGAATAAGAGGAAGGGGGGCTAAAAGAAAGAGCGGAAGACAGCAGGAGGAGGTGGTCAAAAGTGAATACTATTGAGGAGGGGAAGGGAGACAGGAGGGCTAAAAGCACAAATGGTGGGAAAGAAGATGGAGGGAAATACAGATGGTAATCATAACTGTGAATGTGAATGGAATGAATTCTCCCATAAAATGGAGACAGATAGCAGAATGGATTAAAAGCCATAATCCAACAATATGCTGCTCATAAGAAACACTTTTGAAATGGGGGGATACACATAGGATAAAGGTCAAAGGATGGAGCAGAATATATTGTGCTTCAGTTGATGTAAGAAAGGCAGGAGAAGCAATCCTAATCTCAGACAAAGCAAAAGCAGCAATAGATCTAATCAAAAGTGACAAGGATGGAAACTATATCCTGCTAAAAGGCACCATAGACAATGAAGCAATATCATTACACTAAACATGTATGCTCCAAGTGGCATAGCATCCAGATTCTTAGAAGAGAGGTTGGGGGAGTTGAAGGAAGAAATTGACAGCAAAACTATACCTCCCTCTTTCTGAACTTGATAAATCTAACTTCAAAATAAACAAGAAAGAGGTTAAGGAGGTAAATAAAACTCTAGATAAGGTAGATATGATAGATCTTTGGAGAAAATTGAATGCGAATAGAAAGGAATATACCTTTTTCTCAGCGGTACATGGAACATTTTCAAAAATTGACCATATACTAGGATATAAAAATCTCACAATCCAGTGCAGAAAGGCAGAGATAATCAATGCATCCTTCTCAGATCATAATGCAATAAAAATTATATGTAATAAAAGGCCATGGAAAGATAAAGCAAAAATCAATTGGAAACTAAATAATCTAATCCTAAAGAAGGAATGGGTTAAAGAAGAAATCATAGAAACAATCAACAACTTCATTCAGGAGAATGACAATAATAAGACAATCTACCAGATCTTATGGGATACTAAAAAAGCATTTCTTAGAGGTAGTTTTATATCTTTGAATACCTATGTAAATAAAATAGAGAAAGAGGAGATCAATGACTTGGGCATGCAGCTGAAAAAGCTAGAAAAAGAACAAATTGAAAATCCCCAAGAAAATACCAAATGAGAAATACTGAAAACCAAAGGAGAGATTAATAAAATTGAAATTAACAAAACTATTGAATTAATAAATAAAATCAATAGTTGGTTTTATGAAAAAAACTAATAAAATTGATAAACCTTTGGTCAATTTGATTTAAAAAAAAAGAAAGAAGAAGATCTAGAAGCTAAAATGATGAAGCTTACCTGGTGCTGAGCTGGCTGGTGTTGGAAAGCAGAGGCCAGGTGTTGTCTTTTTGTGTTTCCCCATAGTTTCCCTGGAGCTAGCTCATTAAATGTGGGTGGGGGGGTGGTCTGGCCACAGGAGGTCTCCTCTGCTGAGCTACAGCATAGGTTATAGGGTCTTCCCTATTCCCCTGGAGTACTGAGGCAAGCCTAGGGTCCTGGTGTTGGTGCTTGCTACCTTCATCTCCCTAGGGCTCAGGATCTTCTCCCAATTTGCTGAGGTGGGACTGTCTCAGACAGCTCTGATCCTGCACTGGTCCTCTTCAATCACTGCAAGTGGGACTCTTCTTAGTAATCTTCTTAGCTTCATGGGCTAACAGACTGTTTACCCTTTCTGTTGCTCTAACTGTTCTCTGATTTTTCCTGGGGAGATATTCTCTGGCCTCATTAAGGTCAACTAGGGGAGGGAGATACTAATTATGGATCACTCTGCCAACTTTTCTCCCAGAACTAGAAAGGAAGTCTACATTTTTCACCTGTTTTATTCTTCTTCATGTTTTTTTTTCTTTTGATCTGTTTCTTCTTTCACAACTGTGACTAATATGGAAATTGTTTTAATAATAGTACATGTATTACCTATATCAAATTATGTACCACTTTCAGAAAAGGAGAGGGAAAGATAGAAATGAAGAAAAAATATTTGGAATTCAAAATCTTGTAAATATGAATGCTAAAAATTGTCTTGATGTGCAATTGGAATAAAATAACCTATTATTGAAAAGAAAAAACAACAAAATCATACAATTATATCAACAGATGCATAAAACCCCTTTGACAAAACAGAACATGCATCTCAATCTAAAAATGCTACAAAGAATAGAGATCAATGGAATCTTTCTTAAAATAACAAGTAGTATCTACCTAATACCAAGGGCAAGTATTATCTCTAGTGGGAATAAACTTGAGGAAAACGTTCTTCTGATTTAGTAATCATTGTTAGATAAACACAAAGATCTAAGTTTTTGAGTTAAGAAATCAATATTTGACAAAAATTTATTAGAGTACTGGAAAGTAATTTTGTAGAAACTAGGCATAGACCAGCACCTCACACTGTGTGCCAAAGTAAAGTCAATGTGTACAGATGATTTAAACATGATGGGGGATATCACAAATAAATTAGGGAACCATTGAAAAATGTATATCATCTATTTACGGATAAAGGAAGAATTTATGAACAATGAATGGGCAGAATGGATCACAGGACATCGAACCTATTTATTGATTGATTATATAAAATTAAAAATCTCTTGCATGTTAAACAAAAACAAATTAATGAAACCCAATTTAAAAGGATAACAGGAAACTTGAGGGAAATTTCACAACAATTTCCTGTGATAAAGGCCTTGTTTCTCCAATGTGCAGGATACTGAGGAAATTTTATTTTAATAAGACCCATTTCCTTGTTGATTAATGATCAAAGGATAGGCACAGGAATTTCAGAAGAAAAAATCAAAGCTATCAATATTCACAGGAAGAAAAAACTCTATATCCCTAATAATTAGAAAAATGGAAATGGAAACATCTCTGAGGAACTACTTCACTTCTGTCAGATTGGCTAACATGACAGAAAAGTAAAACCACAAATCCTGGAAAGGACATGGAATTATTGGACATTAATGCACTATTGGTGAATTTGTGAACTAGTCCGATCATACTTCAGAACATTTGGAGTGCAATGTATACCTTTTGACCTATGAATACACTATTAGTAGTGCATCACAAAGAGATCTAAGTAAAGGAAAAAAAAAACGTTTGTACAAAAATATTTCTGGAAGCCCTTTTGGTGGTGGCAAAGAATTGGAAATTGTGGGGATGTTCATTCTTTGGGAAATGGCTAAACATTTCCTGATATATGATTGTGATGGAATACTATTGTGGTCTATGTTTCTCCTTCGTTTTAGAAGAAGACCATGCCATCAGAGAAATGATGACATGTCTTGCACTTGACTTTGTTCTTTTTTTTTGAGAGGTTAATAGTCACTTTAATAAAGTACATGTATCAATCCTTTAACAAAGTATATACATATTCATCTGCTTTAGGAGAGTTAACACCCTGAACCTTAAAGAAAAAACAGAGGAATTAAAAGTCAACAGGTATGGCTTCCTGTGCCTGAATTCAACAGACAGTTGAACCCCAACTACCTGACCATAGTTACCAGAGAAGGAAACATGACATCTGGGTTCTTAAGCTGGGGGGCTCCTTAGCAATTTCCCCAAGTGAGACGGGGGTGGAGAAGAATGTCAGAAGTCAAGTAACTGGCTGGAAAATGCCCAGAAAAGGGAAAAAAAATAAGAGAATAGAAAGTTACTTTCTTGGTGAACAGATGTTTCCTCCTTTCCTTTCTGATAAGGAATAACAATGTTTACCATCAGGGAAAGACATAGAAGTCAAGGCCTCTGTATTCCAAATATCTGAAGTAGATATCCAATGGGCTCAGTCCATGGAAGAGCTCAAAAAGGATTTTGAAAATCAACTTAGACAGGTGGAGGAAAAACTGGGAAAAGAAATGAGAGAGATGCAAGAAAAGCATGAAAAATGGGTCAATACCTTGCTAAAGGAGACCCAAAAAAATGCTGAAGAAAATAACACCTTGAAAAATAGACTAACTCAACTGGCAAAAGAGGTTCAAAAGCCAATGAGGAGAAGAATGCTTTCAAAAGCAGAATTAGCCAAATGGAAAAAGAGGTTCAAAAGCTCACTGAAGAAAATAGTTCTCTCAAAATTAGAATGGAGCAGATGGAGGCTAATGACTTTCTGAGAAACCAAGAAATCACCAAACAAAACCAAAAGAATGAAAAAATGGAAGAGAATGTGAAATATCTCATTGGAAAAACAACTTACCTGGAAAAGAGATCCAGGAGAGAAAATTTAAAAATTATGGGACTCCCTGAAAGTCATGATCAAAAAAAAGAGCCTTGACATCATTTTCCATGAAATTATCGAGGAAAACTGTCCTGATATTCTACAACCAGAGGGCAAAATAAGTATTGAAAAATCCATCAGTCACCACCTGAAAGAGATCCAAAAAGAGAAACTCCTAGGAACATTGTGGACAAATTCCAGAATTCCCAGGTCAAGGAGAAAATATTGCAAGCAGCTAGAAAGAAACAATTTCAGTATTGTGGAAATACAATCAGGATAACTCAGGATCTAGCAGCTTCTACATTATGGGATGGAAGGGCGTGAATAGGATATTCCAGAAGTCAAAGGAACTAGGACTCAAACCAAGAATTACCTACCCAGCAAAACTGAGTATAATACTTCAGGGGAAAAAATGATCTTTCAATGAAATCAAGGAATTTCAAGCATTCTTGATGAATAGACCAAAGCTGAAAAGAAAATTTGACTTTCAAACCCAAGAATAAAGAGAAGCATAAAAAGGAAAACAGCAAAGAGAAGTTGTAAGGGTCTTACTAAGTTGAACTGTTTACATTCCTACATGGAGAGGCAATATTTGCAACTCTTGAAACTTTTCAGTATCTTGGTAGTTGGTGGGATTAAACACACACACACATGCACATGCACACGCACACATACACAGAGACAGAGAACACAGAGTGAATTGAATAGGATGGGATCATACCTTTAAAAAATGAAGCTAAGCAGAGAGAGAGAAATGTATTGGGAGGAGGGAGGGAGAAATGGAATGGGGCAAATTATCTCTCATAGAAGAGGCAGGAAGGAGACTTTTTAGTGGAGGGAAAAAGAGGGGAACTGAGAAAAATCATGAAGTTTACTCTGGTCACATTCGACTAAAGGAAGGAAGAAAATACACAATCATTTTGGTATGAAAACCTATCTTACAATACAGGAAAATGGGGGGGAAGGGGACAGGCAGGGTGGGGTGCATGATGGAAGGGAGGGCAATGGGAGGAGGGAGCAATTTGAAGTCAACAGCCTTGGAGAAGGATAGGATCAAAAGAGAGAATAGAAGCAATGGGGAGCAGGATAGGATGGAGGGAAATATAATTAGTCTTACACAACACAACTCTTATGGAAGTCATTTGAAAAAGTACACAGATATGGCCTATATTGAATTGCCTGCCTTCCCAAAGGAAATGGGTGGGGAGGGAGGGATGGGAAGAAGTAGGAACTCAAAGTTTTAGGAACAACTGTCGAGTGTTGTTCTTGCTACTAGGAAATAAGGAATATAGGTAATGGGGAATAGAAAATTATCTTGCCCTACAGGACAGAAGAGAAGATGGGGACAAGGGAAGGGAGGGATGATGGAAGAGAGGGCAGATTGGTGATAGGGGAAATTAGAATGCTCGGTGTATTGGGGTGAGGGGATGGGACAAATGGGGAAAAATTTGAAACCCAAAATTTTGTGAAAAGGAATGTAAAAAAGGTAAATAAATAAATTAAAAAAAACCTTAAGTGTATCTTAGTTCTTCTTAGTATGTTTTTGTGGAATTAAATATGTGTCTGGCTATGTTTCTCTTAAGTTTTTCTTCATTATTGACAAGAAGGCTTCCCTGCATTCTTATAGACTATACCACCAGATTTCAGGCTCTCCTTGACTCTACCATGCTGGAAACTCTTTGGGTCCAATCCTGGAAAAAAAAGTTGGTTAGCTTTCTAAAAATTAGTTCAGTTTAACATGAGAGGTTCATGACAACATTTGGTGATGAAATCCTTGGCAAGGACAACTTATGAAAGGAAGACATATCAAAATATTCCTGAATCCTGTGCAGTCTTTCCCCACTATAGTGACAGTGACAAAGCAGTGAAAAATATAGAGAGGGTGCTAAGAATCTCCAAAGAGCTTTTAGACATTAATAACTTTAACTTTGTTATTGACATTATAAGACTATATCTCTGTTCACTGATCAAGAATTGAAATTCTTTGAAGTAAATGGATAAGAAACTTCTTAAAAATGAAATGAAAATTTAAGGAAAAATGAAGTTATAGCTAAATGAAGGATTGATCACAGATTCTCTTTGCTGAGGCAAAGGAAGGAGGTGAGAGAGTTCAGTTTATTATATTTCCAAAGACAACAATAAACACAAACGATCTCTTTATTGCAAGATCCAAAGGTGTGTTCTCACACTTCACCTCTTAACCTTTCTTCAGTTTTGATGCCATTAATCAATCCATGTTTTTGTATATTCTCTCTTTCCTGAGCTTTCATGACTTCATTCTGTTGTGATTCCCTTCCTAACTTCTGAGAGCAATCCTTCTTCATCTCTTTGATCAGACCAGCATCCATTCATCCATGAACGGGTGCACAAGAGATCTGCATCTTGGAATTATTTCTTTCCTTTCTTAGTATAACTGAATAATTATATTATTATATTATATGTTGTACATTATATATTATACATAATAAGATATTTGAATTCTTATGAACCAATGTGATCACCAAAGGAAATAACATATAGAGAGAAAGGAAGAAGGTCCAGGACCTTTCATGATGACTCAATTTTCTTGACATCTCTCATCCCTTCATCCTTTTATCTGTATTCAGTTAAGACCTGCAACCTCCCTCATCTATTTATTGTGATTATCTTTTATTTAGGGTCATTTTATCTGGATTCTCCCAGACTCATAAATGAAACTGCCAAACATAATCTTAAAGTGCAAGTCTGATCATACAGAGGTAATGGGGAGTGGACGACAATAACAAAATAAAGTGGACAAAGTATGTCTATTGTCCATACTTTGTCAATGAGGTATATGGACAATTTATAGAGCTCATAAATCAATTCATCTATCTATCTGTCTGCCTGTTTATCCACATATCTGTATATGTATACAAAACAGAAAGATAAACATGTATCTATTATTTATCTACATCTGTAGATATATGTGTATGTATGTAAATATATATATATATATATATATATATATATATATATATGTATGAAGGTATATATATAGCAGATTAAAAAATAACCAGTGGATGGATAGGTAGTTCTTATATAGATGGCAAAAAATGGACAAGTAAAGACCAAATCATAAATAGAAGGAAAATTTATAAGATTTCAATGAGAATTTGAAAGGTTTCTTAATTATATCTAAACATTTCTCTGCAAAAGAAGTTCTTAATATAAATATCCTCTCAGGAGTTATGCATCATGTAGCACTACAGTCTCCCAAAAATTAAAATGAGTATGACAAAGAGGATAATGGAGAAGCACATGGTTTGTGTAAGGAGACTACAACACATAAAAATTAAGGAACTTTAAAAAACTAGAATGAAGACTGGTATCAAGCAGATTTAAAATAGAAAAAGAAGGTGGCCTAGTAAAGAATGAAAATAAGGTACAACTACTGGACGGCATATCTGTTCCTCTTTTGTACTAGTAATGATGAAAGAAAGATGGGAATCCCCCAGCATGTTGAGTGAATCTTTGTACTGAGAATTTTCCTAAATAATTAGCTGGAGATAAACTTTTGGCAAGACATAAAAAAGAGTTATATTGGGTGGGTGGGCATGAGTAGGTGTGCTGCATTGTTAAAGGGAACAACCACATCCCATATATAACAGAACTACTTGAGTATATCATCCTCATTATACACACACATTTGCATTTGCATGTATGTGAGTTTATGGAAATATTAAATCCTATTTTTAATAACCATGAAGAACCCCTATTGCACATCTTAAGTCTTTTGGGACATAATTTGGAAGCACTGAAAACTTTAGAAGTTAAGTAACAACCATGGTCACATAACTCACATAGACACAACTTGAAGTCAATTTTCCTGATGTTCTATTCACTATGTTCTTATGCACCTCATATAAAGTGTGTTACACTGTATATACATATATATACATGCACATATATGTATATGAATGTATACACATATATACATACATACAAGTATATATGAGTATATATATATGCACACACACACACACACATATATATATATATAATGTGTTTATATATGTGTGTGAGTACGTGTGCATATTTAACTTTTTTAGAGCATAACATAGACTCATCCAAACCAAAGGACTAAAAGAAAAATGGTTGAAGAAGCTTTTTGCACCTACAGGCTACACCTACACATTAAACTCACTGCACAGTCAGCTTGGGTGAAATTAGAAAGGAAACTGCCCAAGCATGTCAAATGTTTAAGCTTTAAGACTCTTGGTAGAATGAAACAAAAGAGGAAAGGATCCAGGGGTGCTTTAGCATAATCAAGCTGGCTCAAGCCGCTGAAGGCACAGCTGGGATTGAGAGCTCACTGCTGTGAGGAAACTTGTAATTGTATTCCTGCCACAATCACCAGTGGATGTGTGTAGGTTAAATTTCCTGGCTAAGAAAGCAAAGAAAGGGATAAAGCCATACAAAGGAAAGTAAAAGGTATTTCTTATTCAATTTTTAAAATGGTATTATAGCCTAAATCTCTCTCTCTCTCTTAAACTGTCCACCACATAAAGCTGTTTCATACACAGTACTGCACTTTGGGACCTTTCTTGAAACCTTATAGTGAGTGAATTCCAATCTCCGAATTGCCTGTTTCTAGAGCAAAGGACTCATTTCATTGTAACTAAAATCTTCCTTTTGTTTCAGAGCCTGGCAGAGATATCAGACTGACAGCCAAAGAGATTGGCCCCCTCTAAACCTAGAGACACAGCAAGAATCAGCAGAGATCGTATCCCCTTTACTGACTTGACTCCACCCAGGTAGATTTGCAATTTATTTCCATTCCTGAGTTTTACCTACACCTTTTTTTTCAGATTGCCGACAAAGGGTCAAGCCCATTAGAAGAAGTCTTAATGATGCTTTTTAGAGGAAGATGAAATCCACTGAATCCACTAAAGGTAGAAATAATGCTCCTTCACCTAGAACATATACATTACTGGATGGGTGAGCTGTCAGTCTGGAGAAACAGGAGCTAGTACACTACTTAGGAGGAGAGTTAGAAAAAGTGTAGAAAATATGGCAGGGATGAGGATGGAAAGCATTATATCATCTGCATTTATTGTTCATATGTGCATAATTAACAATATTTAAGCAAAATAGAGGAAAATATGTGGCTTCTTCTTATCCTATGTTTAACAATAATTCATTTGTTAGTATCCAGGAGACTGTTTGTCTACATAGCCAATATCATAGTCATTTTTAATTAACAAGTGTGAAAAATGTGTTCATAAATTATTCCTCAAATAATGGGGATAATTACTTGAGTGACTGCTAGGTAGTACAGTGGAGAGGACACTGAGTTTTTAAGTTAGAAAGATGAGTTCAAATACAGACTTAACTAGTTATGTGAACTTAGACTGGTCATTTAATCTGTTTGCATCAATTTACTCGTGTAAAATGGGGACAATAATAGCACCTATCTTGTAGGGCTTTTGTGAGGACAAAAAAATGAGATATTATCTGTAAAACACTTAGTAGAGTATCTGACATATAGTAGGTGCTGCATAAATGACAGCTATAGTGGTGGTGGGGACGATTGTGGTGGTAGAGGTGAAAGTGGTAGTGGTTATGAGTCAACATTGTTATTTTGTCCATGAGATTGTAAATTTTTTGAGAGGACTTAGACCTGTCATTCAATAGTGATTTCTTCAAAGACTTAACACAACACATTAGGAGGTACTTAGTAAACATTCATTATATAATATACAGGCCTTGTTTCCACAGTAGAATATTTTATTTTGATTACATTACTATTACTATTATTCTAAAGGTAATCATCATGGCATCTGTATTCTGAGTGTTATCGTCATCTCCCTTCTCCACCCTAAATTTCACCACCTGGAACACCCGAGACTCTGATTGGGATAAGTATTCATCTACTTTGGTCTGGAACCAGAACTTTACATCATTTTACAATTACAACTTAAAAATCAAACAGCTGAAAGCACCCTCATACACACACACACACTCCCCCACACACGCACGCACACACTTCTTTTACTCATATATCTTCTCAATGTTAAAAAGTAAGTTCATTATGGTCAGAAATGGTTATTCATAGTTATATCACCAGTACTTAGGTCATGACCTGGCATAGTGAGCATTTAATAAATTCTCTATCTATATATCTAGGGAACTTTTGGTAAATGTTTAATGACCATCACTCCAGGAATAAAAAGTGCAACAGATTTCTAAGTTTAATTTTCATTATTAACATCTTTCTATTACTTTCTTAAGTCTAATTAATAACACAATAAAGACAATAAAGAAATAAAATCATCAAGCATTTTTAGTATTCATGATTTCTGAGGTATACTCACATTCAAAATTTGACTACCAGCTCCCTCAAGATAAGAGTTGTCTCCAGAACATGCCAATCTCTATCTGTCTATCTTCTCTCTACCTACTACCTGCCTAAGTCTGGGACAACTAGGTGGTACAATACATAGATCAGCAGACCAGAAAGATATGAGTTCAAATCCAACCTCTGATATTTAGTATCTGTGTGATTATGGGCAAGTTATTTAACCCTGTTTGCCTCAATTTCATCATCTGTAAAATGAGTTGGAGAAAGAAATGCCAAATCACTACAGTATCTCTGCAAAGTAAACCTCACTTGAAGTCAGAAAGAGTTGGACATAAATGACACTACTGAACAACAGGATTCTGAATCTATCTGCTATTCAAGACATAAGTTCTTAAAGACTTCATTAATGTCTTTTTTTAACCAAAATATTAGACTTGAATTACAATGCCTTATTAGTGTTCCCATTTAAAACAACTAACATTTATGTAGTATATTACAATTTATTAAGCTCTTTGCCCTTATCTTATTTCATCCCCTGTACAATTCTGTGAGGCAAGCAGTGCAAAAATTATATACTCATTGTAGGTGTTAAAAATGATGTTGAGAAGATTTGACTTACTCAAGGACATACAGTTAATAAGTAACAGAGATGAGACAAAGCCAGCTCTTCGAATGCTGGGTGCAGTGGTCTTTTGACATTAACACAGAGCTTAGAATGATATTTTTCCCAAGAAACAGCACCTACACTTAAATTTACTAAAATTCCTTGCCAGGGACACCAATTGCCTAAAGTTTCTCACAATGAAGAAACTGATGTTTCCCTGAGGAGGTAAAATGAACAGGGGATCATAACGACTATTTATATGAAATGGTTTAATTTCACTGCTTTAGTTCTTGGAAGCTCTATCACAGAAGATAATTAGGAAATGTTAGGTTAAAATATTAACCTATTCTTATATAGGTGAATGAAGATATATTCTCAAACACATATTGGATAAGAAAAAAATGTTATAATGGTATCCCAAATATAGACTTGTAAGCAAGCTGAAAAACCAAATAGTCCATTCCTCTCATTTTACCTATGAAAAAACTGAGGACCAGGATGTTTAAGTGACTGGCTCAGTACTCATAATAACATAGTGATAGTTGATAATTATATTTAGGACATTGTATTACCTACTCTTATATTTAGAAAATCATACTCTGTTCCAAAAACAACGGCTTTGGTTTGTTGTGTTTGAAGGGTTTTTGTGGGGGTTGTTTTTTTTTCTTTTCCCATTCTTCTAAATGATCATATTTTTCTACTTTTTAATTTATAATTTTCTTAACATCTTTTTACCCCTTCCAAAAATTCTGACCAAATGTGTAAAATCAACAATGGCCTATGTTTACAACATTGCTAGTGAAATTATACCCTTGAATCCAGTGATATTTTAAAAGAAAACAAGTAATTGGCAAAAAAAAAGAACATTGTCCTACACTGCTCCAGTTGATCTAATTACTTTGGTTTTATGGTGGATGTATCCCTAAGACCCAGGTCTAGATGACATCTGAATGCCAGAAAAGGTAGTCTCATGGTGTTTGTAACCTTTACCCAGTCTTCAGAATTCATTGCTTCAGAGACAGGGTTAAGGAGTTTAAAAACAGAATAAACTATCATTAAAGCTCAGGCTCTG
Organism: Bettongia penicillata ogilbyi; assembly: GCA_023548195.1. Taxonomy (NCBI): domain Eukaryota; kingdom Metazoa; phylum Chordata; class Mammalia; order Diprotodontia; family Potoroidae; genus Bettongia; species Bettongia penicillata. The sequence goes on from JAJHZJ010001042.1 coordinate 561,522, forward strand.
AATATTAGTGGCTTTATCTAATCCTCCCTCTAGTCAAGGAGAAATCTCTTCTATAACTTTTCTGAAGAGCTGCAATCTGCTTTGTGAAGACCACCAATGGAGAAAATCCGTGCTTCTTAATACAACCCAACTGATTTTTCCAAAACTCTAAATATTAGAATTTTTTCTACATTAATCATAAACATATCTCTTGGCTACTTTGACACTTTAATCCTAGTTTTGCCTTCTTCAGACAAGCAGAAAAAGTCTAATACTTATTCTGCATATCTATCCTTCAAATACTTCAAATATTAAATATTATTATTATTGATTACTGTTACATCAATTTGTGTGAAGCAAATAAATTTGTGTAAAGCAAAAAATAATGGCCAAACTTAAGAACTTCAACATAAAAAAACTACTAATTAAGGTGACATAGAACAAATTATTTATATATATATTATATATATATATTATATATATATATATTAAGGAAAATAAGTCTGAAATATGCAACTACTATCCATTTATTAAAGGGAGGAAAGATAAAAGTAAACATCAAAAGTGAAGAGAATGTGATTTTCAAAATAAAAGGAACCTAATTTATTAATATTTTGCATTCCCAAAAAGCAGATCTTGTCAATTTAAGTTTGATTATAAGTTTTAAAAGATGGTATGTTAGCATAAAGGAGAAATTTATGTTTTTCCTTTCCAAGAAACCAGGGCTAAGCTGGACATTTGACATTCAATCTCACTCAAGAAAAGAAATTTAAGTAACCAAGTATCATGAACAAGAAAAGACTATGCATTTAAGTCAGTGCTTTCATGTCATTAGGGCAGATAAGGTTACTTTAAAAGTTTTTATTCTCTTTCTTTGAGGCCATTGAAACATAAAAAGAGACCATTTGTGTAAAATTTAAAGAGGGAATTGTAACTCTATATCCAGTTTATTCTTGGTTTATCATGCTGGCAATTGATATTAGGGTGCCACCAGGGCATCAGTGTGGAAATGAGGAGTCCAAAATCCTGTGGATCCTCAAAATGTGTAAGGTTCTTCTGATTAGACATAGACCAAAAACAAAGTCAAGGCCTCTCCTTCTCCAATAGACAGTTCATCTTCAAAGATTTATTGGAATGCTGTTAGTGTCTCTCTACTCTATTCCTCATTGTGTGTCCTTGTCTCTGTGTTTCTAAGGTTTTTCTCTAATGTTCTCTGTCTCTCTGTGTATTTCTTTGTCTCTGTATCTCTCTATTTGTCTCTTTCTCTACCTCTCTTACCTCTCTTACTCTGCCTTTGTTTTTCTGTTTCTCTTTCTCTCTGTGTGTCTGTCTCTCTGCCTCTGCGTGCTCTCTCTCTCTCTCTCTCTCTCTCTCTCTCTCTCTCTCTCTCTCTCTCTTTTCTCCTCAATACCACCTAATTCAATGTTTTTATATATTACTTAGAATATATTATTCAGAATATTAAATGAAATTCTTTTGTCAACTTCAATTTGATCAGACTTTCTCTTTTATAATTTGGAAGTACTAAAAACTTTATCATCAGCAATGATGTTGGGTGAAATGACTTGATAAATTTGATCAATCATTCCAACTTTACACATTTATTAATTAATCAATACCTTAGGGCCTGAAAAAACAGAGAAAACACAGTATTTAAGTTGTCAATAGAAGAGGAAAGGGACAATGAGGATCTTGAGACGCATTAGTTCAGTGGATTTGAGGAAAGGAGGTTGTCCCCTTTGCCCTGTCTTTCACCCTAGATGGCAGCACTTTAGAGAATTTGAGGAGTGGAATATGCATAAAGGCACAAGAAATTGAATCCTGATTTTCAGGTAAAGGGTTCTAATAAGGACCATACAATGAGTTCTGATGGAAGGAATTAACACTTCAGAACACCTTCCTCCTCAATCAGGGGTCAGTCTTAGGACCACATCCTACTGCAGTGGAGAACAAGTCTTGATCCTTGAGTGGAATCTAGTCAGGTGAATGACCAGACATATATTCAGAGGGATATAGCATTAATTTCAGCATGACCATATAGGCAAAAGTAGTTTATTGTAGCACCAGATGATTTATTGTGTATACAGGTCTCTTACACTCCATCATACTGAACCTAATAGTTATTTGTTGGGAGAAGAAAGAAAAGAGAGGAGAAGGAAGGGAAGAAGAAGGTGATGATGATGATAAAGAGGAAGAGGAGGAAGAAGAGGAGAAGGAAAACGAAGAAGAAAAGGAGCAGGAAGAGGAAGAAGAGGAAAGAGAAGAAAGAAGGGAGAGGAGGAGAAAAGGAGAACTTTGTGAAAGAATAGAAAGGAGAAAGATAAATTAAGATAAGAGGAGGAAGAGGAAAGGGAGAGTAGAAAGAAAGAGCGATGGGGAATCGAAGCCTATATAATAAACACTGTTCATGTTATTATTTTAAAATAATGTTATTATTTGTTCTTGATGGAGATTTAATAAGGCTTTTGCCACCCAAATTTCCAACCTTATTTGATTTTCATGAAGAGAAGGAAAAAATAAGCATAAAGATCATGAATGGAAAATTAGATTTCAACTTGTTCTAGAAGGAGATTGGCTTAAGAAAGAATATAAATTTTCTTTTGTGAAAATACATTACCATATGAAAGGGTACATAGAGAGGGAAGAAGATAGCAGAATAGAAAGGAGTGTGTGAGACACTGGGGTCAAATCAAAGGCAAACAATGGGAAAAAGGTGACCACTGTGGCCTCAAAAAGAGAACAGTCTCCAAGGGTTTGTGTGAAGAGGACAGGGGGAAAGAGTAATAATGTTGGGGAAGGAAAGAGGCCTTAATTTGGAGACAGAAGGGGCTTCCACAGATAAATACACTTAGGTTAAGACAGATAAAAATCTGATACAATATTATAGTAGATAAGGCCTGGGAGATCCCCTTGGTGGGAGAACATGGTTGGCAAAAAAAAAAAAAAAAAAAAAAAGATTTGAAAAGGGGATGTTAGATCTTGGAGTTGGAAACTAACATGAGACTCCCCCCACAATGAGAAGTTAATGAAAAGAGGAATGCTGGGTAACCTGAAGGAAAATATGAAATGGGAGAACATGGTCACAGAGAGATTTTTAGGCAAATGTGGTAAAAAAAAAAAAAAAAAAAAGATAGTTCAAGAAAAGGGGATGTAGACCAATAGTGGACTTTCTAGTCAAGGATGTGGATAGGAAAAAAAAAAAACAACATGAGATGTGTCTCTGATAGGCAAAAAAAAAAAAGAAAAGAGGAATGCATGGGTTATGCTAACATGAAGGAGTACATATAGGTGAGAGCCTAGAATAAAAATCTTGGAAACCTTGATTCTATAAAGAGTAGAAAAAAAAAGAGAGAGGGACCAGATTACTACAGAGGCAATACATAAGAGAATAAACATCTAGAGAAAAGACAAAGAGAAGATGGATAATGAAGAGAGTAAGAAAAATCCTTTTTGGAAAGGGGTACAGAAAATGAAATTTAAAAGCAAAACTAACAAATATTACATACTAAAGGGGAGGAGAGGAAGAGGAAATGTACTTTATTTCCCCTTGGGAAGAACAAAAGGGAAACAAATATGTAAACATATGAAAACAATGGAGAAGAGCTAATAAAATATCAAGAAGAGGAAATAAAAAGTGAGAGGAAAAGAGCTACTGGGAACAGGGCAACTTTAAAGAAATATTAAAGTAAAGCAAATGAGGGAACATAATATTGACTTTACAATGGAAGAGGGATAAAAATGTAACTTGAAAAAAATCCCAATTTTAGAGACAGATGGAGGAAAGTATAAACCTAACTCTTATAACTTTAAATATGAATGGATTAAACAATCCAATAAAAGAAAAAAGAATGACAGATTGAATACGAAAACAAAACCCTACAATCTGCTGTTTATAAAAAACATTAAAGGACAAAGACATACATAAAATAAAACTGAGGGAATGGGGAAAAATTATTGTGAATCAAGGGAATAAAAAATATAGCAGGAGTTGCCATCATACTATCAGACAAATCAGAAGCAAACATTCACAATTTTTTAAAAAAGGAATAAATAAAGAAACTCTATTATGTTGAAAAGAACCATAAATAAACCATTATCAGTAATAAATATATGTCCAAATGCCTTAACATACAAATTCATAAAGGAAACATTAACTGAACTATAAGAAGCCATAATGCGTAACACATTACTGAGAGTAAACTTCTCTGTTTTTGACATCTAGCAGAAAGATTAAGAAAAGGGAAAATATAGAGGCAAACAAATTGTTGGAGAAATTAGAGTTGAAATATTTTCTTGTTATTGTTCAGTGATTTTCAGTCATGTCTGATTCTTCATGATCTTATTTACGGCTTTTTTTTTTTTCAAAGAAACTAGAGTGGTTTGTCACCTTCTCCAGCTCATTTTATGGATGGAGAAACCAAAGCAAATAGGGTTAAGTGATTGGTGAGGGTCACGCAGCTAAAAAGTACCTGAGATATGACTTAAACTGAGGAAAATGGGTCTATCTCCAGCACTCAATCCTCTATGCTACCTAACTGCCCTTAAAATACTTATGGCATCTACTAAATGAGACAGCAAAATAAGAGAAAGGGTGGGGTAGGGAAGGAGGGATAGGGAGAAGCTAGAGAGATAGAGAGATGGATAAATATTTGTTTCTTAGCACCATATAGAATTTTTCCAAAAATAACAATGTGCCACAGACATATTGCAAAGAAATGGCAAAAACAGAAGTAGTTGATACAACCTTTATGGACCATAATGCAATAAGGATAGAAATCGGTTTAGGGACTACAGCCAGAAAATTCAAAACCAAAATGAAATTTACCAATGGTACTTTAAGAAATGAAAGGCCAAAGAATAAATTATAGAAACAATTGATAAATATCTAAAAGAAAATAATAATGATTAAGCAATACATAAACATTTCTGGGATGTACCTCAGGAGGAAATCATATCTTTACCAACATAGATTAACAAAACAGAAAAAGAGAGAATTAATGAACTGGAAACACATGAAAATTAAATTATGAACAAATAAAACTTAAAAAGCAATAAGGGACTATAAAATTTAGAGGGGAAATAGATACTATGGGAAACCAAAAAATAGAAATAATGAATAAAAATAAAGCTTGTTTTTGAAAAAAAAACTTTGTAATTGATAAACCCTTCACATATATGATTTTAAAAGCAGAAACTCAAACCAATAAAATATCAAAGGAGCAAGGTGAAGTGATAGCACACTAGAAGAAATAAAAATAATAATCTGAATATATTATGTAAGTATGTGCTAAGAAAACTGAAAACACAAAAGAAATAGAGGAATACTTTCAAAAATATAAAAAGTTCAAACTATCAGAAAACCAGATACAGCTTAAAAAAAAGTAATCTCAGAAAAGGAAGTAGATCTAGATGTAAAGGAACTTCCTGCAGGGAGGGAGGTAACTCCTAGTCATTTTGAATGCACAAGAGAATTCTATCAAATTTTTAAAGAAATATTAGTACCTATCCTTCACAAATTACTTGAAAAAATTGAGAAAGAACCATATGAGAATCATTTTATGAAATACATATAATTCCAATTCCTAACCCAGAAAAAAATAAACAAAAAAAGAGTAAAGCATTAATGAGTGTTGATTCAAAAAATGAATCAAAACCCTGTAAAAGAAACTACCATGATTTACCCAAGAAATCATTCATTGTGATCAAGTAGAATTTACACCAGTGATGCCAGGATGGTTCGATATTAGGAAAACAATTAAAATAGTTAATCATATTAAAAGACAAAATGTGTAAAACCACACAATTATCTCACTTGATAGGTAAGTCTTTGATAAAGTACAATACTCTTACTCTAAAATACCTATGAAGTGCAGGTATGGAAGAAACTTTCATAATATTATGAAAGAATCTAGAACGAAAAGCAAGCATCATATGCAATGAGAATGCCCTCAAATATTTTCCAACAAATATGGGAGTGAAGAAGGATAACATCTCTCCACTATTAATTGATATAATTCTAAAAATAATAGCAATAACAGAAAGAGAAGAAAGAAGATTTGAAAGATTAAAAATAAGTGGAGTAGACTAAACTATTCTTGTTGACTGAAATGATAATTTATTTGGAAAATCCCAGGGAATCAGAAAACATGCTAATTGAGACAATTAAAAGATTCAATGAAGTTTGGGCTACAAAATAAATCCTCATAAATCAACACTATTTCTAAATAATCATAAAATGAAACACTAATAGAAAGAGGAGTGCCATTTTAAATAAATGCAAAATTTATAAAATGGTGAACAATTTCTAAAAGAATAAGAAGAAGATGCTTGTACAGATTCAGTTATAAAGAACTCCTTATAGAAATAAAGAAAACCTAAATATCTGGAGGAATATACAGTGCTCATGGCAAAGTCATTCCGAAATAATAATAAAAAAATAATACTAACATTAATTTATACTTTTAATTCTATGACAATTAGATTACCAGGAGAATTCTTTTTTTTTTAATTTAAATTTATTTTTTTTCAACATTCATTTCCACAAAATTTTGGGTTCCAAATTTTCTCCCCATTTCTCCTCTCCCCCCATCCCAAAACACCGAGCAGTCTAATTACCCCTATCACCAATCTGCCCTCCCTTCTCCCATCCCTCCCTTCTCTTATCCTCATCTTCTCTTTGTCCTGTAGGGTAAGATAACTTTCTATACCCCATTATCTGCATTTCATATTTCCTAGTTGCAAGAACAATACTCAACAGTTGCTCCTAAAACTTTTAGTTGCAACTTCTCTTCATTCCTCCCTCCTCACCCATTCCTTTTGGGAAGGCAAGCAATTCAACATAGGCCATATCTGTGCAGTTTTGCAAATGACTTCCGTAATAGTCGTGTTGTGTAAGACTAACCATATTTCCCTCCATCCTATCCTGCCCACCATTTCTTCCATTCTCTCTTTTTGATCCTATCCCTCTCCAAGAGTGTTGACTTCTAATTGCTCCCTCCTCCCACTGCCTTCCCTTCCATCATGCCCCCTAACCTGCTTATCCCCTTCTTCCCCACTTTCCTGTATTGTAAGATAGGTTTTCATACCAAAATGAGTGTGCATTTTATTCCTTCCTTTAGTCGAATGTGATGAAAGTAAACCATGTTTTTTTCTCTCACCTCCCCCCTTTTACCCTCCACTGAAAAGTCTTTTACTTACCTCTTTTATGAGAGATAATTTGCCCCAAAACATTTCTTCTTTTCTCCTCCCAATATATTTCTCTCTCACTGCTTAATTTCATTTTTTAAAGATATGATCCCATCCTATTCAACTCACCCTGTGCTCTCTGTCTGTCTCTGTCTCTCTCTGTGTGCGTGCGTGTGTGTGTGTGTGTGTGTGTGTGTGTGTGTGTAATCCCATCAACTACTCAGATAATGAAAAAAGATTCAAGAGTTTCAAATGTTGTCTTTCCGTGTAGGAATGTAAACAGTTCAACTTTAGCAAGTCCCTTATGATTTCTCCTTGCTGTTTACCTTTCCATGCTTCTCTTCATTCTTGTGTTTGAAAGTCAAATTTTCTTTTCACCTCTTCTCTTTTCATCAAGAATGCTTGAAAGTCCTGTCTTTCATTGAAAGAACATTTTTTCCCCTGAAGTATTATACTCAGTTTTACTGGGTAGGTCATTTTAGGTTTTAATTCTAATTCCTTTGACTTCTGGAATATCATATTCCATGCTCTTTGACCCCTTAATGTAAAAGCTGCTAGAACCTATGTTTTCCTAATTGTATTTCCACAATACTTGAAGTGTTTCTTTCTAACTACTTGCAGTATTTTCTCCTTGACCACTGGAATTTGGCTCAATGTGCCTAGGGGATTCTCTTTTTTGGATCTCTTTCAGGAGGTGATTGGTGGATTCTTTCAATATTTATTTTGCCCTCTGGTTCTAGAATATCAGGGCAGTTCTCCTTGATAATTTCATGAAAGGTGATGTCTAGCCTTTTTTTTTTATCATGGCTTCCAGGTAGTCCCAAAATTTTTAAATTGTCTCTCCTAGATCTATTTTCCAGGTCAGTTGTTTTTCCAATGAGATATTTCATATTGTCTTTCATTTTGTCATTCTTTTGGTTTTGTTTTGTGATTTCTTGGTTTCTCATAAAATCATTAGCCTCCATCTGTTCCATTCTAGCTTTTAAAGAACTATTTTCTTCAGTGAGCCTTTGAACCTCCTTTTTCACTTGACTAATTCTTTCATTTTGTCATTCTTTTGGTTTTGTTTTGTGATTTCTTGGTTTCTCATAAAATCATTAGCCTCCATCTGTTCCATTCTAGCTTTTAAAGAACTATTTTCTTCAGTGAGCCTTTGAACCTCCTTTTCCACTTGACTAATTCTGCTTTTTAAAGCATTCTTCTCCTCATTGGCTTTTTGAACCTCTTTTGCCACTTGAGTTAGCCCATATTTCAAGGTGTTATTTTCTTCAGCATTTTTTTGGGTCCCTTTAGCCAGGTGTTGACCTGCTTTTCATGCCTTTCTTGCATCTCTCTCATTTCTCTTATCAGTTTTTCTTCCACCTCTCTTACTTGATTTTCAAATTCCTTTTTGAGATCTTCCATGGCCTGAGCCCATTGAATATTTATTTTGGATGTTTGGGATACAGAAGCTTTGACATCTATGTCTTTCCCTGATGGTAAGCATTGTTCTTCCTCAAGGATGAGAGAAGATATCTTTTCACCAAGAAAGTAAACTTCTATGGTCTTATTTTTTGACCTTTTTTGGGCATTTTCTCAACCAGTTACTTGACTTTTGGGTCCTTTGTCAAGAGTAGGGTATACTCTCAGGACCTGTAAGTTCTCAGTTTCTCCAAGGTGGAACAATTAAACATGTACACTGGTCTGGGAGTAGAGAGAGATTTTTGTGCCCAGAATCTTAGCAGTTTCCTTTCCACAGCCACCTGGCTGCCATTCAGTGTGAGATAAAGAGCAGCTCCCTCAGGGCCTCCACACAGGGCTGATGGAATAATCAGCTCCTCAGTGCCCCCAGGGTTTTTATGATCCTACAATGGATGTGGGTTGCTGTAGGGGCTGTGATGGTAACTGCTGCCACCTGCCCAATGTGTCCTCTGCAGCTGCTGCCTGAGGCTATGGGAAGGTTCTTCTCCCTTCTCAGCCCCCAGAAAACTCCTGTCCCTGACCTTTGGTGCCTGTGGGTTGGGGAATCTGGCAACCGGATGCTATTGCGAGTGGAGATTCTGCCCCTGAGGCTTCCTCCTTCCACAGCCCCACTGCTCTGCATAGCCAAGGCTGAGCTGGGCTCTGCTCCACATCTGGTGCAACAGACATTTCCCATAGGCCTTTCAGGTCACCCTGGGCCTGAAATCTCCTCCACTCCATTTTTCTCCACTTCTACTGCTCCAGATTTTGTTGAGAGTCCCTCTCTACATGTATTTTGTAGGCTGTGTGGGGACAGCCAGCATATGTGTGTCTTTCTACTCCACCATCTTGGCTCCCAGAACTTAATAATATAACAACACTAACTTTAAAAAAGATTGAGATTATCAAACAAAATGTTTAAAGACAGTAAGGACAAAAAAGAAGGCAAGTATTCCCATACCTCAACCTATTTTATAAAGCAATAGACATCAACTACATCTATTACTGGTTAAAGAATAGAGACACAATCTAGAAGATTGTAGAGCAAACTAGAAAAAACAGAGATTCAGAAAAAATAAAACTCAATAGCCCAGTGTTTAATACAGGGGACAACCAAAGTTTGCCTATGGAAAAACACCTTATTTGATTAAAAAAATTCAGGGAAAAGAGGAAATGGAAATGACAAGTCTCTATAACATCTTTGCCAAGAAAATCCCAAATAGGGTCATGAAGAGTTAGAAATGATGACAATACTGAAGAGCAACAAGCTGAGAAAACCAAAAAGCAGTGTAGTAGAAATTACAGCTACACCAACATCTTACAAAATTCTCCACAATAAATTCTAAATACATATATGGCCTGGATATTAAAGGTCATATATTTTAAAAGAATGAGAGAAACAAATAGTAAAACTCTCACAAATATGGGTAAGAAATGTATTCTCAATGAAACAAGATATAGATGAAAATACAAATGATAAAACAGATAACCTTGATTACTTAAAATTCAAAAATTTCAGTAAAAACAGCATTAATGAATCTAGGATAAGAAAAGAGCTGGTCAAATTAGTCATAGTATAAAGAAAAGTTAGAACTAATGGGAGGAACCATGAGCAAGAAGAAAAAACAACAAAAGAAAAGATCAAATAGTGTGCTTCCATCTGCATTCAGACTACAAAGTTTTTTTCTCTGGATTTGGATAGTATTTTCCATCATGTCTTTTGAAATTACCTTAGATCCTCACATTGCTGAGAAGGGCTAAGTTCATCAAAGTCAGTAATCACAAAATGTGAATGTCGTTCTGTAATATGTTCTCCTGGTTCTGCTCATTTGACTCAGCATCAGTTCAAAAGGTTTTTCTGAAGTCTGCCTGCTCATCATTTCTTATAATACAATAGTATTCTATTACATTCCTATACCACATGTACAGCGATCCCCCAACTGATGGACATACTCTCAATTTTCAATTATTTGGCAACACAAAAAGAGTTGTTATAAATATTTTCATAAATGTGGATGCTTTTATCATTTTTATTATCTCCTTGGGACACAGTCCTAGAAGTGTTTTTTGCTGAATCAAAGGGCATGCAAAGTTTTATAGCCTTTTGGACATAATTGTAAATTGTTCCCAGAATGTTTGAATCAATCACAATTCCACCAACAGCGCATCAGTGTTCCAATTTTCCTACATCTTCTCTAGCATTTGGAATTTTCCTGTTTTATCATATTAACTAATACGATGTGTAACGTAATATCTCAGAATTGTTTTAATTTTCAATTCTCTAATTAATAGTGATTTAGAGTATTTTTTCATATGACTATACTTAACTTTAATTTCTACTTCTGAAAATGGCCTGTTCATATCCTTTAACCATTTATCATTTGTGGAATAACTTATATTCTTATAAATTTGACTTATTTTACTAAATATTTTAAAAATGAGGCCTTTATCAGAGATACTGTTTGTAAAATTTCTTTCCCAGTTTTCTGCTTCCCTCATAATATTGATTGCATTTGCTTTGTTTGTGAAACAATTTTTCCATTTAATGGAATAAACATTATCCATTTTCAAGTTCATAATGTTCTCTATCTCTTCTTTGGTCATAAATTCTTCCGTTCTCCAAAAATCAAAACTTTTCCTTCCTCTCCTAGTTTGCTTATAGTATCAGCCTTTATATCTAAATTGTGTACACATTTTGACTTTGTTTTGGTATATGGTGCAAGATGTTGGTCTATACTTATTTTCTGCCATACTATTTTCCAGTTTTCCCAGCAGTTTTTGGTAAATAGTGTAGTTGTACCTATGAGAGTTTAAAGATCTCCCCCTCCCCAATTAATGGGTCTGCCCATTAAGGAAAGCTAGATTAAGGTAGGCCCACATGTTTTGTTAATTTTCTAATGAGGCACTGGTTCTCAAGGGTTGTCATGCCCCCTGACTCTGAAAAATGCATAAATACTCAGAGGTGAGGTTTTACTTTGGGGCTTAGTTGTTGGAAGAATATGTGCCAGAGGAGACTCTGGGAATCCACTAAGCCAACCCCTGGCTTTGAAAACCCATGTGTTAGTGCTCCTCTCTCTAGTAACTATGTATGGTCAGACAGCTATCTGTCCATTGATCTGTGATATATGCATTGATTATGTTAGGCAGCTGGAAGCACTGTTTGTTGATCTTTACTTCTCTGTATTTTTTCTGAATTTCAGGGCGCTGACATTTCCCCCTGAGCTAAGAGAATGACACATGTGGTTGATTAAAGTGATTGTTGATACCTCAAAAGTTGTTTTCCTTTTAGAAAAGCATATCAAAGAACCTGTGAGAGCAGGCTCTCCTGTGTATGTTGGGGTCCTTGAGTCTTTGGATTTATCAAAGAGTAGATTGCTATACTTACTTACTATTGTGTCTTGTGTACCTATTTTGTGTACCTTGTGTAACTTATTTCACTGATCTATCCTTCTATTTCTTAGCCAGTACCAAATGGTTTTGACAGATTGCTGCTTTATAATATAATTTGAGATCTGGTAAGGTTAGACCATCTCCTTTAGCATTTCTTTTAATTAATTCCCTTGATATTTTGGATATTTTGGTTTTCCAAATGAATTTTATTATTTTTTCTAACTTTATAGAATAGTTTTTGTTAGTTTGATTGGTATGACACTGAGTAAGTAAATTAATTTAGGTAGAATTGTAGTTTTTTTAAATTATTATTATATTAGCTCAACCTACTTATAAGCAACTGATGTCTTCCTTATTTATATCTGGCTTTATTTGTGTGAAAAGTGTTTTGTAATTGTGTTCATGTATTTCCTGGATTTGTTTTGGCAGACAGACTCCCAAATATTTCTTAATGTCTATAATAATCTTAAATGGAATTTCCTTCTATCTCTTGCTGTTGGGGATTGTTAGTGATGTATAGAAATGCCAACAATTCATGTGGGTTTGTTTTATATCCTGAAACTTTGCTAAACTTGATTATTATTTCAAGTAGTTGTTTATTTGCTTCTCTAGAATTCTCTAAGTATATTACCATATCATCTGCACAGAGTGACAGCTTTATTTCTTCTTTGCTATTCAAATACCTTCACTTTTTTCTTCACTTTAAACTAAAGCTTATATTTCTAGTATCATATTGAATATCAGTAGTGATAATGGATATCATTGTTTCATCTCTGATCTTATTGGAAATGCCTCTAGATTATCCCCATTACCTATAATGCTTGTGGATGGTTTAAAGAAGATAGTACTTATTTTAAGGAAGACTCCATTTATTCCTATGCTCTCTCATGTTTTTAATAGGAATGGGTGTTGAATTTTGTTGAAAGTATTTTCTGCATCTATTGATGTAGTTTCTAATTTCAAGACAGAAGATGGATGGTGTCAATAGAGTTTAAGGTTGATAAAGGGGAAAAAAACTGTGAAATATCCAACATTGGAGGAGTTGGAAGTCTCCACCATGTGCCTATCCTCAGTTAACAACATTAGAGACCAGGAAACTTCCCCTTGGGTTAAATCTTGGATTCTCTCTCCTATTTGAGATAAGTTACTTCATGAGCAATGGTGGTAGATCTCCTTCACTTTATATTTTGTGGCATATAATTTCCTATATGTGCTTTTTCTGATCTCTGTTTTCCTTTTGAATTAGATAATTCTAATTATCTTTAATTTTCTTTAATAAATGTTATATGTGTTCATTCTGGAACTTGTATTTGGTAAAAAGGGAGTTAAGCTTTGGATATAAATCCTGGGTCCTTCTTTCCTCTCCTTAGTTAATGAACCATCAACCAGAAGTTAGCTTGAAGCTGAAAGATTACAACCTTTAGAATAATAATACATAAAGGAACACAGATACATAATTTTAGAACAGTGACTCCTCCCTGTGAGGAAAGGAGAGTGGTCAAGCTTCTGACTTTATTACCCTGATTCTTTTCCTAGCAGGAATTGAGATCACCCTTGGAGAAAGGGAGTTAAGAGTCTAGAGATATCTATTTTGTTTCATTCCATGCACATAATGATACCCTCAGGCTATGTGTGGAAGCATGCCTCACTACATAAATAAGTTGTCTCCTCTTCCTTGTTGGATTCTGCTTTTTCCACCTTCAGATCCCTTACCTTGATTTCTGAAATGGTACTAAACTGTGCAGTAAGAGTGAAAAGCAGAGTGCTTCCAGACTGCTCCTAGGATATAGTTGGTATTGGAGGACAGCATACCATTTCTGGAACCAATTGAATTTAAATGTATATAATATGTATGTTGATAGTATACATGGATGAGTGTGAGTGTGTGTGTGTGTGTGTGTGTGTGTGTGTGTGGTGTATTAACAACCGCTATGGTGCAAGGTATTGTGCTACTGCCATGAAATCAATCTCTTTTACTCTCCATCTTCTCTCTGCAAAGGTTACTCTTCCTCTTGGACTATGACTATGACTATCATATATATATATGTATATATATATATATATATGTGTGTGTGTGTGTGTGTGTGTGTGTGTGTGTGTGCATATATATATATTTCTTTTCAAACCATGTCCATGACATTTTTCTAGCTTAATGCCAATGTCACTGGTAAGCTTAACTGAACATTGTATCTGTCTGATTTGCCTAGAAAACTCTAGGAAAACACTGTCTCTGCCCTGGAAATTGTAAAATTCAATCAATAATTCTTCCTCCTACTGTGAGAACCCAGACAGAGATTGAACTCTGGAAAAATGCCACAATTTTGAATCTATCCCTGTCCAATCAGATCCTCCCCTTCTTCTATCTCCTGCATCCAAACAATGCTCCAAAGTTTAGTGATATGAGTAGTTATCAGTCATCATATTTTTACAATTAACAAAACCAAAAACATTGTTTCAACACAAAAGGGTAAACAGAGATTTTTTCTTTTAGATGTAAGGTTATACTCCACTGACCCATTTCACCAAGATCATGAGGTAGAAGAGAAGTGTATGGGTGTATGTATAAAAGAGGAATGTAGAGGAAATTGAACCAAGAATTTCTATCTGCCTAACTCCTTTACTCCTTTATTTTATTTCTTCTATGGAAACACAGCTTATTAGTACCAGAGACAAAACACATTGCATCTTCTGACACTCAATTAACTCCTTTATCACTTAAGATAAATGCATTTTACCCTTTCTCTTCTTCACCAGGGTGATAGGAATGGATATGAAGATAGATTTTGAGGACTTCTTATCAAAGGTACTAGAATAGGGCAAAAGAATCATAAAGAGATTATTCTGAGGTATTGCATATTATTATCTGCTCATCAGTTCTCTCTCACTCAATTAACTTTTAGTTATTATCTTTTAAGGCACTAGGATCATCCACTGTCATAAGCTTGTAGATATGCAGAGCTAGAAGGAGCCTCAGATATCATTGAGCCTAGTTTGATTTTATATGGAACAAAATTGAGACTGAGAGGGTATCTTGGTGTTTAAGCTCCTCATGAAAATGCATAAAACATTTTAACTGTTTATTTTATAGGAAAGCTTATGAATTCTAAAATTTTAGCTCCTCACAATACTTCAACTTTAGGGTCACAACTCTCTGACTGCTGTAGTGATAGTTGTAGCAGGTGGAGGAAAAAGATTTCCATCTCTATGCTCTTTCAGGAGGTTTCTTCACCTCCTAACTCATTTCCACCATTAAAACATATTTAAACATAATTAGCATAACATTAAAAATGGAGGAAATTTTGTAATTGCTAGTTGTTCTGTAGTCATGGTTACATCAAAGATTTATAGCAAGGAACTCCAGGCACGAATAAGCAGTTAACAGGAACAGCAGTAAGATAATGTTTGTGTGCATGTGTGCAGGTGTGCTGACATGAATGTTTGCCGAAAGAGAGAGAGAGAGAGAGAGAGAGAGAGAGAGAGATAAAGAGAGAGAATATTCAGTGACATTTAAGGTGCTAATATCTGGAAGTCAACCTTTAATTTGACAGCTTTTAGTGCTAGTTAATTTCATTCATCCAGTCGAGGTGTAGGAAATTTGCAGCACCTTTAAATTATCACGTTTTTTCACACTGCCTGAGGCCTATGTGGAATACCTGAACCATACATTTTTTTTTTGCCTTTTTTCAGGTCAGTTGAAGTAAAACTTTCATTCCCTTTCGCAGACAATTAATCTTTAGCTAATTGAAGCAGGGATGCTGTAGGATGGGTTTCACTGGGGCCTGTAAATCTCATTTAGCAAAGTGAATTCAAGGCACATGCTGCACCTAATGATGTGACAGGTGGGCTGCACCACAAGACAGCAGCTTCAGAAAAGTTGATTCTCATTAGACCTGCAGAGTCCTGCAGTCAGTTTTCTGATGGCTAAAGAACACTAATCACATCTGTTTGCTACTGGGGTAGGGAGGGGGTGGCAGAAAGGTGGGAGCAGGGGAGGAAAAATACAGAAAAAGAGGTAGGAAGAGGGCAAAATTCTATTCTTTTCTTTCATGAGTTAATATCCTTGACTCCTGCCCAAAAACACAGCAGGCCTACCGCCCACCATGAGATCAGTCTCCATTCTGCTGACTCCTACGGGGTGCACCCTTTTTCTAATTAACTGAAATGGCTATAGAAAGCAAAGAAGGCCTTGTGTTGGGTGAACCAATTATTTTGAAGGGTATTAAGTCATC
The DNA here is from genome assembly GCA_023548195.1 of Bettongia penicillata ogilbyi. Lineage (NCBI taxonomy): Eukaryota > Metazoa > Chordata > Mammalia > Diprotodontia > Potoroidae > Bettongia > Bettongia penicillata. The sequence continues at coordinate 577,745 of JAJHZJ010001042.1, forward strand.
AGATTTACTTTTATCTTGATTGCATTGTGGAAATCGTGCATAATTAATGGTGGGAGCTTATTAGGAAAATGATTAGGCAAATTACACAGGTGTTGGATGCATTTTTTATGATAAATTTGCTAGAACAATCTTGCAATTCCATCTGTTCAGCTCATATCAGAATGTCACTCTGAAGAAATTAATGGTGCACAGTCGCACAAAGTTACTCAAAGCCTTGGATGCAGATTTATGTAAAAACAAAACTACAATTAAAATTATCCACCAATTTTCTAATAAATACTTGATGTTTCAGCTTAATAAATTAGTTATTTAATTTGGAAAGAAAATTTTATTCACATGGAAATAAAGAAGAAAAGCAGATGCAAGCTTCATTGCATCAGTTTGATGTGTATGTAAATAAAAAGTAATCATGAGATATGTAATTACTCTTTGGATGATGACTGCAGATGAGCTTCTGGCACAAAAATCTTCTGAGCCCAGGTGTTTTCCCCAAAATATCCAACCATACCTACAGCCACACTCAATGCCAAATTATCTTCTGCTGCTATTGGTATATTCTTGGCTTACCATCTCTATCAAATACATTTGCATGGGATACCTCAATGCTAAGAAGACCTTCCAAAACAAATGACATGAGAGAAATGTTAGGGACACAAAAAATGCCATTTGTTCTTTCTGCAAAAATGTAACATGGTATTGAGTCACATATACTCATTTCCCTCTTTTGACATATAAAAGTTCATGATTTCTCTTTTTACTTCGTAAACTTTCGGACATCAGTTGACCATGTATATACATGTAATGTGAAACAGATATCAATTGTTATCTTCTGATCCCATATTGTATTATGTAGGTTTGTATGTGAAACATTGATGGATGGTACTGTGGAAGTTGCTCCATTCTTCATGTTCCCTTTTCCCTTCTTGAAGGGATAAAGCTAAATCTTTCTTAGATCTCAAATCTCTCCTCCCTGAGGATGGTTTTTGCTTGAGCGTTTTCCTCCATTACCTTATTCTGTTCAGCTCCCGTCTAGAGCTTGAATTAGTTACATTCTGTTGCAACCCTTACCTTGCTTTTAGCTTATGAGTAATACAATGGTCCTCAGGTCTCCATAGTGTCTTTCTCCATTATTTTAAGGAGTTTATAACAGGTGAAAAGTTATTAATTCAATTGCAATAGTCCACAGCCCTAAGTTAGGAATATTCCTCACATTTGACCAGATATTTGACTCTGTCCTAAATTATCATTATTTTTTATTTCAAAATAGCCCTTTCCCTCTTTATATCTGAGACAAAATCAGAACACAGGAAACCCTTAGGTAAAAGAAGCAATCAATTTTTACTAAATTATCTGTTGCCAGATAGCCATGGGGAGAAAACACTGGAAAATAAGTAGAACTTTTAGAACTTCTTTCAGGCATTGAAGAGGCGACTATAGTCAACAGGTCCAATATGAATTTTCTGTTTCAAGGTGCCTGCTGAGACCCTGAGCTATGGATTCTTTCCAGTTTAAATTGTTAAAACCTGACAGGGCACGGGACACTCTTTCCCCCTTGTGACTTTCGCTACTGTTCAGCTTCTATCGTCCCTGATACTTCTCAGTCTGTTATTTCACAAACTGTTCCTTTGTAAAAACTCAAGCTCCAAATTTACAATTGTACAAATTGCTCTCATGGTCAAAAGCAGTGCTAAAAGGAGTGTCCTACTGAACTACATATACAAAAATGCCAATGAGTTCTCAAATTCAACCACGTATTTGTGCATGTATGAATAAATATATGTATATATGTATGTGCCTATTCCAGATAGTCTTGATAGCCTAAGCTCACAAATTCTCTCTCCTGTGGCAAGCTGAATAACCTTCTTTACAGTGTGCTTCTCAGAGCTTAAAAAATGTTTGCCCAGGGTGAATATGAATAACAACTTAAAAATTAATTAAAGAACTTATTCCTTCTTATTTAAGTGATGCCTCAAAAGGGGTGATCTGTTGGACACTGCAAAGTTCATGAAAAAGGCAACAATCATTTCCTGAACCTGACCATGAATTGTAATTCAAATTGAAAGCAGATATATCAAGGTTTTAGGTTGTTCATCTGGAATTTCATAGCCAAATGACCTTCTGTTATGCTATCTGTCAGCTTTTCATTTAGCATTCAAAAAATGTGAAAACATCTGAGTAACTCTGTCACAGAACCTATTTTTCTATAAGTTATCCAGGTACTTAAAGAAAAATCTAATATTAAACTTTTTATCATTTATAAGAATTAACTTGGGAATGGGCAGCTATATAGACTTGATTTAACACATTAAGTTTAGAATGAAACAGAGAAGTTGATCTCAGAATTCAGAGTCAGTAGGAGTACCTAAGATTAGGTGAGCTCTGTAGAGATCATTCAGCTCATCTCTAGTACCAATCTTTTCTGAAAAGATTTTTATCTTAGATGTGAGACAATGTCAATTTCTCATGAAATTTTTTTCTCATAATTCCATCTTCCCAAAGACAGAATAATGTTTCAATTCTTTCTAACAAGTTTCTGTGATGAATTTGGAATAAGAAAATCAAAGTTCTTCCTACATTTATTTTTTTTTTAATTTTAGCAGCGGAAAGTCACTTATTCAGGTTGTACTTATTTGAATTTTTAAAACTATAGTAACATGATTTAGTCATCTTAGGGCTATTTAATGATGGTCTTAATGATAATCAATTACAATAACAAGGTATTTGATATTTTCTGAGGGCTCAAGAAGTTTTATAACAAACATTTCGGGACAGATTACATTAAAAAACTGTGATATCCTTTTACATGTGGAAAGTAACTGATATGAGAATTGCTTCCTCTCACATAGACTGCAATCCACAAATGATTTTATTACTAGTGAGACATTAAAGGCATTGAGAGATTAAATTATATCAAAAAGTCACACAACAAATAAGTTTCAGAGGCCGAATTTGAAATAAGTTCTTCAAGGAAGCACTCTACAAGAGAATCTCATTACATGATTGAAAAGAGAATTTTTTTATGTTTATGTTTTGTTATTTAATTTATGAATCACACTCAGTGTGATATATTCATTAGGGAATATGATTACAGAGCTGGGAAGAGGTGAGTTCAAGTAATTTCAATGAAATAAATTAACTGTGTGCTGCTAAGCAATTAATTTAATCTCTCAGAGACTAAGGCATTTGTCTAACACTTTTACTGAAGAAGTGGATACAGCTCTACATTGATATATTTCCTCATTCAAATATTTTATACCAATGAAGTTGCTGATCCAAGTTTTTAAGAAAACACAAATAAAGCATTTAATTTTCATCTCTACCCTTATTTATGTATTCTTTATGCTATGACATATGATTGGTATGCAGAATAAGAAAAGCAATATGATACCTATTATAGGTATAAAATCATGCAAAATATTTTCATATTACCTATACAGTCAAAAAGAAAAAAAAAGAAAAAAGTGAAAAAAATATCCTTCATTTTACACTCAGAATTTATCATTTCTCTCTCTAGTGATGGAGAGCAATTTTCATCATAAGTCCTTTGAATTTGTCATCAAGCATTGTATAGATTAAAGGAGCTAAGTCTTTCACAATCAGTTATCACAATATTGTTGTTAATGTGTGCTATGGTCTGCTTCTGCAAATTTCACTTCGAATTAATTCACATAAATCTTTCCAGGTTTTTCTGAAGCCATACTTTTCATTATATCTTACAGCATAAAAGTATTCGATCATAATCATATGTGAAAATATATTCTGTTTTTACCAAATTTATGGTCATCCTTTCAATTTCCAAAACTTTCTCACCACACACACACGTGGGTGCATGCATACACAGACACACAAAATGTTATAAATATTTTATACATATAAGACCTCTACTTTTTTTTAATCACTTTCGAACAGAGACCTAGTATTAGTATTTCTGGTTCAAGTGGTATTTTATGAAGTTTATAGTCCTTTTGACATAGTTCTATTTGTTTCCTCCAGAATGGTTTAAATAGTTCACATGACTTCCACTAGTGCATTAGTGTCCCAATTTTTCCACATCCACTCCCACATTTCTCATATTTTTTTTCTTTCATGTTAGCCAGTCTGATGAGAATAAGGTCACATCTTAAAGCTGATTTGATTTTTCTTTCCTTTCAGCATTGTATGTAAGACCATTTTTATCACGACTTGGTAATTTTGATTTCTTCTTCTAAAGACTACTTCTACAGGGGGCAGAGCCAAGATAGTGGAATGAGAGCAATAACTCACTTATGCTCTAAGACAAGCTCTTTCAGATATGTCTAAAAAGAGAACCTGAACAAATTTTTGAGTGGTAAAATCCAGTAGGAGACAGAGAGTCGCAGATTTCCAAACCACGACAGTCTGGAAGGTCAAGAGGAAGGATCTGTTGCCCAGAGCTGGAGGAGTGCACAGTGAACAGGCTGTATGAGAACAGACCCCAACATAGCAAAGCTGATCAGTAAGCCTGGGGAGATCTGAAGCAACAACAGTAATGTAGATCCTCAAAAATATCAGCCCAGGATAGGAGTCCAGTGCAACTGAGCAAGAGAGATGCACAGAGCCCCTGCGAAAGGCAACAAGTGTACCTGAGATTTTCAGGCAGCAGAACAAATGTCTGTAACGTCCTGAACTTCCAGGAGCCAAGTGGTAGAGTGATCTTATAAATGCTATCTCCCTCCCCTTGTTGATCTTGAAAAACCCAGAGAATATTTTCCCAGGAAAATCCTGGAACAGTGGGATCAGTGAAGGGGTAAACAGTCTTTTAGCCTGTGAAGCTAGGAAAACCACAAATGGGGGTCCTGCTTGCTGCAGCTCAAGGGAACCAGTGTAGGAATAGAGATGTCCCAGTCAGTCACAACCCAGAAAACCTGGAAGAAATTCTGAGTCCCAAATTCTGTAAGTGCCAAAATCAGGACCCCAGGCTTGCCTCAGCACAACCAGGGGAATTTGGAAGACACTACCCCAGATTGGATTCAGCCACCACTGTTTATCTATGCTCTAGCTCAGGAGACCAGACCTCCTGCAGCCAGACCACCCCTCCCCTACACTTAATGTAGCAAGCACCAGGAAAACTGGGGAAAAATTCAGAAAGATTTCATCTGGCCTATGTTTTGGCGCACAAGCCAGCTCAGCACCAAGTAAACTGCAGGATTTAGCTTCTGGCTGAAAGAGCTAGAGGCCACAACACACAAAGCCTCAAGTTCTAAACAAAAGAACTGTGGAACAGAGCACCCTGTACCCCAGAAGAACAGATACAATTTAAAAGTCAGAAAAAGGGTGATAATCATGAGCAAGAAGCAAACCAGAGAAGAAAAGAACATAGGATATCTCTCTGTTGACAAGTACCAAAACATGAATACCAAAGAGCTCATCATTAAGACTGGGGTCCAATCTGAAACATCAGAATGGAATGTGAACTGGTTTCAAATCAAAAGTGCATTCTTGGAAGAGGTCAAGAAGGATTTTAAAAGCCAAATTAGAGAAGTAGAAGGAAAAACTGTTCAATGGTTTTAAAAATATGAAAAAAGAAATCACAGAAGACTATAAAAGGAAAATTGAACGAATGGAAAAGGAAGAAAAAAATATAACTGGTATAATTAGCAAAATCGAGTAGGAGGTATAAAACCTAACTAGAAAAAATGACTCTTTAAGAGGAAGAATTGGGCAAATGGAAAAGGAGATGAAAAAGTTAACTGAAGAAAATAATCTTTTAAAAATTAGAATAGGGCAAGTAGATGCTGAAGACTCTATGAGATAACAAGAATCAGTTAAATAGAATTCAAAGAATGAAAAAATAGAAGAAAATGTAAAATATTTCATCGGAAAAATAACTGACCTGGAGAGAGGACCTACAGGAGAGAAAATCTAAGAATTATTTATCTACAGAAAGCTAAGATGAAAAAAGAGCCTGGATATTATCTTCCAAACAATCGTCAAGAAAAACTGCCCAGAAGTCCTAGATCCAGAGGGGAAGTTAGTCATCGAAAAAATCCACCATTCACCACCTGAAGAAGATCCCAAATTAAAAACACCAAGAAATGTAGTTGCCAAATTCCAGAACTATCAAGAGAAAGAGAAAATACTAGAAGCAGCCAGAGGAAAATTATTGAATATCATGGAAATACAGTTAGAATAATACAGGGCCATGCAACTGCTACATTAAAAGATGAGAGGGATTAGAATATGATATTCCGTCAGGCAAAGGAGCTGAGACTACAACCAACTGATGTCTTGGTGGACCTGGAGGTGAGGTTGTTGTGAAGAGGAAGCTCTATTACTCAGATTCTGGGCACAATAATTTCTACTTCCTCCCAGACAGCCACCTGGGAGGAACTGAGATCTTACAGATCCCCAGAGTATACCCTACTCTTGACAAAGGACCCAAAAATCCAGTAACTGGTTGGGAAAATGTCAAAAAAGGGGGAAATGTATTAATTTATTTTAAGTTTTCAACATTCATTTCCACAAGATTTTGAGTTCTAAATTTTCTCCCCATCTCTTCCCTCTGAGCACCCCAAGACACCGTGCATTCTGAATACCTATCTCCCCAATCTACCCTCCCTTCTCTCACACTCCTCCCTTTCCTTAACCCCATCTTCTCCATTTTCTTGTAGGGCAGGATAGATTTCTTTACACCTTTACCTGTATTTCTTATTTCCCAGCTGCATGCAAAAACAATTCTCAATACTGGTTCTTAAAACTTTGAGTTCCCATTTCTCTCCCTTTCTCCCTCCCCATGCATCCCTGCTGAGAAGGAAAGCAATTCAACAAAGGCTAAACATGTGCATTTATGCAAAAGACTTCCATAACCATCATGTTGTGAAAAACTAACCATATTTCCTTTCTTCCTATCCTGCCCCCATTTATTCTTTTCTTTCTTTTTACTTGCCCATTACCAAAAGGGTTTTTTCTAATTAATTCCTCTTCTCATTTGCCCTCCCTACCATCATCACCTCCTCAACCCATTTATCCCCTAATCCCCTACTTTCCTGTAGTGTAAGACAAATTTTCATACCAAATTGAGTGTGCATCTTACTGCCTTCTTTTTTTTCCTACTTAAATCTTGTTGGTGTTTCTTTTTTTTGTTATTGTTTTTATTTTTTGATTTTTTTATAAATTTATTTATTTAACTTTTTACATTTATTTTCACAAAACTTTGAGTTCCAAATTTTCTCCCCATTTGTCCACTCCCCACCAATACACTGAGCATTCTAATTTCCCCTATCACCAATCTGCTCTCTTTTCTATCATCTCTCCCTTCCCTTGTCCCCATCTACTGTTTGGTCCTGTACGGCCAAATAACTTTCTATTCCCCATAACCTGTATTTCTTATTTCCTAGTGGCAAGAACAATACTCAACAGTTGTTCCTAAAACTGTGAGTTCCAACTTCTCTCCATCCCTCCCTCCCCACCCATTCCCATTGGGAAGGTAGGCAATTCAATATAGGCCATATCTGTGTAGTTTTGCAAATGCCTTCCATAATAGTCATGTTTTGTAAGACTAACTATAGTTCCCTCCATCTTATCCTGCCCCCCATTGCTTCTATTCTCTCTTTGGATCCTGTCCCTCCTGTAGCGTTGACTTCAAATTGCTCCCTCCTCACATTGTTCTCCTTTCCATCATACCCCCACCCTGCTTATCCCCTTCTCTCCTACTTTCCTGTATTGTAAGATAGGTTTTCATACCAAAAAGAGTGTGCATTTTATTCCTTCCTTTAGTCGAATGTGATGAGAGTAAACTTCATATTTTTGTCTCAGCTCTCCTCTTTTCCCCTCCACTAAAAAGTCTTCTGCCTGCCTCGTCTATGAGAGATAATTTGCCCCATTCCATTTCACCCTCTCTCCTCCCAATACATTCCTTTCTCACTGTTTACCTTAATTTTTTTAAGATATGATCTCATCCTATTCAATTCAATCTGTACTCTCTGTCTCTGTGTGTACATGCATATGTGTATGTGTGTGTCTGTGTATGTGTGTGTAATCCCACTAACTACCCAGATACTGAAAAGTTTCAAGAGTTACAAATACTGTCTTTCCATGTAGGAATGTAAACAGTTCACCTTTGGTAAGTCCCTTATGACTTCTCTTTGCTGTTTACTTTTTCATGCTTCTCATTCTTGTGTTTGAAAGTCAAATTTTCTTTTCAGCTCTGGTCTTTTCATCAAGAATGCTTGAAAGTCCTCTTTTTCATTGAAAGACCATATTTTCCCCTGAAGTATTACACTCAGTTTTGCTGGGTAGGTGATTCTTGGTTTGAGTTGTAGTTCCTTTGACTTCTGGAATATCACATTTCACACCCTTTGATGTGTAGAAGCTGCTTATGTAGAAGCTGCTAGGTCTTGTGTTACCCTGATTGTATTTCCACAATACTGGAATTGTTTCTTTCTAGCTGCTTGCAATATTTTCTCCTTGATCTGGGAATTCTGGAATTTGGCCACAATGTTCCTAGGAGTTTCTTTTTTTGGATCTCTTTCATGTGGTGATCAGTGGATTCCTTGAATACTTATTTTTCCCTCTGATTCTAGAATATCAGGGTAGTTTTCCTTGATAATTTCATGAAAGATGATGTCTGGGCTCTTTTTTTGATCATGGCTTTCAGGTAGTCCCATTATTTTTAAGTTGTCTTTCCTGGATCTATTTTCCAGGTCAGTTGTTTTTCCAATGAGGTATTTCACATTATCTTCCATTTTTTCATTCTTTTGGTTTTGTTTTGTGATTTCTTGGTTTCTCATAAAGTCACTAGCCTCCATCTGTTCCATTCTAATTTTTAAAGAACTATTTTCTTCAGTGAGCCTTTGAACCTCCTTTTCCATTTTGCTAATTCTGCTTTTTAAAGTTTTCTTCTCCTCATTGGCTATTTGAACATCTTTTGCCATTTGAGTTAGCCTATTTTTCAAGGTGTTATTTCCTTCAGCATTTTTTGGGGTTTCTTTTAGCCAGGTGTTGACCTGTTTTTCATGCTTTTCTTGTATCTCTCTCATTTCTCTTCTTAATTTTATTTCCACCTGTCTTACTTCGTTATCAAAATCCTTTTTGAGCTTAAATGGCCTGAGATCATTTCGTAAGTTTTTGGAGGTTTAGGATGTAGAAGCTTTGATTTTTGTATCTTCCTCTGATGGTATGCTTTGTTCTTTCTCATCCAAAAGAATGGAAGAAAATACCTTTTTACAAATAGAGTAACCTTCTGTACTCTTCTTTTTCCCTTTTTTGGACATTTTCCCAATCAGTTACTTGACTTTTGAATACTTTGTCAAGTGAAAATTATACTCTAGAGGCCTGTAACTTAATTCCTCAAAAGTCTCACAATCAAGGAAGAGGAATTTAATCCTCTCCTGGCCTAAGTTGGTCTGTGAGCAACGACAAACATTCTTATTTGCCAAGGATTAGGATTCCCTCTCCATAAATGCCTCTTAGCTCCACCACAACAGTGATGTTCCTCACCCCAGGACTGCCATTCAGAACGGAGACCCAGATGGGCCACTCAATACCTCTAACATCTTTACAGGGAGGGTGCCAAAAATAGATATTGCTGTCATTGTGGCTGCCACCTCCCTGGTGCCAGGTCTAGGGCCAGACCCGCTTTTCTTCTCACCCAGATGCAAGAGTTTTCTTATTGATCTTTAAAATCTCTTTGGTGTCTGTGAGTTGAGGAATATCGGAGCCACAGTTGTTCCCCATGATTCCATGCCCTGAAGTCTGCTCCAATCCTGCCCTGCCATGCAGCACAGCCCAGACAGGTCTATGTTCTACTTTGAGCCTGGTGTGATAAGCCTTTCCTGTTGGCCTTCCAGGCTATCTTGGCTGGAAATCTTTTTCACTCTATGATTTTGTGGCTTATGGTGCTCCTGAATTTGTATAGACTGGTTTTAATAGGTATTTTCTGGGATATAGGGGCAGAGCTTCGCAGGTCCATCCCTATAGTTCATCATCTTGAATTCACCCCCCCCAAACAGTCAGTTTTCAGAGTAAGAAATTCAAGCTATCTATAGTCATATGAAAAAGTACTCTAAATCACTATTGACCTATTGATTAGAAATAAGCGAATCAAAACAATCCTGAAGTACCACATCATCCCTATCAGATTGGTTAACATGATAAAACAGGAAGATGACAGATGTTGGAGAATATGTGGAAGAGTTGGAACTAATTGTTGGTGGAGCTGTGAGTTGATCCAACCATTCTGGAGAGCAATTTGGAGATATGCCCAAAGGGTACAAAATTGTGCATACCCTTTGATCCAGCAATATTACTTCTGGAACTGGATCCCAAAGAGATCATAAAATTGGGAAGGGGCCCCACATTTATAAAAATATTTATAGCAGCTCTCTTCATGGTGGCCTTGAACTGGAAATTGATGGAATTCCCATCAATTGGGGAATGGTTGCACAAGTTGTGGTATATGAATGTAATGGAATACTATTTTGCTATAAGAAATGATGAACAGGAAAACTTCAGAGAGATCTGGAAGGACTAATTTGAACTGATGCTGAGGGAAAGAAGTAGAATCAGGAGAACTTTGTACACAGCAACAACCACAGTGTACAAGGAATTTTTCTTGTAGACTTAGCCCTTCACACCAATTTAAGGTCCTAAAAAGTTCCCTATGAACTCTTAAGGTAAAATGCCTTCCACATCCAGAAAAAGAACTATGGAATTGGACAGCATGATGAAGCAAATTATTTTCTCTTGTGGTATGTTTTGTTTTTTTTTTTATTTTTTTCTTGGTTTCTCCCATTCATTTTAATTTTTTTTTATTCAACATACGTAAGATAAAAATGCATTTAATAGGATGTTGCATATTTGAGATGGTACATTGTCTCAGGGAGGGAATGGGGAGGGAGGGGAAAAGGAGGGGGAGGGAGGGGAAAAAATCTAAGATATAAGGAAGTGATTATAGAAAATTGAAAACATTAATTTTAAAAAATAAAATGAAACAAAAACTACTTCTTCATATTATTTGATCATTTAATAATTGGGGAATAACTCTTCTTAGTCTTTCCAAGAGCAATTAGCATTTCTTCAGTTGGCTGGATGTATTCATAGCGTGGAGCTTGGGTGAAGTTATAGGTTGTTCCAATCTTTATACTTTTTCTCACCACTGTTTTCAGAGCCAATTCTGGGGCTTTAGAACTTTTTAGTGCTTCCAAAGTGATATGATCTGGGGAGAGGTGTGCTCACTGCTCCTCTGATTTGTGCTCTGGTATTATTCAGGAAGGGCCCCTTATCCCTTGGAATTGCAATCTATACTCTTTCTCAGGGTCCTATTCCTTCTTGACCAAAATGTTGTTCACCACATTTGAAGAGTGATCCAGAAATAATTATAGACATTGGAGTTGCCAAAGAGCTTCTAGTCCTTTGTCCAGTGTTAGCACAGGGGTTCCTTTTAATTTCTTTTTAATATTTTTACTTATTTCATTAAATATTTCCAAAATAGAGGTAAAAATTAACATTTTTTTAAATTGAGTTCCCAATACTTTCCCTCCTTCCTACCCCTCTTCTACCTCTGGAGAAAGCAAGCAATATGACAGAAATCATATATATGGAGTCCTGCAAAACATTATTTCCATATTAGGCATTTTATAAAACAAATCACACACAAAATTAAATTAAAGTGAAAAATATAATTCAAGATGTATTTAGAGTTAATCAGTTCCCTCTGTGGAGACAGGCAAAATTTATTCAAGTATCTTTTGGAATTGTCTTTAGTCTTTATCTTGAGCAGAGTAACTATGTCTTTCATAGTTGATCATAATTACAAATTCTATTCATTTCACTTTGAGTAAGTTCATGTGAATCTTCTTTATCTGAAAGCACCCTGCTTGGCATTTTTTGTAGCTCAATAGTATTCCATCACAATCATATACATAACTTTTAAAGTCATTCCTTAATTGTTAAACATCCTTTCAGTTTTCATTTCTTTGCCATGACATAAAAAAGAGCTGCTATAAATATTTTTGTACATATGAGTTCTTTAAATTTTTCTTTGATATTGTTAGTATATAGACCTAGTATGCTTATTGTTGGCTTCAAGAGTATGTATGATTTAATTACCCTTTGATGTTAGTTCCAAATGGTTTTCCAGAATATTTGAAGGTGTTCACAACATTGTCAACTAGTCACATGTCTTGATTTTTACATATACCCTTGAGCATTTATCATTTGAATTTTCTGCCATTATGGCCAACATGACAGTTATGAGGGAATATCAGAAGGTTACTTCAATTATGGATTTCTCTAATCAATAAAAAATTAGAGCATTTTCATGTGACCAATGATAGCTATGATGTCTTCTTATGAACACTTCCTGTTCATAAACTTTGACCATTTTTATTTTTTTTATTTTTTTATTATATTATTTGTTTTCAGTGTTCTACAATCACTTCCATATATCTTAGAATTTCCCCCCCTCCTCCCTTCCCCCCTACCTCCCCAATCCCTCCATGTGATAGCATACAGTTTTATATAGGTTCTTTGCCTACATTCCTATTAAATACATTTTCTCCTTAGTCATGTTGCACAGAAGAATTAAAATGAATGGGAGAAATCATAAAACAAAACATAATACAAAAGAAAATGATCTGCTTCATTCTATCATCAAATTCCATAGTTCTTTCCCTGGATGTAGAAGGCATTTTGCGTTAAGAGACCATAGGGAATTATTTAAGTCTTTGCATTGCAATGAAGTACTAAATCTACCAGAAAAATTCCTCGCAAACTGGGGTTGTTGCTGTGTACACAGTTCTCTTGCTTCTGCCCCTTTCATTCAGCCTCAGTTCATGTAAGTCTTGCCAGGCCTCTCTGAAGTCTTTCTGTTCATCATTTCTTATAGCACAATAGTATTCCAATACTATTCCAATTCATATACCACAATTTATTCAGTCATTCCCCTTCATTTCCACTTTTAGGCCACCACAAAGAGAGCTGCTATAAATATTTTTGTACATGTGGGGACCCTTTCTCATTTCTATGATCTCTTGGGGATACAATCCTAGAAGTGGTATTGCTGGGCCAAAGGGCATGCATATTTTTATTGCTCTCCAAAATGGTTGGATCACCTCACAGCTCCAACAGCAATGAATTAGTCTTCCAATTCTCTCACATCTCCTGCATATTTTATTATCTTCCTATTTTTTCATGTAAGCCAGTCTGACGGGTGTGATGCGGTATTTCAGTGTTGTTTTGATTAGCATCTCTCTAATCAAAAGTGATTTAGAGCATTTTTTCATATGACTATAGATAGTTTGAATTTCTTCCCCTGAAAACTGCCTGTTCATATCCTGTGACCATTTATTGATTGGGGAATGACTTGTATTCTTGTACATTTGACTCTATTCTCTATATATTCTAGAAATGAGGCCTTTATCACAGACACTAGTTGAATAAATTATTTTCCAGTTTTTTGCTTCCCTTCTAATCTTCAGTACATTGGGTTGGTTAGTGCAAAAACTTTTCAGTTTAATGTAATCAAAATAATCCATTTTGCATTTCATTATGTTTTCTATCTCTTATTCAGTCAAACATTTTCACTTCTTTACAAATCTAATAAATACACTGTTCCTTACTCCACTCATTGGTTTGTAGTATCAATCGTTATACCTAGGTCATGCACCCATTTGGACTTTATTCTTGCATTAGCATTTATTTATTTATTGACACATTTATTCCTGCATCAGGCTTTGGTCTGCCACACTGTTATCCAGTTTTCCCAGAAGTTTTTTTCTCTAAACAGTGAGTTCTTCTCCCAGAAGGTAAGGTCTATGGGTTTATCAAACAGAATCGCTATATTCCTTGCCAACTGTGTCTTGAGTACCTAGACTATTCCACTGGTCTACCCTTCTGTTTCTTAGCCAGTACCAAGTGGTTTTGATAATTGCTCCTTTATAACACAATTTGAGATCTGGTAGAGCTAGGCCACCTTCCCTAGCATTTCTTTACATTAGTTCCCTTGATATTCTGGACCTTTTGTTCTTCCAGATGAATTTTGATATTATTTTTTCCTGCTCTAGAAAATAATTATCCAATACTTTCATTGGTATGGAACTAAATAAGTAAATTAATTTAGGTAGAATTGTCATTATCATTTTGACTCAGCGTACCTGCCAGCAACTGATGTTGTTCCACTTACTTGGATCTGCATTTATCTGTGCACAAAGTGTCTTGTAATTGTGTTCATATAGTTTCTGGATTTGTTTTGGCTTGTAGAGTCCCAAATATTTTACAGCGTCTATCCGAGCTTTAAATTGGATTTCTCTTTCTCTCTCTTCCTGTTGGGCTTTGTTAGTAATATATAGAAAGGCAGAAGATTTGTATGGGTTTATTTTGTAACCTGAAACTTTACCAAAGTTGTTTATTATTTCAAGTAGTTTTTTACATGACTCTCCGAGATTCTCTAACTATATCATCATATCATCTGCAAAGAGTGATAACTTAGTTTCTTCTTGACTTATTCTAATTCCTTCAATTTCTTTATCTTCTCTATTCGCTACAGCTAAGATTTCTAGTAAATTATTGGAGAATAGTGGCAATAATGGACATCCTTGTGTCACCCCTGACCTTATTGGAAGTGCATCTAGCTTATCTCTATTACATATAATGCTTGCTGAAGATTTTAAGTAGATAATGTTTATTATTTTATGGAAAGTTCCATTCATTCCTATGATCTCCAGTGTTTTCAATAGAATTGGGTCTTGTATTTTTCAAAAGTTTTTTTTTTCAGCAACTATTTAGATAATGATGCAGTTTCTGTTAGTTGTGCTGTTGATATGATAAATAATGCTAATAGTTCTCCTAATATTGAACCAGCCCTGAATTCCTGGTGTGAATCCTACCTGATCATATTGTATTGTTCTCATGATAAGTTTCTGTACTTTTTTTCCAAGATCTTATTTAAAGTTTTCACCTCTATATACATTAGAGAAATTGGTCTATAATGTTCTTTCTCTGTTTTGGGTCTTCCTGGTCTAGGTATCAAAACCATATTTGTATCCCAAAAAGAATTTTTTCCCCAATTTTCCTAAATAGTTTATATAGTATTGGAATTAACTGTTCTTTAAATGTTTGATAGAATTCACTTGTAAATACATCTGCCTTGGTGATATTTTTCTAAGGAGTTAATTGATGGCTTGTTCAATGATTTTTTTTCTTTTTTTCTGAGATAGAGTTGTTTAATTATTCAACTTCCTCTTCTTTTAAACTGGGAAATTAAATTTTTTTTTAAATAATCGAATTTTGGGGCATAAAAATTGAGCAAAGTAATTTCTAATAATTGTTGCAATTTCCTCCTCATTGGAGGTGAGTTCACCCTTTTCATTTTTGATACTGGTAATTTGGTTTTCTTCTTTCTTTTTTTTTTTTCAATTAAATTGACCAAAGGCTCATCAATTTTACTGTTTTTTTTCCTAAAATCAAGTGTTGGTTTTATTTATTAGTTCAATAGTTTTCTTAATTTCAATTTTATTAGTCTCTTCTTTGGCTTTCACTATTTCTAATTTGGTATTACTCGGGTATTTTCAATATGCTCTTTTTAGAGCTTTTTCAGCTGAATGCCCACTTCATTGATCTCTTCTTTCTTTATTTTATTCACGTAGGCATTCAACCATTTAAAACTTCCCCTCAGAAATGCTTTTACAGTATTTCATAAGATTTGGTAGATTGTGTCATTATTATGATTCTCTTGAATGAATTTGTTGATTGTTTCTATGATTTGTTGTTTAAACCACTCATTCTTTAGGATTAGTTTATTTGGTTTCCAAGTAGTTTTTGGTCTATCCTTTCATGATATTTTATTACATATAATTTTTATTGCATTATGATCTGAGAAGGATGCAGTGATTGCCATTCTGCCCTGGATTATGAAGTTTATACACACTAGCACATGGTCACTTTTTGTATACATGTTATGGACCACTGAGAAAAAAAGATATATGCTTTTCTATCTCCATTCAATTTTCCTAGAGATCTATTATATCTACCTTATCCAGAGTTTTATTCACCTCTTTAACTTCTTTCCTGTTTACTCTAAGGTTAAATTTATCGAGTTCAGAGAGGGGGTTGTTGTGGTCTCCCACTAGTATCTTTTTGCTGTCTATTTCTTCCTAGAACTCCTTGAACTTCTCTGATAATGATTTGGATGCTGTACCACTTGAAGTATATATGTTTAGTAGTGATATTGCTTCATTGTCTATGGTGCCTTTTAGCAGGATACAGTTTCCTTCCTTATCTCTTTTTATTAGATGCCTTTCTACTTTTGCTTTGTCTGAGATTAGAATTGCTACTCTTGCTTTTCTTATATCAGCTGAAGCACAATATGTTCTGCTCCAACCTGTTACCTTTGTCCTGTGTGTATCTCTCCCCCACCCCGTGTCACATGTGTTTCTTATAAACAATGTATTGTTGGATTCTGACTTTTAATCCATTCTGCTGCCTCCATTTTATGGGAGAGTTCATCACATTCACATTCACAGTTATGATTACTATCTGTGTCTTTCCCTCCATTCTCTTTCCCACTGTTTGTGCTTTTAGTTCTCCCCTATCCCTTCCCCTCCACAATACAATTTTAAATTTTGACCAACACCTCCTGCAGCCTTCCCTTCCTTCTTTCAGCCCCTCCACTATTTTACTCCTCTTTACCCTTACTACTTCTTCCCTCCCTTTTATGTTCCCCTCTCCTTTGTTTCCCCCTTCCCCTCCTATTGCCTATAGAGCTACTTAGATTTATATACTTAGTTTGCTGTTCCCTCCTTGAACCAAATCAGATGAGAGTGCCTCTCAAACAATGCTCATCTCCCTCCCCTCTTTCCCTCTAGTGTAATATAATTTTCTGCTTCTTCTTTTAACGCAATTAACCATTTTCTGACTCCTCCTTCTCATGTCTCTTGTTATAATCCCTTTGCACTCCTAATTCACATTTTTATCAGCACATCATTTACTTTACACTCGCTCCTTCTATCTATGTGTATCCCTTTTACATTTCATAATAAATATACAATTTCCAAGATCAACAAGTATCATCTTCTCTTATAGGAATACAGTTTGCCCATATTGTGAAACAAGTTTTTTTTTTTTTCTCCCTGTATACTTTTTTATGTCTCTCTTGAGACCCGCATTTGAAGATGAAATTTTCTATTGAGTTCTGGCCTTTTTGTCAAGAAGGTCTAGAAATCCCTTATTTCATTGAATGTCCATCTCCTTGCTTGAAATAGTGTTGTCAAGTCTTCTGGGTAACTAACCCTTGGTTGCAGTCCCAGCTCCTTTGACTTTATGAAATATCATGTTCCAATTTCTTTGATTTTTTTTTTTTAATGTAGAAGCTGCAAGGTCCTGTGTGACCTTGACTGTTGCTCCTTGATAGTTGAATGGTTTCTTTCTCGCTACCGGTAGTATTTTCTTCTTCACTTCATAGTTCTGGAATTTTGCAGTGATATTCTTTTGTGTTTTTAGTTTGGAATCCCATTTGTGAGGTGAATGGTGCATTCTTTTAATGGTTATTTTGTCCTTTGGATCTAGGACTGCTGAACACTCTTCCTTGATGATATCTTGGAAGATATTGTCCAAGATCTTTTTTTCATCATGGCTTTCTTTAGACCAATAATTCTCAGATTTTCCTCCTGGATCTGTTTTCCATGTCAGTTGTTTTTTTCCAACTAGATATTTCACATTTTCCTCTATCTTTTCATTCCTTAGATTTTTTTTGATTGATTCTTGATATATCCCATATATTCATTAACTTATACTTGTCCAATTCTAATTTTTATCAAATTGTTTTCTTAAGTTAACATTTGCATCTCTTTTTCCATCTGTCCAATCATTCTTTTTAAGAAATTATTTTCTCCAGTTAGTTTTTGTACTTCCTTTTCCATTTAACAAATTTTGCCATTAGGTTTTGTGCTTTCTTTTCCATTTGCCTAGTTTTCCAATATAAGTAACTGTTCTCTTCTGTGAATTCTTTTTTCATACTTTTAACGTTATTGATCAGGTTTTGTTGTTGTTGTTGTTGCTTTGTTTTGTTTTGTTGCTTTTGTTTTTGTTTTTTTATTTCTCTGTTTTAGCTTTTAAAATCCTTCTTCAGCTCTACCAATGTAGAGGGCTAAGGGGAGTGCGAGTCCTGTGGTCAAGGCCATAGCTGAGGCAAAGCCTGTTCCTGTGGGACTTATGCTTACACAAACCCTGGTAGAAGCTCTTCATGACCCTGGAACCTGATATTCTTGCAGGTACTGACATTCTTGGCAGAAAAGTTGCAATTGGGTCTGGAAACTCAGGAATTCCCTTCAGGAGGAAGATAAGCTTTGTTACTTGTTTCAGGCACAAGGATATGGGTAAGTCATGGGATGGTGAAGTAATGTCATGAGATGGTGGAGTAATAGGATGAGCTCAGCCTGCACGTGATTGTGATTACAGCCTTTAAATAACCTGACCCTCACTTGAATAAATGGAGTTGCCTTATATCTTGCCTCCCACCTCATTCATTGCTTCTGAGATAGGGATCTTGCTGGTCAAGACCCTCTACCCAAGGAGTTCCTAAGTGAAAGGAATCATACATACCAAGAGTGCTCTTTGTGATTGTGATCAATTTATCATCTGTTCTGAAGTTTCAGATGGTAGTGCACCCTCAGTTCTGACCTCCTTGCTATCTGTGTTTTGGTCCTTGTCCCCATAGATTCTATGGTATTTTCTTTCCTTCTTTCCTCTTGCTCATGATGATAAGGCTTTGTGTGTTGTGGCTCTGGTTCTTTCAGCTAGAAGCTAAAGAACCTGGTGCTGAGTTGACTGATGTGAGAAAGCAGAGGCTGGGTGAAGTCTTTTTTGTGTTTTCTCAAATTTGCCCTAGACCAAGATTGTTAAGGGTGGGCAAGGAGTCATTTTGCCATAGTGGGTCTCCTCTGCTGAGCTAGAGTATAGGCAAGCTCAGCATTTGGTGATCTCGGCTGCCCTAGTGTCTTCTTGATTCCCCTAGGGTGCTGAGGCATGCCTGGAGTCCTGATGTTTGTTGTTAAGTGGCTCCATCCCCCTAGGGCTCTGAATCTCCTCCAGGTTTACTGAGTTGAGGCTGTCTGGGACAGCTCTGGTCCTGCACCAGTACCCTTCGACCACAGTCAGAGGTATCCTCCTTAGTGATTTTCCTAGGCTCACATGCTACGATACTGTTTGCCCTTTCTACTGATCCTACTGATTCAGGAGTTTTCTGAGGAAATATTTTATGATTCTTTCAAGATCAACAAGTGGAGAGGGAGAGAGCATTTACCGATCACTCCACCACTTTGGCTCCTGGAAGTTCAAGTAGGTGACTTACAGTCATTTAATCTGCAGGCTGATAGTCTCAGGAGCAGCCACTGCAGATACCTGGGACTCTACATCTCTCACTCACTTGATTCTGCTGGACTCCTATACTGGGCTGATATACCCAAGACTTCGCAGTGCAGTTTCTGCCTCAGAAAACCCAGGGTTTTCTGCTTGACCCTGCCATGGCAGAGACATGATGTCCCATGTGCTGTGTGCTCCTCCACTCCCACAGAACAGACACTTCCCATAGACCTTCCAGTCTGTCTTGGACTGTGAATCTGCTACAGTCTGTCTCCTATTGAATTCTTCCCTTCCAAAATTTGGTCAGCTTCTCTTTTTAGAGGTTTCAGAAGGAGTTTGTCTAAGAGCTTAGGTGAGTGGGTGCTCTCACTCTGCCAACTTGGTTCTATGCCCAACTTTAACCATTTTGTAATTGGAAAATGGCTTTTACTTTTATAAATTCAGCTCAAATGCTGAATGAAAGGAGCAGAAGCAGGAGAATTTTGTACTCAGCCACAACAACAGTGTGCAGGGAATTTTTCTGGTAGACTTAGTCCTTCATAGCAAAGCAAGGACCTAAGAAATTCCCAATGGAAGTTAGAGGAAAAACACCTTCCACATCCAAGGAAAGAACTATGGAATTAGATCCCAGAATGAAGCAGATCATTTACTTTTGTATTATGTCTTGTTTTCTTTTGTTTTGTTTTATGGATTCTCCCATTCATTTTAATTCTTCTATTCAACATGACTGAAGTGAAAATTTATTGAATATGAACATATGTGTAGAACCTATATAAGTTAGCAAGTCATCTTGGGGAGGAAGTGGTGAGAAAGTGAAGAGGGAGGGGAAAGATATATGGAATTGACTGTAGAATGCTGTAAACAAATAAAATAATTTAAAAATAAATCCAGCTCTGTTCCCTGTATATTTTAGAAATGAGTCCTTTATCAGAGAAATTTGCTGTAAAAATCTTTCCCAGTTTCATGTTTACATCTAATTTTGACTGTTTAAATATATCATGTATGAGAAAATCAAAAGACTGAAGAACTCAACATTTAAAAATGAAGAAATGCTTATTTGTGAAATTCATTTTTTCATTCCAGATTATACCAAAACTATTATCAGTCTAGGTCCAGGTGAACCTCTTAGATCTGGGCATCTTTATTAAATATATAATATTCCCCCTCAAAGAAATGTCATTTTTTTAAACTTTGTCATGAGCCCAGAAGTCTTGTCCATATTGAGGAAATAATGAAATCTGGGAAATATATTTACACATTGAGAAGCAGGATTATAATTCATAATTACAGAAAACCCTGAATGAACATAGAATAAAACATTTTTTTACACCATACCACATGCTATGAAAGGTTCATAAATGTATCTGAGAGATAGAGTTGAACATGCTTCAGTGACCGTAAGATTCATCTGATTTAAACCTCATTTAAGAACTGTGTGCTAAAAGCAGGTTTAGACTTGGGGAAATAATATCACAATTCATGAAAGGTATGTTTAATGTCTAATGCAATAAAAGTGTGGCAACATGACAAAAAAAAAGGCGAAAATCTTGTGAATTCATGTCAAATCATCCAAACCTCCATTAATAAAAAACTAGCATCTATTTGAAGAAATAAAAATTTATAAGTTTTTATCATATACATTGATAAATTTAGTTCTTTTATTTTGCCCCAAACAATGCATCACTGTATTAAGGTTTCTTAAACCATATTAAATTAGTGTTATGGGTCTCATCTGGCTCTCTTTTCTCTCTTTTTCAGAGAAGCTAGTTTTTTCAGTTATCTTCTGTGGAACTATTCTTTTATTCATAATATTACTGTAGAGAAAGCTTTCTGTTGCATGTTTGATCCAACTTGCATTCTAATTGTGTTGACTTTCTTGATACCACAGAGAAAAAAAATTCCAGATCCTTCTTGGGAAGTTAACTGTCCTTTGATTTTTTTCCCTCCTCAATTCTCTACAGTAAACTTCTTTTTTATATTGAATCCTTTGTGTTCTTTGACATTGTTTAGCTGGGCCATATAGTTTAATGTCATTTATATACAGTAAGGGATTTATAAGATACATTCATTTGATTCTCTCTCTAACTTAGAAGTCATTATTAGTTCTCTTTAGTAGAGATGTTAATGAATTCAAAGCCATGATGAACCATAATAGGCTTAAATTGTGTTTCTGGAGGGGAGGAGTCAAGATGGCAGAGTAGAAAGACACAGGAGGAGATTTCTGTTCTGGAGAGACTTGAAACACCAACACCAAAGGTCTGTCATACACTGGACCTGGAGCAGAGCCCAACCTTGCCTTGGCTGTAACACCAAGGGGAGCAGATCTGAGCAGGCTTCAGGAGCAGAGTCTCCAGTGGCCATGCAGGTCCCACCACCCACAGACACCAAAGGTCATTTAGAAAGCATTTTTGGCTCGCTGAGAGGGGAGCTGGGTGTTCTCCATAACTCAGGCCCCTTGGGAGGCAGCAGTGGAGGTGGCAGCAGACAGGAGCTCCCAAAGCAGACAGGAGCCTGAATCCATTGTTGAAGGTCTCATTGCAAACCACCTGAGGGAACTGAGCTCTGCATGGTGGCCCTGCCCCCACCCCAGCACCTGAACTTAATCTCACACTGAATAGCTGCCCTGCTTCCACCTAAACCCCCTGAGAGAATTCAGCCCTGTGTGGCTGCCCTGCCCCAACCTGAGCACCAGAACTTAATCTCATACTGAATAGCAGCCCCACCCCTGCCAAAAACCCTGAGGCTAGGAAGCAGCATTTGAACCTTAGCCCCCAAGAGCTAGCTGGGCAGATCTGGAGGCAAGGTAGGTGTGGAGAGGAATCTCAGAAGTCAAGTAACAGGCTGGGAAAATGCCCAGAAAAGGAGGAAAAAAATAAGACCATAGAAGGTTACTTTCTTGGGGAACAGAGGTCTCCCCCCATCCCTTTGGATGAGGAAGAACAAGGCATACTGCCAGAGGAAGTCAAGGGCCCTCCCCCCAAAGGAGACTTAAACCTTGCTCAGGCAATAGAAGACCTTAAAAATCAAGTTAGCAACTTACTAAAGGACAACCAAAAAAACACTGAGGAAAATACTAGCTTTATAAAGAGGCTAAGTCAACTGGAAAAAGAGGTCCAAAAAGCCAATGAGGAAAAGGAGGTTTTAATAAGCAGAATTAGCCAAATGGAGGAGAAGGTTCAAAAACTCATTGACCATAATAATTCTTTGAAAGAGAGAATTGAGTCCAGGGAAAAGAATGACTATGAGTTAAACCAAGAAGTTAGTAAACAAAACCAAAAATTAAAAAACAACAACAACAACAACAACAACAACAAAAGATGATGTGAAAGCTGGAAAAACAGCTGACCTGGAAAATAGATCCAAGAGAAGTAAGTTAAAAATTGTTGGGCTACCTGAGGACCATGATCAAAAAAAGAGCCTAGACATTATCTTCCATGAAATTATCAAGGAAAATTACCCTGATGTTATAGAAGCAGAGGGCAAAATGGATATTGAAAAAAGTAATCGGTCACCCACTGTAGGAAACCTGGACAGAGAAACTCCTAAGAATGTTGTGGCTAAATTTCAGAGTTCCCAGATCAAGGAGAAAATATTGCAAGCAGCTAGAAAGAAACAATTTGAGTACTGTGGAAATGCAATCAGGATAACACAGGATCCGGCAGCTTCAACATTAAATGAATGAAGGGTTTGGAGTAGGATATTTCAGAAGTCAAAAGAACTGGGATTAAAGGCAAGAATCACCTATCCAGAATATCTGAGTATAATACTTCAAGGGAAAAAATGGACATTCAGTGATAGAGACAAATTTGCAGATTTCATGTTGAGGAAAAGACCAGATCTGTATTTAGAATTTTGAGTTCCCAAGACAAGAATCAAGAGAAACATGAAAAGGTAAACGGGGGGGGGGGGGGGGAAGAAAAATCATAAGAGCCTCTCTAAAGCCAAACTGTTTACATTACTACATGGAAAGAAAATATTTTTAACTCTTGAATCTTTTCTCAGTATTTGGATAGTTGGAGAGATTGTCCACACACACACACACACACACACACACACACACACACATACACATATATAGATAGAGAGTACAGGGAGTGTCATATCAGAGGAGAAGCTATGCACATACACACAAAAAATAATAAATAAAGTAAAATAAAAATTAAGGGTGAGAAAGGGAGTAAGGAAATGGGGCATGCTATAACTCATAAAAGAAATAAGAAAAATTTTATTCAATAGAGGAGATAATGCAGAAGGGGAGGGGGGTGGAAATGAAACTACTCTCCCCACGTGTGGCTGAAGGAAGGAATAACATGCTCACTAAATTTAATACGTTAATTTATAACACACCACAGGAAAGTAGGAGAGGAGGCAATAAGTGGAGGGAAGTGAATGTTAGAAGGGAGGACAAATGGGAGAAAGGAGTCACTAGAAATAAACACTTTCAAGAAGTGACAAGGTCAATTGTAGGGGGGAAAATAAGGGGATAGGGTAGGTCAGAGGGCAATATAATTAGTATTAAACAACATGATTACTATGGAAGTCTTTTGCAAAACAACACATGTTTAGTCTGTATTGAATTGCTTCCCTTCTTAGTGGGGTTGGGGAGAGAGGGGCAGAAGGAGAGAAGTTGGAATTCAAAGTAGCAGAAACGAATGTTGAGAATTTTTACTGCATATAATCGGGAAATAAGAATTACAGGAATAGGGGTGAGGAAATTTATCTTGCCCTATAAGAAAAGAAGGAAGATGGTGATAGGACACGGGTGGGATGTGATGAAGGAGAAGGTACATTGAGGGAAGGAACAACCAGAATGAAAGGTATTAGGAAGTAGGGGGACAGGGGTGATGGGGAGAAAAATTGGTCATGTTACAAAGTGAGTGAGGTAAAAGCAATTAGTAATAAAATAATAGACTGAATTAATTACTGAGAATAAATAAATGACATCTTTAGTTTGGAGAAAAAAATTTCAGTCTAACTTTCCAAAAATTAAAAAAAAATTAATGAATTCAAAGCCATGATGAACCATAATAGGCTTAAATTGTGTTTCTGGAGGGGAGGAGTCAAGATGGCAGAGTAGAAAGACACAGGAGGAGATTTCTGTTCTAGAGAGACTTGAAACACCAACACCAAAGGTCTGTCATACACTGGACCTGGAGCAGAGCCCAACCTTGCCTTGGCTGTAACACCAAGGGGAGCAGATCCGAGCAGGCTTCAGGAGTAGAGTCTCCAGTGGCCATGCAGGTCCCACCACCCACAGGCACCAAAGGTCATTTAGAAAGCATTTTTGGCTCGCTGAGAGGGGAAGGTAACTTCTGATAAAATTTGGCATTGATGGAAAAGTCAAGGTTGTAATGGTAAATTTGATTTTATGATTGCCATTTAATCAGGAACTAGAACATGTATAGAAAGACATGTAAGTCACTTAAGACTTGTCTAAAAGATGTTCCTTAGCCAAAGTGAAACTATAATCATATTCTAAACCTGGTTATAAGAACTTATCATTTTTAGTTATGTGGGACTACTAAGTGACTATTCTTCTGAGTCTAACTCCATGTATGGGAAGCAAGCAAGGCAATCTGAGCCTCCATTACATGATGCCAGTATGCTCATGAGATGCTGGTATGAACTACACAGGTGATCTCAAGGGAAGAGTGGGAAAGCAGCTGTTCAGCATGGGCTGAGGTGGGATTCTCCAGACTCAATTTCCTCAATGACATCTGGCAGATTTTAAGCCTGACTGAATACAAGTGGACAATCTCCTCCTGCCTGGAATAGACATGAAATTTGGGAGATATTGTTTCCTTGCAATGTCCCTACTCTTGGTGGCAATTCCCTATAAGCAAAAGGTTTATAAACTCAATACCAGATCTATTCAATTATAGATTATGGGTAGAGGAACATCCAAGGCTGCCTAAAATTAAACTATTAGGCATAGAACTTTAGACCAGCAACATTAAGTTAGGATCTTTTTATTCTTAGTAATACTGAGGAGACAATTAGATCAAGAGATTGTGAAGTTAGCAACATACATATTATCTGTGTCTCAGTTGGCTTATGTTTAAAAAAAATTCTTTTGTGGTCTATATTGCAAATGGTATAAAAAGATGTATCTTGTGATGAAAAGTTTGAATTGCTTTATCTTTTATAAACTGTGGTAAAAATAAATTAAAAAAAAATAAATTGTGTCTGTAAAATACCAGTTGAAATATCAGATTTTTTGATATTTCATTGGTGACGTTTTAAATAAAGTTAAGTTTTCAATAGGGATATTAAATACTCTAGCATTCTAGCTATAATTTGTTCTATTTGTATTTTTTATACTATGTGAATAATCCATGAGCATGAAACTTTGTTAAAGACTTTATGGTAATTTATAAAGACAATATAAATATTATAGTACCTTCAGGAATCTTGTTCAATACAAAATTGGAAATAAATTGATCATGATGGCAAAATAGGATGAAAGAATGCTGCTATTTGATTCAAAACTCACCCAAATGATTTATAAGCATACCCCAAAATGTCCTGATGGAATCCAGAAAACGTCAACTGTAAGACTTTATCCTACCTAAAGAAACAGGCTTGTAGCCTCTTTGATCAGAAGCTAGCATGTAGAAGAGCAGTCCAGCACCTAGGGAAAGACTGCACATCAGCACAAAAATAAACTCCTAATAGGGACATTTAGGCACTCCATACTCACACTGGAGCACTACAACAGGGTCAGGTGCTAACTAGTAGCTTTGCCAGCAACCACCAACTCCTGGGTCACAGAATGAGGGCAGAAAGAGAGAAAGGGAAGTCTAAAAAGAAAAGGTCAGAATCCAGCAAAGGCCTCATAATTGTGACTGAGAGTCTGTATTCAGACAGGGCTTCATTTCCACTATGTAGCCCAGCCAGCATATGAGTAATGAAGACAGGAAACCCAGACCAAAAGGGAGTCACTCTGATTCTTTGACTTTGAACCAAAATGGATTTCCAGCTAGCTGATTCTTTCACAGACCTCAGCGCAGCTCAGGAATTTTCAGAACCAGCATTAGCGAGTCAGCAAACAGACTTTTCCCTAGGTCAGATCAATTTGGGAACACTGAAACCTGTCCCCAATCTGTCCTTGAAATCCTAGAATAACATATTAGTCAATATATTTAAAAAGTAGCAATAGGGACAAGTCCAAACCTTTCCTCCAGAAGTGTGGTAAAGTCCAGTCTTGCATCAAATCCAAAGTTAGAAAGAATACTGGAAAAATTGGCAAACAAACAAAAATCACCCCACCAACACAAGCTATTATGGTGGCAGTATCACACAACATAGAAATGTAGAAGAAGGGAATGACTACAAAATATACATAATAAATGCCTCAGATAAAAAGAGATTGAGCACAAATTCAACTAAAATTCCTGGAAGAGATGAAGCAAAATCTATAAAAAAGAGTTCATTTTTTGAAAATAAATAGAATGAGAGTACTTGAGGGGAAAGTTAGAAAAAAAAATAAGTGCTATGTAAGGAAACATTGGAAAGAGAATTAATAGTTTGACATAAGACATACAACCAACAAACTCTCTGAAAATTTGAACGAACCAAATAGAAGTCAACCATTCAACAAAACAGCATGACAATTATACAACATTATTAACAATAAAGTCAAAAGGCTTAAAAAATGAAAGGGGAGTATATAGTATTTCATAGTAAAAACAACAGACCTCCAAAAAGAATCTAGGAAAAAAAATTAAAAATCATTGCATTATCTGACTACTATGACCAAAAAGAGTGTAGACATCTTACTTCAAGAGATATTGAAAGAAGAGACAGAGACAAGATGGCAGAATTCAGGTAGCAACTTGGGTCAACTATCTCAACATTGGCCTCAGAAGACTTTAAAATTTCCATTCCTTCTTAATTTTTCATAGTGTTCTACCATATGTAACTTTTCTAAACTTCTATTTACTTCCTAACCTTCATTCTTGTTTATTTTTATAATTAGATTTATTGAGTTCAGAGAGGGGGAGGTTGAGGTCCTCCACTAGTATAACTTTGCTGTCTATTTCTTCCTGTAAAGCCCTTAAGATCTTCTCTAAGAATTTGGATTCTATACCATTTAGTGCATATATGTTTAGCAATGACATCACTGCATTGTGTATGGTACCTTTTAGTAGTATGTAGTTTCCTTCCTTATCTCTTTTAGTTAGATGTAATTTTGCTTTTGTTTTCTGTGAGATCAGTATTGCTACCCCTGCTTTTTTATTTTAACTGAAGCACAATATTTTCTGCTCCAGTCTTTTACCATTACTCTGTGTGTATCTCTCTACTCCACATGTCTTTCTTGTAAACAATGTATTGCACGAATTTAATTTTTAATTTTTTCTGCTATCCCCTTCCATTTAATTGGAGAGTTCATCTCATTGACATTTGCAATTATGATTATTTTCTGTGTCTTTTTCTCCATGTTATTCCACCCTTTATGCTCTTCTCTTTCCTTTCTCCCTTTCACTGCTCACCAGTGTTTTGTTTCTGACCACTGCCTCGCTCCATCTGCCCTTCCTTCTATTAGTCCCCTTCCCTTCTCTTTCCCTTTACTACTTCTTCCCTTCCTTCCTCCTTAGTTTCTAACTCTCTCCCTTTTTCTTTCCTTTTTCTCATCTCACACCCTACAGGAATGGATTTATGTGCCCAATTGAGTGTGCATGTTATTCCCTCTTAGAGTCAAATCAGATGAGGGTAAGGTTCAAGCAATGCTGATCTCCCTCTCTTGTTTCCCTCTACTATAATAGGTCTTTGCACCACTTCGTGTTGTGTAATTTACCCTTTGTCTACCTCCTCCTTTTCTATTCTCACTGTTCAAATCTTTTTTGTCCCTTAATTTTTCATCACATCAAAGTCAACTTATGCCAGCAGTCCCATCTATGTATGCCCCTACTAAATGTCATAATAAAGATACAGGTCTCAAGAGTTACAAAAATCATTTTTCCATGTGGAGATGTAAAAAGTTAAACTTCATTGAAAAACATTTTTTCATTTGCAGTTTATATTTTCATCCTTCTCTACTGCATTGTATGTGAAGATCAAATTTTCTTTTCAAATTTTGTTTGTATTTTCTTTAAAGTATCCAAATACTGAGTAAAGTTTCAAGAGTTACGAATATTATCTTTCTATGTTGGAATGTAAACACTTCAACTTTAGTAAGTCCCTTATGATTTCTCTGTCCTGTTTACCTTTCCACGCTTCTCTTGAATTTTGTGTTTGAAAATCAACTTTTCTGTCCAGTTCTGGTCTTTTCATCAAGAATGCTTGCAAGTCCTCTATTTCGTTGAATGACTATTTTTACCCCTGAAGTATTATACTCAGTTTTGCTGGTAAGTGCTTCTTGGTTTTAATCCTAATTCCTTTGACTTCTGCAGTATCATATTCCAAGCCCTTCAATCCCTCAATATAGAAGTTGCTAGATCTTTTGTTATCCTGATTGTATTTCCACAGTACTCGCATTGTTTCTATTTAAGTGCTTGCAGTATTTTCCCCAGTTACACATAAAAACAAGTTTTAATATTCATTTTAAAAACTTTGAGTTCTAAAATTCTCTCCCCTCCTCCCTCCCTCTCCAGCCCTTATTGCAAAGGCAAGCCATTCGATACAGGTTACACATGCATAGTCAAGCAAAGTTATCACCACTTTCCTCTTCTTTTTCAGTATAAAATCTTTCCCCACTTCTCTTTTAGGTGAGATAATTTGCCCAATTCTACTTCTCACTTTCTTTTTCTCCCAGTACATTCCTTTTTCATTCCTTAATTTTATTTTTAGATATTATCCATTCATATTGAACTTACACCTGTGTCTTCTGTCTATACTCCATCTAACTACCTAATAACGAGAAACATCTTATGAGTTGCAAATATCATCTTCCCATGTAGGAATGTAAAATGTTTAACGTTACTAAGCCCTTCATTATTTACCTTTCCTATTTTAATGCTTATCTTGAGTTTTGTATTTGAAAGTCAATTTTTATTAAGCTTTGGCCTTTTCACCAAGTATGCTTTAGATATTTCTTGGAACCAAGATGGTGGAGTAAGATGTAAATCACTCTCATTCTCCCTTTCTGACCTCTGAAGGCCCAAAAGATATTACCCAAGGAAAAATCCCAGAATAGCTGAGCCAGCAGAAAGACAAGGTACAGCAGTCTTGTAGCCCAGGAAGCTTGGGAGATTAATGAGAAAGAACCCACTTACTTTGCAGAAGGGAAAGCTAGTGGCAAACCACACCTCAGCAAACATGGAGGAAATCATGAGCCCAAGGGTGGTGGAGCAGGTAAACACCAACACCAGTACCCCTAAGTACATCAGCACAGGCAGAAAAACCAGTAGGCACCAGTTCAGAAAACTACCATGTGGACCACAGATCCAGGCAGTCAGGCATTCTAAAGCAGACAAATATTTCAGTGTTCTAAAGAAATTTGGATAACCAGGAATCCTGCAGGGAATAGACTCCCAATACTCACTCCAAGAGCTAGAGCGTTGCTGACCACAGTTCAGCATCAGGTAAGCTGCCAGAGAACAACAGCTTTCAACTGCCAGCACCTGAGGTCCCAGCACAAAAAAAAAGTAACTATCTCCAGAGCTCCAAGTAAAAGAAGATTGAGTCAGTGGCCCTTGTGTTCCATCAGGAGAGCTCTACTTTAAAAGACAAAACACAATGAGCAAAAAACAAAAATAGACAATGACCAGAGATTCTTATAATGGGGACAAGTAAGATCAAGGTACAATTCACAAAAAGACAACACTGTCAATATACCTACATCCAAAACCTTAAAAGAAAATATGAACAGGCATCAAGCCCAAAGACTTCTTATAAAAGTTCAAGAAGAATGTGAAAATTTAAATAAGAGTGGCAGAAGAAAAAAAGGGAAAATAAATTAGAGGTATTCAAGAGAGAATCAATAACTTGGAAAAAGAAGGAAAAAATTGACTGTAGAAAACATTTCTTTAAAAAATACAATTGTTTAAAAGGGGAAAAAGTACACTGAAGAAAGCAACTCCTAAAAAAATAAAAGGGACCAAATGGAAAAGAAATCACAAAAACTCACTGAAGAGAATTTCTTAAAAAGTAAAAAAAAAAAAAAAAAAAAAAAAAAAAAAAAGGTCAAATGGAAAAGGAGGTAAAAAAGCTAACTGAAGAAAAAAAATTTACTAAAATATGGAATTGGCTAAGTGAAAGCTAATGACTCTTTGAGACATTAAGAATCAGAAAAACAAAAACAAAGGAATGAAAAAATAGAAGTAAATGTAATTTGATACAACCAACTGACCTGAAAAAATAGATCCAGGAGAGGTAATTAAAAAATTAATGTTCTACCTGAAAGTCATGATCAAAAAAAGAACCTGGACAGCACCCTTCAAGAAATTAGCAAGGAAACTGCCCTATGCCCCTAACAACCTAGGATTTTACCTTGAAGAATAGAACTGTCATTGAAAGAATCCACAAATCACCTACTGAAATACGTCTCAAACTCAAATTCCAGAACTACCTGGTCAAAGAGAAAATGCTGCAAGCAACCAGAAAAATAATGCAATTTAAATATTATGGAAAAACCATCAACATTATGGAGGACATTGTAGGCTTTTATCTTAAAGAATCAGAAGATGTGGTGTATAATATTCCATAAGGCAAAGGAGCTTGGCTTACAACCAAACATCAACTACCCAGCAAAAATGAGCATAACTTTTCAGGGGAAGATATAAGCATTCAAAAAATAAGAGGCTTCCAAAACTTCCAGATGGAAAGACCAGAGGTCAAGAGAAAATTTGATTTTAATACACAAGTATAAGAGGGGTATAAAAAAGTAAAAATATTATTCAATGAAAGGTAAACATTTTACATCTTCCTGCATTACCCAATGAAAGATAAACATCTTCCCTGCAAGGGAAGGTGACACTTGTTACTCTAGAGAACTCTATTGTTATTATTCCATTTAACATGGATATATATAACCGGAGGGCATGGGTATAAGTTGACTTTGGTGTAAAGATAAAAAAAAAAATCAAATTAAATGGTGCAAAGGGATTATACTGGAAAAAGAGGGAAGGAGAAGGCTGACAAAGTGCAAATTATATACATGAAAAGTCAAAAAGATCTATTACAATAGAGGGAAAAGAGAGAAAGGTGAATAATGTTTGAACCTTACTCTTATCAGATCAGGTTTAAAGATTATTAGCATAATCAGTTAAGTTTAGAAATCTAACACTATAGGAAGTAGGAGAGGAAAGGAAAGGGAGGGGATAAATACAAAGGAGGGAAGAAGTAGAAAGAAAGGGGGAAAGGGGGAAGAAAAGTGAGGGGGTTGAAAGAAAGCATGACAGACTGAGGGAGGCAGTGGTGGATAGTGAACTCTAGCAAGGCAAGAAGGAGATAAAGGAGAGAGAAAAACATAAATGGGGGGGGCGAGAATAGGGTAGAGAGAATTACACAAATATTTATTGTAACTGTGAATGTAAATAGAATTAAGTCTCCCCCAATAAAACAGAAATGGATTGCAAAGTGGATTAAAAACCATAATCCAGTGGTTTAATATGTGGTTTAAAAGAAACATATCTGAAGCAGAGGTATATACAAAGACTAATGGTAAAGCTGGAATAGAAAGTATTTTGCTCAGGTGAAGTAAGGAAAAAAAGCAGAAGTTATCCATCTTGATCTCAGACAATCAGAAGAAGACAACAAAGTCAAGGTTTCTACATCCACAGCCTCCAAAAAATATGCAATAGTCTCAGGTCATGGAAGAGTTCAAAAAAGGATTTTGAAAATCAAGTAAGATAGGTGGAGGAAAAAATTGAGAAGAGAAATGAGAGCTATGCAAGAAAATCATGAAAAGCGAGTCAACAGCTTGCTAAAAGAGAACCAAAAAATACTGAAGAAAATAACACTTTTAAAAATCGACTGAGGCACATAGCAAAAGAGGTCCAAAAAAGCCAATGAGTAGAGGAGTGCTTTAA
The DNA here is from genome assembly GCA_023548195.1 of Bettongia penicillata ogilbyi. Lineage (NCBI taxonomy): Eukaryota > Metazoa > Chordata > Mammalia > Diprotodontia > Potoroidae > Bettongia > Bettongia penicillata. Next base: position 610,030 of record JAJHZJ010001042.1, read on the forward strand.
AAATCAGAGTTGGCCAAATGGAAAAGGAGGGTAAAAAGTTCACTGAGTTAAATAGTTGCTTAAAAATTAGAATGGAGGATACAGCATCAGAGACAGCTGCAGCCACTGTTTCTGGAGCTCTAGACCCACAGACTATGGGGGATGAAATGCCCCACTCCAACTGGAAGTAGAGAACTACTATGACAAAGGACTCAAAAGTCAAGTAAATGGCTGGGGGAAATGAGCAAAACTGAAAAAAGAATAAGACCTTAGAATCACATTGGTGACAAGGAAGATCAATACATATAACCAGAAAGAGAAAACCAAGTCAAAGCTCCTGCATCCAAAGCCTCCAAGAAAAAATATGAGTTGGTTTCAGGCCATGAAAGAGCGCAAATAAATAAAACTAAGAGCTTGCTTTATGAAAATAAGGCAATAAAAGAGAAAAAATTTTGTTTAATTTGTTTGAAAAAAAGAAAGAGGCAAAAGAAATTACGAATATTAAAAAAAAATAAGGTGAACTTATCACTAATGTAGAGAAAATTAAGATAATTAGTACCTATTTTACCCAACTATATCCAATAAATCTGACGGGATTTTGAAATGATTTTGAAAATCAACTAAGAGAAGTAGAGCAATAATTGGAAAGAGAAGTGAGAGAGATACAAGAAAATCATGAAAAATGAGTCAACTGCTTGCTGAAGGAGACCCCCAAAAACGGAAAGAAAATATCACTTAAAAAATAGACTAATCCAAATAGAAAAAGATATCCAAAAAGCCAGTGGGGAGAAGAATGCCCTAAAATCCAAGATAGACCAGAGGGAAAAGGCGATCCAAAAACTCATTGAAAAAATAATTCCTTAAAAATTAGAAAGTAGTACATGAAAGCTAATGACTTTATGAAAATAAAGATATTGCAAAACAAAACCAAACGAATGAAAAATAGCAGACAATGTGAACTACCTCACTGGAAAAAGCACTGACCTGAAAAAGAAATCTATCCAGGAGAGGCAATTTAGAAATTTTATGACTACTTGAAAGCCATGATCAAAAAACTAAAAACAACCAAGACAAAAACTTTCAATAAATTATCAAAGAAAACTGCACTGATATTCTGGAACCAGAAGGTGAAATATGTATATTGAAAAAAATCCACCAGTTTCTTCCTGAAAGAGATGCCAAAAAGTTAACTCCTAGGAATATTGTAGCCAAATTTCATAGCTTCCAGATCAAGGAGAAAATATTGCAAGCAATCAGAAAGAAACAATTCGAATATTGTGGAAATATATTCAGGACAACACAAGACCTAGCAGCTTCTACATTAAGGGTGTTATGGATTGGAATATGATATTTCAGAGGTCAAAGGAGCTAAGATTTGAACCAAGAAACAATTGCCCAGAAAAACAAAGTATAATACTCGAGAGGTAAAATGATCATTCAGTGAAATAGAGAATCTTCAAACATTCTTGATAAAATGACCAGAGCTGATTAGAAAATTTGACTTTTACACAAAAGATTCAAGAGAAGCATGAAAAGGTAAACAAGAAAGAAAAATCATAAGGAACTTTCTAAAGGTGAACTGTTTATATTCCTACATGGAAAGATAATACTTTTCTCAGTATTTGGGTAGTTGGAGGCATCATAAAAACATAGACAGAGGGCATATGCACATTAAATAGGGAGGGATGATATCTAAAAAAAATAAAATTAAAGGGTGAAAGAGGAATATATTGTGAAGAGAAGGGGAGAAACAGAGTGGGGAAAATTATCTCTCATATGAAAGAGGCAAGAACAATCTTTTTCAAGAAGAGGAAGTAAGTGAGAGGGTAAAAAGTAAGCCTTGCTCTCATCACATTTGATGTAAGGAAGGAATAACATGGACACTCAATTTGCTTTGTAAATCTGTCTTACATTACAGAAAAGTAGGGAAGAACAAGATAAATGGGGTGTGGAGGGGATGATGGAAAAGAGAGCAAATGGGATGAGGGGTTCATTAGAAGTAAACACTTTTGGAGAAGGGCAAGATCAAAGGAGAGAATAGAATAAATGGGGTGCTGGATAGGATGGAGGGAAACACAGTCTTTCACAATATGATTTTTATGGATGTGTTTTACATAACTACACAAGTATGACATATATCAAATTGCTGTCCTTCTCTGTGTGGATAGATGTGGGGGGGGGGGGAGAAAGGGAGAAAGTTGGAACTCAAAGTTTTAAAACACGAACGTTAAAAATGCTTTTGTACATGCAACTGGGAAATAAGATATAAGGGTAATAAAGTAAGGTAATCTATCTTGCCCCTCAAAAAAATAGAGGAGATGGGGATGAGAGAAGGGAGGGGTTTGAGAGAAGTGAGGGCAAATTAAGGGAAGGGGTAATCAGAATGCATGCTGCCTTGGGATTGGCAGAGAGGAAAGATGGGGATAAATTTTTGAACTCAGAATCTTGAGGAAATAAATGTTAAAACTAATAACAATAAATTCATTTTAAAAAAGAATAAAAACTATGGAAAGATTTGAATCTCTGAAGATTCTATGCACCTCGAGAGAAAGAAATTACAAATAGAAATAGCATAATAGTCTTAAATATGTATGTATAAGTGTGTATATATAAATATATATATGTATACACACATTTATATATATGGGGGTCTATGTTTACAGATATCTATGTATGTGTGGATATATCCACTTCTAATTTAGCATTCTCTAGTGTGATAAAGGGAGAGAGAGGCAAAAAAAAGTAAAAAGTACATTGCAGGGTACAAAAGAAAATCTAGAAGGAACTAAAGAAATGCTGGGCAGCTTTGACAACAATGTATAGTATTTATTACACAGGTTTTCTTGTGGAAATTTATTGTTTTAAGTTGAATTCTCCCATGTTCTGATGTGTACATGGAGTTCTGTTTTCTTTTTCTTGTTTTGTATTTAAGTTTAAAAGAATAAAAACTTCACAAAGAATTTGAATGGAGTAGATGAAAACTAATGACTTCATGAGAAATCAGGAAATTATAAAACAAAAACAAAAGAATAAAAAAATTGAAGACAATATGAAATATCTCACTGGAAAAACATTGGACCTCGAAAATTTTTTTCACTCTGTCTTTTTGTGAGTTGTGCTATCCTAGAATTTGTTTATATAAATTTTTAGAAGATATTTCAAGGGACTTGGGGGAGAATTCAGGGGATGAGCATCTTTTACAGTGCCGTATTGACTCCTCCCAGAGTCCTGACTTGTAAAAACCACTTATCTTTCTGACTCCTAAGAACTTCAGAGCATTGTCATCATTCTTTTCCTTCCATCAGACTAAAATTTATGTGGGCAAGCGGGTAAGAATAAGCATTTATTAAGTATCTGCTATGTGCTAAACATTGTGTTCAGTGATAAGGGCATACATCCTCAAAATTTTGTATCCTCCCACCCTAAGCCTGCCCCTTAAGTATATTCTTCTGCATAGAGTAGTATAACAAGTGACTCAACACACCAATATTCTCTGCAATACCAGAATTTGGGAACTTGGACTACATATTTTTGTGGGGTTTGATTCTCCATGAACTTTATGTTCTCAAATTTGGGAAGCATCTAAAAAGACACATCAGAGGAGCCAAGATGACAGAGTAAAAAGATTCACATATGCTAGCTCCGAAACCACAACCCTTAAAATACCTGTAGAGAAGAACTCCCAACAAATTCTGGAGCAGCGGAAGCCACAGAACACAGTGAAGGAGATTTCTGTTCCAGAGAGCCCTGAAAAACCAACACCAAAGGTCCATCGTGCACCAGACCTGGAGCAAAGCCCAGCCCTGCCTTGGCCACACTGCACCAAGAGGAGCAGATCCAAGCAGGCTTCAGGGGTGGAATCTCCAGTAGCCACGCAGGTCCACCCACCCACAGATGCCAAAGGTCAGTGAGAGAGCCTGTTTGGCTGGTCAAGAGGGGAGGGGGGTGTTCCCATAACTCAGGCCCCCTCAGGAGGCAGCAGCAGAGGCAGCAAAGGACAGAGGCTCCCAAAGCAGGCACAAGCCCGGATCCATTGCTGAAGGTCTCCACATAAGCCCCCTGAGGGAACTGAGCCCCATGCGGCAGCCCTGCCTACACCAAAGCAGCTGAACGTAATCTCACATTGAATAGCAGCACTGCCCCCTCTGAAAGCCCTGAGGCTGAGAAGCACCATTTGAATCTCAGATCCCAAGCACTAGCTGGGCAGATCTGGAGGCTAGGTGGGTGTGGACAAGAATCTCAGAAGTCAAGAAACTGGCTGGAAAAATGCCCAGAAAAGGGAAAAAAAATAAGACCATAGAAGGTTACTTTCTTGATGAACAGATATCTCCTCCCATCCTCTCAGATGAGGAAGAACAATGCTTACCATCAGGGAAAGACATAGAAGTCAAAGCTTCTGTATCACAAACATCCAGAATAGATATCCAATGGGCTCAGACCATGGAAGAGCTCAAAAAGGATTTTGAAAATCAAGTTAGACAGCTGGAGGGAAAACTGGGAAGAGAAACGAGAGAGATCCAAAAAAAGCATGAAAAGCAGGTTAACACCTTGTTAAAGGACACCCCAGAAAAGTGCTGAAGAAAATAAAACCTTGAAAAATAGGTTAACTCAAATGGCAAAAGAGGTTCAAAAAGCCAATGAGGAGAAGAATGCTTTAAAAAGTATTATTAGTCAAATGGAAAAAGAGGTTCAAAAGCTCACTGAAGAAAATAGTTGTTTAAAAATTAGAATGGAGCACATGAAGGCCAATGACTTTATGAGAAACCAAGAAATCACAAAACCAAACCAAAAGAATGAAAAAAATGGAAGATAATGTGAAATATCTCATTGGAAAAACAACTGACCTGGAAAATAGATCCAGGAGAGACAACTTAAAAACTATGGAACTAACTGAAAGACATGATCAAAAAAAGAGCCCAGACATCATCTTTTGTGAAATTATCAAGGAAAACTGCCCTGATATTCTAGAACCAGAGGGCAAAGTAATTATTCAAGGAATCCACTGATTACTGCCTGAAAGAGATCCAAAAAGAGAAACACCTGGGAACATTGTGGCCAAATTCCAGAGTTCCCTGATTAAGGAAAAAATATTGCAAGCAGCTAGAAAGAAAAAATTCAGGTATTGTGGAAATACAATCAGGATAACACAAGGTCAAGCAGCTTCTACATTAAGGCATAGAAGGGTGTGGAATATGATATTCCAGAATTTAAAGGAACTAGGACTCTGCAGGTGCTCGGATCTATTACTGAAGGTCTCCGCAAAAACCCCCTGAGGGAACTGAGCCTGGGAGGTGGCCCTACCCCCCACCTAAGCAGCAGTACTTAATCTCTCACTGAATAGCAACTGGGCCCGCCTCTGATAACCCTGAGGCTGGGGAACAGCATTTGAATCTCAGAGCCCAAGCACTAGCTGGGCAGATCTAGAGGTGAGGTAGGGGTGGAGAGGAATCTCAGAAGTCAAGTAACTGTCTGGAAAATGCCCAGAAAAGGGTAAAAAAATAAGATCATAGAAGGTTACTTTCTTGGTGAACAGATGTTTCCTCCTTTCCTTTCTGATGAGGAAGAACAATGCTTACCATCAGGGAAAGACATAGAAGCCAAGGCCTCTGTATTGCAAATATCTGAAATAGATATCCAATGGTCTCAGGCCATGGAAGAGCTCAAAAAGGATTTTGAAAATCAAGTGAAAGAGGTGGAGGAAAAACTGGGAAGAGAAATGAGAGAGATGCAAGAAAAGCATGAAAAACGGGTCAATACCTTGCTAAAGGAGACCCAAAAAATTGCTGAAGAAAATAAAACCTTGAAAAATAGGCTAACTTAATTGGCAAAAGAGTTGTTCAAAAAGCCAATGAGGAGAAGAATGCTTTCAAAAGCAAAAATAGTCAAATGGAAAAGGAGGTTCAAAAGCTCACTGAAAAAAATAGTTCTCTCAAAATTAGAATGGAACAGATGAAGGCTAATGACTTTATGAGAAACCAAGAAATCGCAAGACAAAACCAAAAGAATGACAAAATGGAAGAGAATGTGAAATATCTCATGGGAAAAACAACTGACCTGGAAAATAGATCCAGGAGAGATAACTTAAAAATTATGAGACTACCTGAAAGTCATGATCAAAAAAAGAGCCCAGATATCATTTTTCATGAAATTATCAAGGAAAACTGCCCTGATGTTCTAGAACCAGTGGGCAAAATAAGTATTGAAGGAATCCACCGATCACCTCCTGAAAGAGATCCAAAAAGAGAAACTCCTAGGAACATTGTGGCCAAATTCCAGAACTCCCAGGTCAAGGAGAAAATCTTGCAAGCAGCTAGAAAGAAACAATTCCATTATTGTGGAAATAAAATCAGAATAACACACGATCTAGCAGCTTCTACATTAAGGGACTGAAGGGTGTGGAATAGGATATTCCAGAAGTCAAAGGAACTAGGAGTCAAACAAATAATCACCTACCCAGCAAAACTGAGTGGAATACTTCCGGGGAAAAAATTGGTCTTTCTATGAAATAGAGGACTTTCAAGCATTCTTGATAAAAAGACCAGAGCTGCAAAGAAAATTTGACTTTCAAACACAAGAATGAGAAGAAGCATGAAAATGTAAACAGCAAAGAGAAGTCATAAGGGACTTACCAAAGGTGAACTGTTTACATTCCTACATGGAAAGACAATATTTGTAACTCTTAAAACTTTTCAATATCTGGATAGTTGGTGGGACCACACACAGACATACACACACACGTACATGCGTGCACGCACACACACATACACACATGCACGCACACACAGAGACAGAGACCACAGAGTGAATTGAATAGGATGGGACCATATCTTAAAAGAAATTAAGGTAAATGGTGAGAGAGAAATGTATTGGGAGGAGAGAGGGTGAAATGGAATGGGGTAAATTATCTCTCATAGAAGAGGCAGGCAGAAGATGTTTTAGTGGAGGGAAAAAGAGGAGAGCTGAGAGAAAAATATGAAGTTTACTCTCATCACATTCGACTAAAGGAAGGAAGAAAATGCACACTCATTTTGGTATGAAAACCTATCTCACAATACAGGAAAGTGGGATAGAAGGGGATAAGAAGGGTGGGGGGATGATGGAAGGGAGAACAATGTGAGGAGGGAGCAATTTGAAGTCAACACTACAGGAGGGACAGGATCAAAAAGGAGAATAGAAGCAATGGGGGGCAGGATAGGATGGAGGGAAATATAGTTAGTCTTACACAACATGACTATTATGGAAGTCATTTGAAAAACTACACAGATATGTCCTGTATTCAATTGCCTGCCTTCCCAAAGGGAATGGGTGGGAAGGGAGGGAAGGAGAGAAGTTGGAACTCAAAGTTTTAGGAACAACTGTTTAGTATTGTTCTTGCCACTAGGAAATAGGAAATAGAGGTAATGGGGAATAGAAAGTTATCTTGCCTTACAGGATAAAAGAGAAGATGTGGACAAGGGAAGGGAGGAATGATAGAAGAGAGGGCATATTGGTGATAGGGGAAATTAGAATGCTCGGTGTATGGGGGGGAAAGTGGACAAATGGGGAGAAAATTTGGAACTCAAAATTTTGTGAAAATGAATGTAAAATGTTAAATAAATATCAGTAAAAACAAAGGTATGGATAGAAAATTAAATAAATAAAAAAATAAAATGATAGAAATAAAGAGATAAATAAGTGAATAAATAAATAAATGAAATAAATTTTAAAAATGAATAAAAAATAACATTTCTAAAAATGCTTTCCAATAAATGAAAATAAATAAATAAATATTTTGTGAGTGAGCTTTCTGGCAACGGGCATTAGCCAAAAACAGCTACAGAACTAATGTCATCTAATTTTTATTTACAGAGATCAAAAATATTTTAGTGTGTAGAAATTATATAAGATTAATAACTAAAGTTCCCTGATCATCTTGAACTTAATGAATTTTTAACTTTAAGCTTTTCATTAGATCTTATCAATTGGGGAAGATTTTTTCAGACAATTTAAGAAACTTTGTGTAAGACTTATTAATAGCTATCCTCATTGAAATATTGACATGGTGAATCCTTATTCCATATTAAAGCTGTTAAGACATTTGAACTCAATTATGATGTTCTCTCTGGGTCTCTTTTCCTCTCTTTTAAAACCTTTCCAGTTACTTCAACTAATCCTCATGTGATATTAAGTTGAGTTTCTTTTCTCTCCTAGCTATTCTTTCCTGGGTTCTCTCCAGATTGTCTATGTCCTCCATGTGATGTGGTGCCACAAAGTAAATACAATATCCCAGGTATTAAATGATTAGGGCAGGCTGCAGTAAAATCACCATTGAATATTTTGCCTTCTTCATGAGGTATCGCTTGATATTGCCAATTCAAACCAAACTTTCTTTTCTGAATCCTTTTCTATTTTCCTTTTTCTACACAACTAGTATGCTATTATATGCCTTTACTCCCCAAAAAAGTAACACATTTAAGTGTTTTCTACATTTTAAGTTATCTTTGGGCAAGAACTAAGTCTAACATTACTTGAATAATCCTCAGTTCCTAGTAGAGTGCTATACTGTGGTTATACTACATGTATAACTACAATGTAGTTATGCTACAAATATTTCTTCAGTGTCTGTTGGAATTTTGTTTTGTCAAATGGTGGATTTGATTATCTTTGATTATTGTGTAGCAGTTGAATAACCAAAATTCAGTCAAGACCCATAAACATTTAAAAAAACAAAATTGCTCACTTATACAAGGCAAATTATAGACCTGAAAAGTGCATTTATTATGCTAGAATTCTTTCATAACACAGATTTAATTTAATTCTAGTAAATGCTCTATACTTAAATACTACGCCCCCTCCCATAGTGGTAGATCATCAGTTTTATGGATTAAAGGGAAGATTTTTGGTGGGGAGGTATCAGAAGACTCCTAACAAATGACAGAAGTGGGAAACAAACTATATTTAAAATATATGCTTATTATATATACATATATGTATATATATGTATATATAAAATACATATTTCCTTTTCAATTAAAAAAAGAAATAATCAGCTCATTTAAAATATTAAATTAGTTATCAGAAAACTTTATTCACTGAGGCAAGTCCCAATTAATGAGAATAATACATCTTCCAATGGTCATTTGAATTCTGACGCCAATAGATTGTAAAAAATTACCATGTTTCATGTATATATATTTCATGTAAAACTTTGAACAGTGAGAATTTGAGTGTATGACCAATTCAGTTTATTCAGTTTAGTTTCAACTGACAAGTGCCATATTGAAAAATAGTATTTAAGGTTCACATTAATATTTAAGTCCAATGAGAGAAAAAGAGAATGAAAGAGAAGAGGGAAGGAGTCATATGTGGGAGAGTAAAACTACAAAAAGGAGATGGTATGATGGAGCAAAAGAAAAGGTGTGAGAAAAACCTATAAAATGGAGAAAGTAATAGATAGTCAGAGGGTATATGCAAATGAAGGATATTTATAGAAAAAGACTAGAAGGGACAATTCATTTTGAGATGAGTAATATTGATATTCAATTGTACTTCATTTCAAAGAAGTATCACTTTTTTCAATTACTTTTAACTTTTCAGCTGTTTAATCCTTAAAATTAGCAGCTTTGTTCATTATGCTATATCATCCAAAAGAAGTTCTCCCATCCTTCTGATGTGTATAAACAAAGTGTAGGAGGATTAAGGATATACTTCAGCAATTCATTTCATTAGGAATGTTAAGATAATTATTAATTTGATTATATCTGAGTTCTGGTCCAGGGGTTAAATAATATGTACATGAATAAGAGCCACTTTTCTATTCAACTTCTTCAATAATTTCCATTTTACTTATGTGTATGATATTTTAAAAATTTTTGTTTCCCCAAGGTAATGATTGAATTAATGATAATAGCAATCTTACAATAGAGATAAAATGAGTAATAAATTAAATTAATTCACTGTTGCTCTATTTACTACTGAAAATACAGACACATAATTCTGGTGATTTTCAAATGAATTTAAGCATATTCAAATAAATTTTCAACCGCTATTCTCTAAAATTGACATGATAAACTCGAAATTCTAATGAATTTACAATTTCATCATCTAAAAGCTATTTGCAGACCTAAAAAAAATATTTGGACACTTTAATTAATATACATTTTCCATCCTAAACAAAGAAATTGATGTATCTATTTAAAAAAATAATATATTTCTTAAAGAGAGCATTTTTATTTTTATTTATTTTTTGAATTAATTTATTTATTTTTAATTTTCAACATTCAGTTCCACAAGGTTTTGAGTTCCAAATTTACTCTCTATCTTTCCCCTCTGCTGACCCTAAGACAGCATGCATTCTGATCGCCTTTTCTCACAATCTGCCCTTCCTTCTATCACACCCCTCCCTTCCCTTGTTTCCATCTCCTCTATTTTCTTGTAGGATAAGATAGAATTCTATACCCCATTACCTGTATATCTTATACCCCAGTTGCATGTAAAAACAATCTTTAATATTTATTTTTAAAGCATTGAGTTTCAACTACTCTCCCTTCCTCCCTCCTCACCCACCCCCACTGAGAAGGCAATTAATTCAATATATGCTCTACATGTATAATTATGCAAAAGACTTCTATAAGTCATGACATGAAAGACCAACTATATTTCCCTCTATCCTCTTCTGCCCCTCATTTATTCCATTCTCTCTTTTGACTCTATCCTTCCTCAAAAGTGTTTGCCTCTAATGACTCCTTTATCCCATTTACCCTCCCTTCTATCATCCACTCCTCATCCCACTTATGTCTTTCTTCCTTTTTAAAATTTATTTATTTATTTAACTTTTGCATTCATTTTCACAAAATTTTGGGTTCCAAATTTTCTCCCCTTTTATCCCCTCGCCCCACACCAATACCCCAAGCAATCTAATTTTCCCTATCTCCAATCTGCCCTCTCTTCTGTCATCCCTCCCTTCTCTTGTCTCCATTTTCTCTTTTCTCCTGTAGGGTCAGATGACTTTCTATTCCTCATTAACTGTATGTCTTCTTTCCTAGTAGCAACAACAATACTAAACAATTGTTTCTAAAACTTTGAGTTCCAAATTCTCCCCATCCCTCCCTCCCCACCCCTTCCCTTTGGGAAGGCAGGTAATTCCATATAGGCCATTTCCATGTAGTTTTGCAAATGACTTCCCTGATAGTCGTGTTGTGTAAGACTAACTCAATTACCCTCCATCCTAACCTGCCCCTCATTGTTTCTCTTCTGTCTTTTGATCCTGTCCCTCCCCGAGTGTTAACTTCAAATTGCTTGCTCCACTCTTTGCCCTCCCTTCCATCATCCCCCCTTGCTTATCTCCTTCTCCCCCACTTTCCTATACTGTAAGATAGGTTTTCATACCAAAATGAGTGTGCATTTTATTCATTCCTTTAGTCAAATGTGATGAGGGCAAACTTCTTGTTTTTTGTTTTTTTATTTTTTTCTCAGCTCTCCTCGTTTTCCCTCCACTAAAAAGTCTCCTACTTGCCTCTTAAATGACATATAATTACTCCATTCCATTTCACCCTCTTTTCTCCCACTACATTTCTCTCACCATTTACCTTAATTTCTTTTAAGATATGGTCCCATCCTATTCAATTCAATCTGTGCTCTCTGTCTCTGTATGTGTGTGCATGTATGCGTATATACATGTGTGTGTATGTGTGTGTGTGTATGTGTGTGTGCTTGCATGCGTGTACATATGTGTGTATGGACCCACCAAGTACCCAGGTACTGAAAAGTTTTAAGGGTTACAAATATTGTCTTTCCATGTAGGAATGTAAACAGTTCACTTCTGGTAAGTCCCTTAAGACTTCTCTTTGCTGTTTACTTTTTCATGCTTCTTCTCATTCTTGTGTTTGAAAGTCAAATTTTCTTTTCAGCTCTGGTCTTTTCATCAAGAATGATTGAAAGTCCTCTGTTTCCTTGAAAGACAATATTTTCCCCTGAAGTATTGTACTCAGTTTAGCTGGGTAGGTGATTCTTGGTTTAAGTCCTAGTTCCTTCGACTTCTGGAATATCCTATTCCACGCCCTTCGATCCCTTAATGTAGAAGCTGCTAGATCTTGAGTTATCCTGATTTTATTTCCACAATACTGGAATTGTTTCTTTCTAGCTGCTTGTAAGATTTTCTCCTTGACCTGGGAGTTCTGGAATTTGGCCACAATGTTCCTAGGAGTTTCTCTTTTTGGATCTCTTTCAGGTGGTGATCAATGGATTCCTTCAATACTTATTTTGCCCTCTGGTTGTAGAATATCAGGGCAGTTTTCCTTGATAATTTCATGGAAGATGATATCTAGGCTCTTGTTTTGATCATGACTTTCAGGTAGTCCCATAATTTTTAAGTTTTCTCTCCTGGATCTATTTTCCAGGTCAGCTGTTTTTCCCATGAGATATTTCACATTCTCTTCCATTTTTTCATTCTTTTGGTTTTGTTTGGTGATTTCTTGGTTTCTTGTAAAGTCATTAGACTCCATCTGTTCCATTCTAATTTTGAGAGAACTATTCTCTTCAGTGAGCTTTTGAACCTCTTTTTCCATTTGGCTAATTCTGCTTTTGAAAGCATTCTTCTCCTCATTGGCTTTTTGAACCTCTTTTGCCAATTGAGTGAGCCTATTTTTCAAGGTGTTATTTTCTTCAGCATTTTTTTGGGTCTCCTTTACCAAGCTATTGACCCGTTTTTCTTTTCTTGCATCTTTTCTTGCATCTTTCTCATTTCTCTTCCCAGTTTTTCCTCCACCTGTCTAACTTGATTTTCAAAATCCTTTTTGAGCTCTTCCAAGACCTGAGCCCACCCGACATCCCTCTGGGATGTCTGTGGTACAGAGGCCCCGCCCACCACGTCTTTCCCTGATGGCAAAAATATGTCTTCCCCCTCCTCTGATCCGATAGTCAGGATCATTTGCATCTGTTTGAAAAAACTCTCTATAGTCTTATTTTTCTTCCCTTTTCTAGGCATTTTCCCAGCCAGTTACTTGACTTCTGAGATTCCTGTCCACCCCGCCTAGACCTGCCCAGCTAGTGCTTGGAGTTTGAGGTTCAAATGGGCTTTCCCCACTGCCTGGCTGCTAATCAATGTGAGCTTTAGTTCAGGTGCTGGGGTGGTGGCAGGGCCGCCTCCCAGGCTCAGCTCCCTCAGGGGGTTTATGCAGAGACTTTCAGTAATGAAGATCCTGCCTGCTGCTGGGGGAGTCCTGGGCCGCTGCCACAGCTGCTGCCTCCACCACTGCCTCTGCCACTGCCACTTCCTCCCGAAGGGTCCTGAGTCACGAAGACACTCCACTCCCCCTCCTCCAGCCCAGCTGTCTCTCTCACTGACTTGTAGCTTCTGTGGGCGGAGGGACTTTCCTGGCTGCTGGAGCTTCTGTCCCTGAAGCCTGCTCGGGTCAGCTTGTCTGGGGCCACGGCCAGGGCAGCACTGGTGTGGGGACCCTGGGGACGGCTCTCTAGGGCTCTCTGGAACGGAAATCTCTTCCACTCAGTTTCTGCACACCTTACAGTGATCCAGAACTTATGAGGATCTCTTTTTACGTTAATTCTAAGGGCTGTGGGTTCGGAGCTCATAAACATGCTTCTTTCTACTCCACCATCTTGACTCCACCCCGTCCTTCTCCCTTAATTTCCTGCAGTGTAAGATAGATTTTCATAGCAAATGAGTGTGCATGTTATTCCCTCTTTAAGCCAAAGTGATGAGACTGAGGTTCACTTTTTTGATCACGGCTTTCAGGTAGTCCCATAATTTTTAAATTTTCTCTCCTTGATCTCTTTTCCATGTCTGTTTTTTTTCCCCATGAGATATTTCACACTGTCTAATATTGTTTACTTTCCTTTGGTTTTGTTATGTATTTTTTTGTTTTGTTTTTAATAGTGTCATTAGTCTCCATCTGCTCTATTCTTATCTTTAAGGAACTGTTTTTTTTTCAGTGAGCTTTTGGACTTCCTTTTATATCTGGCCAATTCTACTTTTTAGGGCATTCTTCTCCTCTTCGGCTTTTTGGATCTCTTTTGCCATTTGGGTTAATTTATTTTTAAAATGTTATTTTCTTCAGCATTTTGGGGATCTTCTTTAGCAAGCAGTTCACTTGCTTTTCATGATTTTCTTGCCTCACTCTCATTTCTCTGCCCATTTTTGCCTCTATTTATTTCTCTTACTTGATTTTCAAAATCTTTTTTGAACCCATGCATGGCCTTATTTTTCTTGGAGGCTTTGGATGGAGTAGCTTTGACTTTATTGTCTTCTGTTTGCATGTTTTGGTCTTCCTTGTTACCAAAGCAAGATTCTATAGTCTGATTCTTTTTCTAGTTTTTGTTCATTTCCCCAGCTATTTACTTGAATTTTGAGCTTTTTGTCAAGGTAGCTCTCTTCTTCCAGTAGGAGTGGGGCAATCCCCCCACAATCTGTGGGCCTAAAGCTCTACAAACAATGACAGCATTTGCTCCTGCTGCTGCTATCGGTGCCACAGCTCCTCCACCCCCTCCCTGCTCCTGGGACTGGGCCCTGAGCACTCTACTTTCTCACACTGGGTCTCAGAGAAGTTTTTTCACTGACCTTCCAATTTGTCCTCAGTGTTTTGGAGTCGTGACGTCTGGAAACTTCCAAAGGTGGGAGAGATTCAGTACCCCAAGGCCTTCTTGGATCCCTTCTCTGCTGCATGGACCACACTGGACTATGTCCTACCTCCAGAATGGCACAACAGACACTTCCTGGTGACATTCCAGCTGTCTTTCATTTCAGATTTGCTTCACTTCATCATTCTGTGGGTTATACAGCTCCAGAATTTGTTTAAAGTCATTTTTTACAGGTATTTGGCTGGGCTTGGGGGAAGTACTGTAGAAAGTCTGTGCTATTACTCCACCATCTTGGCTCTGAACGTCTCCTCCCCCCCTCCAAAAAAGAGCATTTTTAATAGCCTAAGGTGGGAAGTCATGAATGACAATATAATGGAAAAGAGAAAAACAAACATCACCCAGGAAGCTATGAATTCAGACATTTGAGTATCAGCTGTCATTCTACTATTTAGTAACCTTGTAAATTTATCCCAGTCACTTCACTTTCTTAGATTTCTTTTCCTCATCTGGCTATGAAGGTGGGTCTCAGTTTGAAGCAGGGCAGAAAAATTATAACTTTATCATCTACCTTAGCCCATTCTCTGTGCCTTTCCCCTATCAAATTATCATCATGGGAGCATGGAAGAAACCCAGCCTTTGAAAATCAGGGAACATTGAGTTGTTTCATGGTTACTGGATCAATCATCATTACCTGGTTAATCTGGTTTTCTGAGATTTAAAAGGGGAACTACACAAAATGTTCTCTATAGATTAGGGCTCTGACCAAGGAGCCACAGTCCCTGGATTCAGAACTGAGTTCCAAAGAAAATTCTTTGTCTAAGAGTTTAGGTGATGGGGAAGACCCTGGTCATCTTTCTAAAGAATTTGGACTATGGCAGAGAAAATACTGCCACAAAGATAAAAGGTTTCTCTGGCCTCATTTCTGAGAGAAAAAGACAAAATAACCTGAGGGAATGCTATTTTGCTTATCTCAAAGCAGGGTTTCTGCCTTTTCTAAAAGAGTTGTGCAAGGCTTTGGGTTTTAAAATAAAAGAGCATTATGTAAAAGAAGAGATTATCTAGAGACCCTCACCTGCTGAAATCTCCTGGATGAACTGTGATGATTGGGTATCATGGGAATTATAGTCTTTCACCCTGTAACCCCCACCTTAGTCTGGGAGAAGAAAGATGTAAGGAACATTGCACTGGATTTGTGGTTTGAGGAGGCGATTTGTGACCTGCAGAAGGAGTTTAGTTTGGGAAGGCAACCAGGTCAGAATCTCATCACAAATCCCATATGATTTTTCTTCCCTTCTCTTCTAGGTTTGGGGAAGGGTGCTAAGGTTTCCAAAATATCCTATTGTTATAGTTGACAACATTTTCCCTTGAGATTCTCAATAGGCTGTGTATTATGCAAGGCTTTTGATTGATCCAACAACTTGAGAAGCAGAAGACTAAATAGAAAAATTGTCAAGTGGATTCTGTTTCTAGTGAAATCTATGAGAGTAAAAGCAAATAAACACAGTAGAAGCTACTAGATAATACAAGTTACAAGATTTAGTGACTCTACATGATCAAAAGTATTATTTGCTTTTTTATACATGTGCACACTAACAGATGTTTCCAATATGTACATCACTTCAAATGTATTTCCTGGCCAAATCATTTCATGCATGTACCCCACTACATACATTTCCTGTGTGTTTACTCTTCACATTGAAGAAGTATGTCCATAATCGATTTAAGTGTAAAAGATATTTAGCTGAGGATGAGAACAATCCTTTCTGGTTGCCAGCAATATGTCTATCAGTCACGAGCATTTATTAAGAATCTATTACATACCAGGCAATGTGCTTAGCATGAGTAATACTACACACAGACACACACGGACACACACACAGACACGCAGACACAGACAAACACAGACACACACACACTTATTTATTTACATCTAAGCTCTTCCCTCAAGTAGCTCGCAACCTATTGGGGGAGACACCATCAAACAAAAACATACAAACAAGTTATCTGCAAGGTAAATAAGATATAATTAAGGCAGGGTAGATACTAGAATTAAAAAGCATTTTGGAAAGACTTCGTGTAGAATATGAGATTTTAATTAGATTTTAATTTGGCCTTAAAGGGAATTAGTGAAGCCAGTAAATGAAGATGAGGCATCCGAGTACTCCAGGCCTGGGGAACTGACAGAGAGAGCGCCCCGACAGACGGATGAATGGCTTGGTTCATGGAACAGCGCGTAGGACAGCGTCGTTGGACTGAAGAGTGCATGAAGGAAACAAAATGGAAAGAAACAAAACCAGAAGTTTATAAGGGGATTTGAATTCCAAACAGAGGATGATATATTTGATCCTGGATGCAATAGGGAGCTTATTAAATGCCGTTGGGTAACATATTAAGACTAATGCTTTGGGAAAATCACTTTAGTGTCTGAATGGAGGATTAATTGAAGTGAAAAGAGAAATGAGGCAGGCAGATCCACTGCTAGGCTATTGTAATAGTCCAAATGTTAGGTGATGGGGGCGTGTTTCAGAAGTCTGGAAATATCAGTGGAGAGCATATCTCTCATTTGGGTGACATCATGATTTCCCAGATGCTCCCTTCAGCCACCCTCTACCCCCTCAGCTTTCGCTTTAGTCAATTCCTCACTGGGGTCCTCAGTTGGAAATGGAAAGAAAATTTGCTGGTGTCTCCTACATCAGTCGGGACTGAAACCTGCTTCATTTCTAAACTGTTGTCCAGCAAGAAAATGACTAGCTAATTTTATGTCTAGATAGTCAAGATTCATTCATTTTTATGCACTTTGGGGAGAACCAATAATTTGAATCAATAATATCTTTCTCGTTGTGTGTCTGTGTGACTGTGTGTTTCTCTCTCCCTTTCTCTCTCTCTTTGTCTCTGTGTCTCTCTGTCCCTCTTTCTGTCTCTCTCTCTAGGTCTCTGTCTCTCTGTTTCTGTCTCTCTGTTTCTCTCTCTCTCTCTCTCTCTCTCTCTCTCTCTCTCTCTCTCTCTCTCTCTCTCTCTCTCTCTCTCTCCCTCCCTCCCTCCCTCCTTCTTTCTCTCTCCCTACGTTCCTCCCCACCCCACCACCCCCGTCTAGTTCTCAAGCTCATTGCTAGTAGTCCAAGAAATTAAGGAGAGAATCTGTTTCTCTTTCTCACTTCGTGTACCTAACTGACTACACCCTGTCTTTGATTAGTTTTTACTTCTCCAGGGACACCTAAACAGTGAAGAATACCTCAAAACTCATTTCTACTTAAAACATATAGTAAATCCAGGAAATTTTTTTTATCATTTTTTTCTCACAATTACATATACACTTATCCCTTCCACATCAGGATTTTCCATGGTTTTAATATATTGTGGGTCAGAATAAGAAATTAAATGGGAATTTTGCAGGGGGTTTGTGGAAACTACAAGTGACATTAAAAGACCATCAGACAGCAGAGAAAATGTTTGGAAATTTAAAAATTCATTATATAGATACATACATACATATAATATTATATAGTATCAGCATGATTTATCTTTGAATACCTTAATAATTTGGACTTCTTCTCTGGTATGAAGAGGGGGGAACATGTTTCACAAGAATTTTCGAGATTGTTCCTAACACCACACTGTGTAAAGAATATCTGTAAACTAAATTTTATGTATTAATTTTTTTAAATTTTGAGTTCCAAATTCTCTCCCTCCCTCCTTTCCAGTTTGAGGGGTATGTTACACACACATATACATTTATACACATATATGTATATGTATGTGATATGCATTTATGTATATATGTGTGTATGCATTGCATGCATGTATACATGAAGAAAATATAATATATATTACACATGTTCAGCACATATATACAATATATGTATGAAGATAAACATAAATACATACACACATACACAGATATATACATACATATATTTGTTGGTAACGGTCTTAAAGAAATTAAATTTAGTTATATTAACTTAGGGGAAGAACCAAAGCTATGGAAAAGAAAGTAATGGTAATATGTACAAGAAGGTGGAAGTGTTAGTAGTTGTGTTCTCAGCTCCAGGGGCAGTCATCACTATTTTATATCTGCCCTGTGTTGCCTTAAGGGCAGCTAGGTGGTGCAGTGGATAGAGTGGAGTTATGAAGACTGATCTTCATGAGTTCAAATCTAGTCTCAGATACTAATTAATTATTTGACCCTAGGCAAGTCACTTAACCCTGTTTGCCTCAGTTTCCTCATCTGTAAAGTGAGTTAGAGAAGGAAGTAGTGAACCATCTACTATCTTTGCCAAAAAAAAAAAAATGAGGTCACAAAGGGTTGGACACAACTAAAAATGACTGAATAACCATGTTGCTAGACTTTGGATTATAAGGTCCTATTTCAGAGTCCTGGCAATATTCATGAAAAGAAAGGAGAATTCATTTCTTAACATTTCACTTCCATTTGAAGAATGAGAAAACAGCAGAGAAATATATGCAGTTAAGAAGGTAGGTTGACTTGTAGGTCAGAAAATCACAGAAATTTGCTTCTTATATGCTATGGATTAGTCACAACGAGAGCATTGACTATTTTGATGCCATTAAAATTTAAAGATGAAACATTTATTAAATGAGAAAACAAAAGCAAAAATAATCTTAACATGTACTTAATAGAAAGCAAAACACTAATAATCTAAACCTAGCAGTGTATTGAGAAACTTGAGTCATACTTTACCAGCAATGCACATAATTGTGGGGCGGGCATACAGAGAGGGCACAACCTTACAAAATATCTACAGTGTGATACATGAATAGAGAAAATAACGTTGGTGGGCAATTCTGTCAATTTCCTTCATCAGGTACTTCCACAGTATGACAATTTCAGCAAAAAGCAGCTCACTTTAATATTGGAGTCTCCAAAGCTAATTCAGGCTTTGATAAGTTTTTCTCTGTCAAACCTTAGAATGTGGGAAAGTTATTGAGTGGTTTACCCTTCCTCAAATTACAGATGACACAAGGGAGCAGATCAACCTTATGTAACCAGTTATTCACTAGGTGAATATTTTTTCTACTCAATAATCTTGTTCAAAGAGTACAGTTTTTTCCAATTAAATCACTTTGCTGCTTTAACAGCAGAGCCCACCTATTTGTAATAAATGGCTCTCACTTCTGTCAGCATTTCTATTCTAAACCTTATGAGATTTGTAGATTGTTTGTTGAGTTCTCTGATGACTCAAAGGAAGCCTCTCTTGTAATGAACTTCCCTACTTTAGTTTCCTTCAAGAACTCCATTGCTTTCTCTATCCTAACTTGGCTTTTTTCTTTTTTCTTTTTTTTCCTTTTTTTTTGGTCTTTGACTCCTAATTGTCCAGTGTCTCACAATGCTTCAAATCACTGCTTTCTCCTTGTAATGAGTCACTTATAACTTATGTTGAGAAACTGCAAATCCACATTTTTGTCAGGTATGAAACAAATTGTAATTCTATGAATCACAGTTTCCTGGTTATAAGTTCCAAAGTTTTGAAAAAATCATGATGTTCAAATTGATTGTTGGAAACAATACACCACCATCAGTTAGTGTTTCCTTCCCTTCCCCCTTCAAAAGCTTTTTCCTCTTAAGTATTTTTGTTAAGTTTTATTTTATTAAGTATTCTTTTAAATAGCTCCATATCGCAACCAATGTACAGTGTGTTCAATTAAAATTAGTACCTCTGGGGAGCAGAGTCAAGATGATAGAGTAAAACCAGGGATGTCCCTGAGTCCTCCCCTAAAGCCCTCCAAAGACCTGTACAAAAATGACTGTAAACAAATGTTAGAGTTAAAGAACACACAAAAAGACAGTGTGAAACAAATCCCCAACCCATGACAAGTTGGAAAAGTCAACAGAAAGGGTCTTTCTCACCAGGCAGAGAACAGAATACACTCTGGTGTAGGCTGCACCAGCACAGACCACCCAGAGTAGGCCTCAGGGAAGTGAATCATGGGCAACTCTGGCAGTTTCCAGACTTCTCAAACCAAAAATACCAAAAAAATCAGTGGGAAAATTGTGGGACTTGGGTGAAAGAGTAGAGCACTTTCTGGCCAGGTTCAGCCCCAGCCCCAGGGTAGTGGGGATAGGGGTGGCAGAGGGCAGCAGCAGAGGCTGCTTCCAGAGCTCTGGGTCCATAAATGTTGGTGGATCAAACAATTGATGCAAAATCCCTGAAGCCTGGAACAATATACCCACCCACCCCCAACCACACTAGAAGCAGAATTTTACCTTGTAAAAGAGATAGAAAGTCAAGTGTTTGGCTAGAAAGGCAAGTAGACATGGTAAATGAACTCAGACTATAGAATATCACTTTGGTGACAAGAAAGATGAGGGCATACAACCAGAGGAAGAGAGCAGAGTCAAAGTTCCTACATCAAAAGCCTCCAGGAGGAATTTGAATTGGTCTCAAGTCATAGAGGAACTCACAAAAAAATTTTGAAAATCAAGGAAGAAAGTAGAGGAAAAATGGGAAGAAAGATGAGAGTGATACAGGAAAATCATGAAAATCAAGACAACAGCTTGATAAAGGAGAAGCCTCCAAAATACTGAAGAAAATAAGATCTTAAAGATAGACTAATTCAAATTACTTCTTATAGTCCAAAAAGCTAATGAGAAGAATGTTTTAAAAGGCAAAATTGAACAAATGGAACAGGAGATCCAAAAGCTCACTGAAGAAAATAAGAAAATAATACTTTCAAAATTAGAACGGAAAAAATGGAAGCCAACTGACAAATCAAGAATTATAAAACAGAAACAAAAGAATGAAAAAATAGAATACAATTTGAAATATAATATCTCATTGGAGAAACTATTGACTTGGAAAATAGATTGAGTAGAGATAATTTAAAAATTTTTGGTCTACCTGAAAATCATGATAAAAAAAAGTCTAGATATCATCTTTCAAGAAATTATCACAGAAATCTTTCCTGATATTCTAAGATCAGGGAGTAAAATAACAGTGGAAAGAATCCACCAAATGCCTCTGGAAAGAGACACTGAAAGGAAAACTCCTAGATATATTGTAGCCAAATTCCAGAGTTCCCTGGTCAAGAAGAAAATATTGGAAGTAGTCAGAAAGAAACACTTTGAGTATTGTTGAAATAAAATCAGAATAAGACAAGATCTAGCAGCTTCTACCTTAAGAGATCACAGGGCTTAGAATATGCTATTCTGAAGAATAAAAGAGCTAGGATTAAAACTAAGAACCACCTACCCAGCAAAACTGAATGTAGTCCATGGGGGTGAGAAATTGATATTCAATGAGGTAGAAAATTTAATGGAGTAGGAGGAATAGGATGGAGGAAAATACATTTAGCAATAGTAAATGTGAAAAAAATTTTGAAGCAATTTCTCTGATAAAGGCCTAACTTCTTTCACATACAGGGAGGTGTGTCAAATTTATAAAAATAAGAGTCATTCCCCAATGGATAAATGATCAAATGATATATTCTGTTTTCAGATTAATTAAAGTTGTCTATAGTCATACAAAAATATTCTAACTCATTACTGATTGAAGAAATGCAAGTTAAAACAATTTGGAGGTACTACCTCATTCCCATTAGATTAGATAACACGACAGAAAAGGACGACAATTGTTAGAATGAATGTAAGAAAAAATGAGACATTAATGTGCTGTTTTTGAGGTTGTGAATTGATTAAACCATTCCATAGAGCAATTTGGAACTATGCCCAAAGGGTTCCCAAAGCAGACAAAAAAGAAAAAAAGGAAAAGGAACTATATGTTCAAAAAAATATTTACAACAGTTCTTTTTTGATGGCAAAGAATTGGAAATTGAGGGGATCCACATCAATTGGGAAATGACTGAATAAGTTGTGGTATGTAATTTTGATGGAACACTTGTAATATAAGAAATTATGAGCAATAAAATGATCTGTGACACTTCAAAAGGACTTATGATGGAAATTGTTATCTGTCCCCAGAGAAAGAACTGATGATGTCTGAATACAGATAGAAGCAAAAATATAAATTGAACAGAATAAGAGAAAAGGAAATAAAACACTTAAAGAAAGAACTGATGATGTCTGAATACAGATAGAAGCAAAAATATAAATTGAACAGAATAAGAGAAGAGGAAATAAAACATTTAAATAACAACATTTCAGAAAAAGAAATTGCTTGAACAAGCCATCAATAAGAAGAACAAGCCATCCATAAGAAAAAATATCCAAGGACAAGTGTATTTACAAGCGAATTCTATCAAACATTTAAAAAACAATTAATTATGATATACTATTAAATTCTTGGGAAAATAGGCAAAGAAGGAGCCCTACCAAATTCTTTTTATGATACAAAGATGGTACTGATACCTAAACCCAGAAGAGTCAAAACACAGAAAGAAAATTATAGACCAATTTTCCTAATGAACATAGATGCAAAAATTTTAAATAAAATATTAGCCAAGAGCTTACAGAAATTTGTCTGGAGGATAATGCACTATGATCAGGTGAGATTTATGTTAGGAATGCAGGGATGGTTCATTATTAGGAAATCTACCAGCATAATTGGCCATTTCAATACAAAACTAAAAGAAATAATATGATTATCTCAATAGATGCAGGAAAAAAAACTTTTGGCAAAATACAGAACCATCGATATTAATAGTGCTAGAGAGCATAGAAATCAATGAAGTTTTCCTTAAAATATTAAGTAACATCTACCTAAAATAATTAACAACCATTATATGTAAAGAGAATAATATGGAATCCATAAGATCAAGGGTGTAACAAGGATGTCCACTATCACCATTGTTATTCAATATTGTACTAGAAAAGTTAACTTTAGCTATAAGAGAAGAAAAAGAAATCAAACAAATTAGAATAGGCAATGAAGGAACAAAACTTTGACTCTTTGCAGATGATATGATGATATACATAGAAAATCCTAGAAAATCAGCTACAGATGTGATGCCTGTAGACAAGGTGGCTGTGGTGACAGGTTATGGTGATTTGGGCAAGGGGTGTGCTCAGGCCATTCAGGGCTTTGGTGCTTGAGTCATCTTGACACAGACAGAACCCATCAATGCATTGCAGGCTTCTATGAAGGGCTACAAGGTTGCTACCATGGATAATACCTGCAAAGAGGAAAACATCTTTGTCACCACCACAGGGTGTGTAGACACTTTGTGTCTTGTGCAGGCACTTTGAGCAGATGAAGGACAATATCATAGTATGTAACACTGACCACTTTGGCAAGGAAAAAGATATAAGCTGTCTGAAACAAAATTCCGTGGAGAAGATGAATGTGAAGCCTCAGGTAGACCATTAAAACCTGAAGAATGGGTGATGGATCATCCTGCTGGCAGAAGGCCCCTCAGTCAACCTGGGCTATGCTATGAGTCATCCCAGTTTTGTGATGAGCAATTCCTTTAGCAAGCAGGTGTTGGTTCAGATTGAGCTGTGCACCCATCCAAATACCCTGTGGGAGTGCCTTTCCTCCTCAAGAAGCTCGATGAAGCTGTGGCTGACGCCCACATTGGCAATCTGAATGTGAAGTTAACCAAGCTGATGGAAAAGCAGTTCCAGGACCTGGGCTGGGACTCCCCATAAAGAGCCCCTTTGAACCTAACCAATTGCAGTACTGAGGACTGCCCGGGTCAAAGACTCCAGATAATTAACCATTTTTCGTGCCTTTCCAGTCCTTCTTGCTAACAGCAATAAATAGTATCTATGTTTGCCTGGGCAAAAGAAAAGAAATGATGTTCAGGCAGACTTCAGAAAAACTTGCTAAGACTTGCATGAATTGATGCTGAGTGAAGGGCACTTCACTCAGAACCAATAGAGTACTGTATACAGTACCAGCAACATTTTTTGATGATCAGCTTTTTCAGACTTCACTCTTCTGAGCAACACAATGATCTAAAATAATTCCAAAAGACATATGATGGAAAATGCTATAAACAACCAGAGAAAGAACAATAGAGTCTGAATACAGACTCTTTTTCTTTCTTTCTTTTTAATTTCTCATGGCTTTCCCCTTTTGTTCTTGATTCTTCTTTCACATTATGACTAATATGGAAATGTTTAAGATATTTATACAGATATAGCTTATATGAGATTGCTTTCTGTCTTGAGGATGGGTTGAGTGGAGAGAGGAGGAAAGAATTTAAAACTCAAAATCTTATAAAAATGAATGCTGAAAACTAAAAAGAAATATATTATTTTAAAGAAAGAATAGACAAAGAGCAATACATAAATTTGGATAACAAAAACACTGATACTCTTTTGTTGCTATCCAGAACAGACCTGATCTCCCTGAACACATAAAATAGGAAATAATTGACAATGTCTAAAATGGGCAGAGAAGTGGAGAAACTGGTGCCTTAGTAAGATTAATCTGACAGTGATGAATATAGTGTGCTGGAGTAGAAAGGAGACCGAATGGAGTAAGAAAGATTTGCTAGCAAATTATTTTGCAAGGGACCAATATGTATGATCATAAGGACTTGAACTATATTATTAAAGTAAAAAGGGAAAGTGGGAAATGGATGTGAGAGATCTTTAAAAAAATTCAAAAAGATATAGGAAAGTTAGGTTCAGTGTCCATAATCACCAACTTTGACAGTGACCTGACAAATTTAATCTGAAGCACAAGGATCCTGACCCAAACAAGTGCACAGAAATAAATCAGCTTGCACTGTTCAGTTCTTAAATACTGTTACGTGGCTCTATCAAATGCTTCATAAATATTTCTTTTGAGTCTTACAACAATCCTGTAAGATAGATAGCATTATTAGCCCCATTTTACAATTGAGAAAACTGATATGGGCAGATGTTAAAAGACTTGACCTGACTTACAGAATCAAGGGATAACTGATGCTAGATTTGAATTCATCTGTGACTGTTAAATTGTATTTGTCACCCTAGCGTAGCCTAAAAAAATACAATATCCCTTAACAATATATTGTTAGATGTTAGAAATGTGAAATTAAAAGCTGAAAATAAAGATAAATGCATTTAATATAGCATCTCTTTATATTTGAATGTATTATATGCATTTCTGTTCAAAGGAAAGGCTTATTCTTACAGCCATAAGCCAGAGAAAACACATCATTGAGGTTGCAAATCAATATTGTCACATCAGAACATAAACACTTGAGGAAAATGAAAACAAAAAATAAAGCAAGGTCTAAATAGCAGATATTTTCAGAAAAACATAGAGATTTCAATGTAATAATATGGAAAAGCATAATAGAAAAAGCAAAAGTACAAATACTTCTAGTATACAGAAAAGAAAACATAATTGTCTTTGGAAATGAGGAGATGGTTTCCATTTCCATAACTTAATAAAAAGGCACTTTATGTGCAAAAGAAACTCTAGAAATTATCATAGCCTGAATGACTGAAAAGAAAGCTTTAGAATTGTCTAATTTTTTTTTATTTCTTAGTCAAAAATGTTACATTATTAGCTATAGGCATTTTATATATACAAACATATATATATATATGCACATATGCATATATGTATATATATATATATATATATTGCAACAAATTAATTTTTAGGTGCCTGAATACAATTAAGAGTGACATGTGCAAATAAACTCAGCAGGTTGCTAATAGCTGGCTTTTCCTAAGCACTGATTGTTGTCTTCACATTTTTAAAATATATCAAGATTGTGCCTTCAGAATATATGTAACTCATTTATACCTGCAATTTTCTCTGCAATTTAATAGGTTTCAATATTCTAATGTGTGAAGGGAAAGGAACGTTAGGGAAAGGAAGGAAATCTTAAAGGCAATGTACACTTTCAAATAATATAGAAGAAAACTATATTTCAATAGTTTCCTTTATAGTCATTTGTATTTTATTTTATTCAACTAAAAATATTATACTGAGAAGGGTTCCAATGATTTAAGTTGATTACCAAAGAGACTATGATACTCCCCCCCCCCAAAAAAGGTTAATATCCATAACTGTAAAAATGTAGGAAGTTATACTGTGGGGAGGGAGATCTTAAAAGTTACAGAGATGGAAAATGGTGGAGAGAAGTCATGAATTGCCTCAGGTCTCCCCAGTTTCCCTCAGAAACAACACTAAATCATCCCACTTACAGAATTCTGAAGTGAGAGAATTCACAAAAAGCCAGAGTAAAATAATTTTCCAATCCATGAGAACTTAGAAGGACTTCAGGAAAAAGTCTTTCTCACTTGGGTAAAAAGAAAGTAGAGTCCTGCACATGGAGTATCTGGGCAAGTAAATAAGAGGCTCTTAGTCACAGCACAGATCAGCAACTGAGGCCCTACAGTACTGGATCAGCAGGCCAGTGGTATAGTAGACCAGGTTTGAGGATTCTAGTCTTAACACAGCAGGCAAATTGCCAATCCAGAACCCAGAGCACAACAGGTATGGGTGGGGTGGCCCACCCCAGTGCAAAAGGCAAGCTACCAGTACCTCTAGAACCAGAGCAGAAAGACAGTGACCAGGACCTGGCCCCCATGTAAGAAGTTTAGGACAGTGCCCTCTGTGCCCCAGGAGCAGAACTCAACTTAAAAAAACTGAGCAAAAAACAGAAAATAACCCTGATCATAGAAAGATACTGTGATGATCAGGAATATTCAAACACAAAATCAGAAGAAGAAAACAATGTGAAAATACCTGCGTGTGAAACCCCAAAGGTGAATATGAATTAGTCTCAAGACAAAAAGTGTTCTTGGGAGAACTAAAAAAGCATTTTAAAAATCAAATAAGAGAGGTAGAAAAAGAATTTGGAAAAGAAATAAGAGGTATGCAAGAAAGAGTTAATAACTTGGAAAAGAAAGGACAAAAATCACATGAAAAAACAACTCCTTAAAAAAATATAATTGACTAAATGGGAAAAAAAATCCACTGAAGAATACAACTCTGTAAAAAAGGAGAATTGGTCAAATAGAAAAAGAAGTAAAAACGTTAAATGAAAAAAATAATTTCTTAAAAATTAGAATTAGACTAGTGGGACCTAATGATTTTATGAGATATCAAGAATCACTCAAACAAAATCAAAAAAGAAAATGTAAATGAAAATGTGAAACACCTCACTGGAAGAACAGCTGACCTGGAAAATAGAACCAGGACAGATAATTTAAGAATTATTGGATTACTTGAAAACCATGATCAATAAAAGAAATTGAACAGCAGCCTTCAAGAAATTATCAAGGAAAACTGCCCTGATGTTCTAGAATCAGAGGCTAAAATAGTCATTGAAGAAAATCCACCAATCACGTTGTGAAAGAGAAGGCAAAATGAACACTCCAAGGAATATTGCAGTCAAATTCCAAATCAAGCAGAAAATGCTGCAAGCAGCCAGAAAGAAAAAATCCAAATACCAAGGAGTCACTACAGGGAGTATTACACAAAATTCAGCAGTTTCTATATTCCAGAACTAGAGGGCTTAGTATATGATATCCCAGAATGCAAAGGAACTTGGATTACAACCACCAGTCAACTATAAAAAAATTGAGTGCAATCTTTCAGGGGAAAAGATGGGTATTCAATGAAATAAGGGACTTTCAAAATTACTGATGAAAAGACCAGAGTTGACTAGAAAGTTTGATCTTCAAATACAAGACTCAAGAGAAGCATAAAAATGCAAAAAAGAGGAGCTGTAAGTTGATACAACTATTCTGGAGAGGAATAGGAACTATGCCCAAAGGGCTACAAAAATGTGCACACCCTTTGACCCAACAATACTGCTTCTAGGACTATATCCCCAAGAAATCATAAAAATTGGAAAGAGACCCAAATGTAAAAGAATATTTATAGCAGCTCTCTTTGTGGTGACCTAAAATTGGAAATCAACGGGATGCCCATCAACTGGGGAATAGCTGAGTAAGTTGTGGTACATGAATGCAATGGAATACTACTGTGTTATAAGAAATGATGAGCAGGAATATTTCAGAGAGGCCTAGAAAGACTTATATGAACTGATGCTGAGTGAAAGGAGCAGAGCCAGCAGAACTTTGTGCACAGCAAGAACCACAGTGTGCCAGGAATTTTTCTGGTAGACTTAGTACTTCATTGTAATGCAAGGACTTAAAAAAAAAAAACCCAATGGACTCTTGAGGCAAAATACCTTACACATCCAAAGAAAGAATTATGGAATTTGATCCAGAATGAAGCAGACCATTTTCTTTTGTATTATGTTTTATTTTGTTTTATGATTTCTCTCATTCCTTTTAATTCTTCTATGCAACATGACTAAGGTGAAAATGTTTTTAATAAGAATGTATGTGTAGAACCTATATAAAATTGCATGCTGCCTTAGGGAGGGAGTGGGAAGCAAGGGGGGAAGGAGTGGGGGAAAGGAGGGGAAAAATCTAAGATATACTGAAGGGATTATAGAACACTAAAAACAAATAAAATAATTTAATAAAAACAAAAAGCAAACTTCAAAAAAAATGTAAAAGAGAAAAAATGTTATTCCAGAAAGTCAAACTGTTTGTATTTCTACACTGGAAGATGATATATGTAACTCTTGAAATTTTATCTCTTAGGACAGTGAGAAGAGTCATACATAGACAGAGGGCATGAGTATGGGGTGATTTTCATGTGATGACATTAAAGCAAATAAGTGGTGGGGAGTCAGAATGGGACAAATTACATCACATGAAGAGTTTCAAAAGACATTCTACAGTCAAGGTAAAGAAGAGTTGGATAAGCATTGTTTGAACTTTGCTCTCTTCACATTTGACTCAGAGAGGGAATAATATACATACTCACTTTGGTATAGAAATTTATCTTACCATACAGAGAGGTAGGAAGGGAAAGGGGAAAGAAAGGGGGGGTGGTTATAGAAGGGAGGGCACACTGAGAGAGTCTGAAGCAGTCAGAAACAAAACATGGATGAGGAAAGATAGCATTAAAGAGAGAGAAAAGTACAAAAGGGGAAAAATAGGATGGAGGGAAATACACAGTTAGTATTCATAACTATGAATGTGAATGGGAAAAACCCTCTCATAAAACAAAAGTGTATAGAAGAAAGGATTAAAAGGCAGAGTACTACCATATGTTGTTTACAAGAGGCACATTTAAAATAGAGAGAAACGCATAGAGAAAATGTAAAAAAAAAATGGGAGTAGAATATGTTATACTACAGTTAAACTGAAAAAAAAAAGAAGGGGTAGCAATCCTCATCTCAGAAAAATTAAAGGCAAAATTAGATTTATTTAAAGGAGACAAGGAAGGAAACAAAATCTTGCTAAAAACATACCATAGACAATGCAGTATCATTAATTATATGTGTGTGTGTGTGTGTGTATGTGTGCATGCACGCACTAAGTGGCATAGAGTCCAAATTCTTGGAGAATATAAGTGAGTTACAGGAAGAAATCAACAGCAAAACCATACTAATGGGGGACCTCAACATCCCCTTTCCAGTACTAGAAAAATAAACCACAAAATAATGGAGAAGTTAAGGAGGTGAACAGATTTTTAGAAAAGTTGATTATGATAGTTCTCTGAAGAAAACTGAATGAGAAAAGAAAGGAATATTCATTTTTCTCAGTAGTACATGGCACCTCCACAAAAATTGACCACATATCAAGACACAAAAACCTCACAATCCAATGAAGAAAGGCAAAAAATATTAAATGCATCCTTTCCAAATCATGATCCAAAAAATAGTATGTGTAATAAAGGGCCATTGAAAGACAGATTAAAAAATAATTGGAAACTAAATAATCTAATTCTA
This sequence comes from Bettongia penicillata ogilbyi, assembly GCA_023548195.1. Lineage (NCBI taxonomy): Eukaryota > Metazoa > Chordata > Mammalia > Diprotodontia > Potoroidae > Bettongia > Bettongia penicillata. The sequence goes on from JAJHZJ010001042.1 coordinate 640,264, forward strand.
TAGAATGAATGGGTCAAATAACAAATCACAGAAACCATCAATAATCTCCTCAAAGAGAGTGACAAACATGAGAAAATATGGGGAAGCAGAAAAAGCACTACTTAGGGGAAATTTCATATCTCTAAATGCTTACATGAATAAAATAAAGAAAAAGGAGATAGATGAATTGGGCTACAACTTTAAAAAGGTAGAAAAAGAACAAATAAAAAATCTCCAATTAAATGCCAAATTAAAAATTCTTAAAGTTAAAGGAGAGATTAACATAACTCCAAGTAAGAAAACTACTGAATTGATAAATAAAACTGCAAAAGGGTGAGCCAGGGTGGTGGAGTGGAAGCAGAGACTTGCTAGAGCTATCCCCCCAAGACCACCAAATACCTGCAAAAAATAACTCTAAACAAATTCTGGTACTGCAGAATCCACAGGATGACAGAATGAAGCAAATCTCCAACCCAACATAGTCTAGAAGATCAATGCGAAGCATGTATCACTCAATGCTAGGAGCAAAGCATTGTCCAGAATGAGCCAAACTGGCACAAAAGGGATCTGGGCAGACTTTGGGATGACTGATTCTCTGGTACCTGTGGCAGTTTCCAGACTTTGCAACCCCAAAAGACTGAGGACAAACTGAAAGATCAGTGGAAAACACCTGTGGGATCGATCTGTGGGAGAGAGTAGAGTGGTCTGGCCCCAACCTGAGGAGAGCAGAGGGGGTGAGAGAGTCTAGGGGAGCCACAGCAGCAGCAGAGGCAGGGGCAGTGGCTGTTTCTGGAGTGCTAAGCCCACAGTTTGTGAGAAGATAAAGCAGCTGACAGTACACCTCCCCCAGTCCCAGAGGAAGGAGAGAACTACCTTGTCAAAGAGTTCAAAAGTCAAGTAAATTGCTGGGGAAATGACCAAAAAACTGGAAAAAAAATCAGACTGTAGAATCTTACTTTGTGATAAGGAAGACCAAAATATGGAAACAGAAGAAGACAAGAAAGTCAAAGCTCCTTCATCCAAAGCCTCCAAAAATATACGAATTGGTCTCAAGTCATGGAAAAGCTCAAATAAATAAAACTAAGGGCCAGTATTATGAAAATAAAACAATAAAGTAGAAATAATTTTGGTTAATTTGATTTTTAAAATGAGACAAAACAAATTACCAATATCAAAAATTAAAAGGGTGACAACACCACCAATGAAGAGAAAATTAAAATAATTAGGAGCTATTTTGCCAAACTGCATCCAATAAATCTGACAATCTAAGTGAAATAGAAGAATATTTATAAAAATATAAATTGTACAGATTAATAGAAAAGGAAATAAAATACCTACATAACTCTATTTTAGAAAAGAAATTAAATTGAACAAGCCACCAATGAAAAAATTTGCAAAGCCAGTTGAATTTAGAATTGAATTCTACCAAACATTTAAAGAACAATTAATTCCAATATGATATAAACTATTTGTGAAAATAGGCAAAGAAATTGTATCAGTTTCTTTTTATAAACACACATGTTGCTAATACCTAAAGCTGGAGGAGCCAAAATAGAGATGAAAAATTATAGACTGATTTCTTTAATGAATATTGATACATGTATTTTAAATTAAATATTAGCAAAAAGATGATAGCAATTTATCATTGGGATAATACACTATGACCAAGTGGGGTTTATACCTGGAAGGCAAGGTTGGTTCAATATTATGAAAATTATCAACCTAATTGACCAAATCAATAGCAAATTAACAGAAATCATGTGATTATCTCAATAGATGAAGCAAAAGCTTTTAACAAAATACACCTATTCCCCTTAAAAACATTATGGAGCATAAAAATAAATGGATTTCTCCTTAAAATGATAAGCAGCATTTATCTAAAATCATCAGTAAGCAGTATATGTATTGAGTATAAGCTGGAAATATTCCCATTAAGAGTAGAGGTGAAACAAGGATGCCCCTTGTAACCAAGATTTTTTAATATCATACTAGAAATATGGATATTTAATTAATATTTTTATGGATGTGTTATCTATATTGAATTGTTTGCTATTTTAGGAAGTTTGAGGAAGTTAGCCAGGGGTGGAAAAGTATTTAGAACTTAAAATCTTATAAAACGGATGCTGAACACTATATTTACATTTAATTCAAAAAAATACTGTTAAGTGGAAAAAGAAAAGTATGGAGATGGTGATAAAATCGGAGTATGATGATGTGGGGAGTAACTCAATTGCCCATAAAAAGGTCACTGCACTTTATCCCAAGGTATAAACTAATTCATCTTTGTTCTAGGGCTCCAATCTTGAATAATATCCAATAGAAGTCTAGAAAATATCACTATTAATTAGAGTTGGGCCACTCAATGGGAGGAATTGTTAAATAAAATCCGAGTCCCTAAGAAATAAAATTTAAGGGGCTTCTACAAGTCCTAGACTAAGGGCCCCTCCCTCTTCTGAAAGAACTCCAATTTGGGGGGCAAAGGGGGATGGAAAGTCCGGTAAAACTTTAATCAAGAAATTAAGGAACCCCTCAGTGGACCCGTGGCTAATTATAGTAGACGCTATAGATGACTGTTAAAGAACATGGCCTGAGAGTCTAGCAAATTCACCTCCAGGACAGATGTATCATTCGAGCTAGCCCAGTGGTCAAGTAACTTACTCAGAGTCACCCTGCAGGAGTTGTACTCTAAGAGGAGCCAATCTAATCTCACAGTGGTGTAATTCATATATTGCAAACATGGATGCCCTTCCCCACAGTGAACTTTATGAGAATTCTCCAAAGAAAAGGCATTGAGACCACTCGGTTGTGTTATGCTTAATTGCTTTGGCCACGTGAGATATGTGATTCACTATCAATACACTATAATCTTGTATATTATATACTTCACTCCCGACCCCGACCTCCAGAATCACTATTTCTTTGTTGGAAAGTGTATTCCAGGATGTTGGGGAAAATACTTCGTAACTACTGCTCTCAGAATGGAATTTTAATAAAAATCTTTTAGAGGAATTAATTGAGTCTATGGTTTGATTACAAATTGGAAACATATTGGAGGGGTAAAATGTGTTAAGTGTAATTATTAACAAGATTACCCTTAGAACCAAAGAGGTAACAGCTTCTCCTGAAAGAACCCAAATTATTAATGCAGTTGTTAATTGAGGGATAGTAATGCAGGAGAATAGATAAAGTATTTCAGAAGGAATGAGACTACAATGAAGTAGTGGGTCAATAGAATGAGTCAGGAAAATGGGGACACAGAGAGGAAGTACCAGAAATGAAAGGACTGAAAACGTGAAGGCATGGTCTTAGATGTGAGAGGTAAGGTGTTTGATGCATTCGTGATGGGTAGTAAGAATTACCTTGTGTAGAAATCTTTAAAGGACAATATGATAATTCAAAAGTAGATATTCCAATGAAATTTACACTTCCAGATGCATGATTTTCAATTGATAGGGGAAACGATAAATAAATGTGCTAGGTCAAAGGAAGAATATCAAGAGTCATCAGTTATGATACTAATCTGAATATTGAGATTGAGATATCTACTTTTCTGGAATTATAAAACCAAATGGCCAAGAGAAGGACTTGATCATATATTTTTCAAAAATAGCTGAATTACATTCTACACAATTTACTTTGTTAAGATATTTCTGAATAGCACCTTTCATTTTCTATTCTAGAGTTTAATCCTAGAAAAATATAGCTTCCTAAAATATCCAACTAGGAGGTAATTTTTAAAACAAGGTCTTCTCTCTTCACAGATTTATTCACCTTAAAAGCTCTTACTTCAAAATTATATAATATATGTAAGCTGATTTTAAAAGCATTTAGCACAACAAATCTTGATGCTGATTGACTTGAATCTTATTCTCTTGGTGTCTTTGTCTTCTCTGTCTCTGTCTGTCTGTCTGTCTGTCTCTCTCACACACACACACATACACACACACACAACAAAAGGGCCATATCATAAAAGAATCACAGATCTGGGACAATTTACTGCATACCATAGATTTCCAAATGCCAAAGAGGTAATCAGCAAGCAGTGGACTATGTGATATTGGGCAAGTCATAATTTCTATGGACCTCAGTTTCCTCATCTGAAAAATGAAAGAAATAGATTAATGCTCTAAGGTCCTGTCCAGCTTTTTAGACTTAAATGCCTTTGTTAATAACTGACGTTTATATAGTTCTTTAATATTCACAAAGCACTTTATACATATTAACTCATTTGATCCTCATAATAATCCTTTCACAATGTGCAATGCAGGCTATAATAACTCCATTTGTCAGATAAAGAAACTGAGGGTCAAAGGAATTAATTGGCCTGTACAAGACTACACAGTTAGCAAATATTGGAGGAAACATTTGAAGCCATGTCTCTAATGACACTAAAATTCAGAATTTTTTTTCATTAAATCAAAATCACTCATATTATTATTAATAATTGTATTCACAGCTGTTAGCTTAAGAATAACCAGTGAATTGCCTGATTGTGACACATAATAATTATATCAAAATTCCATAGATCATACTACTTATAAGGCCAAAGTTTAGAGTCTCATAAACTTTGTTGGAAGCAGAGACAAAGTGTTTCTGTGTGTGTGTGTGTGTGTGTGTGTGTGAGAGAGAGAGAGAGAGAGAGAGAGAGAGAGAGAGAGAGAGAGAGAGAGAGAGAGAGAGAGAGAGAGAGAGAGAGGGAGAGGGAGAGGGAGAGGGAAAGGGAGAGGGAGAGACAGACAGAGACAGAGAGATAGAGAGAAGCAGGGAGGGAGGGAGACATTGGATGTAAAGTACAACAATGAAGCCAGTGTCACTGGAACAGAGTATGTGGATCAGACTTAAGTCTTAGAAGAATGAAAGGGTAGAAATGGAGATCCAAGGGTTTTAGAAGTAAATAATTTTATATTTTCATCCTGAAGGTAATATGAAGCCAATAGACTATTGAATGGGTGTGTGTGGGTTAAATGATCAAACATGGTTTTTAGAAAGATAAATTTGACAGATGAAAGAGGGACTGATTGAAGTGGAGAGAGAGTTGAGTCTGTAAGACTAACCTGCAGGCTGTTGCAATAGTACAGTATTGATGAGAAAAAATCCCCACAATCTTCAGTCTTGTTGAACATTATTTTCTTTGCCATTGCTTCTAGGTTCCTTTTCTCTGCATAATTTGTTTCCATTACACAGTGTTATAAAACAATAGTCTTATGTTACTTATAGTCTTATGCCATGATTACTGGCATAATACAGATCACTTTCATCTATATGTGTATCTGTATATACATATATGTATAATTGCTTTACATTTCTTAAGTATAATTTTATCTAATAAAAGTGTGATTAAATATCATAGTCCATGACATGAAATTTAGACTTGTCTCCCAAAGAAGCCAACATAACAAGTTTTCATTAAAGGAAAATTGAAAGCTGCAGTTGCTTTCTGACCTATGAGTTACTGCATTTCATGGTGTAAAACTGACTAAAGAATGGAAGTTATGTAGCTCCTGTATCTCCTTGATTAACCAATAAACTCAGGAAATGGCAGAGATGAATAATGAAAAATAATCAGTTGTGAAATACATTTCTATCTACTTATAATATTTTGACAATAATGCATAATAATTCATAAAGTAATTATTATACATTATATTAAACACTGAAAATATAAAGACAAAAATTGGAACATTCCAACTCCTCTTTAATTTTAATATGTGGAATGCTAACCCTCTGACTTTGTGCTATTTGTGGAAAGACAGCGATGAACAAACACTTCTGCAGGAAGAGAACCTGCCCAGCCAGTGTACAAGAGCTGCTTTGCCAAGACCCATTACGAAGTTGCCAACACCCCAGTGATAACCATATGTGTGAAAATATCGTTGTAATAAAAACTTTGGCGATATTGAAGTAGATGTAGGAGGACTCCATGGAGTATGCAACTCCATAGAATAGAACTATAACATAGAGAAGGATATAGGAGCTCATATAAAGAAGGGAGTTGGATACCAAGTATAATCTCATCTCCCACTGCATTCTGGGGAGTCAAAATTCTGCAGTTGCATGATAAATGACACTAAGAACTTCTATTTCTACCTGGGCCAAATTGCCATTCTTCTGTTCTAATCTGGTGAGAGCAAGACTAAGCTACCTCTCCTGTGATCCATCTAAATAACAAAGTTTGAAGTCTAAAATTTAAAGTGTAGAGACTGAAAGCATCAACCTAGCCATGGAAACAACATGTTCTGTTTCTTTTTTTTTTTTTAAATAAGATTTTGTTGATGGAGTTTGAATGCGTGTAAAAGCATGCTTCTTTCAAACTCTCTCTCTCTCTCTCTCTCTCTCTCTCTCTCTCTCTCTCTCTCTCTCTCTCTCTCTCTCTCTCTCTCTCTCTCTCTTTTCTCTCTCTCTCTCTCCCTCTCTCTCCCTCCCTCCCTCCCTCCCTCCTTTCACATGACCAATATGGAAATGTTCTGCATGACTACACATGCATAACACATCAAATTCCTTGGCTTCTCAAACAAAGTGGAAAGGAGGGGAGAGAGGAATGAAGGGAAAAAAATTGGAGCTTAAATTTTAAATGAATGTAAAAAATTGTTGTTACATATAATTGGAAAAAGTAAGATATTAAAAAATAATCCTCTGTTGTTAACATTTTGTTTCACTACAATTTGGTCCATCATTCTACTCCAACCCCTTCCAAGAGAGTCATCCCATATAACAATTAATATGTTTAGACTAAAAAAAGAAGAGAAATAAACATAGTATTTAATAAATTGAAAAAGTCTAAAAATATGTGCAATGTACAACATTCATAAACATCTTACATCTCCAAAGATGTGTAATGAGAGTATCTCCTCACATTTTTTCTTTTTGATCATTCTTATTTTTCATATTTTTATACTATTTGGAGGGTTGATGTGCTGATTTTATTCTATTTACATTATATCACCCATGTTTATATTATTTTCTTAACTGCTTAATTCACTCTGGACCAATTAATATAGATCTTGCCATTCTTCTCTATATTCATCACTTTCATAATTTCTCACAGCACAGTACAATATATTCATGTAACACAATTTATATTCATTCCCAATAATTCCAAACTCTTTTTGCTATCACAAAATCTGCTATAAATATTTTTATATACATGCAGATTCTTCCTATGAATGGACTTCTTGAGGAATAAGCCCATTAGAAGAATCTGTAGGTCAAAAAGAATGAACGTTGTAATCACTTTATTGGAATAATTCCAAATTGTTTTCCAAAATGATTTCATTGATTCACAGCTTCACACAATACAGTATGGTGCCTATGTTCCCGTAATCCCCCTAACATTGAAAAACTTCATCTGGGTTATCTTTTTCAAGTTGTAAGGTGTGAAATGAAGCAGTAGGATTAATTTTATTTGCATTCTTTTATTAAATAAATTATTCCACCTGATTGTTATTCTTTTGAGAATTGTTCACATATTTTGACTATCAATGGGGTAATGATATTTGATAATACTTACATATACATATTTATGTGTGTATGTGTGTTTATGAATATGTATGTATGTTTTGTGTATGTATATATAGATGTATTTTGCTTGTATGTCCTTGATACCAATCACTTATCATAGAAATAGATATAAAGATATTTTCTCCATTCAATCATTCCCTTCTCTTCTTAGGTACAATAACTTTTTGTGCAGTAGCTTTGCAATTTCATGTAACCAAATGCATCGTTTATCATATGTAAAGTTAAAGTCATATTTATATCCTTTATTTAGTTAAGTATATATCACTTATACAATTTGATATTCAATTTTTTTGAAAGAACATCAGTTAAATAAATATGTAAAGATGTGCTTGGAAACTAAAGAAAAAAGTATACAACTCCTACTCATAGCTGTGAGAGTTATACTATCTGTTTCTTTTCTATTATTTTATGACATCTTAAATATCCATTTAGAATTTATTGTCATCTATGCTATAAGGTACAGGTCTAAGTTGAATTTCTACCAAACTACTTGCTAGGTTTTTCAGAAATTTTCATTAAGTAAGGAATACTTCCTCAAGTGGTTTATGGTTTCTACTCTCAAGAACACTGAGTTACTGAGTTTTCTCCTTTCTGTTTCCCCTCCCTTTCCTTTCATTTACATTTCTATTTTAAAGCAATATCAGATACTTTGATGACTATTTTTAAATAGAATATATATTATCAAATGATATAATAAAACAATTTGAAGTCTGCAAGTGCTATTTCCCATATATCTACATTTCCCTCCACCCCCACCACCATATTCTTCTTAATATTCTGGATGTTTAATTTCTCCAAATGTATTTCATTATTATTTCATCAAGTTATATAAAGTCTCTTGAGAGTTAATTAAAATAACATTAAAACTATAAATTAATTGGCACCGTTGCCATATGTGTGCCATACTGGCACACCTTAGCCATGAATATGGAAGATTCATTATAATATTTGTCTTTCGGTTCTACAAGAAGTACTTTGCAATTGAATCTATACAATCATTATTTCTGCTTTGGTAGATTGTTTTCCAAATATTTGATTAGTTTTTTCATTGTTTAGAATGGAATTGCCACTTCTATTAATACCTCTTGGATTTTACTATTATTTTAAGAAACGTTCCTGATTTTCTATGATTTGTATTTTAGCCTGTGATGCAACTGATGTTATTATCTTAATTAAGAAATATTTTGATTCCCTAAGATTTTCTGAATAAATCATTGTGCATCAACAAAGAGTAATAGTTTGATCAACTCTTTACATATATCACCGTCTTTAATTTCTTTTATCTTGTCTCATCCTTATTGTTAGCATTTTCAAAACATTCTTAATTAATACTGGATTTTTTTTACTTTTACATTGCTTGGGAAATCTAGTATAGCCTCATTTTATATTATATTTGCCTTTGGCATTAGATATTTTTCCTGAAATTAAAAAAAATTTCTATGAGAATTGACAGTTTGATAAAAGAAGCAAAAAATACCGAGGAAAATAATACTTAAAAATAGATTTGGTTTACTATTTCAAAACACATATAAACTCACAGAGGAAATCTCCTTAAAAAGTAGGAAAAGCAATATAAAAACAAGGTACAAAAGTTCACTTAAGAAAATAATTCCTTAAAAATTATAATTGGGTAAGTGAAAGTTGATTCCATGAGATATCAAGAAACAAAATTAAGTCAAAAGAATAAAAAAAATGTATAATATTTCACTGGAAAAATGACTAAGCTAAAAAACCTGAATGAGGAGAGAAAATTTAATAGCTATTAGACTACCTGAAATCTATGATAAAAAATAGATCCTAGGTATCAAATTTCAATAATCATAAAATAAAATTGTCCCAATATTTTAGTTCCACAAAGTTAAATATATTTACCAAACACTTAAAAATTGTCACAAAAAAAAACTCCCAGGAAAGTTAAAGCCACCTTCTAATACAACCAGGTCAAGGAGAAAATACTGTGAGAAGCCAGGAAAACAATTGGAGTTTGGAACCACAATTAGGATCCCATAAAATTTAACAACTACCATGTTAAGGGAGTTAAAATCTTGAAACAATATTCTGAAAAGCAAAGGAGATAGGATTACAACCAATAATAACTTACTCATCAAAACTGAATATATGTTTCAGGAGGGAAATGAATATTTAATGAAATAGAAAACTTTCAAATATTCCAGATAGGATAAGCACTAGAGTTTTGCAATTTTAAATAAAATAGAAAAAAATAGAATTGAAAATTTAACTTTCAAAGAGAATTCTCAAGAGATGCATAAAATGGTACACATGAAAGAATAATCATAAAGGACCCGGTAAAGTTAAACTGTTTACATTTCTATAAGGGAACATGATGCATCTAATACCTAAAAACTTTTTCATTATTTGGGCAGTTAAAATGAGTTTACATAGACAGAGGGCAGTGGTATAAGCTGATTATTTTGGGGTGAACTCTAGAAAAATGAAGGAGAAAGAAAAAGTCCTGCACCAAGAGAAGGAAGAAGGGAGAGGTAAAATGAAGAAAATTTTCTCACATAAAAGAGACATGCAAGAAAGAATTTTTATAATGGAAGGGAAAATGAAGCATACCATGCTTAAACTGCACTCTTTTTGGAATTGGTTCAAAAAGGGAGATACATGTATATACTCTCAGTTTTGTATAGAAATAAAACTGACTCAGTTGGAAAATAGCATGGGAACATGATATGATAAAGAGATACCACCACTAGGTTTGTACCCCCGGGAGATCAAAGAAAAAGAAAAGAAATATTTCTAAGAGTTCTTTTTGTTCTGGCAAAGAATTGGAAACTGAGGGGATGCTCATCATTTGGGGAATGGGTAAACAAGTTGTGACACAACTGTGATGAAATGCTATTGTGTCATTACAATGACAAGAAATAGTGTTTCAGGAAAAAACCATAACAAAAACCTGTAGGAAATGATGTTGTGACACAATTGTGATAAAATGCTAATGTGTCATTACAATGACAAGAAATAGTGTTTCAGGAAAAAACCATAGCAAAACCTGTAGGAAATGATGCCAAGCAAAGTGAAAAGATCCAAGAGATCATCATGTACAGTAATAGCACTGTTGCAATGATGATCCACTATAATAGATTGTCTACTCTGTAATGTTAATTTAAATGGGAATATATTTCGCATTCATTAATAGGGCATGTGACTTGCTTAAGTCACATGGAAGTCTGAGTCACGTGGAACCTGGGCTGGGAGGATTTTGCTGAATGGGTGGAGCAGGAAGGGTGGAACAGGAAGAGGCAGAGCTGAAAAAAATGGTCATGAAAGCATTCAGAGCTGGGAAGGATGCAGGCAAGCGGGCAGTTGGCTAATGGGAATGGGAACTTTTATGTGATTTTATTTAAGTGACCATGCTTATGATTTCTTTAATCAAGTTGATTTGTGGGAAGTCCAGCAGAGGGAAGGCTTGGGGATAGTGTCCTCTGCATTGTTATTGTGTATGGATTTTTGTTACTATGATGGATTTGAATTTCTGGTATCCGAATAAATGTTGTGATTCTGTCTTCCAAGTGGAGAGTCTGTTGTATCTTGTGACTCAGAATTGCAGCAGGATATTCATCGCTGCCATACATGCTGTGAATATTGCATTAGTGCTACTTACTCTGATCAATACAATGATCCAAGATAATTTCAAAGGAATCATGATGAAGAAAAAATGCTACCCAGTTTTAGAGAGAATTGATGAACTCAAATTGAAGTATGATTTTCTCTTTTTTCTTTACTTTTTTTTGTGATATAGCTAATATGGAAATATGTTTCACATGGTTTCACATACATAATTGAAATCATTTTTTATCTTTTCAATGACTGAGGAGTAATAGAGAGGGAGAGAAAGAACTTGCAACACAAAATTTAAAAAGAAAAGAATGCAAAAATAAATATTAAATGAAAAATAAACATTAAAAAAGCAAGTTCCCAGAAAAAAAATCACTCCAGGCCTATAATTTATAGCTTTTAAATAACATAAATAAATCCATAATTTGTCAAATGCTTTTTACGCATCTCTTGAGATTACAGTTTACAATTTTAAAATATGATTAATTATGTTTTTTCCATGTTGAATCATCCATCTATCCTTGACACAAATTCAACGGGGCTATGATAAATGATTAGCTTAAAATTTACCAGTCTTATTAAGTTTTTCAAATAATCAGCTTTATTTAATTTATTATTTTATCAGATAGATATAAGTAGATAGATAGATATACATATATAGAGATATATACTTATATGTATGTATATGTGTGTATGCATGTAATTGTTCGCATGTGTATGTGTGTATATGTATTTATTTATGTATACAATATTCATGAATATTTTTACCAGTCCTTTCAGTAAATATTACGTCTTTCATATCCAGTTTCTCTAGCAATTTTTCTATTCTCTGTTTAACTTTCTGACTTGGTCCATAGTCTTTAACAGTATCCCACTCAATTTTAGACAAATCTAGTTAGGAATAGAGAGTTAAAGAGAGAAGAGTGTGCTATTTGGAAATTCCATTTCTGATATCCACTTCCAGGTCACAGTTCCAGGGCAGAGAGAAGTACTGACAGTAACAAAAGAGGAATGACCTGAGGAGCAGTATCACTTCCAGTCTGAAAGGAAGAGTAACCACACCTCTCCCCAAACCAAATCATCTTGGAAGAACTGAAAACTTTCAATTCTTCAAAACTAGCTCTTAAAAATAGCAACTATAAGAGTCAAAGCCTTGAAATACTAATATCCTCTTTTGTTCAGACAACAGCAAGATTTGATGAAGTCACCCTGACAATTTGAGCCAGTTTGAGTTGGCCCATATTCTTTAACAGTATCCCACCCCTGATCAGTGTCACTGAAACATTTTCTCTAACTTTAACTGACTTAACAAAGACAGAGGCTTCATGTTCTTTCTGTTAGGAGATAGTTACACATGTTGGCGCCATTGACAAAATTCATTACCATATTGACCATACAGTATTTACAAACATTGTAATAACATAGTATACCTAGTGTATAAAGAGGTCAATGAGTCAGTAATCGTTTACTAAGAATTGGAGCTACAGGTGAATGTTGGGTGACTGCAAGAAGCTATAACATGAACATTGGCCACACCATGGTAAAAGTCTTTGCCCAGACAAGCTAAATCAAGGTAAGGATAACAAACAGACCTTGATGAAGTAAGGACATGTCTACCCAAGGATGTGAAGACTTCTCTCAGTGTGATAAGGTCAATGAGAACAATTTGTTCTAACAACCATGATGAAGCTACAGATTGCCTAGAGCTTGGCTAGAAATCAAAGATGCCAAAGTCAACCACAGCAACTCAGCCATCACTACTGGTCTTGACTTTTGTCCTCCACTGAACTCCAATGACTCAGGAGGAGAAAGTGAGGCTGACTGTGCAATTCTACATCACTTACTTTCAATTTACACAGAATTCAAGGCATCACACATCACAAAATGATTTCATTGATCCTCTTCCTAAAGAGATGAATAGAAATAAGCATTTATTAAATATGTACATTGTAATTCCAGAATCTGTAATAACTGCTTGGGATATAAAGAAGCAAAATACAGTTCTTGTATTCAAGAAACTTATGATCTAATTGGGGAGACAACAAACAAATTATGTACAAACAAGTTATCTATAGGATAAATAGAAAATAATTTGTAGGGGGAAGTTACTTGAATTTAAAAGGATGAGGAGAGGTTTTCTGCAGAAGGAGGCATTTTCTTTGGGACTTCTAGGAAGCGGAGGAAGTCAGTGCTGAAAATGATGAGGGAAAATATCAGAAGAATGACAGCCAGCCATAGATGATACCTGGAGTCAAGAGATGCAGTGTCTCTGTTTTTGTTTTCTTTTTTCTGGATTAAAGTATGTGCATGGGAAGGGGGGGATTTATAATATAAGAAACTGGAAAAGATGATGGAACTAAGCAATGAAGAGCTTCAAATGCCAGAGAATTTTACATTTGATCTTGGAGCGAATAGGCAACCATTGGAATTTAGAGAAGAAAGGGAAAAAGGAATATGATAATGTTGGACATGGGCTTTGGAAAATGATATTGGCAACTGAGTGGAAGTTGGATTGGAGTGGGGAGAGACTTCTGGCAGGCAGACTATTCAGCAAGATAAAGCAGTAATCCAGGCAGGAGATGATAAGGATCTGTAGTAGAGTGGTAGCAGTGTCATACAAGAAAACAGGATCTATTTAAGAGAAATTGTAAGGCCAAAGTGAAATTGTGAGGCCTTAACAACAAATTGTATATGAGTGGCGAAATATAGTGAAAAGTCAAGAATTTCACCGAGGTTGCAAACATGGGGTACCGGGAGAATGAAGAAAGATGGGGGGGGGAAGAGCTTCTCTTTTATTCTGTCTGCCAATGAGGTATTTCAACAAGATCTCTTTGAAATTAACTACAATTAATCTTTCTTTAAAAGGAAAATAAAGGCTTGCCTTACTGATCATTGATTTTACCTATACTTTTTACATCATTGATTTTACCTATACTTCTGGCATAGTAAAATGTTTCTGTGGAGTTCAATAGTTATTTTTTTTAAATAATTTGACCCTATGTCATGCCTGTACTCCACGGAAATCTACACTCTCACAGATAAGGTAAAAATTATAATGTTGCCTTGCTTGATTCACCAACTGATTACTTCAGCAAGTAACTTACAAGTTACGAACACATATTACATTTGAGCAAAAACCAATTTGTTGTAATCATTTTAATTATAGTTATTTTTAATTATCTTTGCTGTATGTGTAAACATTAAAAATACAAACAGTGCTGCTGTAGCACAGATGGCTGGTGCTTGTTACACACAGCCTGTTAAGCATCATTTAATCTCCACTGCCTTTCTTTTTCCTAATTGCAAGAAAAAGCAATAAAGGTGCCTTGAAACAATTTGAATTCTCAAGGAAACTAAATGCTACTTGGAATGGGCAAAGCAGTTTGGATCAAATCAAATCTAACTTTCACACTCACCCTCTCCCCAGCTTTTATCCTTTCCCTTTATACTATTTTTCCTAAATCTGCTTTAATATTGAGATCACCCAAAGACCCTGACAATACTTGAAGCGTTCTTAATCTTCTCAGAAAGAACTTAGTTTTAAAAGGCCAAGGTCTCCCACTCTCCTACCACTGCTTTCCTATTCTTCTACTCCACCTTCTGTTTAGCTGACATCTGCTGCCGTAGTTTCTTTGCTGAGCTATTATATGCCACTTTAAGTACTTTCCCCTTTGTGTAGTGATAGTAGAAAGCAAGAAAAATTCTATCGAATGTTTGTGAGACTACTTTGACAAATGGTTCTCAAACTTTTGATTTTGAGATCTCTTTACACTCTTAAATATAATTGAAGATCCCAAAGAGGCTTTTTAAATATGTTACATTTATCTGGATCTATTACATCAGAAATTAGACCATCTTAATATAATTATGAAAATAATTTTAAAAAGAAAAGGACAAGTCTAATCCATATTTATTTACCTGATAGCTCTTTAGATATACAGATAAAGTTACCATGTTCTCCCTAAGTTTTTTCTTCTTCTAACTGAATAAATCTATTTCCTTCAATTTATACTCTTCAAATGACATCAACTCAATGCCTTTTACCATTCTGCCACACTCCTCTAGATATTTTCCCATTTATTATTGTCCTTTCTAAAATGTAGCATACAGAAATCAATCAATTGATTAATCAGCAAGTATTAATTAATTCTGAGGTACTAGATGATCTCTGTTGGACATATATTGATTTTGAAAAACACAAATTAACATTGTCTATGTTGCATTGTATTTTTATTTACTTTGTTAAACAATTCCCAATTATATTTTAATTGGGTTCCAACCATGCTAGTGAACTTTATAGGTATTTAGGCCCTCGTATTCGTAGAAAACTATTTTGAGGAAAACTTGCATGCAAATTTCACCTCCAAAATATGTTGGCTGTATGACTTTGGTGAAGCCATGCCACTTGATCAGTCAGTGTATTTAAGAGAACTCACCAAGTCCATAAATTTCAGAAAAGGTGTTTATTTGCATTGGTAAAAGGAATGTACTCACTTGGGAGATTACCAATGATTTCATTAGCTATTATTCTTATACCTGGTACTATCCTAGACACTGGCATACCAATACCAAGAATGTAACAGTTCAATCTCATGGAGCTTATATTATAGTGGTTTAAATAACAATACGTGCAAATGGACACACATACACATATAACTTGTGTTTCATATATACATACATGTATATACACATACATGTAACATCTGTAGATGTAGTTTAGACAAAAGAGAATAAATATAGAGCAGTTGTGTATAAGAGAGGGAGTACAGCTGAGTGGATCAGATGACTAATAGAAGATGATGCTTGAATTCCTCTTGAAGGAAATGAGGAATTCTATCATGTCACTTAAGAACTGTTGAACTGTCTGATAGCCATGATCAGAAAAAGAGGCTAGACCTCATCTTTCAAGAAATTATCAAGAAAAACTGCCTTTAAATCCAAGAAACAAAGGGTAAAAAGTGATGGATTCCTGAAAGAAATCCAAAAAATTGCCAGAAATTTTATAAATAAATTTCAGAACTCTCAGGTCAAGAAGAAAATTCTAAAAGGAGCCAGATAAGAACCATTCAGATACAATGGAGTCACAGTCAGGATCATGTAAGATTTAGTAATTACCACAATAAAGTAGCAGACAGGCTTAGAATATGATTAAAATATAAAATATAATAAACTGATCATAATTCTACATTGAGGAAAATGAAAATTTAAAAAATAGATTTTCATGGATTCATGACCAAAAAAAAATGGAGCTGAACTGAAAATAGATAACTGAAGAAAAGCAAAAGAAAAAAAGATAAAGAGTAAGCATGAATGAGAAGTCATCAGGATATTAAGATTAAACTATTCACATCCTCAAATGGAAAAGTGATGCCTGCAACCCAGGAATTTTGTCATTATTATGCAGTTAGAAGGATTCTGCTTACACAGAGGGCATGGGTATGAGGTGTTAGGTTTGGATGGCCTCAAAAGGAAAATGGAAGCCTGAGAAATTCGTGGAGAGAAGAGAGAAATGAGAGCAGGAATGAGGAAAATGATTTCACAAAAAAGAAGCATGCAAGGAAATTGGTGGAGGATGGGCAACATTTGGATCTCACTCTCGTATTAACTGTAGCATGGATACATGCAAAAGTATATCTGTATATAAACACACACACACACACACACAAATCTTAGTTGAGTAAAAAATCCATCTCACACAATAGGGAAGTAAGAGGGGAAGGGTTACTTCAAAAAATGGAGCCAAGTATTGAGAAAAGGAAGGGTAGATTAAAGGAGGGATGATAAGGGGAGTTGTTGGTCAGAAACAATAAAGACTTTAGAAAAGCAAGGGTTTAAAAGAGAGAGAGAGAGAAGAATAAAAAGAAGAAAACAGGATATAGGGAAATACACAGCAATCATAACTGTGAATGAGAATAGAATGAACTCACATATAAAATGCAAATATATAAAAGTACAGATTACAAACCAGAATTCAACAATTTGTATTTATTTAAAAAAAGTTGAAGAACAAAGACACATAAAGAGTTAGAATAAGGTGCTAGAGCAGACTCTATTATGCTTCAGCTGAAGTAAAAAAGGCAAGGTAGTAATCAGGAAGTGGATGGAGAAGTGGGCTTGATATCAGGAAGCCTCATCTTCATGAATCAAAATTCAGTTTCAGACTCTTAGTAGTTTTGTGACTCTGTGCAAGTCACTTAATCCAATTTGCTTCAGTTTCTCATCTGTAAAATGGGCTGTAGAAGGAAATGGAAAATCATTCCAATACCCTTGCCAGGAAAACCTCAAATTGTGACACAAAGAGTTGGACACAATTGAAATGATTCAATAACAACAACAGCAAGAGCAATCTTGATCTCAGATGAAGCAAAAGTAAAAAACAAAAATAGACATAATTAAAAGAGAATTAAAGAAACTACATTTTGTTAGAAGGGAACATAAACAATGAAGGAGTATAAATATTAGACAACTAAACATATATTCACCAAATAGCATAGAATTAAATTCTTAAAAGAAAAGTTAATTCAATTACAGGAAAAAAAATACAAGTAAAGCTAAATTAGTAAACGAGATCAACTTACCCCTCTTAGAACTAGACAAATTTAATAATAAAATAAAAAAGAAGTGGATTAATAGAATTTTGGAAAAGTTAGACATGATGGACTTTTGAATAAAATTTGTGAGTAGCAAAAAAAGAATGCCTTTTTTCTCAACTGTAAATGACATCCTGCTCAAAAAATTGACCTCATATTACCGCATTAAAAACCTCACCACGAAATCAAAAAATAAAACAACTGTTAAATGCACTCTTTTCAGACCTTAACACAATTGAAATTATCTTCAATAAAAGGTCCAGGAAGCATAAATTAAAAATAATCAGAAACTAGTAAGCTAACAGTAAATAATGAGTGGGTCAAAGAACAAATCATAAATATGATCAATAATTTCAGTAAAATAGTAACAATAGTTACTGCATAACCCTACTTTTGATGGAGTAAAAATGTTTCTTAGGGGTAAATTTATAGCTCTTGTAAAACTTATATCACTAAAAGTTAGATCAAATAAACGAATTGAGTATGGAAATTTTTTAAAAAATGTAGAAAAAGAAAAATGCCTCGTTTAATCATCAAAATAGAAATCCTAAAAACAAAATGAGAAATTAATTAAATTGAAATTTTAAAAAATGAACTCATAAAACAACTAGAATCTGGCTTTATAAAAAATGAATTAGATAAATCATTCATTCATTTAATTTTTAAAAAAGAAGAAAACCAAATTGCCAGGATCAAAATTGAAAAGGGTGAATGTACTACCAATGAACGTAAAATTAAAGAAATTATTAAGAGACATTTTGCCCAAATATATATCAGTAAAATTGAAAATCTAAGTGAAATTAATGTATATTACAAAAAATGTATTGCCCATGTTAACAGAAGAGAAAATAGAATACTTAAATAACACTATCTTGGAAAAAGAAATTGAACAAGTCATCAAGGATCCCCCTAAGAAAAAATCCTCAGAATCAGATGGATTTGCAAATGAATTTTACCAAACAATTTAGGAGCAGTGAATTTCAATATTATGTAAATTATTTGAAAAAATGGATAAAGGAGTCCTATCAAATTTCTCTTTATGACTCAGATATGATTTTGATACCTAAACCAGAAAAGCAAAAGGAAGCTATAGAGCAATTTCCCTAATATTGATCCAAAAACATTAAATAAAATAGTAACAATGCAATTACAACAATATATCACAAAAATGATATACTATAGTCACGTGAAATTTATACCAGGAATCCACGGCTCATTCATTATTAGGAAAACTATTAGCTTAATTTACCATGTCACTACTTTTAAAAATCACTTGATTATATCAATAGGTATAAAAAAAGTATTTGTGGTATTTGGCAAAATAGCACACTCATTACCAATTTTTTAAAATTTATCTATTTTTAGTTTTCAACATTCATTTGCAGAAGATTTTGAGTTCCAAACCTTCTCCCCATCTCTCCTCTCCCCCCACCCCAAGACACCACACATTCTCATCACTCCCTTCACCCCCATGGGCCCTCCCTTCTGCCACACCCCTTGCCTCCCTTATTCTCATCTCCTCTATTTTCTTGTAGGGCAAAGAAATTTTCTATACTGCATTACCTGTATTTCTTATTTCCCAGTTGCATGTAAAAATATTTTTTAACATTCTTTTTAAAACTTTGAATTCCAGTTTCTCTCCCCTCCTCCCTCCTCACCCATCCTCACTGGGAAAGTAAGCAATTCAATATGTTATACATGTGTACTAATGCAAAAGATGTTCATAAAAGTCATATTGTGAAAGCCTAACTATATTTCCCTCCATCCTATCCTGCACAAAATTGTTTACTTCTAATTACCTCCTCCTCCCATTTGCCCTCCCTTCTATCATCCCCCACCCCAATTCTCCCCTTCTCCTCTACTTTCCTGTAGTATAACATTGATTTTCATACTAATTTGAATGTGCATGTTATTTCCTTCTTAAGTCAAATGTGATGATAAGCTTCACTTTTTCCCTCTCACCTCCCCACTTTACCCCTCCAATGAAAAAAGCTTTCTCTTACCTCTTTTATGAGAGATAATTTGCCCCATTCCATTTTCCCTTTCTCTCCCAAATATGTTCCTCTCTCCTCCCTTAATTTTATTTTTTTTAGGTATCATCCTTTTCTATTTAACTCATTCTCTGCCCTCTGTCTGTATGTATATAATACCTCCAACTACCCAAATACTGAGAAAAGTTTCAAGAATTGCAGATATTATCTTTCCATGTAGGAATATAAACAGTTCAATTTTAGTAATTCCCTTACGATTTCTCTTTCCTGTTTGCTTTTTGATGCTTCTCTTGATTCTTGTGTTTGAAAGTCAATTTTTCTGTTCAGCTTTGATCTTTTCATCTAGAATCCTTGACAGTCCTCTATTTCATTGAATGACCATTTTTTCCCCTGAAGTATTATACTCAGTTTTGCTGGGTTAGCGATTTTTGATTTTAATCCTAGCTCCTTTAACTTCTGGAATATCATATTCTAGGCCTTCCAATCCCTGCTGAAGAAGCTGCTAGATCTTATGTTATCCTGACTGTATTTCCACAGTACTTGAATAGTTTCATTTAGTTGCTTGCAATATTTTCTCCTTGACCTGGTAACTCTGGAATTTGACTACAATATTCCTAGGAGTTTCTCTTTTGCATCTCTTTCAGGAGGTGATCAGTGGATTCTTTCAATATTTGTTTGACTCTCTGATTCTAGAATATCAGGGCAATTTTCTCTGATAATTTCATCAAAAATAATGTCTAGGCTCTTTTTTTGATGAAAACTTTCAGCTAGTCCTATATTTTTTAAATTGTTTCTCCTGGATCGATTTTCCAGATCAGTTGTTTTTCCAATGAGATATTTCACATTGTCTGTTATTTTTTTTTCATTCCTTTGGTTCTGCTGCATAATTTCTTGATTTTCATAAAGTTATTAGCTTCATCTGTTCCATTCTAATCTTTTAGGAATTATTTTCTTCAGTGAGCATTTGGACTTCCATTTCCAAGTGGTCAATTCTGCTTTTTTAGGGCATTCTTCCCTTCATTTCCTTTTTGGATCTCTGTGATTTGGTTTAGTCTATTTTTTTTACATTGTTATTTCCTTCAGCAGTTTTTTTGGGCCTCCTTTAGCAAGCAGTTGACACATTTTCCATAATTTTCTTGCATCAATCTCATTTATCTACCCAATTTTTGCTCTACTTCTCTTACTTGATTTTCAAAATCCTTTTTGAGCTCTTCCATGGCCTGAGACCAATTCTTATTTTTCTTGGAGGCTTTTGAGGAAGAAGCTTTCACTTTAATTTCTTCTGTTTGCATGCTTTGGTCTCTCTTGTTACAAAAGAAGATTCTATAGTCTGATTCTTTTTCCAATTTTTGCTCATTTCCCCAGTCATTTATTTGACTTTTGACCTGTTTGTCAAGGTAGTTCTCTGCTTCCAGTGGTATTAAATGTTGTACTGTTAGCCCCTTGATTCTATCACAATCTGTGAGCCTAGAGTTTCAGAAAGAGTTGCTGCCACTTTATCTGCTGCTGTTGTGGCTACTGCGTGCTCCTCCACCCCTCCCCAATCTGCCACCCTGGGCTGGGGCTGGACATCTCCACTCTCCCACACTGGTCTCACAGGACCACTGACCTTCCAATTTGTCCTCGGCATTTTGGGGTGCTGAAGTCTGGAAATTGTCACAGGTGCAAGAGATTCAGTCTCCCCAAGGCCTGCTCAGGTTCTCTCTGTGCCAGTGTGGCTCACACTAGACTGTGTCCTGCCCAGGTGGTGAAGTAAACATTTCCCTGTGATGATCCAGGCTGTCTTGTGCTGGAGATTTGCTTCACTCTGTTATTCTCTGGGTTTGGCAGCTCCAGAATTTGTTTAGTCATTTTCACAGGTATTTGGCTGGGCTTGGAGCAAGTGCTTTAGAAAGTCCATACTATTTCTCCACCATCTTGGTTCTCCCCATCACTCATTACTATTAAAAAAAAAACAAAACTAGAAAATATAGGAATAAATGGAGATTTTAAAAAATTATAATTAACATCCAAAAAAAAATAAATTCAATCATTATCTTTAATAGGGATGTACTCGAAACCTTCCCAATAAGGTCAAGGATGAAGCAAGCATATCCATTATCATCAGTATTGTTAATATTGTAATAGAAATGCTAGGTACAGCAATAACACAAGAAATTTTCTTTTGAAGAAATAATAGCAGGAAATGAGGAAGCAAAACTATCATGTTTTTGCAGGTGATATGATGGCACAATTAAAGAACCCTAGAGAATCAAATAGAAAATTATGTAAAAAAAATTTACATCTTCAGCAAAGCTCTAAAATATAAAATGTCATAAGCATTTTTACCAACAAAATGCAGCTGGAAGTGATAGAGAAATTCCATTTAAAATTTCCACAGACAATACAAAATACCCAGGAGTCTAGCTGCCAAGACACATATAGGACCTATTTGAGCACAATTACAAACACACATTCCACACATAAAAAACACAGATTTGAACAATTAAAGAAATATTAATTGTTCCTGGTTAAGGTGAACCAATATAATAAAAATTAGAATATTTGTTAATGAGAATAATGTATTCATTGACACACCAATCAAACTTCCAAAGTAATATTTCATAGAACTTTAAAAAATAATAAAATTCACCTGGCAGAACAAAAGATCAAAAATATGTAGCAAAACAATGAAAAGTCAAGGAAAGTATTCTAGCAGTACCAGTTATCAAACTATGCCATAAAGTGGCAATCATAAAATCAATTTGGTACTCTACAAGAAATAAGGTCATTGATTAGTGGAATAGGTTACATAGGAACATAGAGACATAAATGACTATATCAATCTGGTGTTTGTAAAATCAAAGATACAAAGTTTTAAGATGAGAGCTCACTATTTGATAAAAACTAATCAGAAAACTGAATAGAGTCAGAGAGAAAGTAGGCATTAACCAACATTTTCTTCTGAACAATCACTAGCATTTAGCACACCAACTATCACATAACATATGTTTAATAAATGGTTATTGATGCATTGATTGATATGGATATAAATGAGTATATGCATATTAATACCAATATTTTACATAATTTATGCAATTTTATTGGTGGTTATATTATTCAATATTTTATTGTTTACTGAATAAAAATAATTTTAAAAATTCAAAATCCTTACAATAAAGATAATTTAAGAAAACATGTTCTTTCAATGGAGACAAAGAGAGAGAGAGAGAGAAACAGAGAGAGAAAGATTTCAATCTGAAACCTGACTCCATCATTCCTCTGTAAGAAAAGATAGGATGTTTCATCACAGATCCTCTAAAATATGGATTGCATTGCTTTGGTAGTATCTCTTCAATCCTACAAAATTGTCTTTACAATTTTATTGTCTTTTATTGTATAGATTGTTCTTTTAATTTTATTTACTTCACTCTGCGTCAATTCACAAAAACTCTTCAAAGATTACTTTGAAATCAGCTCCATCGTTTCTTACAGCATAATAACTTTCCATTTTATGTGCATACCACAGTGTGTTCAGCCACTCCCCAATTAATGGATATCTTCTTTCTTTTCAGTTATTTGCTGACACAATTGTTTTTCGAACATTTGCATCCTTTTTCTCCTTTGTTTTTCATCTTTTAGGGATATGAACCTAGGAACGGTATCATTGGGTTAAAGGGTATGCAGAGTTAATAACTGGAGGCAGCGGTTCAAATTACTTTTGACAATGACTGTACCAATTCTTAGTTTTACCAATAGTCAATAGACATTCTTGATTTCCCACAGTCACTCCAACATTTGCAATTTTTCTTTTCATATCAACTTTGACAAACTGATGACCAGGAGATAAGACCACAGAGCTGATTTAATATTCATGTAACTATTAATAATTTGGAGCATTTTTAATGTAACTTTCATGTGGCTTATATATCTTCCCTGAAAACTGCATATTTATATATTTTGTCCATTCTTCAATTTGGAATGCCCTTTAATACTTACAAATTTGAAGTAATTCTCTATATATCTGTAAAATCAGATTTTTTCTCTCTTCTAATTTTAGCTGTCTTGATTTTTTTTTTTTTTACAAAACTGTTTTAAATCCATGTACTCAAAATTGTACAAAATAGGCTCCTTAAGTGCAGAGACAATCTTTTGCTTCTTTTTGTATCCCCAACATGTAATGGCAAAGTGGGATCTTTTGCTGTTTTTGTTTTAATATAAACAAGTACCACTGATTGAATCTTGCCTTTATCAATGAAGAGTATTAGGAGTAAAGTATAGAAACAAGAGTTTCTTCAACCAGAAACAATATATGTATTTGTATTGTTAATTTTTCAGGCAGAGGAAGCCATGTCTGTTGATCTTTTGATTTTTCTGTGTTTTCTTTGAAGTTTAAGGTGCTATTTCCCCTGAACTAGGTAGATGATATATGTGCTTAGTTAAAGGAATGATACATGTGCTTGATTAAAGTAATTGTTAATCCCTCAAAAGATGTCTTTCCTTTTATGAATACAGATCTAACAACCTGTGATAGCAGGCTCTCCTCTGTGTGTTGGGGTGCTTACTGTTACAAACATCTAGTGCAGTGTCTGGCACAGAGCAGACACTTAATGAATGTTCATTTATTGATCAATTTGGTAATTTATTGTTGATCTGTGTCCTTTGGTTATGACAATGCTTTTTTTATAGAAATGAAAGCTAATTTCTTACTTGTTCTGATTTATGGTGTCTCTTTTTATATCTAAATAATGTGACCATTTGGAGTTTATCTTGGCATATTTTGTGAAATGCTGTTCCATACCAAGTTTCTTTCAGAATACTTTCCAATTTCTCAGCAGTTTTGTTCTTTGTAATAAAAATGAGTTATTATCCAAATTGGTTGGATCTTTGGGTTTATAAAAGTTTGGGCTACTGTACTCATTCACTTCTGCATATTGTGTACCTACTCTCATTGATCTCTCTATTTCATAATAAGTGGTAAATCATGCCCATGATTAGTGATATAAAGTTGCAATTCATTATTGCTAAGACCTCTTCTTTCCTACTTTTTCATTATTTCCCTGGAGAGTTTTTATTTTTGGTTTTGTCAAATTAACATTATTATTTTTGTAACTGCATAAAGTAATACTTTAGTAATTTGTTACCCCACTGAATTAGTCAATTACTTTAAGTTATATTGTCATTTTATTATATTGGCTTGACCACCATGAAAAATGAACATTTCTCCAATTGTTTGGGTCTCTACTTATTTTATATAAAGATTGCTTTACAGCTGATGTAACTCCTGTGTATTTCTTGTCAAATGGACTACAAAATATTTTATAAAATTCTTTCATTATTTTAAATGAAATTGTGTGATTTACCTATCTATTCTGCTATAGGTGATAATATACTGCAACTTTGCTGAAAGGATTATTTCAATTATTTTTTTATTGACTATTTAGGATTCCCTAAGAAAACTACCATATTATCTGCAATTTTTTTTCCTCCTCATCTTTTCTATCACATATTTTTGTTATTTTATTGCTATAAACAAACATTCCTACCTAGTACTTAATCAGATAGTAATGGTGATAATTAACATCTTTATTTTACCTCTGATTATATTGGAAATTGCTTCTTATTAATCCCTATTAAATATAATGTCACCTCTTGGTTTGATATAAATATTACTCATCATGTTAAGGAAAGATTTATTTTTTCCTTTATTTTTAGTGATTTTGACATGGATGGATATTATGTACTGTAAAAGATTTTCTTTTTCACCTACTGATATAATGAGATTATTCTGGTTTTATTAGTAGTATGATATTTTATTTTAATAATTTTCCTAATATAGAACAAACTTTGCACTGCTGGCATGAAAACCCAACTTTATCATGGTAGATTATCTTTATAATGCTCTACTGTACTTCATTTGTCAATATATTTTGCATCAATATTTATTAAGGATATGAGGCTATAACATTTCTTATTTTGACACTCTTTGGGTTTAGGTATCAAGAATAAATTTCTGCCAAAGGAGGAATTTGGTCCAATTCTTCCTTTTTTTTTTTCTCAAATGGCTTGTGTAAAATTTGGAAATAATTTTCCTTTCAATTCTTGATTAAATTAGTTTACAAATATAATCTGATATTATTCATTTTCTTAAGGAGATTATTCATACCTTAATCAATTTCCTTTTCTAAGATTGGATTGCCTAAATCTTCTAATATTAATTTTGTGAGTTTGGGCATTTTATACATCTCTGTGTATGCCTCCATTTCACTAAGATTGTCAGATTTAGTTGGATATAAGCGAGGAGAATAGTTTTTAGTACTTTCTTGTTTCTTTTCATTTGTTTTGAATTTATTTTCCATTTTCAATCCTAGTAACTTGCTTTTCTTTTTTCTTTTCAAAAAATCACATTGTTGCTTTTTGTTTTATTTTTAAAGGTATAAGCTTTATGTATTCTGTACATATTTCTTTCACATCTAGTACAACCATTTCATTTTATATTTGAAGAAACTGAGACTAATGGAAGTTGAATGACTTGTCTGAAGTACCACAGGTAGTAAAGATAAGAGGTGGGATTTCATCCTGTTCATAGAGTAGGGCCTATTCAATCCAAACAAGTGCTTCATGTTGGTCAGAAAGGTAAAAAATGATATCCATAGACTATGAAACACTTTAGAGTTTAATTAGCCATAAGACAGAGAACCTGTTTAGCTAGGAGAAAATATTGGTTCAGTTGACTTCAGTGCCACTTCTTTGCATTGACCAATGCTGGTATGCTGAATAAGACTGAGAGGGAGCTACTTCTGTCTTCTTCTGGAATTAGGCCAGCTGTCTGCTACATACTTAGATTAAGCCAGAGGTATGACACATGTGTAATATATGCCTTGAAATACTCCCCAGTGGGCCCAAACAGAAGAAAAATGCAATTGGGAAATATTTAACAAAATACTTTAAAATACAGTAAAAAAGATAAAATTACACTTTAAAAGTAAGTTGATACGTTCACCATAGGGATCTTTTTGTATATTTTAGTGACCTTGGCTTAAATCTTAGTCATCCTCTAAACCAATTAAGTCTGCTGAAATGCTTTAATACCTTATAAAGAAAAAAAATCTTAATCCCTCTGTTAAATTTTCTCATACCAGTCTCTTTGCAATTTTTATAAACATATCATCTAATATTCAAAACTGAATATTGCTTTGAATTTTCAGTTCTGCAATGCTATTAATTCCAAATATTATTTAAATAGTTCCAATATTTTGTTGAGATTCATAATTTCTACTTATTTAAAATCTGAAATAGCCACATGACAGTCACTTAAAATAATTTTCTTACTTTCATGTAATTTTCAATTTGTGTTATCTTTCCCTTTAAATGATTAGATATGGCATTCATGACATAATACTATGTACAAATTTAATTTAATGATTTAAGTATTGTAATGAAATTAACCTTTTGATTGTGTAGTTTTTGTCATTATTGTATTTTTTGATAGTCTCTCCTCTTTTTGTATGGTATTTCTTGTTTTGAATGTGTTATTTTTCTCCTCTTTTTCGCTGCTGTTTTTAAGTTTAGCATATTTCTTTCTATTTTGTAATGAAGAGGAGTTGAAATTAAATAGCATCAATCACTTAGCAAATCTGGGGCAAAAAAAATAAACTTTATTGATTAGGATCATTGCCTTGGTGGTTTGGTTTGAGATAAATGGTGTTTTTGCTCTTCAAATCCAGATAAAAACATACACAAATCTAATTCTCAATTTTTTAAACGAGGATGATTGACGTTTGAAGAGTATATATTTTAAAAGAAAAGTCCCAATTTTTAGAAGATAGCATGAATCAGAAATTACTTCTCTTGTAAGCCACAGTGAGGCAAAGTAAAAAGAAAATGGTACATGAAGTTAGGCTCCTGGGATAGAAACCATAGCTAACATATTCACTGGCTGTGGAATCTTGAAAATGTCAATCTAGAAATTCTGAACCTTAGGCCTCTTTTCTATATAATGGGGATAATAGTAAACTCCCTCTTGAGAGATTATCTTAAGGACAGTATTTTATAACCTTATATAGGCTATATAAATGTATATTAGTATTATTTTCCCATGACTGTTGCTTTTCATTTCCTATTTACTTGTCCTAGTCACTACTTTCTTCTCTAGTAAACGAAAAAAGGGTCTCTATATTGCTAACTCTATACAGCTCAAGACATTAGCATGAGTTATCAGAACCTTAAGAGGTGTGAATATTCTTTTCATAGACTTCCTTATAGGCTATCTTTAGTGAACACCACTAAACTTACTTAATCAGCATCCTGATAAATGACGGTAAATGGCACATCCACTTAATTGGGATAAGTGCCAGGGAAAATGTTCAGTGCAATGATTTTCATTGTCTCTAAACAATAGTGAAATTGCACACAGAGTCCATTTAAGTAGCACCCCTGATGTTGTCTGCAGGCCTAAAACAGCAGTGTGAATTGGTATTTGCTAGCATAAACTTCCCACTGTGCAACCTTTTTTTTTACATCATGCTGCTTCCTTGTTCTACTACAGCTGCTAAATGAGGTTTTCTTACCTTAAATGAGAAAGTTAAAATCCGTGAAGCTCTAATTCCTCAGCACACCTTCACACCAATAATACCACCAACATGGCAGCAAGAAAGGCATGCAAAATGTTTTTAAGGGCAGTAACAGTTTTAATTGGGGTGAGATGAGAAAGAAAATGGATGCTAAACCTCAATAATTAAAAAAAAAACACCAACTGCAATACAATGTTTCTCGCACAGCAAAAGGAGGAAAAAGTTCATTAGAAATAAGAACATAAATCCAACTGGACAAAGTTATAGAAAAAGAAATTTTGGAAAAAAATGAATTAGTTTTATATTGGATTCTGAAGAGAAGCTAGATGTAAAAATGACTCTTTAACTTGTGGTTTATGGCTTTTTGTATACATGGGTATGACATTTTAATAATCTGTATGAATGATTAAATAACACATTTCTTTTGCTACCAGGATTGGTGTTAATGAAACAGATCCTACAACATTTTTCCAATTTCTTTTAAAACAAAATCCATATGCAAAATGTCTAAATCCTCCTACGAGTTTGTTTATTTATTATGCAAATATATTTAGCTAAATCTGCTCAAGAAAGATGTTGAGGATAGGGACCTGAGAATAGAGGCGAAAGAATTAAATTTATGTTTCAACCCGAATCTGAATTCCTTTTCATAGTTTTGTGCTTGTCACCTCAGCTTTTCAGGGAGATGCCCAATCAAAGTAGAGAATGTCATAGAAACAGAATGTTTCTATCATTGAAGATGAGCTTAGAAATATTATCTTACAGATGAAGAAGTTGAGACCTGAAGATTATTTCTTGTCCAAGTTAATAAAACAAATTGATAGTGGAGCTGAATTAAAACTGAGTTTGATTTTTAAAGTCCTTTGAGTCTCTCACAACTTTCATACTGTATGGTGTATTTAAAAAAAAAAAAACAAACTGCTCTATTTCAAGTCCTGACCTTGGAACAAAGCCTGACTCAGACACTGCATAGCTTTAAATATGGACAAGTTACTTAACTATCCAATCCTCAATTTTTTCATGCATACACAGGTGAAATATATGTATCTGTGTGTGTGTCCACACACAGACACAAATAGAAATATATATATATATATACACATATATAGACATATATCTATATGTACAAATATATATACATATATATACATATATATACACATATACATATATGTGCATATATATATATATATATATATATAATATATATATATTCCAAACATAAATAGCTAAATTGAAAGGATTTTAAAAAATCTTTAAAGGCTATAATACATATTATAATGATAGTGATGATTATAGTAATAATAATTATTATATTTCTCCACACTCTCATGTTTTGGGCTCTACTATGCCTTATTTACTTGAGTCATTGCCTTTCATGTAAAACAAGGAGACACCAGAGATCCATGTTAGTTAGATTCCTGATGTTTCTATTATGTAAACAAATACAACTAAAATTATGTACTTTCACAATAGACTAAAAAGTACTTGAATTGTATAAAATTTATATAACATTGTCCCTCCATGATTCTTTTTTAATCTATCACTAAGACCCAAAGGCAAATCTTTAAAGTGGATTCCATTTCTTAGGAATCACTACCAGAGACTATCTCGGTGAAACTTTGTTTAAATACGGATTGAATAGCAAAGACTATTTTTGGTGAATTTGCCCATTCATCTTCCTAGGCAGAGTCAACAAAAGAAATTTCAGGATGATTTAATGAAGAACCAGTTATATCATGTTAACTCCATTTCCCATTTTAACTGCTTGTCTAGTTTCTGCTGTACATGGAAGTATATTTGAAATAGTTTCCCTAAGTTTAGGTAAAACATTTGAGAAAATTTCTCACAAACCACATGTGTAGAGAACTTGTTAATCATTCATGTCATTTCAGAAAGAGGCAGCCAGTGGAGGACACCAGAGTCAACTATTGAAGCCAAAGATGTTTAACTTTTGAGATTTTTTGTTTTTTTATCAATAACTGGAATCAAAAACATAGATAACATGTTTTCCTTTTTTTTTGAAATAACAATTTATTTATTTAACTTTTTACATTCATTTTCACAAAATTTTGGGTTCCAAATTTTCTCCCCTTTTATCCCCTCCCCACACCCCAATACACCGAGCAATCCAATTTTTCCCTATCACCAATCTGCACTCTCTTCTATCATCCCTCCCTTCTCTTGTCCCCATCTTCTCTTTTGTCCTGTAGGGCCAGATGGCTTTCTATTCCCCATTACCTGTATTTCTTATTTCCTAGTAGCAACAACAATACTAAACAGTTGTTCCTAAAGCTTTGAGTTCCAAATTCTCCCCATCCCACCCCTCCCCAACCATTCCCTTTGGGAAGGCAGGCAATTCAATATAGGCCTTATCTGGTGTAGTTTTGCAAATGACTTCCATAATAGTTCGTGTTGTGTAAGACTAACTGAATTACCCTCCATCCTATCCTGCCCCTCATTGTTTCTATTCTGCCTTTTGATCCTATCCCTCCCCAAGAATGTTGACTTCAAATTGCTCCCTCCTCCCATTACCCTCCCTTCCCATCATCCCCCCTCATTGCTTATCTCCTTCTCCCCCACTTTCCTGCACTGTAAGATAGGTTTTCATACCAAAATGAGTGTGCATTTTATTGCTTCCTTTAGTCGAATGTGATGAGGGTAAACTTCTTGTTTGTTTTTTTTTCTCAGCTCTCCTCTTTTTCCCTCCACTAAAAAGGTCTCCTGCTTGCCTCTTGAAAGATATGTAATTTTACCCCATTCACCCTCTTTCCTCCCCCTACCTTTCTCTCTCACCATTTACCTTAATTTCTTTTAAGATATGGTCCCATCCTAATCAATTCAATCTGTGCTCTCTGTCTCTGTATGTGCGTGCATGTGTGTATGTGTGTGCATGCACGTGTGTACGTGTGTGTGTGTATATGTGTGATCCTACCAACTACCCAGATACTGAAAAGTTTCAAGAGTTACAAATATTGTCTTTCCATGTAGGAATGTAAACAGTTCACTTTTGGTAAGTCCCTTATGACTTCTCTTTGCTGTTTACTTTTGCATGCTTCTTCTCATTCTTGTGTTTGAAAGTCAAATTTTCTTTTCAGCTCTGGTCTTTTCATCATGAATGTTTGAAAGTCCTCTGTTTCATTGAAAGACCATATTTCCCCCTGAAGTATTATACTCAGTTTTTCTGGGTAGGTGATTCTTGGTTTGAGTCCTAGTTCCTTTGACTTCTGGAATATCCTATTCCACGCCCTTCGATCCCTTAATGTAGAAGCTGCTAGATCTTAAGTTATCCTGATTTTATTTCCACAGTACTGGAATTGTTTCTTTCTAGCTGCTTGCAAGATTTTCTCCTTGACCTGGGAGTTCTGGAATTTGGCCACAATGTTCCTAGGAGTTTCTTTTTTTTGGATCTCTTTCAGGCGGTGATTGATGGATATTTCAATATTTATTTTGCCCTCTGGTTGTAGAATATCAGCGCAGTTTTCCTCAATAATTTCATGGAAGATGATGTCTAGGCTCTTTTTTTGATCATAGCTTTCAGGTAGTCCCATAATTTTTAAATTGTCTCTCCTGGATCTATTTTCCAGGTCAGTTGTTTTTCCTATGAGATATTTCACATTCTCTTCTATTTTTTTCATTCTTTGGTTTTGTTTGGTGATTTCTTGGTTTCTCATTAAGTCATTAGACTCCATCTGTTCCATTCTAATTTTGAGAGAACTATTCTCTTCAGTGAGCTTTTGAACTTCTTTTTCCATTTGGCTAATTCTGCTTTTGTAAGCATTCTTCTCCTCATTGGCTTTTTGAACCTCTTTTGCAATTGAGTGAGCCTATTTTTCAAGGTGTTATTTTCTTCAGCATTTTTTTGAGTCTCCTTTACCAAGGTATTGACCCGTTTTTCATACTTTTCTTGCATCTCTGTCATTTCTCTTCCCAGTTTTTCGTCCACCTGTCTAACTTGATTTTCAAAATCCATTTTGAGCTCTTCCAAGACCTGAGCCCAGCCGACATCCCCCTGGGATGTCTGGGATACAGAGGCCCTGCCCTCCACGTCTTTCCCTGATGGTAAGAATATTTCCTGGTCATCAGAATTGATAGGTGGGAACATTTGCACCTGCTCAAAGAAGCTCTATATAGTCTTATTTTTCTTCCCTTTTCTGGGCATTTTCCCAGCCAGTTACTTGACTTCTGAGATTCCTCTGCACCCCCACCTACATCCGCCCAGCTAGTGCTTGGGTTCTGAGATTCAAATACCCCACCCAGCTGCTAATCAATGTGAGCTTTAGTTCTGGTGCTGGGGTGGGGGCAGGGCCACCTCCCAGGCTCAGTTCCCTCAGGGGCTTTATGCAGAGACATTCAGTAATGGAGCAGGTGGGGGCAGGGCCATCTCCCAGGCTCAGCTCCTTCAGGTGGTTTATGCAGAGACCTTCAGTAATGAAGATCCTGCCTGCTGCTCAGGGAGTCCCGGGCCACTACCGCTGCCTCCGCCACTTCCTACCCCTGCCTCTGCCTCCGCCACTTCCCCCCTTGGGGACCCGAGTCACGGAGACACCCCGCTCCCCTGTCAGCCAGCCCAGACATCTCTCTCACTGACCTGTAGCGGCTGTGGGTGGAGGGACTTTCCCGGCCGCCAGAGGTTCTGTCCCTGAAGCCTGCTCGGATATGCTTCTCTGGGGCCACTCGGCCAGGGCAGCACAGGAGTGGGCTCTGCTTTCCGGGGCGTGACGGACCCTGGGAACCACTCTCCAGGGCTCTCTGGAACGCAAATCTCTTCCACTGTGTTTCTGCACACCCTGCAGTGATCCAGAACTTGTGGGGAGCTCTTCTTGTAGGAAATATATGGGCTGTGGGTTCAGAGCTCGCATACGTGAGTCTTTCTACTCTGCCATCTTGACTCCACCCCCTGGTAACATGTTTTTCAGATGTGCAGATGACACAGATCTAAAGCAAATTTGTATCATACTTAACCAAAGAGCAAATATTCTCAAAAGACTTCATCTTGACATTGGTCTGAATTGAGTAAGATGAAGAATAATAGGCATCAAGACCAGAAATTTCGCGTTTTCCTCTCTCCCACTTTGAAGTGTGCTGATACAAAATAAAATCAAAATCAAAGCAGAAACCTGGGCAGACCCAAATGAGTTAGCTATAATCTACTGTTGTGAAGCAAGCAAACCTTTTCTGAAATTCTCTGACATTAGAAGTCCAAAGCTATCCTCTATGTCATTTGACATGAGAAATTTAGGTTTACTCCTTATTCCTCACTATTATTTCTATGCCCTCCCTTTTTTATATTACTCAGCAACTCTCTTTTGTGATTAGCACCATATGAATTTATCACTTCATCCAAGTGCTGATAGTAGTCATATTGTATTGTGGCTCCCATACCAATTATTATAAGGGAAATTTTATAGAAGTTTTCTTTCCCTGGATCAAAGTCTTTCTCTCTACACCAACACTTACCATGAAACTTGGAGACTTCCAAGTTTACAATAACAGATTTATGTGTGTATGTACACATACACATATGCACATACATATAGACAAATATAGTTGTACAAATATTATCTTATTTTATCCTTACAACAAGGGAGAAAGATGTCATTATTATCCCCATACTAAAAATGATGAAACTGAGCTAAACAGAGATTATATGTCTTTTGCCCATGGCCATACAGCTGTGAAGTGTCTGAAGCTGGATTTGAGCTCATGTCTTCCTGAATCTAGGTTCAATGCTCTATATACTCTTCCATCTAGCTGCCTTTTATAAGAAGATTATTTTTAAAATGCATCATTATATGTACACAAATACTTTTACAAACATATGTATACACATGTACATATATATACATTAATGAGTGTAAACATGCATTATGTTATATAGTATTTATGTATGCATTCATGACCATTCTTTTACAGTGACTAAAGTAAAGTGAAGGTGCAGGTCATAAAGTATATATGTATGCTCATATGCACAAACACGCATGTATGTACATTTTGCATATACATTAATATCCTTGATCTCAAAATTATCCATGAGTCTTGATGCTCAATGCTTCCCAACTCTGAGATTCCTCTACCTATAACCTTTTTCCCTTCCATCTTTCCTCATAGCTATCCTCTTTTAAAAATAATGATATCAACAACAACAACCAGAATTTACTGAGTGCCAAGTTCATATAATTTACTGTACTGTTTTCAGGGAATGCAAAAAGGCAATACTCCCATTCATCCCCCATTCAGAAGATCTGGCAATTTTTTTGAGAGGGGGAAGAATTCTAAAACACATTTCAAATTCCAAAGGAAAAAATTCCCTTGATTGACACAGAGAATGTGGAGCCTATTGGTATCTGTATACAGACATCAGGGTTTTCTTTGTTGTTTGGAAACACATTTAAAGAGAGGACTTCTAGAGCACAGCCTAGCACAGGTGTGGAACACAACA
The DNA here is from genome assembly GCA_023548195.1 of Bettongia penicillata ogilbyi. Classification (NCBI taxonomy): domain Eukaryota; kingdom Metazoa; phylum Chordata; class Mammalia; order Diprotodontia; family Potoroidae; genus Bettongia; species Bettongia penicillata. Next base: position 674,918 of record JAJHZJ010001042.1, read on the forward strand.
CAACGTGGGCTGAGCCACAGCATGGTTAGGACTGCAATGATTTTCAAGGTGCCACCACCAGCATCTGTGGGTCCCAGATTCCTCAACTCACAAACACCAAAGACAGCTTCAGAGGTCAGTGAGAAAACTCTTTCACATGGCTGAGAAGGGAACATAGGGGGTCTACCCCTCGCCCCAGGCAGCAACCTCCATTGTTGGACCGCTGGCCTAAAGCCCCTGAAGAAATTGAGCAGTTGATCTGAACTGCAGCACTGAGTGGCTGCCTGGGAGTGAGGAGGAGTGCTGGATAGTGGAGCTGGTAGAGTCTCTGGAGAGGGAACCCTGCTCACAGACCAGAGTGCAGGCCAGGAGAAAAATAAACTCCTCTCCCTTGATTGTGCCATCTTGGAGGACCTGAGAACTTAGAGGTTCCCAGAGTATACCCTCCCCTTGACAAAGAATTCAAAAGCCAAGTGATTGACTATGAAGATGCCTAAAAAAAGGAAAAAAGAATAAGAGAACAAAAGGTTACTTTTTTGGTGAGCAGGCATTTTCTTCGATCTTTTCAGATGAGGAGTGATGCATGCTATCAGATGAAGACCTAGGGGTCAGGGCTGCTGCATCCAAAACTTCCAAAGTGGACATACAGTAGTCTCAGGCCATAGAAGAGCTTAAAAAGGATTTTGAAAATCAAATAAAAGAAGTGGATGAAAGTTTGGGAGGAAAAATGAGAGTTATACAAGAAAATCATGAAAAAAGTCAAAATCTCTGAAGAAATTAACACTTTAAAAGTAGACTAACTCAAAAAAAGGAAAAGAGGCCCTAAAACCCAGTGAGGAGAAGAATGCTTTAAAAGAACAGAATTTGTAAAATGGAAAAGGAAGTTCAAAAGTTCACTGAAGAAAATAGTTCTTTAAAAATTAGAATGGAGCAGATGGAAGCTAATGACTTTATGAGAAACCAAGAAATTACAAAACAAAACCAAAGAATGAAAAAAATAGATGACAATGTGAAATATCTCATTGGAAAAAAACAATTGACCTGAAAAATAGATCCAGGAGAAAGAATTTAAAAATTATAGGACTAGCTGAAAGCCATGGTCAAAAAAAGAGCATACACATCATCTTTCATGAAATTATCAAGGAAAACTGCCCTGATATTGTGGAACCAGAGAGGAAAAAAAAAAATTGAAGGCATTCACAGATCACCTCCTGAAAGAGATCTGAAAATTAAAACTCCTAGGAATATTGTGAACAAATTCCAGAGTTTTCAGGTGAAGGAGAAAATATTGCAAGCAGCCAGAAAGAAACAATTTGAATACTGTGGAAATACAATCAGGATAACATAGAATCTGGTAGCTTCTACATTAAGGGATTGAAGGGCTAGGGATATGATATTTTAGAAGTCAAAGGAACTAGGACCTAAAACCAAGAATCACCTAACTGGCAAACATGAGCAAAATATTTCAAGGGGAAAAATAATCATTCAATGAAATAGAGTACTTTCAAGAATTCTTGATCAAAAGACCAGAGCTGAATAGAAAATCTGATTTTCAAACACAAGAATGAAAAGAAGCATGAAAAGGTAAACAGGAAAGAGAAATTATAACTAGATTACTTACTACAGCTGAACTGCTTACATTCCTACAAGTAAAAATAATATTTGTAGTTCTTGAAACTTTTTTCAGTATTTGGGTAGTTGGAGGGATTTTATACACATGTGTATATATATATATATATATATATATATATGTATATATATATATATGTATGTATGTATGTATGTATGTATGTATGTATGTATGGCAGAGAGCACAGGGTGAATTGAATAGGAAGGGATGATATTTAAATAAATAAAATTAAGGGGTGAGAAAGAAATATATTGAGAGGAGAAAGGAGAAGAAATGAAATGGGGCAAATTATCTCTCATAAAAAAGGCAAGAAAACCCTTTATCAATGGTGGAGGAAAAGGGGAAGGTGAGAGGGGAAAAAGTGAAGTTTATTCTTATCACATTTGGCCTAAGGAGGGAATAACATGCACACTCAACTTGGTATTAAAATCTTTCTCACACTACAGGGAAAGCAGGGCAGAAGGGGATAAGCGGCGTGGGGAGGGGAGATGATAGAAAGGAGAGCAAATGAGAGGAGGGTGATACCTAGAAGTAAACACTTTGAGGGAGGGATAAGGTCAAAAGAGAGAACAGAATAAATGGGGGGGCAGGATAGGATGGAGTGATATATAGGTAGTCTTTCACAACATGCCTATTATGGAAGTCGTCAGCAAAACTACCCATATATAGTCTGTATTGAATTGCTTGCCTTCTCAGTGAGGATGGGTGGGGAGGGAGGAAGGGAGAGGTTAGAACTCAAAGTTTTAGGAATGAATGTTGAGAATTGTCTTTGCAAGTAACTGGGAAATAAGAAATACAGGTAATGGGGTATAGAAATCTGTCTTGCCCTACAAGAGAAGAGAGAAGATGGGGATAAGGGAAGGTTGGGATGTGATAGAAGGGACAGTAGATTGGGGGAAAGAGTAATCAGAATGCATGGTGTTTTGGGGTGATGGGAGGGGAGAAATGGGGAGAAAATTTTAAACTCAAAATTTTATGGAAATGAATCTTGAAAACTAATAATAAATAAAAGGGAAAAAAAAAGAGAGGATTTCTATGCAGAGACAAGACCAGAAAGATGAGGTATGGATTTTTGAATGGTAAGTTGGAGCTTGAAAGGCTCAGCTGTATAGAAGGAGCCCTCTCCATCTCCATCAATTCACTTTATTTCTAGAGCCTCCAGGACTGTGGACTTCAGGGCACATCTGAAGAAATTGTTCTTTCATTTATTTTGAATTTAGATCTTCTTTCATACCAGTTAAAGGATTAATTTATTCATTTATATCCTTTGGTATCATATCTCTATAACTTCTTCATGTTTTGGTGGGGGAGGGAAACTGGTTTTGTTTTTTTGTTTTAAAAAAATGTTTTATTTCTATTAACAATCCTGTTTTGGAGAGCTAGCATTTGAGGGCAAGCAACTAATTTTAAAAGTTTGAATTAAGGATTACCTATCCTCAAGAGAGTGAAACAGGCTAGGGCCTTTTATTCTGAATTTTTTAGAATCAGGTCTCTTGACTAGAGGAAGGCAGATATAAGTTTGACCTTATACCCATGTTGGAGACAGATCAAGCAGCATCAGCACACTTTGGTCCTGTCTGTCCCTCCCCCAGCTAGGTTACTATAGGCAATTAAATTGTATTTTTGCAAAGATGGACTAGACCTCAAATCATATCTACCTGAATAGTTAGACAGTATAATAGTAATTTAAAGGAGATGATCTTTCCCATTAATTAATATACCCATGGGACCTGTCTAAGTCACCCAAAAGCTTAAGTCACATGAGTCTGAGTCACATGGAGGTTGTGGTGGGAGGCATTTGCTGAAAGAGTAGAACATGAAGGGTGGAACAGAAAGAAGTGGAGCTAAAGCACAGCTGAGAGGAAATTGGTCAGTCTAGTCAGAGCTAGGAAGGATTCAGGCAAGCAAGCAGCAGGTTAGTGTGAGTGAAAGAGCTTATTTATGATTTTGTTTAAGGGAACCTGCTTGTGATTTGTTTGATGGAGCTGGTTTGTGGGAAGTCTAGCAGACTTGGGAATGGTTCTGTTCCCTGCATTGTTACTGTGTATAGATTTTTGTTGCTGTGATGGATTTGACTTTCTGGTATCTGAATAAATGCTTTGGTTCTGTTTTTCATGTGAACAGTGTATTGTATTTCACAATTCAAAATTGCCCTGTAATATTCATGACCACCATAGATGCTCTAAATGTTGCATTGGCACTACAGATAGATACACAAATACCTTATGAAAACAAAAATAAATGACTATCTCTGCATTCACAAATTTATGCTATTGGTTATGAACAAGTACACAGATACTAAAATTTTTAAAAAATTCGATGAAAGGTAATTTCTAGGAAGAGGTTACTAACAAATGAAGGCAGTCAGAATAAGCTTCCTGTAGGAGGGAGCATTTGAGCTGTACCTTCAAAGCACAATGCATTCCATAAGACAGAGGTGAAGGAGAAGTACATTCTAGGCAAGGGGGGGAGAGCCTGTGAAAAGGCACAGAGAGGAGACAGAATGTCAAACAAGGGGTACAAGTTGACCTTTCTGGTAGGAAATGTAGAATGCATGTAGGAGAGTAATATGCCATAAAACTAGAAGATGTAAGCAAGAAATAGATTGTGAAGGGTTTTATAAGCCAGTGTGAGTAGCCTATCTTTGAAACTAGTCACAACAGAGAGCCACTGGAGCAATATTGAACAAGAAATTCCAAGTTCATATGTGTACTTGAGGAAAAATCCATCTGGCAGGTGTATACATTGTGGATTAGAGAGGGAGGAAAGAATAAAGCGAGGTTGACATAAGGAAGTTATTGCCTTAGTCCATACAAGCGGCAATGAGGATCTGGAGTATTGTTGCATGAGTGGAAGTAAGGAGAGTTAGATAAAATTAATTGTGGAGACAGAAAAGACATTATCATATATAAGACTGAGGAAGAGAAGAATGAAGGAGGACTATGGGATTGTGATCCTGGGTATTATTCTTAAATTTCAGTGAAACCTCCAAACACTCATGTCTATGTATCTCTAAGCTGTAGGCTATTGAATGAAGTCATGGGGACTGGAGTAGAAAGGAAAGAGCAGTGTAGATTTGTAGTAGGTATAGACTCAATTCACATTTGCATCAAACACTGAATATTCAACGTACCCATCAATAGCCACAGAAGAAATTTGAAAAGCCTGTGGACCTTTTGGTTTTTAGAGGTCTTAGTTTCAACCTGAGAGTTTGGTCGAAGAAAGACAAACATGATTAGGTTATATCATTGTCTTATTTTTTTTCAAAGCTGGAGACATACATTCATGGAGCTAGCAGTTGGGAACTGAGAGTTTATTTTGGAGTTTGGTAGCACAGTTTATACAGGGTGCACCAAGGTGATATTGTCCTAACATCATTCTACCTCTGGACAGAGGGAATACCTCTTTGTCATAACCCACTGCTGAGGTATGGGCTTTAGACTCCTCTCCTTTTGAAATTTCCCATGAATTCCAGGAACCTAGCCCCTGAACTCAGAACCCTGCCCTTCCTCTGAGACATCTGAGAACAGTACTTTTAGCTGCCCTTTCTTTGTGAACCTTCTTGGTTGCAGCTGGTCCCACCCTATATACCACCACTGCTTGATTTCCATTTAGACCCACTTTTGACCACTGTATATAAGTATACAATTTTCCTCCATTAGATGGCTTAGATTCCTTAAGAGTTTAGCCAATGGCTCAGATTCCTAAAATTTGGCACGTAGCATGGATTCACCCCCTCCAAGCAGTGTTTTAATAAATCATTTCTCTGACTGACTCTTCATTCTCACACATTCCACTATCCACTCATATTTATGATTTTCCAAAACCTATCTTGCATCTGTTCCCTAATCACCACTTATACAACTACCCTCTCTTTTTAAATCATCATCATCTTCTGAGTATAGTGTCTCCATGTTTTTTAGTATATCACTTCTAGGATAAACCTTATACCAGCTACACAACTGATATTGCTAGAGTGAAGATCTGATTTGGACCCTCCCCTGCTCAAGAGTTTTTAGTGGCTCCTGGTATATAAGGCAAAATTCATATTCCTCTGGTAGTCATTTGAAACACTTCACATTATGAAAGATACCATTCTTTTTAATTTGATTTCCCATTATTTCTCAACTTCATTGTAAGCTCCACTCACATTGACCTAAAATCAGTTACCTGTTGCCATACTAGACATTCCATATCTCATGTCCTTGTTGCTTTTTTAATATGTTGTCTGTTTCTGCAATGTTCTTCCTACCATTTTCACCTTTAAGAATCTCTGTTCTTTCTAAAACATGGCTTAGTTATCACATCCTGAAGACATTTTCTGATATTTCCAGTTCTTGGTTATAAAGTTTTTCCCCTCAAAATATATTTCATATTCATTCTGTATGTATACCTGTATGTATCTATAGTGCTTTTCTTAAGTAGTTATAAATTCCTTGTGATCAGGGGTCTCCTATATTTTGTCTTCATATTCCCAACTACTGTGCCAGCACCTCTATGGTACCTGATAAATTCTTATTGAATTGAATTAATTATTTCCTTTCAAAAATTGTCTTCATGAGGGAGATAATAGTTTTTTGCCAAAAGAAATAAAAAGAGGTGGAACTGTCAGTGGACCACAAGATCAATGTGAGTCAACAGTGCAATATGGGATTCTAAATAGGCATTGAATTTTAGAATTCACTGAGAATCGTAACTACTAAAAGTGGGAAGGTGAGAGTCTTAAGGAACTCTCCCTGGTCAAATCATATCTGGGGCACTGCATTCAATTTTGGGTGCACAGTATTGTTCTATGATAGAATGAGACTTATTATAGGGCAAGAACTGTTTCATTTTTGTCTTTATATAGATAATTCCTTAGATAGTGCCTTACACAGATTTTTCAGGTAAGGGGAAAGGGAATGGTAAAAGTTTTTGAAATTATGACTTGTCATATGAAAATACTTGTCTAGTGACTAAGTGAACAACAGAGCAATTGCATGTTATTTTAAATCTTCCTTCCTTCCTATGTGCCTCCCTTTTTTTTGAATTTTTTGTGTTTTAAGTTTTGCAAGTTTTTCATATGTATACGTACATATATACATATATATGTATATATATATATAAAACCTCATTTGTCTGAAAAAAAAATTTGTGAAAGTAGGTATTAAAGGCCTTTTAAAAGTGTTATTTCATTTTATAGATGAGGCTGTTACATTAAGTGATTTACTCATTGACATACAGGTAATAAATATCAGTGGAAGGATATGAATCTTATTTTCCTTCCACTTTAATAATAAGTCTCTATTTTAATACAAGTTTGTAATTTTTAAAAAATGCACATGGAAAGAGTACTGCACTTAGATTAAAGAGGACACTCTGGGCCCTCTCTGAAGATATTGCGGTATCTTTCTGGAACAGATGGTCATTCTTAACTTTTTTTCATAATATACCTATTATTAGCACTTGATGTAATGTTTCCTTTGTATAATGATCTTATTATCGTAAATTGAAGAGAGAGAAAAGAAGCAAAACAAACAAAAAGAAATGTTTATCCAAGTTGCCAATTAATAATGAATTGATACAACCGGACAATATTAAATAACAAAACAGATGCATACTGGGTGTTTTACTTTTTAGTAATAGGAGGCAACATAATGCAGTGAAAAGAATGCTGAATTTGCAATCAGATTACCTGGACCGAATCTCAGCTTGGTATCCTGCTACCTGGGTTGGAAAGTCACTTTACCTATTTAAACCTCAGTGTCCTTACCTATAAAATAATGGTGTGATCTCCAAAGCCCCATAGAATTCTGAATCTATGAATTCTATGTATACAAATTTTATTCTTAGAAAAGATAGTAGCAAGTAGTCATGCTCTAAATTCAGGATTAATTAAAATAGGATTTAAAATTATGAAAAAATGCAAATATTTCTGTGATTGCTTTCACCAGCTATGTTGTTTTGCTATTTCTTTTCCATTCATATCTCCCTCTGCCCCTCCTACTCTTCCCACCCAATGCCAAACCCATGCATTGAAGTAAACCCAAGTAGAGCATAATTAGTCTTAAGCCTTAGAACAATGAAGTATATTGCATTGGGTTGTGCTGTGTAGAGGAAGGACATAAGTGGTAAGTTTAATTAGTTCAATTTGAAAGAAGAAGCTTTTAAAGCTAAATTCACATTAGGGCAATTTCCTGAGTAACCAACTGTTAACCAACTTTGAAAAGGAATTTTTTTCATCAACATAATGGGAAAGCATGGAAACTTAGTGGGTAATATTTATCCTGTTTTTTTTTTTATTTTTTTTTATTAAAGAGAACATCTTCTACAATACTGAGATGGCATTCTTTGCATATATTTCTAATTTACTAAAAAAAATCTTTCTGAATAAAGTGCAAGTTTGATATTTCACCCATATGTAATAAGAACTTAAAGTGTTAATCACTTTATATGCCTAAATTATCTTTCTAACATTCATTTGTACAGTCCTAGATAACCACGTTGGGAGAAAACATCTGATATCTTGGCTTAAAAGCCTTACATTCTGCTTAAATGTGTCTTTTTTTTTTTTAAATCCACATTTTGGAATAGCTAATATGTTATTGCTGTGGTTTAAATAAAGTTCAGCTTTTTAGCAATAGTCATTTGTTCTTTCAACAAACATTTACCATTTAAAAACTAGCTTAAAACCCAGTACAGATAGAATCAAATTGACTGAATGAAAGTTAAATAAAAGAATATTTAAATGAGATCTTGCCCTAATTCCTTATTTATTTTTGTATCACTTGAGAAGTAACTATTAAGAGATGTGCAATCCTATAAACATTTCCCTCACATTTTTCTTATTAGACTCCTTGGGAATAGATGTACCAGTAAATGTTTAAAAGTTGACTCTTTAGAAAAATAAAATGCATGTAAGAGCTATTTTTAAGTTCAATCTGTATCATTAATATTTTCTTCATCCTTTTCTTAAGTCTAGACAATCAAGAAAACTAAATCAAGTCCTTATTTATATTTTGGATATTTCTGAGGTATAAATGATCACATTGAAAATTTTGTAAATTTGTTCTCTTGTCAGTTTGAGCTGACTCCAACAAATCTCTGCCCCCAACTAAATTTTCTAATAGAGCAATAATAAAATCCATTTGTTTCACCACTAGGGCTTATAACCTGCAGAAAGATCCTATGTACACAAAAACATTTTAAAGCAGCCTTTTTTGAAGTTGGGTACCCAGCAATAAGGGAATGGCTCTGAACAAATTATTGCATATGAATGTAATAGAACTATCTTGTGCTTTAAAAACTGCAGAAGGTTGTTTCAGAGAAACCCGGAAAGACCTGTATGAACTGTTTCAGAGGAAACTGAGAAGAAAAAGCAAAAGTATTTATATTAAAAACATAAACATTATAAAAAAAACTTTTTGAATGATTTAAAAACTCTTTCAATATATTGATCATCCATGATTCCATAGGACTGATTACGCGTAATGATTGCTTTTCATGGCAGAGAGGTGATTAATACTCAGAGGGAGTTTACGCATATTTGTACATGGCTAATGTGGGAGTTTCTTTTGTTCCCTTATTTGTTACAAAGTGTTTTTTTTTCTTTGGGGAATTGAGAGGAAAAGATAAGTGTCTGATAACTTAAAAATAATTTAGAAAGAGATGTGGTGGTACTAAAAGAATAAACCACCACCCAGTTGTGCACCATTTTCAAAGAGCATGGAAAGATAAAAAAGGGGGAAATCAATGTCCTACACTGACAAAAAGGCTGGTGGAAGAGGGAGTCCATATTAAAAAAGGAAAGGAAATGGTAGTGTGGAAACAGGAAGGGAAATCAAGAACTCATTTGAGGTATTTTACTCGTAGAAAGAATGATTTCACTGGGAATAGTTGGCCTGTATTAGCATGAAGGGAAAAAAAACATGAGGCCTATTCATAAAAACATAATAATGAGATAATTAGATAGAAAGGTAGATTATAGAAAGGACAATGATACTGTATTGTCTTCCTCCTTGTCTATTCTTCCATTATTGAATAAATAACAGTTCTCTCTGAATGCCTAATTGGGTTTATCTGAGCCCAGTTTTCTACTTTGGCCCCCATCTTCTGTAAGCTTCACCTGTGCATGTAGTACCAAAATTTATTCAATATACCTGCAGACTGACACCAAGCAGTGGTGTTCCCTTACCCCAGTGTTTCTCACTCTGCCCAGAACACATGATGGTATGTCAGAAATTCTGACCCCCTCCAAAAAGAGATATGACAAACTCATGTAGATGATTAACTGAAGAAAGATTTCCAAGGCTCTATAGTAACAAATTTCAAAGCTTCAGTGTCATAGTTAAAAAATTACATAGTCTCAGTTTTAGAAAATATTCTTTCTAGCTTGCTTAGGGAAAAGTATTTGGTGGAAGAAACGGTTGATCTCCTCTCTAAGTTCTAACTAATCCTGGATGAAATAGAAATTTTTGTCTCCAACTAGGACAATTAAAATTGCATTTTATGCAAAGTTACTTCCCCCAAAAAATGCATCATTATCCTACCAAAATCAATCAATAGCCAAAAACATTATTATATTCCTATAACACCGAAGTGATTATCCTAAAGTTCAAGTATGACTGTATTATTTCCTTATGCAATAAAATATTATGGATCCCTATTACCTCGTGTCAAATATGATATCAGACATTTGATATCTAAAACCTCTCTCAACCTGACTCCAACTAACCTTTCAAATTTTATTGTATGTGGACTCTATCTACCAAGACTTCTACAATTTGATAAAATTTGCTGTAATATTGTTATTTGTACACAAAACATTACCCTTCCCTACACCTTTATACAAGTCTTCTCATGTAAACAAGATTTTTTTTTTAAAAAAGAGAAAGGGTTTTTTTTTTAATTACAAGTAAAAATGAGTACATTTATTCATTCATTTTAAATTTTGTGATCCAAATTCCCTCCCTCCTACTCTTTCCCACTCATAGAGAAGGTAAGCAAATTTGATAGATAGATTACATATGGACAATAAGACAAAACATCTCCATGTTATTCATCTTGCAAAAGACAATAAAAAGAGTGAATTTTTTTGCTTTGATCTGCATTCAGATTCTAGTTCTTTCTCTAAACATGGTTTTCATCATGGGTACTTTGAAATTGTCTCTATATTAATGTATTTCTGAAAATAGATAAGTCATTCAGAGTTACTTGTCACACAGTATTGCCGTTACCTCTTAGAATGTTCACTTGGTTTTCTGCTCACTGCACTTCACATCAGTTAATATAAATCACTCCATGTTTTTCTGAAAATGTCCTGTCATTATTTCTTATAGAACAATAATATTTGATTACAGTCATATATCACAATTCTCAAAAAGATGGATAATTTTCAATTTCCAATTCTTCACCACCTCAAATAGAGCTGCTGAAAATATTGTTGTACATAGAGGTCCTTTTGATTTTTTTAAAAATCTCTTTGTAATTCAGACCTATTAGTACTACTTATAGGTTATCTGTACCTCTTTGGGAATAGTTTGAATTGCTCTCCAGAATGGTTGGATCAGTTCACAATTCTGCTTGCAGTGCATGAAATGTCTCAATTTTCCAACATTGCTTCTGTTCTATTAACAAATCTTATAGGTTTGAAGTGGTATCTCAGGGTTGTTTTAATTTGCATTTCTCAAATCAAGAGTGATTCAGAGAACTTTTTTTCATGTAACTATAAATAGTTTTAATTTCTTCATCTGGAAACTGCCTGCTCATTATTAGTAGGGGAATGACTTGTATTCTTAAAAATTTTACTCAGTTTTCTATGTATTTGAAAAAATGAGGATCTTATCACAAATACTGGCTTTAAAAATTGTTTCCCCAACTTTCTTATTTCCTCTTAATCTTGGTTGCATTGGTTTTGTTTTATGCAAAACCCTTTTATTTAATGTAGTCAAAATTATCCATTTGCTTTTCATAATGTTCTCCATCTCTTGTTTGGTCATAAATCCTTCTCTTCTCATAGATCTGACAGGCAAAACTATTCCTTGTTGTCCTAATTTACTTATTTATTTATTTACCCTTTATGTCTAAATCATGCATCCATTTTTACTTTGTCTCTTGTGTCAGAGCATCTGGTGCTGGTGATTCACCCACTGCATGAAAGGTGCCCAGCCTAGTTGCCCCTGTTTGGCCCTGGATTCCAGGGCTGAGAGTTTGTCTGCTGCTCTGGGGCTGGAGGTCTCACAGTCGGTCTATGCTGTGGCTAAGCTCATTCTGCCATCTTGTCAGGATACAGACTGTATTTGGCTATGTTCCCCTTTTACCCAAGTGAAATAGACCTTTCCTGAAGTCCTGCTACATTTTTTGAGCTAGGAAAATTGTTTCACTCCATCTTTTTGTGAGTCATGTCACTCTAGAATTCCTTTAGAGGCTTAATTTAATGTTATTTCTGAGGGAAATTGGTGAGAACTCAGACAACTTTCGGGCTTCTTTCTGCGTTTTCTGAACTCCTAAATTGTGTCTAGATATACAAAGCATAATAATACGTATGACATAGGTCATATAGACACACATAAATCTCTACTTATGTCTATTTGAATTGTGAGCAACGAGTTTCTAAAACCTGAGAATGAGTTTTTCCCAATTTTAATTAAGCATTGACATAATTTAAAATGTTGAAAGATGAATGAAAAGATATTGAATGACCAACCACGTAGTTGTTTGTTATCTTTTTAATATAACTCTCAGCTTCAATTATTATTGTAGGTATATTACATTTCAGTTATGTTACACAACCCCTTGGTTATCTTTAAGTCAAAAAGAAACCAAATTCCACCAACTCCCTCTATGTCAATATGTATACGTTATTTCTCCCAGCTTGACTACAAAATCCTTGCAGGTAGAAACTGTTTCCTTTACATCTTTCTATTACCACCCCCTGGTACAGTGTCTACTATATAGTTATTTCTTAATGTATACTTCTTGACTAACTGATTGAAGAGGATAAAATGAGGGATGACTTTTTTTCAGAAATTTGTGTATGCTAATGTAGAGAAATAGGTAAAAAAAGAAACTAAATTGAAGGTAGTTGAAAATTCTAGAGCATTTTAAATGAAAAGCTATAAAGGAGGTAACAAAAAGACTTCTGTAAATTAAAGAACCCTTAAGATGCTTTCTCTCTCTCCTCTCTCTCTCTCTCTCTCTCTCTCTCTCTCTCTCTGTCTCTCTGTCTGCCAGCCTGCGTGCGTGTGTATGTGTGTGTGTGTGTGTGTGTGTGTGTGTGTGTGTGTATGTTTATGATAGCTGACTGAGGGAGAAAGGTTACTCCTTCTGAGATGGGTAGGACAGGAATGAATTACTGTCCAGCTAGCCTGTAGTTCTTCTGGGATTCAAGTAAATAGACTGGAAAAGTACTTGTGTTCATCTCTTTTAAAATCATTAAGCGATATTTAAAAGAGAAATGATTTAAATTATATAAAATTAGAGAGTAGTGAAATAGCTGTTTTTAAAAGTTTTCTTTTCTAAAATTAGTTTTTAAATTATAACATTCATTAATATTAAAAGTATTAAGTCACTTTGATAGAGTTGCATTTTTATTTCTTTAAGTATAATTGACTAAAAAGAGAAAATATTTTCTTTGATTCACTTAATCATATCTCTAGTTAGCTAAAATATAAAGAATGTAAATGAACCATCACCTGGTGGCAGCATAAGCCTCAAAACTTCCAAACTATCAAAGCACAACAAATGTTAAATCGTGCTTTACTTGGCATCCCAAGAGTCTATCTTTCAAAATAGGAATTGAAATTATCCACTACTAATCCCACCCATGATCATGCCCATTCATTCCCAACCCCAAACAATGCCACATCATCCTTCTGATTGCTTGCACTCTGGGGAAGAGGTGAGAGTTGCAGGGGTGGAGAACCTGTGACTTCAAGGCTCCCTGTGGCCCTCTACATACTCAAGTGTGTCCCTTTAACTGATTCCACACTTCTTAGTACAAATCTCCTTAATCAAAGTATATGATTTACTCTATGAAGTTTCGATTCAGTCAAAGGACCACACTTGAGGACCTAAACAGCCACATGTAGCCTCAAGGCCATAGATTCCCTACTCCTCTTTAGAGGATGGAGATGGAACAGAGTGAGAGATGAAGGAAAAAAACAGGAAGAAAGATGACCTGGGACTTAGGTCAGGTAAGATGAGTACTCCAGCAAAGATTACACCTTCTTGGAAATGAGCAAGCAGAATGAAAGTTGCCAAAGAAAGTGCTTCGACACTACTCTCAGCTCTGGCCAACCACAGCACCTTCATATTCTGCAACTGAATGTCATTATAATAACTGAATGTTATTAATGTGATATACATTCCAATCCATTTCTCTAAACATAATTTTCAAGATACATTCAGATATTTATAGACCTTCTTTATGGTTTCTAATAACCTCATTAATAATGATGATTGCAAAAGATTTATATCAAAAATATTATTTATGAACCCATATAATATAAAAGAAATTTTGTGCTATTATCCTGATAGCTATAAAAATTTAATACTTCTTCACTCAAAAGAAGTATGACAGACGCTCTTTGATCACAGGATTAAAAAATATACAGAATTTTCTAGAATAGACATTATTTTACTGAAAATACTAATAACATGTGTAGATCATTGACTTTGTTGAAACACTACAAAGTGTTTTCTAGACTCCAATAAATGCAGGCTATGGAATAGCTTCAGTTTAGGAGTGGAATCAAAAGACTGACATTGAGTGATATCTACATGAAGTCACTTAAAAATATGTCAACAAGAAAGCATTAAAGAAATAGTTGAGTCCTATGAATTGGCTGAGGTAAATAAAAGTTTATGATGACAATTTACCAGCAAATCACTGTCAGAAGAAATTAATGAATTATCTTTAAAGAGTCAAGATATAGAGCTCAACACATGTTATATAAAAAATGGTAGAAACTATGCTGTATGTCATTTCAAACTGAAGAAAGAAAAAGTAGCACCTACAGAAAATCTAGAATAATATGACTTTGAAGATAGAGTGAAATGTCAGAATTTTTTTATCTTTCATTGATTGGCAAACTATCAATCCTTTTAATATAAATATTATCTTCAAAATATCCTTGAGAACTTAGTTAATAAACAGTTCTGTACTATTGTACACAATTTCTTGAATGTAACATTGATCCACTAAAAATCTTAGAAAACACTATTTTTTAAAGTTATAGCCATATTGGATATATATAACCTCAAAACTACATGACATGAAATATTTTCAAAATGTACATACTTCACAAAAATAATTGAAACTAGGTAGAGAGAGAGAGAATATGGTACATGCTTTCCCTCTGGTAAATTCACAGAAGGGGATCATATATTCCAAATATATGATCTTACTTAAATATAAAAAGTAGGTATTTTATCTACATGTACAAGATTTCATAGGATACTAAGTATATGAAATGAATAGAAAAATAAATCATCTTACCTAGCTTTCTTATCTGTCTATCCATCCATCCATCTGCATATCTATTTATCTTACCTATCCATCCATCCATCTATCCATCCAAACATCCATCTATCTATCCATCTATCTAGTCATCCATCTCCTTCCCCTTCTTTTCACCCCCAAAGGCCTAATCTAGCTCAAATCTACCTCTCTCCTGAACTACTGCCCAAGTCTTCTACCTTGTTTCCTGGCCTTCGTTCTCTAACCAACAATAAGTTTAGGACTTCTGGGGTGGAGCCAAGATGGTAGAGTAGAGAAAGCACTTGGTTGAGACCTCCCAACATTTCACTCAAAAAACCCCCCATTAAAAATAATGCTTCAAATTCAATTTTGGAGTGGCAGAGCCATAAAAAAGTCAGAATGATACATTGTTCCATCCAAATACAATTAAGAAGGTTGGAAAGAGAGATCTGTGACACAGGTGTGGAGGCTGGTTTGGAATCCACATAGATGAAAAATCAGTGGTGGGCCAGGTGATGGTGAGAGAATATCAGAAGTTTTGGGAGTTCTTATGGCAGAGATGCTAAGGGAACCTGGCAATTGGTCAGAAAGAAATTATAGAGAATCCCTGAGTCAGCACTAGATGCAAGGTCAGATACTGCTGATTCCTAAAGATAAGCACTTCTAGGCAAATGGACAGGGGGAAGTCATGGGGAAAAGTACTGAATTTGGTGATAATGAATCAGAGATCCTGAGTAATGCAGTAACTTCATGTATCAAAGAATCAGGGAATCTGAGGAAAAGAATCATTTCTGATCCCACAGGAGGAGATGTTCTGAAGAGTAGTATCATTTGCAGTGCCAAAGGTTTTGAAGCCCTTCCTGGGTAATGACCAGACTGAATATCTGGAAAGCAGTTACACACCTCCCCCCAGACCACACCCCCTTGGAATCAAAAAAGCTTCCAAACTCATAGAATTAGCTCTGAAAACAGCAGTGTGAAAAACCCTGAAGCTTGATAGAATGCTCCACCCACTCTTATTTGGGGAACATAGCCCAAATTTAATTTAAAATTCACAATAAAAAAAAGGTAGAAAAAAATGAGAAAATGACAACAACAAAAAAATCTCACTATTAAAAGGTAAACACAGAAAAAGAATGAAATGAAAACAGCTACAAGCAAATACTCAAAAAGTTATGAATTGGATATAAGTCCAACAAGAATTCCTGAAAGACTAAAATTATTTTCAAACTCAAATAAAAGTGGTAGAGGGGATGAAAGCAAAAGAAGAAAATTATGAAAACACAATTAGCAGCTTGGTAAGGCACAAAAAAAATACTGAATAAAAAACTGAAAATACAACCTTTAAAAAATTGGTCAAAAAATTCAATGATGAAAAAATTCCTATAAAACAGAATTGTGCAAATGAAAATAAGGTTAAAAAGGTTAAGGAAGAAAATAACCATTTAAAAAGAAAAATTAAGATAGCCAGAAAAAAAGTATGTTTCAATCCCTGTTCAGATGCTATCAGTTCTTTCTCTTAAGATCAGTAGCATATTTCATAATAAGTCCTTCAGTGTTGTCTTGGATCATCGTATTGTTGAGAATGACTAAGTCATTCACAGTTGATCATCTTACAATATTGCTGCTACTCTACTCAGCACATTTCCTTTCCAAGTTTTTTCTAAGAACATCCTGCTCATCATTTCTTTTTTTATTTGTGTTTTATTTGTTTTTTTCTTTAAATATAAATTTATTTATTTAACTTTTTACATTCCTTTTCACAAAATTTTTGGGTTCCAAATTTTCTCCCCTTTTCTCCCCTCCCCGCACCCCAATACACTAAGCATTCTAATTTTCCCTATCCCCAATCTGCCCTCTCTTCTATCATCCCTCCCTTCTCTTGTCCTCATCTTCTCTTTTGTCCTGTAGGGCCAGTGACTTTCTATTCCCCATTAACTGTATTTCCTATTTCCTAGTAGCAAGAACAATACTCAACAGGTGTTCCTAAAACTTTGAGTTCCAAATTCTCCCCAGCCTTCCCTCCCCATCCGTTCCCTTTGGGAAGGCAGGCAATTCAATATAGGTCATATCTGTGCAGTTTTGCAAATGACTTCGATAACAGTCGTGTTGTGTAAGACTAACTGTATATCCCTCCATCCTATTCTGCCCCCCATTGTTTCTATTCTGTCTTTTGATCCTGTCCCTCCCCGAGTGTTGTCTTCAAATTGCTCACTTCTTCCATTGCCCTCCCTTCCATCATCCCTCCCTCCCTGCTCATCTCCTCCCCCACTTTCCTGTACTGTAAGATAAGTTTTCATACCAAAATGAGTGTGCATTTACTCCTTCCTTTAGTCGAATGTGATGAGGGTAAACTTCACGTTTTTTTCTCAGTTCTCCTCTTTTTCCCTCCACTAAAAAGTCTCCTGCTTGCCTCTTGAATGAGATATAATTTACCCCATTCCATTTCACCCTCTCTCCTCCCACTACATTTCTCTCTCACCATTTACCTTAATTTCTTTTAAGATATGGTCCCATCCTATTCAATTCACTCTGTGCTCTCTGTCTCTGTGTGTGCGTGCATGTGTGTGTGTACATCTGTGTGTGGTCCCACCAACTACCCAGATACTGAAACGTTTTAAGAGTTACAAATATTGTCTTTCCGTGTAGGAATGTAAACAGTTCACCTTTGGTAAGTCCCTTATGACTTCTCTTTGCTGTCTATTTTTTTATGCTTCTTCTCATTCTTGTGTTTGAAGGTCAAATTTTCTTTTCGGCTCTGGTCTTTTCATCAAGAATGCTTGAAAGTCCTCTATTTCATTGAAAGACCATATTTTCCCTTGAAGTATTATACTCAGTTTAGTTGGGTAGGTGATTCTTGGTTTGAGTCCTAGTTCCTTTGACTTCTGGAATATCCTATTCCATGCCCTTTGATCCCTTAATGTAGAAGCTGCTAGATCTTGAGTTATTCTGCTATTCAATGTGAGCTTAAGTTCTGGTGCTTG
This sequence comes from Bettongia penicillata ogilbyi, assembly GCA_023548195.1. Classification (NCBI taxonomy): domain Eukaryota; kingdom Metazoa; phylum Chordata; class Mammalia; order Diprotodontia; family Potoroidae; genus Bettongia; species Bettongia penicillata. The sequence continues at coordinate 692,970 of JAJHZJ010001042.1, forward strand.
GATGGGGGCAGGGCCGCCTCACAGGCTAGTTCCCTCAGGGGGGTTTATGCAGAGATCTTCAGTAATGTCCCTGAGCCCCTGTCTGCTCCGGGAGTCCCAGGCCACTGCTGCCCTCTGCTGCTGCCTCCCGAGCGGGCCCGAGTCACAGAGATACCCTGCTCCCCCTCTCGGCCAGCCCAGAAGTCTCTCTCACTGACCTGTAGTGACTGTGGGCGGAGGGACCTTCGCAGCTGCCAGAGATTCGGTCCCTGAAGCCTGCACAGATCTGCTCCTCTGGGGCCCCGGCCAAGGTAGGGCAGGGGTGGGCTCCACGTCCAGAGTGTGACGGACCCCTGGGGATGGCTTTCCAGGGCTCTCTGGAACGGAAATCTCTTCCAGTGTGTTTCTGTGTGGGTTTCCACTACTCCAGAGTTTGTGGGGAGTTCTTTTTACAGGAAATTTATGGGCTGTGGATTCGGACCTAGCATATGTGAGTCTTTCTACTCCGCCACCTTGGCTACTCCCCTCATTATTTCTTATAGTACTATTGTGCACAATAGTACTCCATCACATTCACATACCAAAATATGTTTAGCCATTCCCAAACTGATGGGCATTCCCCTCAGTTTCAAACTCCTTGACACCAGAATGGTATAGTATTCAACTTATTAAAGAAAAAAGTTAAATGAATTTAAGGAGGAAATAGAAAGTAAAACCATACTAGTTGGAGACCTCAACTTTCCCTTCTCATAAGTAGATAAATTTAAACATAAAAAGGTTAAATTAGAAGTAAAATAAATGAATTAATAAATAACCTCAAGGCTGTTCTCATAGACAGATAGATAGATAGATAGATAGATAGATAGATAGATAGATAGATAGATAGATAGATAGATAGATAGATCAGCCATTCCAGGACAGAAAGCATTCCAGCAAGTCAGTCACAAGCCCCTCCTCAACAGACCTGGAGAATGTACTGAGCCTCAGTGCGGTGGAGCAGGCAAACACCAACACCATAACTTCCTACATTCCTTAGGAGAACTGCAAATTACAGCTCTGAAGACCACCACATACTTTAGCACAACTCCAGAAAGGCCAGTTTCTTCCTATGTCATGGCCATCAAATGTTTCAGCATGGTTCTAGGCAAGGAGGCAGTCTCCAGGAACCAGACCTTCATGTATTTCAGTGTAGCCCTGGGAAAGGCAGAAAAACCCATCTGGTTTCAGCACATTCCAGACACCACCTCTAGGATCCAGCATCAAGTAAGCTGCCAGACCTCTACAGCATCCAGAAGCACCAGCTACCCCACACCCAATCCCCTGAACACAGTAACAAACCTGATAGTGCCTCATAGGTCTCAGGACAACATCAGGTAAATAGTCAGAGCATGTAGCCAACTGGCACAAGAAGCCTGAGACAGAGCCTCTTCCACCCTGGGTGCAGAGATCAAATTTAGAAGAAAGAAAAAGCCCTTCAAATACTGGGGAGTTACAATCAGGATCATAGAGGACTGTTGCATTTGCAACATTAAAGGACTGGAAGTCATGGATCATGATATTCCAGAGGGCAAAGGAGTTAATACTACCACCAAAAATAATTTACCCGGCAAAATCAGGCATAGCACATAACAAGGGGAAAAATGGACATTTAGCAAAATATACAAATTTCAAACATTTATAAAGAGAAGACCAAGACTAAAACAAACAAACAAAAAAAAAATTCACCTTCATTATCAAAGCCAAAGAAAAGCCTAAAGAGGTAAAAAGAGAAAATAAAACAAGGACTTCAATAGAGCTAAATGATTCTCATCCTTACATAGGAAGATGACAATTTTAATGCTTAAAAAAATTATATCACTAACTGTATAGAAAAAAGGAATATACATAGAGCAGATTGGTACAAAGTGAATTTCAGGTAATGACATAAAAAATTCAGTGATGAAAAAGAGGGGGTACAATAGGTACAAAAGGAAGGGAGAGGCAGATTGGGGTTAACTATCTCATATGAAGATGTAAGAAAGACATCATAATGGAGAAGAAGATGGGAGTGGGGAGCCATGTGCATTGCTTAACCTTAACCTCTCAATATTGGCTCAAAGAGGGAATGATACACCACCAGTTGAATAAGAAATTTAGCTTACCCAGCAGGGAAGTAGAAGGAGAGGAGATTAAGTAAAGGAGTGGGAGGGGCAGGGAAATATAGGGACTAACAGAAGGGAGGCAGATCAAGGGAGGTAGTAGACAGAACACTGGTGAGGTGAGAAAGGGTGAGAAAAAGGAAAAGCAGGAGGAAGAATAAGATGGAGGAAAATATACCGTTAGTAATCACAACTGTGACTAGAATGAAATCTCCCATACAAAGGAAGTGCATAGCAAAGTGGTTCAAAAACCAGATTCCTACAATATGTTGCTTAAGGAAACACACTGGAAGCAGAGCGACACACACAGAGTAAATGTAAGGGGTTGGAGCAGAATCTATTATGCTTCAGAGGAAGTAAAATAAAAAAAGCAGAGGTAAGAAATTCTGATCTTAGACAAAGTAAAAGCAAAGATAGACCAAATTAATAGAGAGAAGAGAAGAAACTACATCTTGCTAAAAGGTACCATAGACAATTGAAACAAATCTTTTTTTTTTAATTTAATTTAATTTTTATTAATTTTATTATTCTTAATGTTCTACAATCACTACCATAAAATTAAGATCTTAACCCCCCCACACCTACCCCCCATTACCCCCCTCCCTCCCCAAGACAGCATACAATTCTGTATAGGTTCTACATATACTTTCCTATTGAGTATGTTTTCACTATAGTCATGCTAGGTAGTTGAATTAAGATAAATGGAGGAAATCATATAATAAATCGTAATATAATACATAAAAACACACACACACAAACATGATCTGCTACCTTCTGCGAATGACTTCCATATTTCTCTGAATGTGGAAGACATTTTGCCTTAGAAAATCACCATTGGTATTTTTTAAAATAAGTTCTTGTGTTATTACAAAGTTCCAGGTCTACCAGAAAAAACTCTCTCACACTGTGGTCATTGCTGTGCACAAAGTTCTCCTGGTTCTACTCCTTTCGCTCAGCATCAGATCATATAAGTCCTTCCAGGCCTCCCTGAGGTCTTCTTGTTCATCATTTCTTATGGCACAATAGTATTCCATTACATTCATATACCATAATTTATTCAGCCATTCCCCAATTGATGGGCATCCCCTTGACTTCCAGTTTTCGGCAACTACAAAGGGTGCTGCTATAAATATTTTTGCACATGTAGGACCCTTTCCCATTTTTATGATCTCTTGGGGATGTAGCCCTAGTAGTGATATTGTTGGGTCAAAGAGTATGCAAATTTTGGTAGCCCTTTGGGCTGCTCTCCAAAATGGTTGGATGAGCTCACAGCCCCACCAACAATTAATTGGTGTTCCAACTCTCCCACACCCTCTCCAACATTTATCATTTCCCTATTCTGTCATGTTTGCCAATCTCATAGGTGTGAGATGTTGTACCTCAGAGTTGTTTTGATTTGCATCTTTCTAATCAACAGTGATTTAGAGCATTTTTTCATGTGATTATAAATATTTTTAATTTCTTCCTCTGAAAATTGCCTGTTCATATACTTTGACCATTTATCATTGGGGAGAATGACTTGTATAGATATACATTTGAGTCAGTTCTCTATATATTCTAGAAATGAGGCCTTTATCCTCAAGCTTAACCATAAAAAATTCTATCCCAATTTACTACATCCCTCCAAATTTTGGTTGCATTGGGTTTGGTTGTGCAAAAACTTTTCAGTTTAATGTAATCAAAATTATCCATCTTGCATTTCATAATGCTTTCTGTTGCTTCTTTAGAAAAAAGTTCTTCCCTTCTCCATAAATCTGATACACTATTCCTTGCTCTCCAGTTTATTCATGGTATCAATCTTTATACCTAAATCATGTACCTATTTGGACTTTATTCTTGTGTATGGTGTCAGGCATGGGTCTATGCCTAGTTTCTGCCACACTATTATCCAGTTTTCCCAGCAATTTTTGTCGAACAGTGAGTTTTTATCCCAGAAGCTGGGGTCCTTGGGTTTATCAAACAGGAAGTTGCTATATTCCTTGCCTGCTGCATCTTGAGTGCCAAGTCTATTCCGCTTGTCTACCTGTCTGTTAATGAAACAAATCTAATTAGGAGAGGAAGGAATAGTCTACCTGTCAGATATATAGGGAGAGGAAGAATTTATGACCAAAATTCATGACCAAACAAGAGAGATCAAAATTACACAACGTAGACTAGATAATTTTGATCATATTAAATTGAAAAGCTTTTGCACAAACAAAACTGATGTAATCAAGGTTAGAAGGAAAGCAGAAAACTGGGGGAAAAAAATCTTTACATACAGTGTCTCTGATAAAGGCCTCATTTCTCAATTATATAGAGAAATGAGTAAAATTTACAAGAACACAAGCCATTCACCAAATGATAAATGATCAAAGAATATGAACAGGCAGTTTTCAGACAACTGAATCTGAAGCTGCCATATCTGGATCTTTCAGTCTGTAGGCAGCAAGGCGGACAAACATCTGATCAGAAGGAGATTAGAGGTATCCTTTTGATGGCACTGGGCACAGAACTCTGTTATATTGCCATATGCAAATCTGAGTAACAATTCCAGAATGGGAGGGAGCACTAAGCACACCAGAGTTTGTGACTGCGGAGGGATAAGAAATCCAGTTCCAGTTCCTGATTAGAAAAGAGTGCTTGTGGTTGCTCAGACCACAGATCGATCTATCTATGTATCTATGTATCTATGTATATCTATCTATCTATCTATCTATCTATCTATCTATCTCTTTCTTTCTTTCTTTCTTTCTTTCCTTCTTTCTTTCTTTCTTTCCTTCTTTCTGTCTATCTATCTTATCTATGTCAGCACTTTAAAACAGGTGGAAGTGTATATATCTCCTAGACATACACACATGTATCACTAGATAAATAGATAATGGATATATTGATATATATGTGTATACACGCATGCATGTGCACAATATATGCATACACATAAGTATTTGTACACACATACATACACATACCTATATAGATATATACACATATGTGTATATATTTGCATGTGTATATACATTTGGAGAGTCAGTACTTTAATATACTTGGAAACATAGCTCTCTGCGTCTAGGTAGTATCATTAAATTGGGCAATTGTTAGAATATACAGAATTCGCTATCTTGTCAATTATCTATTTGATTCCTTATATCATTGTCGTTATTTCTATGTGTATGTATATGCATGACATACAGATCAAGGTTAAAAAAGCAAAAAATTATTAAAATTGTCATGTAAACTACAATTTCTAGTACATCAATGCTTATCTGTCTTCTTAGTCAATTTCAGCATATCCCACTCCATCTTGTCAATAAAACAGTAGTTACTCCTCTCTATATTTACTACTCTATTGCATTCCCTGGAACTAATTTCCTTGACCTAATTTAAATTCTAGTTATTTCATAACTTGATTAATATTTTTCCAAAGGAACTATTTACCACACTATCTTGTGATTTCAAGAACTTCTAAAAAAAAGCAAAAAGAGGAGTCTAAATCAATGGCAACAAAAAATGGATAATTTCATGAAGTAAATATTTAGCAAAACTTTTACATGAATACTCAAATAATTTTTTTTAAATAAAAGAAAATTTTAAATCAAAGTCAACAAAAGAAGACTAGATAAGCAAGTTCTCTCCAACTGGAATTGGAGTCAGTTGATTATTTAGTGTGAGTAAATGAGTTTAAATTTGAGTTGGCAAATTTCAAATCTCAGTGTGATATATAGATTTCTTTATGATGCAAATGGATATTATTGTGACATTACTTTCTACTTTTGTAGGAGAAATGTATGAAGTGAAAATTTAAAAATCCATATGGTCCACAGAGAACAAATAAAAATTTTCAAAGCTTACAAAAAATACTGATGCCTGCCAGTTAACATCTGCAGGGTTTCTGTTGCTTACCATCATGTACTAAATAAAGTTCACAGTAGGCATTGTGTCTTATATATTGTACCTTCTATAGCTATATGCAGCTCTTACAAGGTACCATCACTACCACCTTATCCAGACAAAAAGCTACTCTGGCCATTCCACAGGTAGTATATAAAGCAATAGTTTCAAAAATGTCCCTCTCATATCTGTACTGCAGACCAAATACTATGCTACAGAAAGATGCCTCAGACTGAAAAGTCACTCTATCTTTGTGCTAATCTCTAGTTTCCTCTAATTATCTGTGTAAGTATCAACAACATATGCTGCTCTGCTGGCCTTGTTCATTGACACCAGTTTGGGAAATGATAATTTTGCAGTCTCTTTTCCATAGGTACTCAATCAGTCTATTTCCTAACTATGTCAGCACTTTGCATTGACCCAGAAAATTAACAAAATTCTCCAAACTTTCTGCCAAATTGTGTCCCCACAACTCCTTTTTTTTGAGTTAATGATGTTATTTAAATTATATAGAGAAAGATATCCAAACACTCACCTTAGCATTACATCAAGATCATAAAATGGAGGGGCAGGAATTCCTGATTTTCTTGCACTGGATATTGCGCAAGGTTGTCAAGAGAAAATCATTTTGTCAATATAAAAGTGCTAAAGAAATGTAATTTTTTTTAATTTTTGTCACTTCTATTGATGTATAAATGGCTATGGGATAGAAGAGTGTAAAGAGGAGTTTGGAGAAGATAGATTTTGTTATCTTTTCTGCTAGTTGTTTGCCCATCCTTCTGAAAATTTCAAGCAATGCTTTCCTTTTGTATTCTGCTTAAACTTTGTGCACTTTTATTTCACCCTCTGTGAAAAAGAAAGCTCACCTGCACCAAAATCTTCTTCAGTCTAAAGTTTCAAATTGTGCCCAGGTGAAATGAATATTCTATGGCCTATTCAGCATAAAGTTGGGATAAAAGACAAAATAGTCACTTGGGTCATTTCACTTGAGGTTTCCATTGGAACTTCATATGGATTCAAGGCAAACAAAAATCTTTTGTTTTGACTTGTGGTTTCCTCAGCCCAGAGGCAATGTAAGTGAGATGAGAAGGGATGTCCTCTTCCCCCTAGATTTTTGAAAACTTTAATATCTAATGATGGAAAGGGCTGTAGTTTGAAATATAAAAGTTCAAGGAGGGCTACTGTAGACACAGTGGATATAGAACTTCTTATAGGAATCTTTTCGAATTCTGAAATTTCATCTTATATTTGAATAATACTATAAAAATGATAGGGAAAATAGTTACTTTTTATAGTGTTCAGAAGTAATTTAATTCTCTGAAACTAAAAACTATCTTAATTCACAGCCCTAAGTTTGAAATGCTTGAAATATAAGCTTTTTAATAAGATAACTTTCAATAATTGAAGAATACTACCCTCGAGTTTAAGGTAGAATAATGGAAATTATATGGATAAAATACATGAAGCAATGATTTGTCTGTTTCTGATGACTGAAAGAATTTATACCCTCTACACTTACACATACAGACAGAGAGAGTCAGATGGGGTTTTATTAATCTGCCTTGAATATACCTATCAACTTCATAAATGTTCCAAGGATAGATGAGATATGTACCAGGGATCCTACAAATCCAAATATCTCACCGACTTCCACTGGGCATCAAAGATACCCTCCACCAAATTTGTCAGGCAATTATGTCAGCATTCCCCAAAACCAGACCTACCCTAAGGAGCTTAAAGTAGCTAACATTTGTCTTCAGTGCCCTCAAATTTCCCCTTTGGTACTTTTCTGCCTCTAAGGCAATGTGTGTCCTCTTACTGACACCTGGATATACAGGATGAACAACTGCTGCATTCTATCTGTATTCTAGGCAGCATCTCATAGTCTGGACATTTCAAAAACTCTCACTACATCAAAACTCACATATCATATATTCCATCCCCTCAAGGGTCTGCTTTTTGTTAGGTGGTAACAAGATAATCTGACAAATGACTTCATGCTCTATTAGTAAGAGAAAGATAAATCCAACATTTTCTGTATGCCCCTTTGTATCTTACAGTTGTGTTACTACTAACAATTATATTTATATAGGATTTTGTAGTTACAAAGTACTGTATTTATATTAGTATATTTGATCTTCAAGTAACCATTTGAAAGAAGCAATGCAATTATTTTTATCCTCATTTTATAGATGAACACGGTGGAGCTCCAACAGGTAAAAGTACTTGTCTAAGGTCACATAGTTCCTATGTCAGAACTAGGACTAGATCTCAGATTCTGTACTCTAATCCAGGTAGCTTTCTGTTAGTCCCTATTTATTCTCCTATTATTTCCTTCAACGTTTAAAATAAAAATTCCATATGGAAAAGTAGAGTTGTAATATAAATGAAAGAATTCATGAGACATTTCTTAATAGTGAAATACACATATGTACATAAACATGTTTATGCAAACATGCACATATACACTTCCCTGGAAACATTAAAGAAAAAATTTTCTTATTATAAGCATTTTTTGTATATTAACAACAGACACTTCTTCAAAAATTCAAAACCAATCATTTTATTAAATTTATTCACCATGAAAATAATTTATTGGTTAATAACAGAAAAGAAAGAATGTATCAATTTATCTTAGACAATAAGGAACCAACACTGACCATCACACTATACCAAAACTTTTTTTTTCTTTCTAAATTTACTTTATTTTACATGTTTGCAGTCATCATGTATATTGTACCTTTGGTTCTGCTTTACATGCCTGGCATCCTTTTATACTAAATTTCCATATTTCTCTGATTTCTTCATATTCAATATTCCTTAAAGGGCAGTAATAGTAATATGCCATACTTTCTTCAGTTACTCTCCAATTTTTAGGTATTTATTTTGTTTCCAAATTTTTGTTATCACAAAAAGTTATTATGAACAATTCTTATACATATTATCTCTCTTGCTACCCATAACTTCCTGAGAATAAAACTCCAAAAGTAGGAGGGTTTTTTTGGCCAAAGGGTATAAAGGTTTTAATAGCTTCCCTGGCATAATTTCAACTAGTTTTCCAGAACAATTGAACCCCTTATACTTCCTCCAAACCTAATTATTAGGAAAGACTGAAAACTCTGTTCTCCTTTGTTTGTCCTGGAGAGATATGACAGAATAATATAAGGAACCTTGGCTGTCTTAGGAGGTGGGGAAAATTGAAACACATATATGAATGGCAGGAGTTATGGGGAGGAGGGAGAAATAATTGAGTCAATCATGAAACCGGTATCTCTCTACCAAAATTTCCTTCCTCCCACTTATAATGGAAGGAGCTTCATAAAAGAAGAAGTCACTCCCCTGATTAGCCATAGCTTCCCTGATGAAACTTCTTGGTTATTTAGGAACATGAAAAGTCCTGGTCAAATGGAGTTTGGGCCTCTCTGACTTGTTAAGACTGCTGACCAGCTGACCAGACACATTTCCAAATTGGCGACCATAATCAGAGAAGTTAAATGTCAAAGTTCATGTTTCATATCCTTAATGTCTTAGGACAAAATAAACCTTCTTGTCTTAAATATACAATAGCAAATGCCTAATCTCATCCCAACATCAAACCTAAAACCCAGATGGCTGGCTTTGGAGCCATTCTTTCAACAAGGGCTTCAAGGTGAGTTCTTATAAAGAATTATTTCCCAGGATCATGGATATCTCAAGAGACCATCTTTCCCAAACAAGAAAATGTTTCTTGGGAATGTTGCTTACCACAGGTGAGGAAATCATAGCACAAAGGGGTTGAAGGTAGCAGGAGGAATTGAGGATAGAGGAATACGTGATCAGAGTTAGCATATGCTGTTTTGAAGGTAAAGTCATGGAGTAACACCAGGCTTTGTAAATCAGAACATAGTTTATTTTGTCATCATACTTCAATTTTCATCAGCTGAGATTTCAGGAATAAAGATTATGCCCCCCTGAGCCCCCCAAAAAACCCAAAAAACAAAAATCAGAAAGCAATAAGAAAGCCTAAAGTAGACAAATCTATGTCCATACAGAATCTAGTGGATTTATGATTGCGAACCTAAATGGGATCAAGAGGATAGCAAAGACTGTGTTCCTTCCCCCTTGATGCTTGCAATATATTTTTACTATAAATTAGTTATATGGGAAAAAATAAAGATAATTTTTAAAACATAGTTCACACATAAAGTTATTAGATTTCAGAATAAAGACAGGAAGAAATAAAAAGGGAGGAAAAAAAGAGACATTTCTTATATGATAGTCCCTAGCCAAGGACTGACTAGTCAAAAACATTCTGAGATTTATACTTCTTCCTAGTTTGAAAAAAGAAAAAAAAATAAAATGAGATCAACTCTGATGGATCATATAGAACTCTCAATGGGAAGGAAGAGAAGGGAAGAAGATTGTCCCTCTAAAGTGTCAGTAAAATAGAGAAATAGTTCATACTGGTCACATCTTCTGTTGCCTTAAGTAACACCATGAGGGAAGATTTCCATTGGAATGGAGAATCTCGGAAGTGCCCATGACTGTGTGATTTTAACTGTTTAACTTAATCACCCAGCAGTAGGAGAAAGAAAAAATCAAGAAGCTTTCGAATAAAGGAATAATGATCAGGTCCTTCCCTACCCATTCTCATTTCCTTTTATGAGTTTTTGTTAAATTTATCCTGTTAGAGAGTAGCTTTTTCAGATTTAATATTATTTCTCATAAACACCTGTGGTTGAACCATATTTTAATGTTTCAAGTTTGTACTATGACCAAACAATGAGAGTTGCACAGGAGAGTGAAATAAATACATATATACATACATACACATGCATATAGTAGACACATGCATACAGACTTGACAAATGTGCATATATTATGAAATATTTGTTGCTGATCAGTCATTTCAGTTATGTCCAACACTTTGTGATCCCATTTGGGGTTTTCATGGCAAAAATACTGGCTTGCCATTTCCTTCTCTAGTTAATTTTACAAATGAGAAACAGTGAGAGACAGGGTTAAGTGATTTGTCCAGGATCACAGAGTTAGTAAGTGTCTACAACCAGATCTGAATTCAGGAAGATGAATCTTCCTGATCCCAGACTCCAGGGTGCTATTCCCTGTACCACCTCACTGACTGTATGTAGCATATATGTAAGTATATTTTGCCTTCCATCCAATTACCCGAAGATCCTTACCTCAGACTTTCTCCTTTACTTAATTGTACCTGCTAACTGATACTTACATTCAATTTATTCGTTTCCATGTCTAAACATTTTAACATTTCTTTTCTTCTTTCTAGAAAATTGACTGTGTTTTTTTCTCTATTTCTTGTTGTCCTTGATGCATATATAGACATGTACTGGGATAAGATTCACTGCATTGATAGAAAGTTAGCAAAATAGCAGACCCATACTCTGCATTTATAAACATAACTGTACTTGATATCCATATGTATAAATACACTTGAAGGGAATATTGTAAATGACATCAGAAATAAGTCCATAATCTATAAATATAAGTTGGTGCTGTCTGTTTTGCATAGTGATCAAGAATGCAGGGATTGTTTCTACTTAGAACATTGTGTGTGGCATTATCAAATGCAGTGCGGTGTTATATTCTTTAAAAAAAAGTTATTGTGACCACATGATATACAAAGAGTAACATTAAGTTAAACCAGATAAAAATATTGAGTACATATTTTATAATCTAAATGTTGCATTAGCAGTCATGGCATCATGAAGTGCTATTTGCCACCTTGGGAGATTTACAAAATTAAAACTTCCTTTTTAATCAGTTTTCCCAACAGAATGTGGAATGGAGAAAGCATAACATGGAATGAGCTTCAAAAACACTGCTGACATGATAAATCAATTAATAAATTAAGAAAGAAAATATCAAAACATGAGACCCAGGGACAATTATAAAGGTAACTTGACCAGAACACTGTGAATGCTTGTCAGAGACAGGAGGCTGATTGAGAGAAATCTATAGCCAGAACTCAGTGGTGAGTACATATTATCCTTTTATCACTTTCTCTTGGAGAGAAAGCCTGTGTTATTAGGGTAGCTAATTAATAGGTCCACTGAAGCACTAGCTTGGTTGATTCAAGTAAATTCTGTTCAATCCATGGTGAGGAGGAGACAGGTTGTCTAGCTATTATTATGCACAATGTGATCACCAAAGGTTTAATGTGAACAAGAGACTTATGACTGTAAGTATATCACCTTATTGGTGTATCATAATTGACTTTCTGATAATGTTCTAAAATCAATTGATTAAGAGAGAGAAAGTGCCCCTGGGTACAAATTGTGGCATCAATTCTCTGTCATGCTCATCAATTGAATTTATATATTACCTTCAACAATATTCTTAAAATCCATAGTTTTACTCTCTACAGTGAACTGCTCCTAGTTTAAGCAATTGCAGATTCAAATGAATTTTGTAAGAATTTAGCAAGCTTAAATTAAATATATGTGAGTATCCCGTTAAGCACTCTTAATTATTTACTCATTTACATCAGTAGTTTTACCTTTTAAAAAAAATCTCTTCAGAGTTTGAGTCAAAAATATTCTTCACAATATTATTTCAGATGATTTAGAATTATCTTGATCACTGATAGAAAAAACGTGGATTTTTCAGGTCTATAACTATAAAATTAACAGAGTTTTTGAATAAGAAGTATTTTTCACTTAGACTTCAATATTTTTCCCTGAAGAATGAGATTTTAAAAATACGCATTATGCACAGATATAACAGAGGGAAATTTTTGCTTTCTCCCTTATATTCAATAAACATTTTTAAGTGCCTAGTACATGCCAGGCAATGTCTAGGCGTTAGGGATACAAAGATAAAAATGAAATAGCCCATGCCAACCAAGAGAAGATGATCAAGAGAGTCAAAGGTGGCAGAAGAATCAATGATGATAAGGATTTTTAAAAAGCTGTTAGATTAGGTAATTGAATGTCCAATGGTAACAATGAAGAAAATAGATTCTGCTGAATATTGAAGTCCAAAGCCAGATTGTAAAGAACTGGAAAATTGCAACATACATAAAGACCATAATGATGAACGGTTGTTGAATTGATTTGAACTCACCTGGATTTAACTGGATCATATTCCATTTATGAATATAAACCAAGCCAAGACAATTCAATATAAATACAATAGCTAGCGATGGCATCAAAATTAAAGCTTATCTTTTTTATAACAAATAGCAAACTACAAAGGTAGACAGTGTCACATACTACTATCACTTATAATCACTTTGCTGGGTGATTTTGTTTAGCTGCCTTTAGGGTCTGTTTCAGGGAGACTATATAATTTGACTTTTTTGAAGGGACAGTTTCTCAGTGTTGAGACAAAAGGTATCAATCAAAATTAAATTGAAGGTTTTAAAAATGAGGATTCTGAAAGCAATAATAAATAAATAATATATTGACATAAACATTCATGGCACATTTTCTAACACGAAAGGAAAAATTGAAAGACATTTTTTTCTGCTTTAGAAGTCAAATGGTGTGAATAAGAGTAAAGTGAAAAATATACCAGAATTGCATAATGTTTCAGTCTCTCAACTAGCTATACCTCTCACACATGTTTCTTCGTGTTCTGATACTTGCCTTTGACCTCCAATAACATACCCTCAGAACTTCAGCTATTCTCCAGACTTCTAGAGATCTTACCCTTCATCCTGAGGGAATCGATTTACTCAGATTTGTGATTCTCCCTAGGGAAAAGTCCCTCTGGTTTTTGCCTAGAAGGTGAATAAGTCACATCTCATATCTGCCCTCAACATCAAGCCAGTCCAAGAATAAGCCATCCTATCAGGAAACTAGGGCCTTGCCAAGGCAGATGTCTTTCTGTTTGCCTATCCGCTCTGCTGCTACTCTTACATTTCTCTCCCACACCTTATTTTTTAATTCATTTGTAAGTAATATTAAATCAACATTAATATTTCTTCTGAACAAGACATGAAAATCTGTTGGCCCTATAGCCCTATTCAGAATCCCTGTGAATCTGATTCATAGACCGTTTAGATCAAAAGTATTACCTCCTCCCTCATACCAGTCATTCCACCCGGTTCTCTGCTGAATTTTACCTTTCCCTTACATTTTTGCCCTGTACAGTCCTCATTGTTTTTTAATCCACTTGCCTTCATGTTAGTCTTCTCTCGTTCATGCTCCTTTCATTTTTCAGTCATTCAAACTTTCTCCTATATTGATACCCTCCTCTCATGATACATTGGATACATGATACAGGAAGAAGAACAACCCAGATTCCAGCACCTTAGTGTCACTTTACAGTCCTCGGCTCACTTTCACTCATCAACCCCTTCTCCTTTGAGGTCCAATTTATCCAAATATATCACTCTATCCAGATCCTGTAAGTCATTCTATTCTTTCTCTTTTCCTACAGGCCTTTCTCTTTCAAGTAATTCAATATCTAGCTGTCAATCTTCCTCTTTACCTCAAACCTAGCCCTTGTGTGTAATATACATGTAAATGTCTCTCAAATATCATTCTTACCATTTTACCACTTTCAAATTCCCATGCTTCGCACCTTCATTCTGATCCAGCCACATAACAGGAATAATAAAACATTTGATTTGCTCATTTACCAAAACTGCTTAACCTCCCTGATCCATAACTCTAATTTCCTTCTTTCTGACAATAATTTCATAATACTCCATCTTTTCCTGTTCCTTCCCTCTCCTAAACCTATTCTTATCCTTTCTATCACTCTAGAGTCCCACTCACTCTATTTTCCCAGATGAATACCTATTTTGGGGGTCTCACTTACCTTCAGTGTCATTTCTTTAGGTAACAGTTCATTTTTATATTCTTCCAACCTCCGAAACTCTAACCCATTTTTTTTTCACTTGCAGCCTTTTCTAAATCCTAATACTGGTTTACTCTTACCCCCTGCCTTTTTTGACTTCTATTCATGGGCTGCTGAGCACTGCTGGAAAAAGTCATAAAACTATAAAATGCAAACAGCAAAATACAGACTAGGTTCCCTAAAAGTTAAATACTCCAAACTCATTTTGCTGCTCATTACTTCAGGAACATCTTTTTACACTTCCATGATTGGCTCTTTATCGCACTTCCAACATTGACTATTCCAAATTGCTTCTTCTCTCCTCTCTCCTGTTCTTTCTTCCTCTCCTATTTTCTCCCCTTCTGTCCTGTCCTCTCTTATCCCTACCCTCCTGATCTCTCTTTTTTTTGCATCCCTTCCCAATGGATTTATTTTTTTAAAATAACAAACATCCCTATGAATTTTGGCCCAAAGAGCTCATTGCTGGTAACAAGCCAAAAGAAATCAAAGACAGAAAGGAAATTCCATTGTCCAACAATATCTTAATAGAGCTGATTTTATTTTTGGTACCAAAGAGCTAGAAACAAAGGAGTTTTTTAATAGATAAAAAGAAATGGTAACGTATTTTAATATTATTATGCTTGAGTATCATATTGCTAGCCTTCTCAGTGGTTGCAAGAGGGTTGGAGGGAGGGAGAAAATTTAAAACTCATTTCAAAAAAAGAATGCTATAATATTTAAAAATAAGCAGAATTAAAGAACCTTATTCACAGGCAGTATTTCAATCAGAAAAGAAGAGTAGACATCCTCCAAAAAGAAAAGAAAAAAAGCTAATGATTGTGAAAAATTCAAAGAAACAGAGTAAGATAGGTATAACTGATGTGGACTGAAACAAATAGAAGGATGATACGTAAAATAATGTTGTACACTTAATGGAAAGATCGCTAAAAGGAAACTATAGTATCAAATAATCAAAAAATCCAAGAAAATAAGTAGTAAAAAAATCCTTTCCTAATGACAGAAAGGTAGACTGGTAGAATCAGATAGATAGATACAGTGATGGATATAGCAATATATGTATGTATGCATACATACATAAATATGTATATTTACACAATACATATCCACACAAATATTATATATGTATATATGCATATACATGTGTATATACATATATTTACATATATGTGTGTGTATGAATGTGGTTTAGCTGTACCAGACATCAAACTATAAAGTAAACATCAAAACTATGTGGTACTGGTAAAGAAAAAGAGCAGTGTTTCAGTAGAATAGATCAGATACATAAAACACAGCAGTAAATGATCATGATAACTTAGTATTTGATAAATCTAAAGATTTCAGCCTCTGGGAAGGGAATTCACTATTTGACATATACTGCTGTGAAAACTGGAAAACAGTAGGACATAAACTAGGTATAAACCACCATCTCACATGGTGTATACCAAGATGAGGTCAAAATGGGAACATGGTTTAGAGATAAATGGTGACACTATAAGCAAATTAGAAAAGTAAGGAATAGTCTACCTTTCAGGTCTCTGGGGGAGGGAAGAATTCATGACTAAAAAAGAGACAGGGAGAATTACAAAATATAAAATAGGTAATTTTGATTATGTTAAATGAAAAAACTTTGTACAAACAAAACCAATGCAACCAAGTTTAGAAGGAAAAAGAAAGTTGGGAAACAATCTTCATAGTAAGTATCTCTGATAAAGGCCTTAGAGAAATGAGTGAAATTTATAAATATACAAGCCATTCCCAATTAATAGATGGTCAGAGTATATGAAACAGCAGTTTTCAGATGAAGAAATCAAATCTATCTATAGGCATGTGAAGAAGTGTTCTAAATCACTTTTGATTAGATATATACAAATTGAAACAACTCTGAGGTACCGACTCACTCCTATTAGATTAGGTACTATTATAGCAAAGGAAAATGATAAATGTTAAATACCACGTGGGAAACTCTGGACGCTAATGCATTGTGGGTGGGGTTGTGAAGTGATTCAACCATTTTGGAGAAAAATTTACAATTATACAAGTTAAAATAATTTGGAGGTATTACCTCATACCCATTATATTAGATAATAGGACAGAAAAGGTAAATGACAAATGCTGGAGTGGATGTGGGAAAAATGAGAAATTAATGTACTGTTTTTGGGGTTGTGAATTGATTAAAGTATTCTATAGGGCAATTTTGGAACTATGTCCTAAGGGCAACCAAACTATGCATACTCTTTGACTCAGCATTAGTTCTGCTAGATGTATATCCCAAAGAGATCAGAAAAAAGGGAAAGGACCACCAACATGTAAAAAAATATTTATTAAAAATTTCAGAAAAACCTAAAAAGATTTGTATCAATTGATGCAAAGTGAAATGAAAAGAATTAGAAAAATATTTTCTCACCATCATTGTGTGTTGATCAACTTCAATGACTCAGCTCGTTTTAGCAACACAATGATCCAAATGAAGTATGAAGGACTCATGAAGGAAGATGGTAATCACATCCAGATGAACTGAAAATCTGAATGCAGATCAAAGAATATTTTTTATTTACTTTATTCTTTTTTTAATTTTATCTGTATCTTCCTTCACAACTGTGACTCATATGGAAATATGTTTTACATGATAGCATGTCTATAACCCATATCAAATTTTCTACCATTTTTAGAAAAGGGGAGGGAAACTCAAAATCTTGTGAAAATGAATTCTTAAAAGTGTCTTGACATGTAAATGGGAAAAGGATAAAAAGTTATTAAAATATACATCATAACTTATGCAACCATTCCTAAATTGATGAGCATCTTCTCATTTTAAATGCATTGGTTTTATTTGTGCAAAATTTTTTTAACTTATTATAATCAAAATTATTCATTTTCTCTCCCACATACCTCTTTATTTCTTGTTTGGTTATGAACTCCTGCTTATCCAAAGATCTGAGACTTAATTTCTTCCTGTTGAGAAAATTTGCTTATTATACCCTTCTTTATGTCTAAATCACCTACATATTTCGAAATTTCCTTGGCATATGAGGTGAGATGTTGTTCTATGCTCAATTTTCAACAGACTGCTTTGAAGTTTTCTCAGCAGATGTTGTCAAATGGTGAATTCTTGCCCCAATAGCTCTTTGGGTTTATCAAACACTAGACTATTGTGAACATGTACTTCTGTATATTACATACTTTGTTTTTCCACTGATCAACTACTGTACTCCTATAAAATAAAAATTGTTTTATTATTGCCTTGTAATTTTTTAGTTCTGATATTGCAAGGTCCACTTCTTCCAATTTTTTTTATCAATTCTTTTGATATTCTTGAAGTTTTTTTCTTCTAGATGAATTTTGCAATTTTTTTCTACCTCTAAAATAATTCATTGATTTTTTTGATTGCTATGACATTGAATTAATAAATTAACTCATGAAATATTGTCATCTTTATTATATTACCTTGGTCTATGAGCAATTGATATTTATCCAATTGTTATGTATCTTTCTTTGTGTGAAGTGTGTTTTGTAATTATGTTCACGTATTTCTTTTTATGTCTTGACAAGAAGGCTCACAAATATTTTATACAGTATTTAATTGTTTTAATATAAATTTCTCTTTCTATATCTTCCTGTTGTATTTTGTTGGTAATATAAAAAGTGCTTATTTATTTTATAATCTTCAACTTTGCGAATAATGTTAATTGTTTCAGCTAGTTTTTTTTAATTGGTTCTTCAGGGCTCTCGAGGTATACAACCATTTCATCTACAAAAAAGGGATTGTTTTGTTTTGTAATTGCATATTCTTATTGCTTTAATTTCTTTTCTTCTTATCTCATTGAAGTAGTTAGCACTTCTTGTACAATATTGAATGATATTAATAATATAGGCAAACTTGCTTTATCCCTGATCTTATTGGAAAGGCTTTGAATTTATCTCCATTACAGATAATGCTTGCTTTTGGTTTCAGAAAGATAGCTTTAAAAATCTCAATTTAGTCGTATGTTTTCTAGTGTTTTTAATTAATAATGGGTGTCATATATTGTCAAAAACTCTGCATCTATTGATAAAAATCATATGCTTTTTGTTGCTTGTGGTCATAAATGTGATCAATTATATTTATAGTTTTCCTAATATGGTACCAGTCCTGAATTAATTGGTTTAAGTTCATCCTGGCTATAGTGTATGATATTTGTAATATATTCCTGTAATCTCCTTTCTAGTATTTGAATTAAATTTTTATTCCTTCAATATCCATTTTGAAAGCTGGTTTACAGTTTTGGATTGTTGTATTTTTTTTTTTTTTGCTCTCCCTGTTTTAGGCATCAAAATCATATCTGTGTCCCTTCAAAAAAGGATTTGGTAGGACTCCTACTTTACCTCCCCCACAAATAGTTTATATAATATTACATTTAATTATTCTTCAACTGTTTGGTAGAATGATCTAGCAAATCCATGTGGGCCGTGACTTTTTTCCTTAGATGGTTTATTATGGGTTCAAATTATGTTTCTAACAGGATTATTTAAGCATTTTATTTCCTCTTCTGTTAATCTGATCAATTTGCATTTTTGCAAAAATTCATACATTGCATTTGTCATCATTTACTGTAGGATATGTTGGACAAAAAAATTTCTAGTATTTATCATTTTTCTTAATTGAAGCTGTATTCACCTTCTTATTTTTGAGACTACTGATTGATCCCTTTGTTTTTGTTTTTTTTTAATACAAATTTCCCAATGATTTTTTTTTTCATGAAGTCAACCCCTGGGGTTATTTAATAGTTCAAATCTATAAATCTCTCCTTTGACTGTTAGCATTTACAATTTGCTTTTTTCAATTTGTTTTTACTTGCATGCATGATTTATATATCTGTTCTTTCTATTATTTATTGAGATAGGCATTAGAGAAATACATTATTCCCTAAGTACTACTTTGTCTACACCCTACAAATTTTATGATTTTTGTCTTATTGTTATCATCTTTAATGAAATCACTGATTTCTTCTATTTCTCCTTTTACCTTTTTGTTCTTTAGAATTAAATGATTTAGTTTCCAAATAATTTTGAATTTAGGTCATTTATTGAATATATATTTCATAGCATTATAGACTGAAAAGAATGTGTTTATTATTTCTGCTTTTCTGCACTTGTTTGTGAGTTTTTTGTGTTCTAATATAAGACAAGTTTTTGTGAAGGTTCCATGTACATCTAAGATAGTAGTATTTCTATTCTCATTAAATACAGTCCAGAGGCCTACCTATCATATTTAATTTTACTAAAATTTTATTTATCTCAACTTTTTTTCTCTTGTTTACTTTGTTAGATTTATCTAGATCTGAAAGGTGCAAATTCAGATTCCTTCAAGAATTCACATGCTATGTTGTTTGGTGAATTCATGTTCAGTGCTTATATCAATTCATTGTCTGTGGTAACTTTCAGGAAAATAAACTTTTATTTATTTTAATTAGGTCTATTTTTATCTCATGACTGCTGACACAGATTTTTTTTTTACTTCCGTTGAAGCATAATAAATTCTGTTTTGGCTCCTTATTTTATTTCTCTGTGTATGTATGGTGTGTGTGTGTGTGTGTGTGTGTGTGTGTGTGTGTGTGTGTGTGTGTGTGTGTGTGTGTGTGTGATTCAACTGTCTTTCTTGTAAACAACATATTCTTAGATTTTAGTTTCTGATCTGGTCTTCTGTTATGAGTGTGAGTGCATTCCACTTACATTCAGTTATTATTGCTACCTGTATATTTTTTCTCTATTTTCTTCTTTTTATTTACCATTCATTTTTGTTACCCTTCCTCCTTTTCTACTGCGCCTCATTTTCTAAGAAATCTTTCATTTTGTTCTCTTTGCTTTTCCTTCCCTTCACATCTATTCTACAATTTTATTTTCTACCTTATTTATTCCATATCTAATATATCTGTGTTCCTCATGGTATTAAAGTTTCTTACATACTGTTTGAGATACCTTTGATGTGCAAGTTGCCCACCTCTGGACACTTACTAGCTTGAATGTCCAATTTAAACCTGAAGCTCAGAACTGAAAATCAATCCTTATATGGGAACTGACTGGCACACACAGCACAGTAACACTATTGTCTCCTTTTACTTAGACACTATGCCTCTAAATAGAGTTTATGATTTCATTAACTATCTTAAGCTGTCATATGCTGATGACTCACTCTGAGTTGGTAAATCACTAAAGCCTCCAAATATTCTTTCCAAAGAAATTGATATATTACAACTTCCACTTATAAATTTGTCCTTTATCAACATACCAAACACAAGCCTTTATATTTGCCCATTTGATAGCTCTTATTTGCTTCATTTCAAATTTCAAGCCAGTAACAATCTTTTTAGATCCCAAGTCTGCCTTAGTATGTTAACTATCTATCCCATCTTTATGTCACATGAAAATTTGAGAAAGATCTATGACTTCAAGCATTTCATTGATTAAAGTATTAGGCAATACAAAGTTGTAATGGTAATTTAAATGACAAAATCTTTCCCATTCATTAATAGACTTATGTGACCTGGAAGCCTAAATTACATGAGGTAGGAGGAGGTTGCTGAACTGGTGGAACAGAAAGGGTTGGAACAGAGCTGGGAGGAAATTGATCAGGCTAGTCAGAGCTGGGAAGGACACAGGCAAGCAGGTACAGCTGGGCTTCTGAGTGTTTGTTTGTGGGAAGGTCCCAGCAGGTCAGTGGGGGTGGGGGGGAAGGGGGTTGGAAATGCCTTTGTCTCCTGCAGCGCTAATGTGTATTGATTTCTTGGTTAGTATGAATAATTTGGCTTTCTGGTTTGGTGATTAGTCTTTCTGGTGTCTGGGTAAATGCTTCTCTTCTGCCTTCTATTGCCTTCTATATGGAGAATACGTTGTACTTTGCAATTGAGAACTGTGCCGGCATATTCATAGTCAACACAAGCACTACGACTATTGCCTTGGTGATACAAAAGTCAATTTATGAAGCACTCTTTTGGAGAGATATCCTTTGAAGTTGACATGAAACTATATTCAATAGTTTTAGATATGACCTATAAGTCTTTCTCTCTCTCTCTCTCTCTCTCTCTCTCTCTCTCTCTCTCTCTCTCTCTCTCTCTCTCTCTCTTTCTCTCTCTCTCTCTGTCACACACACACGCACACTAGCATGAATGCTTTTACCAAATGATTTAGCATTTATGAAACTATACCTACAACATACCCATGAAGTACTAGTATACTTTATTTTCTTCCCTTTTAGGTAAAGGTATTGTTCAGCATCAGCAGAAGAAATTCTCAGTGTTAGTTTCCCTCATTTGGAGGCATAGAAGTAACCCATTTGCAGCTTAATATTTTAAATTTCCTGTGGCTTTGGAAGTTTAAGGAGTGTGCCCATGGTCACCCAATATTTTTAAGAAACAAGACTTAAAACATATCTTCCTGAATCTAAGACAGGTCCTATATTTATTACACCAGACCACTTTCATGAGTTTAATGATACTTTAAACAAACAAACAACAGCAACAGCAAAATTGAGGGTACCTTTGTGTGAAATATTCAGTTAAAACCATACCAGCTCTTTGTGATCATCATTTGATTTTTCAGATTTTCACTATGTCAAAAAAAATACTTCTTAAAAAGAATGTTGCTAGAATTTTTTGTCAAATGCATTACATCATACTTTATAGAGTTCATTTCCTTCTCTTTATGAAAATCAAGACACATGCCTTTCTTCCCATTTTTTTATTTTTAAATTAATTTACCTTTTTTTTTTTTTACCTATTTTACCTTATATTTACCTTCATAAGACTTTGATTTGAAAATTTCCCCTTCCCTCCAAAATATGGTATGTAATCTGATATGGGCTATACATGTACAATCATATTAAACATATTTCTACATTAGTAATGTTATAAAGAAAAGTCAGAATCAAACTGAAAAACTTTGAGAAAGAAAAAAGAGAGAAAAAAAGAGAATGCATTCACATTTCATAGTTCTTTCTCCGGATGTAGATAGCATTATCCATCATTAGTCTTTTGGAATTGTCTTAGATCATTACATTTCTGAGAAGAGCCAAAAAATTGATTATCACACAATGTTGTTGTTGTTTATGCAATTTTTTCTTGGTTTTACTCACTTTACACAGCATCAGTTCATGTAAGTTTTTCCAGGCTTTTCTGAAATCCTCCTGCCCATGTTATATAATGGAATAATAGTATTCTATTATACTCATATAACACAATTTGTTCAGCCATTCCCCAATAAATGAGTATCCTCTCAATTTCAAATTTGTTGTTACTACAAAAAGAGCTGCAATAAATACTTTTCTACATGTGAAGTCCTTTTCCTCTTTTTATTATCTCTTTGGAATACAGACCTACAAATGATATTGCTGGGTCAAAGGGTGTGCACAGTCTTATAGTCTTTTGGGCATAGTTCCAAATTACTCTACAGAATGGTTGTATCAGTTCACAGCTCTACCAGCAATGCATTAGTGTTCCAATTTTCCCACATCTTATCCAACATTTATCATTTGCCTGTTTTGTTATGTTCGACAATCTGATAGCTATGATGTGGTGCAGGTACATTCATTGTGAATTTTATAATATTCTCTGTTTCTTGTTTGGTCACAGATTCTTCCTTTCTCCATAGATCTGACAGGTAAACTATTCCTTGCTCTCCTAATCTGCTTATAGTTAAACCCTGTATGCCTTAATCTTGTATCCATTTTGACTTTATCTTGGTATACAGTATAAGATGTTGGTTTATTTTTAGTTTCTACCCTCCTGTTTTCCAGTTTTCCAAGGAGGTTTGTTGCTGTTGTTGTTGGTGTTTTGGTGAATAATGAGTTCTTGAGTCTTTGAGTTTATCAAGCAGTAAATTACTATAATCACTGACTACTGTGTCTCATGTACCTAACTCATTCCATGGATCTACCACTCTATTTCTTACCCCATACAAGGTAATTTTGATCACTGTTGCTTTATAATACAGTTTTAGATCTGGTATGGGTATGTCATCTTCCTTTGAATTTCTTTTCATTTATTCCTTTGATATTCTGGACCTTTTGTTCTCTCAGATGAATTTTGTTATTTTTTTCTAACTATAAAATATTTTTTGATAGTTTGATTGGTATGGCACTAAATAAGTAAATTAATTTAGGTAAAAATGTCATTTTTATTATATTATTGAGTACCCTACCCAGGGGCAATTGATGTCTTCACAATTATTAAGATCTGACTTTATTTGTATGAAAAATATTTTGTAATTGTATTCACATAAATTCTGGGTTTGTCTTGGTAGGTAGACTCCTAAATGTTTTATATTAACTACAGTTACTTTAAATGGAATTTATCTTTCCGTCTCTTCCTGCTGGGCTACAACGTTGCTAAAGTTGTTCATTATTTTAAGTACATTTTTTTAGTTAATTCTCTAAGGATGCCATGATATCATCTGCAAAGAGTGATAACTTTGTTTATTCCCTGATTATTCTAATTCCTTCAATTTCTTTTTGTTCTCTTATTGCTAAAGCTAACATTTCCAGTATAATATTGAATAGTAGTGGTGACAATGGACATCTTTATTTTACCCCTCATCTAATAGGAAATGTTTCTAGCTTATCTCCATTACATATGTTTGCTGATGGTTTTAGGTAGATGGCATTTAACATCTTAAGGAAAACTCCACTAATTCCTATACTATCTAGTGCTTTTCTGAAGAATGGCTCTATTTTGTGAAAAAAAAAAATTTTTTTCTGCATCTGTGGAGATAGCCATACGATTTCTGTTAATTGTGCTATTGATATGTTAAATTATACTGATACTTTTCCCAATATTGAACCAGTTCTGCATTCCTGGCATAAATCCCACCTGGACATTGTATATTACCTTCATGATTATTTGCTGTAATTTCTTTGCAACATAGACCTTTCTTTTTTTAATTTATTAATTTATATTTAATTTTCAACATTTATTTCCACAAGATGTTGAGTTCCAAATTTTCTCCACATCTCTCCCCTCCCCTGACCTGAAACACCACACATTCTGATCACCTCTTTCTCCAATCTGCTCTCCCTTCTATCACACCACTCCATTCCCTTAACCCCATTTTCTCTCTTTTCTTGTAGGGCAAGATAGATTTCTATACCCTATTACCTGTATTTCATATTTCCCAGTGACATGCAGAAACAATTCTCAACATTTATTCTTTAAACTTTGAGTTCCAACTTTTCTCCCTTCCTCCCTCAACACCCATCACCACTGGTAAGGCAAGAGATTCAATATAGGTTATATATGTGCAGTTTTACTAAAGACTTAGCAGCAGAGTAATGTTGTGAAAGACTAATTATATTTCCTTCCACCTTATCTTACAACCTATTTATGCTATTCTATCTTTAGACCTTGTCCCTCCCCTAAAATGCTTACTTCTTCTTCCTCCCTCCTCCAACTTGTCTTCCCTTCTATCATTCCCCTAAACCACTTATCCCCTTCTCCCCTATTTTGCTGCAGTGTAAGATAGATTTTCATACCAAATTGAGTGTGTATGTTATTCCCCCCTTAAGTCAAATGTGATGAGAGTAAGCTTCATTTTTCCCTCTCACCTCTCCCTTTTCATCTCCATTGAAAAAACTTTTTCTTGCATCTTTTATAAGAGATAATTTACCCCATTCTATTTCTCCCTTTCTTCTCCGAATACATTTCCCTCTAACATCTTAATTTTATTTTTAAGCTATCATTCCTTCCTACTCAAATCATTCTGTGCCTCTCTGTGTGTGTATATATGTACACATATGCACATATACGTATGTAAATATATACATATGTATGTATGTCTAATCCCTCCAACTACCCAAATACTGAGAAAAGTTTCAAGAGTTACAGATATTATCTTTCCATGTAGAAATGTAAACAGTTCAACTTTAGTAAGTCCCTTATGATTTCTCTTTCCTGTTCACCTTTTCACATTCCTCTTGATTCTTGTGTTTGAAAGTCAAATTTTCTTTTCACCTCTGGTCTCTTCATCAAGAATGCTTGAAAGTCCTTTATTTTATTGAATGATGATTTTCCCCCCTGAAGTATTATACTCAGTTTTTCTGGGTAGATGATTCTTGGTTTTAATCTTAGGGTTTTTTTAATGCTTATTTATTTATTTTTAGTTTTCAACATTCATTTTTGCAAAATTTTGAGTTCCAAATTTTCTCCCCATCTCTCCCCTCCTCCCACCCCATAATACCTTGCTTTCTGATTATCCCTTCTCTCAATATGCCCTCTCTTCTGTATCACCCCTCCATCCCTTATCCCTTTCTTCTCACTTTTCTTATAGGGCATGATAGATTTCTATGGTCCAATTATCTATATTTTTTAATTTCCCAGTTGTACGGAAAAAACAATTCTCAACATTCATTTCTAATACTTTGAATTCTAAATTTTCTCCCTCCACTGAGAAGGCAAGCAATTCAATGCAAGCTTCATATATGTAGTTTTGCAAAAGATATCCATAATAGTCATGTTGTGGAAGACTATATTTTCCTCCATTCTATCCTGCCTCCCATTTATTCTATTCTCTCTTTTGACCTTGCCCTCCCCAGAAGTGCTTACTTCTAATTGCTCCCTTCTCTCATTTCCCCTCCCTTCTATCATTCCCCTCACCTGACTTGTCCCCTTCTGCCCCACCCTTCTGTAATGCAAGATATGCTTTCATATCAGAGTGAGCATGTCATACCCTCCTTAAGCCAAATGTGAAGAAAGTAAGCTTCCCTTTTTCCCCTCTCACCTCCTCCCTTTTCTTCTTCACTGAAAAACCTTTTTCTTGCCTCCTTTATGGGTGATAATTTGCCCCATTCCATTTCTCCCTTTCTCCTCCCAATATATTCCTCTCTCACCCCTTAATGTATTTTTTTAGGTATCATCTCTTCTTATTCAACTCACCGTGTGCTCTCCCTCCATATATATACATACACACACACGCACACACACACATGTGTGTGTGCGTGTGTGTGTGTGTATGTGTATAATCCCTCCAGCTACCCAAATACTGAGAAGAGCTGCAAATATTATCTTTACATGTAGGAATATAACAGTTCAACTTTAGAAAGTCCTTTACTATTTACCTTTTTATGCTCTTCTTGATTCTTATGTTTGAAAGTGAGATTTTCTATTCAGTCTCATCTTTTCATCAAGAATGATTGAAAGTCCTCTATTTCACTGAATGACCATTTTTCCCCCCTGAAGTATTATACTATTTTGCTGGATAAGGGATTCTTAGTTTTAATCCTAGTTTCTTTGACTTCTGGAAGATCATATTCCAAGCCCTTTGATCTGTTAAGGTAGAACCTGCCAGATTCTGTGTTATCCTGACTGGATTTCCGCAATACTTGAATTGTTTCTTTCTAGCTGCTTTCAATATTTTCTTTTTGACCTGGGAACTCTGGAATTTGACTACAATATTCCTAGGAGTTTCTTTTCAGATCTCTTTCAGATCATGATCTGTGGATTCTTTCAATGCTTATTTTGTCCTGTAGTTTTAAAGTATCAGGGAAGTTGTCCTTGATAATTTCATGAAAGATGATGTCTAGGCTCTTTTTTTGATCATGACTTTCGAAGCTCCTTTTGTCACTTGTGGGCTGAGGCATCTGGAAAATGCAGCTGTTGTGGGGGATTCTGCCCCCTGAGGCCTGCTCAGGTCCTGTTCCTGGTACCACATGGCCAAGACTGGGCTGTGCTCTGCTCTGTGCCCTGAGTGATAGACCTTTCCTGTCTGTCTTCCAGGCTGCCTTGGACTGGAAATCTCTTTTACTTTCTTATTTGTGAGTTCTGCTGTTTTAGAATTTGTTTAGAGTAATTTTTTTACAGGTATTTTATGTGTTGTGGAGGATGAGCTGGAGTCGGTGCATCTTTCTACTCTGCCATCTAACATACTTTTCTTTAGCTCTCTCATCCTATTTCAATTTTACTATTAGTGCTTTGCAAAAAGTGAATGTACAGCTTCAGGAGATGGTGCATTTTCCTTCCTTGGAAGGCGTTGTTCAGCAAGTATTATTTATCATATACAGAATGAATTAGATGATTATTGAGATCCCTTCCAACAATAAAATTCTGTTCATTCTTTATATTACCACTGTCATTCCATAATTATATCCACCAGTTCTTTTAGGATATGGTGTTGAATCTGTACTAACTTAAGGGAAAACTTTCAAAATGTGTTTGGTGTAACATCTTCCTCTGGATTACTAATCTTATGTGTAATAGCATGTACCAATTCAACTCACAGAGAGAGGCTGCTACCTTTGTTTCTAGTGGTAACATGAAATTCATCATTATGCTTACCATTAACAAGTAGCCAGTATATTTAATTATGGCCAGTCTGATCAAACATTTACTCAGATAGCATAACAAGAGGAATAGTTACAAAATTTATACCTCTAAAATTTTGCCATACTCTGCCACCAAAATATGCTGTTCATTGGAAGAATGGGCTCGAATTTAGAGTGAAGAGGCAAATGTGTGGGGCAAATGTCCAGCAAAGGTAGCTCATAAGTCGTGGTACTACAGGGACCAGAAGAAATCTTCCCTTCTTTGAATCAATTCCTGTTGGGTAAAATGTCTTTAATGGGAGGACCACTGGGATGATCTTTTTTTTTCTTCTATTTTTGGTGAGTAAGTAAAAGAAATAAGGCAAGATTAAAGAAGAGAAGTTTTCTTTGCCGTCAATGAGAAGGACCTGAACCAGGAAGAACTTGATTTCTTTAATATCACATTTTACTGAGAATTTTTCTCTCTGGATTGTTTCTGCCCCAAGATTGCTTCAAGAGAATTAGAGCTGTCTCTTATTTGCTGACAGCAAGATAATATAGATTATATAATATGGAGGAGGTATATCAGTACAGACTTATTTTTCCCCAAGAGTAATCTAAAGACACAGGAATAAAAGTATAATTTTGGAAGTAACCTTGGAATTTCATCAGTTACCCTACTACAGTCAGTATAGCTGTATTTTATGTTTTTATTACTTAGCAAACATCAACTACATAATGATTAAAATGACTTGAAATACTTCACTCCATTGTGCAAATGAAGAATCTTAATTAAGAAAAAATAAATGGGTTTTATGAAGGGTGATTAGGCACATAATTTTAATTTCTTTCTGTTTATATTTCACTGGAAGAAATTGAATGTTATTACATAGAAAAATTAAAAAAAATACAATGTACAAATAAATGTTTGTATTTTAGTACACCTTGTCATGAAATATGTCCTTTTTAGAAATCTTATAATGGGTGTATATTTCACATATCCTGATTCTGTGACCATTCACGATGCATAGATACAGAGATGATTTTTTAAAAAACATTTAATAGAATACAATTCATTTAGGGAAATCAATAGCATCCCACCAAACCTAGATCTTAATTTAAAATATTATTTTGCAAAAATTGTAAGAAAATTCACCCCCAAAAAAGAGATCTTATGGGAAATGATAGAAAATCAAAGGAATTTGATGAACAAAAATTTAAAAAATCATATATTAATGGATCATTAAAGAAAAAACATTCGAAGTATCAGAGATCTTTTTTTATTGCAGTCATTTTATGTTATTTTATTTTTGTTATTTTTAACTTAAATATATGTTTGGTCAGTTGAAAATATCAGATCCAGACCCCTTAATTAAGTTGTTAGGGAAGAGACAGGTAAAAGGGGCTCTTTGTCAGTTGCTTTTTGAACTCTGTTTTCTGAGGTCTTTTTCCATGATGGGAAATTCTATGATTCAGTAGATGCTTAAGGAGCTTGTAGTTACTCAAATGAAACTTGGAACATAGTGGATATTTGCTGTATGCCAGTAATGAAATAAAGTTGTTGGTTTGTTTTAATTAAAAATACAATTATTGAAGATCACTACACAATTGCTTCAGTTTTATGAACTTGTCATATGGTTAATATGTGATCATTCCCTTAATTATTATTCCTAACTTTTATATTTTTATGCCACTTTTGAACTCTATGCATCTCCAGTAAATCATCAATAATTTATTAAGAGCCTACTGTGCTCTATTTCTTACTTAAAGTTCCTTGAAACCATCAGGGTTAGTAAATATTGATGTTTATTTGCCTTTGCTATATAAATTAGTGATTCGGAGGCTTCATGACATAACTGATAGCATTTTGGTCAACATAAGGATTTTAACTAGAACTTGGCAGCTTAACAGACTGTTTTACTCAGCTTAGTGGACCACTGGGAAGGGAAGGATGACAGAGCTGCTGGTTAGCTTTCCCTACAGAGATTTTACAATTCATGTTTGTTCCCACATTAAACTTGAAGAAACTATGTATTTAAATTTAATAAATTGGAGACTTTGATGCTTTTCATGTATTTAGTTTTACTGTATGTATTGTTAAACAAATTTAATTTTAAATAATCATAGATTTCAATGAGAATGCCATGTAATACTCTGAGGCTTGATGCAGTCAACACATTATATCCCATAAACCTAAGCTTCTGGAGGGTCTCACTTTCCACTCTCCTTACTATTTGAATCTTTCACCTGATGGCCTATATAACAATACTTGTGGTGAGCAAATATTTTCAGATTGTATGCTTCAGTTGATCCATAATCAGTGGGTTATTGAACTGTTACAATTGCAGTTACATTCATCAAACAATCTTGTATGATCTTACCAAGTGCATTATAACATATACGTGTTGGAGATAAGTCTATGAGGCTCTTATAGGTGACCCAAAAAGAGGAGAGATATGACTGGCAGTGTACATTGCCTTTGACAAATGACCTGAGTGCAAGAAGTGGTTAGTGGAATGTATAAAAATGGAAAAAAGATGGCTTGATTATTTGGTGAGAGCAAGGGATAACAGGTGGATTCTCTGTATGAATGACGGGTGCTAATAAAATGTAAAGGCCCAGATAAAAAACTCTAGTACCATGGGTGGGATTCCCCGTGTAGGAAGGGTGTAAGAAAGTGAATAAAAATCACATAGAATGAAAATGTTTGAACGGATTATATTCTGAATGATTAGAGAGAATACCAATGTTGAAGGAATCACAGAAGCATCACTGCATTTGTCTTTAAAGAAATAACATTGGCACTTCAATAGCTACACAGCGCATATGTCTACATAAAATAGTATAGCGAAACACTTAAACTGCTTTGAGATTATGAGTTTTCCCTTTTTTCCATGTCAGTCTAGAACTATACTGCTTAACAATGTGTATTGATAATGCCTTTTTGCTTATTGTTAACATAATTTCATTATTTAAGGGTAAGATTTTCCCCATTCCTTAATGGGGATTAGGAAGAATTTGATTAAGGAAGATTTGTAGGAGAGTCCAGAGCTTTTGTTAATTTTCTAATTCTTAAGGGCTGTGATGCCCTCTGGCTCTAAAAAGTGTATAAAGACTCTGAGGTGTGGTTTTATTTTGGGGCTCAGTTTTGGGAGAAGCTTTGTGGGCCAGAGGAGACACTGGAAAACCACTAAGAGATCCACTCCTCCCTCATTTTTGAAAACCAAGATATTGGTACTTCTCTGTCTGGTAACTATGTATGAATGTAATGGACCAAATAGTTGGATCTGCCTGTTGATTTATGATGTGTGAATTGTTTATGTCAGACAATTGTAAGCCATATCTGTTGATCTGTATTTCTCTGAAGTTCAGGGTGCTGACTTTCCCCCCTGAACTAAGTGAATGATACATTAAAGTGATTGTTGACCCCTCAAGTTGCTTTCTTTTCAGAAAAGCAGATCAAAGCACCTGTGATAGCTGGACGTTTACTGATACACAAAGAGAAATATACAGATAATTATTCAATAAAACTTTATTAATTTTTAGCTATATAGATTGAGGCAGCTTGATGCTTGAAATCTGAAGTTCTAAACTGAACTTTGACCTCAGACACTTACAAGCTGGGCAATCCTGGGAAAGTCACTTAACTTCTATGTTTGCCTCAGTATCCTTACCTGCAAAATGGGGATAACATAACACTAACTCCTGGGATTGGTGTGAAGATACAATAAGGTTTTGTAAACCATTTTACATGTATATACATATACACACATATATGTGTATGCATGTATATATGTTTGCATATACATAATCATATACATACATTATAAATGTATATATATTTCTGCCATTATCTGAATTGTTATAAACTCTGAAACAGATTTTTTTAGAGTTATGTCTTTATTATGCAGAGGTACGCATAGTATAATAATGGTAATTGGGCTAATAAAGGGGCAGCAAATAAGGAATCTTTCTCATCTTCATTAAACAAGTATGTTAGGTAATTAGTATATTAGTATATAATTAGTATACTGAGTAATTACATCTAAATGGTTGTATCTAAAGTGTGTGTGTCTGTGTGTGTAGAAGAATAAGTTCTGGGTTCACCATTCTAACTTGTGTCTAAATACAACCTGGTTACCTTACCAATTTTAAATATTTAAAAATTTTTCCTGAGATGCTAATACAGAACAAAACATTTTTCATAGTGTCAAAGTAAATTCTAGCTCTGTATCTGTGTGAATTAACATGAAATCTACATTTGTGAGGTTCCCAACCAATGTAATATTACAAATACAATGATGATATGTAACTTAATATTCACATAATTTATCAAGTATTCACTGAATATCTACCACATGATAATTTCAATTGAACTAATCCATAGTTTATGACCTCTAATATGGCTCATGACAATTCAACTAGCATTGCTGAAATTTAAAGTTATGCTTTCAATCATAATTAACTATTTCAAAGTGTTTTTGTTACTACCCTAATTCAGAAACCTGCATGAGTGAATTGAATTTACTTATTTTCTCTTTATTCCTAAATCATAGGGAAAGTTGTAAGTTGTAGACACTTACAAATGTATGCAAGTTACAAAAACATAAAGCAAGCAATTTAAAATGTTCATGGTTAAGACATGTGACAAAGATAGTTCAGGCTTGGGGTGGCCCATCTGGCCTATCTACAAATCAAAATGCTTCTGCATATGGTCTGTAACATATGCATAGCTCACTAAACCAACCACAACAACTAAATAGTAATTAGCATGGGGCAGTTTTTTTATGACTGCTAGCACATAGGAAAGTCCTTCCCAACTGATATCCAAATGGACATATGAATACATAAAATGATAGTTTCTTTCTCAAGCATTTATTTGTGGCAAAAAAAATGCAGGATTTATTTAATTGCCGCCAACTAAATAACTGAGACCCATATGTTACCCCATAAACTTAATGGTTAGCAATTTGTTATAAGCAAGATCCAAATATTATTGTAAGCAATCAGAATATTTATTCATTGAACCTTATGTTGCAAATGGAATTAACAGTATGTCAGGAAATTTTGCAATCACAACTTCACCCTTGTTCCCATTTCAGCTTTAATTTTACTATTTCAAAAAAAAGTGATACTAAAGTTGGTTTGTTTCAAATATTAAATCATATATAATTCTCATTTCCTGTGTCATAGTATTTGACAAGCCTAGCAGAGTCAGAATATCCTATGCTATAATGAATTACAGGAATTCATTTTACCCGTCTAAAATTTTCACTTAAAAAAAAATATTGATGAACTTGTCTCTGCATTAGAAAAACATTACTAAAATGAGGAAGGCATAGCACAGTACAATAAAAGAAACAGTGGATAGAGAGTCACAACACCTGAATTTTATTCACATATTCCCATTGATTAGCTACTTCTTTTTTTTAACTTGTAAATAATTTAATTACACATGAAAAAAGTAATGCAAGTTTCTTAACTTTCACAATTGTAAATAGGAGAAAATGTAATAAACAGACATAAAAATTATTAAAAAAAACATTGATGATATAAAAATTTTTTTTTTACAAAGTCCTTTTCCACAAACAAAAACAATATAGCTACAATAATAAGAAAGATACATCCTGGGGTAAATATTTTCATTAAATATCTCAGATATAAGTCTGATATTGAGCATCACTAGGAACTTATCTTAATTATTTTTCTTTAATATTTATTTATTTGTTTTCAATTTTCTACAATCCTTTCCATAAGTCCTAGATTTTCTCCCCTTCCCTCAGCTCTCCTTCCCTGAGATGGCATGCAATCTTATATGGGTTCTACACATACTTTCTTATTAAACAAATTTTCACATCAGTCATGTTGTATAGGTGAATTGAAATCAATGGGAGAAATCATGAGAAAAATCAGAACAAAACATAAGAGAAAATATTCTGCTTCGTTCTGCATTCCATTTCCATAGTTCTTTCTCTAGACGTGGGTGGCATGTTGCCTCAAGAGTCTTTTGGAAATGTTTTAGGTCCTTGCGTTGCTGTGAAAGGCTAAGTCTACCAGAAAAATTACTCGCACACTGTGGTTGTTACTGTGTACAGTATTCCCCTTTGTCAGCTCCTGTCACTCAGCACCAATTCATATAATTCCTTCCAGGCCTCTCTGAAGTCTTTCTATTCGTCACTTCTTATAGCAAAATAGTATTCCATTACATTCATGTACCACAACTTGTTCAATCATCCCCCAGTTGATAGGCATCTTCTCAATTTCCAGTTCTTGGCCACCACAAGGAGAGCTGCTATAAATATCTTTGTACATGTGGGACCTTTTCCCATTTCTATGACCTCTTTGGGATACAGTCCTAGAAGTGATATTGCTGGATCAAAGGGTATGCACATCTTTGTGGCCCTTTGGGCATAATTCTAAATTACTCCACCAACAATGAATTAGTTTTTCATCTCTCCCATATCTTCTCCAACATTTATCATCTTCCTGTTTTGTCATGTTAGTCAATCTGATAGGGGGTGATGTGGTAGCTCAGAGTTGTTTTGATTTGTATCTCTCTAATCAATAGTGATTTAGGACATTTTTTCATATGACTAGATATCTTTAATTTCTTCCTCTGAAAACTTCCTGTTCATATCCTTTGACCCTTTATGAATTGAGAAATGACTTATACTCTTGTAAATTTGACTCAGTTCTCTATACATTTTAGAAATGGGGCTGATTAGTTGCTTCTTAGAGCCTGAGTATTCTCCTGAGGAAGTTCCTACAGATCTTTCCAGCTCTAACAATTTTTAAAAATATACATTATAATTTATTCTTCATTGTTGGAATGGAGCTATTTAAAAGTTTGACATGTACGTAGTTTTAACGTGTATTTTTAAGGTATGTACTAATTATAACAAATTTATCTCATCATATTTATGAAACTTTGGAATATAATGAAGGACAGTGGAAATGAAGATTGTCCTAGGCGTCGCTTAATGGGGACTAGACTAAGTAAATGTTAAACTCCCTTTACATTCTAAACATTCTGAATGATGATTATACAATATATGTCTGTTGGTGGTTACTTTAAGCACTGCTGAGTTCAGTGTGAATAAAACTGAAATCTTGAGATTGGATTCAGCACACAAATACTCATAGTAGCAGTTTATAGTTAGAAAGTAATTTTATTTGAATTGTCTCATTTGATCCTTACTACAATTTTGTGATGTCTCTATCCTAAAGGGAAAGAAACTGGGACTTGGAAAACATAACTGTTTTCTCTAGTTCACATAGCTAAATCCTGTGTTTTGTTTCTCTAGTTTTGCTGTTATTCCAAGGTCTAAGACGATGTTATTAATGATGTTGTTTCCTGTTTGTGAAAGTGAATGAAAAGGCAGATGCATGTTCTTCTACGCTAGTTACTATCTGCCTGATATTGATTGCCAAGCCTCCTTATTAAGTCTTTTCTGGCCATGATTGACTATGTATTTCTTCCTTTGGTCAGCACAATGCCTTTACTTAAACTTAGACATCTTATCATCTCATGGTGGAACAATCTCTGTTTTTTACCTAATATGCTGACCAAAGAGGAAGTAATAGGGTGATAAGACCTGGATCCTGAATTTTCCCATACATTTCAACAACCCAGTCCTTGATGTCTGCCTAAGGCATATGGCCCAACTCAACTCATCTTGACTACTTAATCAGCTTATCCCTAGAGTAACTACTTAAAGAAGGCACTGAATGGGCATTATCTCACTTTGAGTCAGAACCTGAAAAGACCTTAGCCTAAAAGGATCAGAGTCTCCCAAATTGCATCCTGGACCATTTCTAATTGACCTGATGAATATCTGGCCTCTGGACCCAGACTGCTCTGGAGGAGAAAGTGAGGCTGGTGACCTTGCACAGCCCTCACTCACTCAAAGTCAATCATAAGTCATGCTATCATATCCCTGATCATGGAATTTTGGGTCATGGTCCTTTTAAAGGAAGGACAAACATAAGCTTACCTAATACTCTTTAATCCCCTCTAGGCCCTTTCATTATTGTCCCTGGTCCACCCCAGGTTATTTGCCACTCCCTAATCCCATCCTGATCTTTTCACTGTCCTTTTGTATCTAAGGATCAAGACCATTCTCATCAAATTACAGATTCATTAGGAACTCTGTCGCACTCCTATTGGTTTTGCAATGCCAGAGATTTACTAGGAATGTGCCTACCATACTGGCATTACAATAAACCTTGCTACTTTGACTGAAAGAAGTCTTGAGTGACTGAATTATTTTCCAAATAGACCCCCACACCCTTACATTTTATGGTTCCTAGCACCCTAAGCCACAACAGAAGCAACCCATTATTCTGCAGAAAATACATTCTCATAAATTCCTTTCCTAACACATCATATCTCTATGCATAAGTGGAGGCATGTATCTATAGACATATATAGAAAGATGTATATCTAAATCCATAATAGTGTATATGGGTGTGCCTCAGATTGCAACATATCAAGTAGTTCTGAATTTTATTTTGTTTAATATTGTAAGGAAAACTTGAAGTTCTAGGCATTAAAATCATGTTATTATATATATTTAGCAGTGTATTTTTCTGCTGCATCACTGATGTAGTAAACAATATGTAATTGAATAGATTATAAATATACATATATGTATATATATATTATATACACACATGTCCCTGTGCATACATACACATGAGTACATATCCATATATGTGTATATATATATACAGTTTTGCAGGTGTATACACACACATGCACTTTTAAATGTCAATGATTTGAAATTACATGTACACACAGATATATAGATATAGATACATATACTTACATAATCTTCAAATTATAGATACATAGAATTTTTCTTCCTAATACATTTTATGAAAGTATAAGGTCATTATATGATTTTTAAACAAGTATTACACATTCTATCTGTTCCTAAGTGTTCTTTGAAGTTACATATTTGTGTTCATGAAATATAAAAATAAGAAATGTCACTTCTGCATTTTATCTTTATAAATGATATGAAGTCTTCAAAATGTTTTACACAAGACATTTTTGATCTTACATTGTTGCCTGTTTGATTTCATAGGAAACTTACACTTTATCACATGATTGCTTTCCCAATTATACTGTAAAATAAATGGCATCATCAAATAGTTTAATAGGTAGAGAGGAAAATGTAGCTTTATTCATCAAGTGATGCAGAAAATAATGAGATGACAAAAAAAATTCGCCTGCTGATAGTAAATTATTTGTACTAAAACCTTTATCCTCCCTTTAACAATTCATAAATGGCATAAAGAAGCCTTTAAAAATGGGGACAGTGGTGGAGGCAGTTTGTATGAAGTTCCTGAATATTCTTGCATAAATATAGAAGGTAAATTTTGATGGCCAGAAGCTGCCCAGTTAGATTGAGGTTTACTGGCTAGATTTCTTTTCTTTTCCTTTCTTCCTTCATTATTCTTTTCTCTTCCTTCCTTCCTTCCTTCTTCCTTCCTTCCTTCCTTCCTTCCTTCCTTCCTTCCTTCCTTCCTTCCTTCCTTCCTTCCTTCCTTCCTTCCTTCCTTCCTTCCTTCCTTCCTTCCTTCCTTCCTTCCTTCCCCCCCTTCCTCCCTTTCTCCTTTCCTCCCTTCCTTCCTTCTTCTCCCCTAAAACCTTATACTCAATGCACTCTAAAACCCATGGATTGAACAATAACAGATCCCTGCCCAAGATCCACTCAATGAATGTGTTGTTGCTGTTGTTTTCTGGACCCTCCTGGCTTAGAGCGAATGTCAATAGTAACTGTTTCTCTTTGAAACTACAACCCTGAGGGTCCTGCCCCCAGCATTCTCTCTCTCTCTCTCTCTCTCTCTCTCTCTCTCTCTCTCTCTCTCTCTCTCTCTCTCACACACACACACACACACACACACACACACTCTCTGTCTATCTATCTATTTATTTTTCTTTTCTATTTAAAGGTGCCATCCCCTGACTACTTTTTAAAGAAGCCTATTCACTGAATGGACATGGCCTCACTTTAAGTGAGTACCTGAAAAGACTTTAGCCTAAAAGGCCCAAGTTGCCCCTTTGCATCCTGGGCCATCTTCAGTCGTCATGATGAATATCTGGTCACTAGATCTAGATGACTCAGGAGGAAAAAGTAAGGCTGGTGACCTTGCACAGCCTTTCCTCCCTCAAAACAAAGTCAAGTGCAAGTGGTGTCATCATTTCTCTGATGTCATAGTCCTCTTTGAAAATGGAGGATGGACACAACAACATAAATACATATTCACATGCATATACATACTTATATGCATGTATATACCAACAGCAGACAGAAAAGATAATAGATAAATGTATAGATAGGTATGTATATACATATACATATATATACATAAATAGACAATTTCACAAAATGACTACTAAAAGGATTTTGTCTGATGGCTTTGCTTTCTTTCTAACATTGCAAAAGAAAGTTGAATATTTCCATTATCTTTGACTTTCTATGAACTTCTGTTATCCAATGAGCTCAATGAATTGACAAGGTTCTATATTGTAATTATTTTGTATATTCGTTTTCTGAAAAAAAAAAGATAGAACAGATTTGAATCAGTCAAAGTAGGAATTCTTATTTACCCTTTTCTATTCTTAGAAAATATCTGTGTATATATGTACATACACATATATGTATACATGCATATGTGTTTAAATATAACATATGAATCAGTATATAAAAAGATAGATAAATGTAGCTACCACGAAGTATATTTTTTAAAAAACTTACTTTTAGTCATCTTTATACATTTTACTCTATTTGTGGACTTGGCAGACATAGAATCCACTCACATAAGGCTAAGTAGAAAAAATCAATAAACATTTGTTGTATATAATAAAGAGCCTGCAGGAAGGTTAGCACCTCTAGTGCAAACCATCTTAGCACACTGGCTAAACCAGGTTGAGGGTAACTCACAGTCCTTGAGTCCTTTAACTCAGTGAGTTATAGGAATGTCTATTTTCATGCATGTGAAGATTTTCCTGAGTGGAATGGGCTGAAGGGAAGAATTTGTTGCAACAGTCATTAAAGTCCCTGGAACAGATGGTGTGGAGTACTTAGAGCTTGATGAAACATCAAAGACACCAAGGAATTACACCATACCTGGTTATGGCCAGGCATCTTGACTTTTGTCCTGCCACTGGAATTTGATGACTCA
This sequence comes from Bettongia penicillata ogilbyi, assembly GCA_023548195.1. Classification (NCBI taxonomy): domain Eukaryota; kingdom Metazoa; phylum Chordata; class Mammalia; order Diprotodontia; family Potoroidae; genus Bettongia; species Bettongia penicillata. The sequence goes on from JAJHZJ010001042.1 coordinate 732,234, forward strand.
GGAAGAGAGAGTAAGGCTAATGACTTTGTGCACCTCTGTCTCACTTAAATCCCATTCACACACAAGTCAGGGCATCACCCATGATGTCATTAGCTCTCTTTAAAAATGAGACAACTACTACTATATGCCAAACATTGTGCCAAGAGATGGAGATACAAAAAAAGACAAAAGATATTTGCTTCTCTCAAGAGGCTCACACTCTAATAGGGGTGTCAACATGAATTACAACTATGGACAAATAGTTTATAATCAGGATAAACTGAAGAT